>OX438713.1:12041700-12739200 GCA_949316375.1 Mythimna vitellina | reverse complement strand
CTCTGATTAGCGTGATTTAGCTGGAATCCCTGCTGAAAAAATTTTTCAGCCTGAAACCTACTCTAGGGGACAGAACTCGTCGAGCCAAGTCCGGAGAACCCAAGAACGGTGGTATTCGGTCGAACGGTTCCGGAGAGAGAGAGCAGTTAACCTTAATTTGGTCGCCATCTTGGTTTGTTAACCTAAATTTTAAACTGCTATATCTCCGGAACCCTTTGTAGTAGACCCACCGTGTTTGGGGTCATTCGAAGGGGCTTGGGGAGGGCTCTCTTTCTGGACGTAGAGTACGGCTCTACATAGAGACAATTTATTTTTCGGCGCGTACTTTATCGATCGCGGTAACCTTATTGGATCCAGACCATTGTCCCCCCTTATTCAAGGAGAAACAGTGTAAATTTAACAATATTATCTTCTCTCTACAGAGATAATATAGAAGTTTTTTAGATTCATTACGTTTATTTATATATTACAATTATTGACATTGACCGTCCCCCATATACAGGGATAGGATCTAGTTATTAAGACTTTAATTTTAATAAGGGACAATCTACCTCACGACAATACAAAATGCCTCTCGCACATACGCCCCGCAAGCAAATCGCCCCAGAGACCACCTTCCCGGTAGACATGGAGAAGGCAGGGCCGTCTTCAAAATCGACGACACCCACTGCCAATGTTCGAAAGAGCATTGGAGAGTGGGAAAATAGTAGAGCAAAGGACACAAAGTTAGCCTCTTCAACCACATACACCGTGTCACCGAAAAAACAAGCGCAGACTTCGACAGCCCCTTCAAGGGTTGCGCTAAAGGTCACGCTACCCCAGATTGGGAAAGATACTAAGCGTCGAAGTTCCATCGAGGCCACGGGTGGGTCGCAAAAGCCTATCGTTTCAGCTGACAGAGTGGTCGAAGGCCGAACATGGCTTCAGAGGGCGAAAACTCAATTGGGTGAATCGCGAAACCTGAAGTCAGAGATAAAAGCAGGAATCACTCTGGCAGTTGAATCGATGTATAAGCTTATAAAAGACGCCGCGACAGAAATTGAGGCTCTAAAACTGAAACCCGGTCAACTTGAACTGGAACAAAATCTGACCCAAACGAAAGACTTAGGAGAAAGCATAGGAAAGGTCATGGGAGAAGATACAACTCTCCTAATGACTAAGTTGGAAATGCACTCTAGACTGCTGGAAGAAAACAGCAGGCGTCTGGAGGCATTGCAAATGACATTGGGAGAACAAAAGACGCACACCGAGACACCCTCATACGCGAAGGTGGCCGCGACCCGGGGCACGTACGGGGAGTTGGAGCCACGCAATACGTTGCATTCGGTCATTGTCACCTCGAAAGACGAGACAGAGACCGGGGAAGAGGTACTGGAGAGGGTGAGGAAAGCGGTAGAAGCGAAAGAAGGTTGGGTCAAGGTGGAAAGGGTCAGAAAGGCCAAAAATAGAAAGGTGGTCATGGGGTTTGAGACAGAAGGCGAGAGAGATAAAGTTAAAGAAAGATTAGAAAGGAACGGTATCAACCTAACCGTGGAGGCCGTAAAAAACAGAGACCCTTTGTTGATATTAAGGGACGTCCTTGCGATAAACAAGGACGAAGAAATATTGAAAGCCCTGAAAAATCAAAATCGGGACGTTTTTTGCGGCCTCTGCGAAGGGGAACAAAGAATGGAAATTAAGTATAGGAGGAGGACGAGAAACCCCCATTCCGTACATATAGTGTTGAGCACGTCCCCGGAGTTATGGCAGCGAGTGACGAAGAGAGGGTACGTCCATGTGGACCTACAGCGAATCCGGGTAGAGGATCAAACCCCACTCATTCAATGCACTCGCTGCCTAGGCTACGGGCACGGGCGAAAACACTGTACAGAGAAGGTGGACATGTGCAGTCACTGCGGCGGTACCCATATGAAAACCGAATGCCCAGATTGGATGGCAGGTGGGTTAGCGACCTGCAGAAACTGTGAGAAGGCAAATATTCTCAATAAAGAGCATAATGCTTTTAGCATAGATTGCCCGGTCCGTCGCAGATGGGATGCAATAGCGCGGTCAACCACTGCGTACTGCTAAAGGTGCGCATGGCGAGACAGCTTCGTACAAAATCGCACAGGCTAACCTCCAACGAAAGAAATTGGCAACCAATGAAATACTATTGGAGGCGAAAGAACGAGGGATTGCTGTAGCCCTCCTGCAGGAGCCATACGTCGGCAACTCAAAGAGTATGAGGAGCCAGAGGGGAGTGCGGGTCTTCCAAGACACTGGTGTAGGAGACGGATTTGTCAAGGCGGCCATAGTCGTTTTTGATAATAACATTAAAGTCATTCAATATCCAAGACTTACCACTCAAAACTTTGTAGTGATAGGTATCCAAACCAGTGCTTGGGAGATCACACTCGCCTCCTTTTACTTCGAGCCTGACACACAATTGGAACCCTACCTCAATCAGATGAGGCAGATAGGAGCTGAAATCGGCTCGAAGCCACTAATCGTTGGAGGGGACGCCAATGCGAAGAGTACATGGTGGGGCAGCTCAGTGGTTGACCGCAGGGGCGAGGAAGTGTACGGAACTCTCGGCGAGCTCGGGCTGAACATACTCAACACAGGGGAAATTCCGACTTTCGACACCATCAGAGGGGGTCAGCGTTTCAGTAGTTACGTTGACCTCACAGCATGTTCGGATAGTGTCCTGGAGCTGGTAGAGAAATGGAGAATCGACGAAGGCCTCACGAGCTCCGACCACAATGGTATTCTATTTGACATAAGATTGGTGAGGGCCAAAGCGGTACAAGTAGAGAGAACGACACGCACATACAATAGTAAAAAAGCCGATTGGAGAAAGTTTCATGAGAAACTAACCCAACTAAAAATAGAGCACAAAATTCAGAAATCCGAAATAGAACAAATTAATAGTATAGAATCTTTAGAAGTCGCAACAACAAACTACACAAATATTATAAAGGATGCGTGTCATTCCTCTATGTCAATCAAAAAATCAAAAGAAACACTTACCATGCCATGGTGGTCGGAGAAACTCGCTGAGATGAAGAAGATCGTCGCTACCAGCAAAAGGAGAATCCGCTGTGCTGCTCCGGTCCGTAGGTCGAAGGTCGTCGAAGAATACCTGAAACAGAAAGAGAAGTATGAGATGGAAGCGGCTCGAGCTCAGACCGAGAGTTGGAAGGAATTCTGCAGTAAGCAGGACAGGGAAGGGGTATGGGAGGGGATCTATAGGGTTATCGGGAGAACAATGCAAAGAGGGGTGGACTTGCAGATGGTGGAAAATGGAGAGGTGCTCGATGCAAAAGGCTCCGTTAAACTGTTAGCGGAAACCTTTTACCCCGAAGACCAAACGAGCACCGACAATTCCTATCATAGCCTCATTAGGGCTAAAGCCGAAATGGTTAACATTGAAGAACAAGAAGGCTCTCAAGATCCACCTTTCACACGGGTTGAGCTCAAAACTGCTTGCGAGTCTTTCAACCCCAAAAAAGCTCCAGGATTAGATGGCCTCACAGCCGACATATGCAGCCAAGCCATAGGACGGGAACCCGATGCCTTCCTGGCCCTTTTGAATCAGTGCCTCAAGTACGGTTATTTCCCGAAGTGCTGGAAAGAGGCCACGGTGGTGGTGCTAAAGAAACCAGGGAAAAGAGACTACACCACCCCAAAATCATATAGGCCCATAGGCCTCTTACCAGTACTAGGCAAGATATTCGAGAAGATGTTGGTGGCCCGCCTCAAGTTCTACATAGTACCAAGGATGAGTACTCGCCAGTACGGTTTCATGCCCCAAAGAAGCACCGAAGACTCCCTCTATGATCTCATGCAACACATAAAAGGGAAACTCAACCTAAAAAAGATAGTTGTACTAATCTCGCTAGACATAGAGGGAGCCTTCGACAGCGCTTGGTGGCCAGCTATAAGAGTCCGACTGGCAGAGGAAAAGTGTCCTCTCAACTTGAGGAGGGTCATCGACAGCTACTTGAGTGACAGAAGGGTCAGGGTCAGGTATGCGGGTGAAGAATACTCCAAGGCGACGAGTAAAGGCTGCGTACAAGGCTCCATCGGGGGCCCTAATTTCTGGAATCTCCTACTGGATCCCCTCCTAAAAGACCTGACAGGGAATGGCGTCTATGCGCAAGCATTTGCAGACGACGTGGTCCTTGTCTTCGACGGTGACACAGCAATTGAAATTGAACAAAAAGCAAACACTACCCTTGAAAGTGTTCAGGCGTGGGGTGTCGATAATAAGTTAAAATTCGCACCGCATAAGACCAATGCGATGACCATAACCAGAAGACTCAAATACGACACCCCACGGCTGAGCATGGGCGGGGTAGAAATAGCCATGTCAAGAGAAATCAAGATCTTGGGTGTCACCGTCGACGACAAGTTGACGTTCAACACGCATATTAAAAATGTCTGCAAAAAAGCCATCAGTGTGCATAAACAGTTATGCAGGGCAGCTAGGATTAGTTGGGGATTAAATCCTGAAGTAGTCAGAATAATTTACGTGGCTACAGTGGAACCGATCGTCCTGTACGCTGCCAGCGTATGGGCCCCAGCGGCCAGTAAACTGGGCATTATAAAACAGTTGGGTGTCGTGCAGCGCGGAATAGCGCAAAAAATATGCAAAGCATATCGCACCGTTTCCCTCAACTCGGTACTTCTGTTGGCGGGGATACTTCCCCTGGATCTCCGAGCTCGTGAGATGGCCTCATTATATGAGGCCAAGAGAGGAGTGTCTCTGCCAATATTGAAAGATAGGGAGATGGAGCGGCCTGTGTCCGCGTTGAAATCCCCTCACCCTGCCGCCCGTATCGAACTGGAGTTCGAAAGCCTCGTGGACCAGGAGCAAGTCGACGCCAGTGCCAAACCGGAGGTGAGAATTTTCACCGACGGGAGCAAAATTGGGGGGCGTGTTGGTGCTGCGTTGTCCTTTTGGAACAGCCAGGCCGAAACACGCACCCTCAAACTGGCATTACCGGACTATTGCTCGGTCTACCAGGCCGAGCTCCTGGCGATATGTAGGGCGACAGGAGAAATCCGGAGAAGCTCGGCATCCACTTTTGGTGTTTACAGCGACTCAATGGCGGCCCTCATGACGGTGAAAAACCACAGTTGCCTTCACCCTCTGGCAGTTGAAGTAAGAGAAAATCTTACAGCTGTTTCTCTCCAGAATAAGGTAGTACACTTATTCTGGATTAAAGCTCACGCAGGGTTTGAGGGCAACGAAAGAGTGGATCAGCTGGCAAAAGAGGCCGCCATTTCGAGCAAAAGGAAGCCGGATTATGATCTGTGTCCTGTCTCATTCGTCAAGCGATGTATTCGTATGGCATCGCTTGATGAATGGAACAATAGATATAAAACCGGCACCACTGCGTCAATCACCAAGATGTTTTTCCCGGACGCGACGGCGGCGTACAGGATCGTCAGGAAGCTACATTTTGAGGGGTATCTGACCCAGGTCTTGACGGGGCACGGTGGATTCTCAGAATACTTGAATAGGTTCAAGTGTAAGGGGAGTCCATCGTGCATCTGTGATCCCAACATGTCGGAGTCAGTGCCACACCTGCTGCTTCACTGCCCTGTATATGCATACGAACGCAACCAGTTAGAGCAAGAAACGGACATGGACCTGACTGCAGACAATATAAGTCAAATAATGTTGAGTAAATGTAGAAATAAATTTTTGAACTATTGTCTAAAAATTGTACAAGGTGTAACCAAAAGAAATAAGAGCGATCGATAAAGTATGCAACGGCTATATATTTAGTTATATAAAAGTAGTGCATATAGAAATAAGTATATAAATAAACAGTAAATATTAAGACAGTAGGATAATTTAGAATTTAAAGAATGCAAAAACCTAGTAAATAAATAAATTTAAGACCAAAATTAAAATAAGTAGAATTAATGTTTAAGTATATGAAAATTGTAACTGCAGAAAAACTGTGTACCGTTACCCATTTAAGGCGGATAAGCATAACAATGTATGTGATGGTTGCAAAAAAGGAAAATATTAACAAATATAGATAATAAGTACATAGTATAATAATAGATATAAGACCAAAATAATGTTGTATATATGTGTAAGAATGCTCAAAATTATCATAGTGTAAGACACAAGTGTATTAAATTAAATAAGAAAAAATGTATCCAAACATGTAAAAATGTTGAAATCAAATAAAATAAAATGTGAGTTGCGGAAATCATTTACCCCAAAGAACTAATAAAGCAAAATATGTATGGGCAGATAAATACACTAGCTAGATATACAAATAGTTAGTTTAGAAAATGGGAGACCCACCCATGGAAATGAATGAATGAGGAAGGATAAAAGAAAGATACAGTATGAGGAATAAAAGTGCGAGAGGCAAGCTAGCGAGAACTGGAATGAAAGAGAAATAGCTAGACATAGGCTCTGATAAAGTCAGAGGTAGAGCATTTAAAAAAAAAAAAAAAAAAAAAAAAAAAAAAAAAAAAAAAACCTAACCTAACCTAACCTAACCTAACCTAACCTAACCTAACCTAACCTAACCTAACCTAACCTAACCTAACCTAACCTAACCTAACCTAACCTAACCTAACCTAACCTAACCTAACCTAACCTAACCTAACCTAACCTAACCTAACCTAACCTAACCTAACCTAACCTAACCTAACCTAACCTAACCTAACCTAACCTAACCTAACCTAACCTAACCTAACCTAACCTAACCTAACCTAACCTAACCTAACCTAACCTAACCTAACCTAACCTAACCTAACCTAACCTAACCTAACCTAACCTAACCTAACCTAACCTAACCTAACCTAACCTAACCTAACCTAACCTAACCTAACCTAACCTAACCTAACCTAACCTAACCTAACCTAACCTAACCTAACCTAACCTAACCTAACCTAACCTAACCTAACCTAACCTAACCTAACCTAACCTAACCTAACCTAACCTAACCTAACCTAACCTAACCTAACCTAACCTAACCTAACCTAACCTAACCTAACCTAACCTAACCTAACCTAACCTAACCTAACCTAACCTAACCTAACCTAACCTAACCTAACCTAACCTAACCTAACCTAACCTAACCTAACCTAACCTAACCTAACCTAACCTAACCTAACCTAACCTAACCTAACCTAACCTAACCTAACCTAACCTAACCTAACCTAACCTAACCTAACCTAACCTAACCTAACCTAACCGAATTATTTCAGACCTTTTACATACAGCAAATATACAACTGTCGTACATTTTTGAACGCGGCTCAGTGAGCCCTATACGATTATCATAAAATATTTGACAATTTTCCAAAAGAAAACTTTTTACTTAGGAAAAACCAATTTTCAATTTATTCAAAACTTAAAAATTTTATAACAGTCTTCCTATTTGACCTAACTCTGTTCTGGAAACGCCAACGGACGCGCATTCGCTCGTTCTACGGGATACCTGTAACAGAAAAGTCAAATTAGGTCCATTTTCAAAACTTGTTTTCGAAATTTTCATAAAAAATCACCTTTTTCATCCATTTTTCGGCCATAACTCCCGTTCCCGACGTCCGATCCGGACCGGGTTTACGTCATAGTATAGGACTCCGTGCCCGCTGTGCGTGTGCACCGCAAAAAACGAACCCTTCATAGGAAAATTTTACATCCGACAGTTAAAAACTGTAAAACTTACAAATTTTCATACATTCTCTTTAGAACAACCCCTATATTAACGAGCTATCCCTAATATTCCCGAAAATTTTTATCATCTCCTGTACGGGACGCTTAGGTTTGTCTCCCAGTAGAAAACCAGCAGCGAGTCTCGCAGGGTTCCGCGGGGAAGCTCGAAAACGTTAAATTCATAGTTCTATAGATCTATATAGGTATAACCAAAAATCTACTTACCAGAGCGTTGTTTTTGAGAACTTTAATTATTTCAGACCTTTTACATACAGCAAATATACAACTGTCGTACATTTTTGAACGCGGCTCAGTGAGCCCTATACGATTATCATAAAATATTTGACAATTTTCCAAAAGAAAACTTTTTACTTAGGAAAAACCAATTTTCAATTTATTCAAAACTTAAAAATTTTATAACAGTCTTCCTATTTGACCTAACTCTGTTCTGGAAACGCCAACGGACGCGCATTCGCTCGTTCTACGGGATACCTGTAACAGAAAAGTCAAATTAGGTCCATTTTCAAAACTTGTTTTCGAAATTTTCATAAAAAATCACCTTTTTCATCCATTTTTCGGCCATAACTCCCGTTCCCGACGTCCGATCCGGACCGGGTTTACGTCATAGTATAGGACTCCGTGCCCGCTGTGCGTGTGCACCGCAAAAAACGAACCCTTCATAGGAAAATTTTACATCCGACAGTTAAAAACTGTAAAACTTACAAATTTTCATACATTCTCTTTAGAACAACCCCTATATTAACGAGCTATCCCTAATATTCCCGAAAATTTTTATCATCTCCTGTACGGGACGCTTAGGTTTGTCTCCCAGTAGAAAACCAGCAGCGAGTCTCGCAGGGTTCCGCGGGGAAGCTCGAAAACGTTAAATTCATAGTTCTATAGATCTATATAGGTATAACCAAAAATCTACTTACCAGAGCGTTGTTTTTGAGAACTTTAATTATTTCAGACCTTTTACATACAGCAAATATACAACTGTCGTACATTTTTGAACGCGGCTCAGTGAGCCCTATACGATTATCATAAAATATTTGACAATTTTCCAAAAGAAAACTTTTTACTTAGGAAAAACCAATTTTCAATTTATTCAAAACTTAAAAATTTTATAACAGTCTTCCTATTTGACCTAACTCTGTTCTGGAAACGCCAACGGACGCGCATTCGCTCGTTCTACGGGATACCTGTAACAGGAAAGTCAAATTAGGTCCATTTTCAAAACTTGTTTTCGAAATTTTCATAAAAAATCACCTTTTTCATCCATTTTTCGGCCATAACTCCCGTTCCCGACGTCCGATCCGGACCGGGTTTACGTCATAGTATAGGACTCCATGCCCGCTGTGCGTGTGCACCGCAAAAAACGAACCCTTCATAGGAAAATTTTACATCCGACAGTTAAAAACTGTAAAACTTACAAATTTTCATACATTCTCTTTAGAACAACCCCTATATTAACGAGCTATCCCTAATATTCCCGAAAATTTTTATCATCTCCTGTACGGGACGCTTAGGTTTGTCTCCCAGTAGAAAACCAGCAGCGAGTCTCGCAGGGTTCCGCGGGGAAGCTCGAAAACGTTAAATTCATAGTTCTATAGATCTATATAGGTATAACCAAAAATCTACTTACCAGAGCGTTGTTTTTGAGAACTTTAATTATTTCAGACCTTTTACATACAGCAAATATACAACTGTCGTACATTTTTGAACGCGGCTCAGTGAGCCCTATACGATTATCATAAAATATTTGACAATTTTCCAAAAGAAAACTTTTTACTTAGGAAAAACCAATTTTCAATTTATTCAAAACTTAAAAATTTTATAACAGTCTTCCTATTTGACCTAACTCTGTTCTGGAAACGCCAACGGACGCGCATTCGCTCGTTCTACGGGATACCTGTAACAGAAAAGTCAAATTAGGTCCATTTTCAAAACTTGTTTTCGAAATTTTCATAAAAAATCACCTTTTTCATCCATTTTTCGGCCATAACTCCCGTTCCCGACGTCCGATCCGGACCGGGTTTACGTCATAGTATAGGACTCCGTGCCCGCTGTGCGTGTGCACTGCAAAAAACGAACCCTTCATAGGAAAATTTTACATCCGACAGTTAAAAACTGTAAAACTTACAAATTTTCACGCCCGCCCACCCACCCTTATTGAAAATAAGAGAAAATTGGGAGATTTCTTTTATTCGTTTATACGACGGGGGGTAACAAGACAATCAAATAAATATATTTGATTATTGGACGGCAGCCTCCATTGAGGTTTTATTAAACCTTGACACCTCTATTGAGGATTATTTTATTTTTTGCCTTTTTGATAGAACCTTTTGGTACAATTGTTTTGACTTTTCAATTTCATTGACAGGACTATAGACATAGTCATTCATAATTACCCGATTTCTTGATTCTGATCCCCCCTTTACAGGGATTTTGCTCATTGTTCCACCTGACGGAATCTTCTGTAGTCTCCTTCACTCGGCAACTTGGACATGTTTGGCATAAGGACTCCTGTAGCTAAAATGTCAAACGCTGGGGAAAAGAGTCCAGATGCAGGAAATTCAAGGCACGATCAACGAGGCCCATCGGTGAGGCGCAGCATTGAGGGGTGGGAGGCTGATAGTTCGAAGAGAGCACAGTCACTTAAAACTCCAACCCCTCCGAAAAAAGCTCCCTTGACAACCCCGCCCAGACTCAAATCCAAAGTGGCTTTTTCACAGGAAGCAAAGTTAGATGCATATAGAACTAGGGAAACCTCGCCGCAAAATTCGCAACCATCAAAATACATAAACCGGACCACAGAAGCGAAAGCCTGCCTTTCTAAAGCTAAAATTCAACTGCTGAGCTCTCGTAATCTTAAAAAGGAGATAAAAGATGAGATAACAAAAGCGGTAGAGAGACTCTACCAGCTGGTTAAGGAGCTCGAGTCTGAGAGAGGTTGCGCTACTGAGGAAGAAGTTGTGACCAAAATAGACGACCCGAAGGTCCCTACGCCAACCTCAGGGGTTCCGACAGGGCTTGTGACACAACTCATGGAGAACCTCCAACTGCATAAACAGGCGTTGGAGGAATGCCAGCAGCATACGCGAGCCCTGTCGGAGCAACTCAAGCAGGCTCCCCACTACGTCGCGGGCCGTGGACCCACTTTTGCCGAAATTGCCGCCGGCGCAAGGCAGCCAACTCAAGGGCCTCTTCATTCGGTGGTCGTATCATCTATAAATGATAAGGACACCGGTGAAGAGGTTATTGAGAAGCTGAGGACGGCGGTCGATGCCAGGAAGGAGGGCACCAGGATCGAGCGGCTGCGGAAAGCGAGGGACCAGAAGGTTGTTGTCGGTTTTGGAACCCGGGAAGAGATGGTGAGGGTAACGGAGAGGATTAAGAAGGTGGGCAACCTAGTGGTGGAAGAGGTCAAAAATAAAGATCCTCTTGTTATTATTAAAGACGTCCTCTCCTGCCACTCGGACGAGGAAGTAATTGAGGCCCTAAAATGCCAAAATCGCCACCTGATAGGGGACATTCCTGCGGGAGAAGTGAGGGCTGCAGTAAAGTACCGTCGCAAGACGAGGAACACCCACATGTGCCACATCATCCTGCAGGTGTCCCCAGCTTTATGGCAGAGGCTGACAGTTGCAGGTCGAGTGCACATTGACCTGCAGAGAGTGCGTGTACTGGACCAGACTCCGCTGGTTCAGTGCACTCGCTGTCTGCGCTACGGCCATGGCCGTAAATTGTGTACGGAATCTGTAGACCTCTGTGTTCATTGTGGTGGGCCCCACCTGCGCGCAGATTGTCCGTCAAGGTTGGCGGCTGACGTGCCAACGTGCCGAAACTGCCTGACAGCAAAATTAGTAAAAACTGACCACAGCGCTTTCGACAGCGAGTGCCCAGTTCGCGTTAAGTGGGACGCGTTGGCGCGCCTTTCAGTAGCATATTGCTGAGGTTGTTCCTACGGCTACCCTTGAGTATAAAATTATCCAAGCCAATCTGCAAAGGAGCCAGCTAGCCACCAACGAGTTGCTGCTCGAAGCGGAAAAACGGAAAATCGCCTTAGCATTGCTCCAGGAGCCCTATGTGGGTGGGGTGAGAAGAATGAAGGGCTACCGGGGAGTTAGGATCTTCCAGAGCTCTGAGGGAGGGGAAGGGACTGTAAAGGCGGCAATTGCTGTCCTTGACAAAGATTTGGATATATTACAGTACCCGCAACTCACCACAAACAACATCGTTGTGGTGGGAGTCCGAACCAGGGCCTGGACGATCACGCTGGTGTCCTTCTACTTCGAACCCGATAAGCCTATGGAGCCTTACCTGGAACATCTCAAACGAATAGAGCGAGAGATGGGTTCTTGCAGGTTGGTCATTGGAGGAGATTCAAACGCAAAGAGTCCATGGTGGGGTAGCTGCAATGAGGACCTCAGAGGGGAGCAGATGAGTGGGGTTGTGGGTGAATTGGGTCTGCAGATCCTTAATACCGGTGATATCCCAACGTTTGATACTATAAGAGGGGGTATAAGGTACAGTAGCCACGTGGATATAACGGCCTGTTCGGCGGACATCCTGCACCTGGTGGACAGCTGGCGTATTGTGGAGGGACTCACGAGTTCCGACCATAACAGCATTATTTTTGGCATAACATTAACTAAATCAAAAGGTTACAACATTGAGCGCACCACAAGAAAATATAATACGAAGAAGGCTAATTGGAGACAGTTTCATGAAAAACTGTCTCAAACTATGTTGTCTCAAAATTTAACAGTCGTGGAGCTCACGAATGTTAACAACACAGAACAAATAGAACACACAATAAAGACATACACACAAGCCGTAATTGACACATGCACACAAACAATACCAGCAAAGAAAACAAAAGAAACACTTACCGTATCATGGTGGTCCGAGGAACTCGCGCAGTTGAAGAAGCTAGTCGCCACCAGAAAACGCAGAGTCAGGAACGCAGCGCCGATCCGGAGAGAAATGGTAGTCCAACTGTACCTGGAAGAGAAAAGAAAGTATGAAACAGCTGTAAGGAAAGCAATTGAAGAGAGCTGGAAAGAGTTTTGTAGTAAACAAGACACAGAAGGAGTGTGGGAAGGTCTTTATAGAGTGATGGGAAGAGTTGCCAAAAGAGAGGAGGACCTGCCGCTGCAGAGGGGAGCTGAAACGCTGGATGCGAAAGGCTCGGTAAAGCTGTTGGCCGAGACGTTTTACCCCGAGGATCGTGAGGAAGACGACAGCGTGGATCATCGCCATACCAGACAATTGGCAAAAATGGTAAACGAGTGGAGTCATGATGAACGGTATGACCCACCGTTTACTAAAAGCGAGCTTGATAGATCCATGAAGTCGTTCAATCCAAAAAAGGCCCCGGGGGCAGACGGTTTCACTGCCGACATCTGCTCTCGGACAGTAAGTTGTGACCCAGATTTCTTCTTGGCCCTACTGAACAAATGCTTGGAGCACCACTATTTCCCGATGGTTTGGAAGGAAGCAACGGTGGTTGTGCTGAGAAAGCCGGGCAAGGACTCGTACACCGCACCAAAATCATACAGACCGATTGGGCTCTTGCCTGTCCTTGGAAAGGTGTACGAGAAGATGCTGGTTGCTCGTCTCAAATTTTACTTACTCCCAAGGATTAGTACTCGCCAATACGGCTTTATGCCTCAAAAAAGTACCGAGGACTCCCTCTATACTCTCGTGCAGCACATTCGCGCTAAACTAGCACTTAAAAAGATAGTGACGCTTGTGTCGTTAGATATAGAGGGAGCATTCGATGCTACATGGTGGCCCGCGATCAAAGTGCGATTGGCTGAGGAAAAGTGTCCAGTGAATTTGAGGCGAGTAGTCGATAGCTATCTTAGTGACAGGGTGGTCACCGTTAGATATGCCGGGGAAGAAAGCAAAAGGCTGACCTCTAAAGGGTGCGTTCAGGGGTCTGTCGGGGGGCCGATATTCTGGAATCTGGTGCTTGATCCGGTCCTGAAGCAGCTGGAGGAAATGGGAGTCTACTGCCAGGCATTCGCTGACGACGTCGTCATGGTTTTTGACGGCGACACGGCAGTAGAAATCGAGGGACAGGCCAATGCCGCTCTCGGACATGTTCGGACGTGGGGTGTCAGAAACAAGCTGAAATTCGCGCCGCACAAAACTTGTGCGATGGTGCTAACGCGAAAGCTAAAATACGACACGCCGCGTCTGAGCATGGGGGGGATCGACGTCGGTATGTCCCAAGAAATAAAAATCCTGGGCCTAACGATGGACTCAAAGCTCACGTTTGACAGGCACATAGCTGTCGTCTGCAAAAAGGCGATAGCTATGTATAAGCAACTGGCTAGGGCGGCCCGAGTTAGCTGGGGTCTGTACCCTGAAGTTGTGCGTGTGATATACACCGCGGCAGTCGAACCCACGATTCTGTACGCCGCAAGCGCTTGGGCACCTGCAGCCAACAAACTGGGGGTCATTAAAAAGCTGAATGTGGTCCAAAGGGGATTTGCGCAAAAGCTGTGCAGAGCCTACCGGACGGTCTCCCTGAACTCGGCGTTGGTTTTGGCGGGAATAATCCCACTAGACCTCCGCATCCGCGAAGCGGCAGCACTGTACGAGGCTAAGAGGGGAGTGCCTCAGCCCATGCTAGGAGACAGGGAGATTGAGCGGATGGCTCCAGCAATAGAATATCCGCATCCTGCCGAGCAGACTGATCTCGACTTTGGCTGCCTGGTAGACGAGGAACACTATAACACCCACAGTGACTTCGCTATGCGTATTTTCACGGACGGCAGCAAGATTGAGGGCAAAGTCGGAGCGGCGCTATCCTTGTGGAATAGTGCCACCGAAGTAAAGGCCCTCAAACTTGCTCTGCCGTCCTACTGCACCGTCTACCAGGCTGAGCTACTGGCTCTACAAAGAGCGGCCACTGAAGTGTTCAGACGAAAAGAGGCAACGTATGGTATTTTCAGCGACTCCAGGGCAGCTCTGCAGTCGGTGGTCAACGTAAGTTCCCTCCATCCCCTGGCAGTGGAAACCAGGGCCACCCTGCGCCGCTGCAAGCTCCAAAACAAAAAGGTGTCCCTATTCTGGATTAAGGCCCACGCAGGATTGGAGGGAAACGAACGAGCCGACCAACTCGCCAAAGAGGCAGCCCTGGGGTCGAAGAAAAGGCCGGATTATGATCTATACCCCGTTTCATTCGTCAAGCGGCAGATCCGTATGGGATCGCTTGATGAATGGAACGGGAGGTACAAGACCGGAGAAACCGCCTCCGGTACAAAAATATTTTTCCCCGATGCGATTGCGGCGTATAGAGTCGTGCGTAAAATGGAGTTCACAAGCATACTAACCCAAATACTTACAGGGCACGGTGGATTCTCTGCATACCTGAAACGCTTTAAGTGTAAGGAGAGTGCATCGTGCGCCTGTGAGCCAGGTAAAGACGAAACTGTCCTCCATATTCTGCTTGATTGCCCAGTCACAGCACGAGCTCGGTATGAGGTGGAACAGGAACTAAACGCCAAATTAGTGGAGCATAGCCTGCCAAGTCTTATAAGTGGAAAGAAAAGAAAAATTTTGTTAGAATACTGTTGCAAGATAGGAAAAATAGTAGTAAATAGAAATAGGATAGCTTAAGAAAAGAAAGATACTTTATCATATAGTAACTATATAGGCTAAGTATCTTAAAATAAGTATATGTAGTATTAAGTATATGTAGTATTATTAGTAGTAGTAGACACAAGCTGGTACGTACTTCAAATGAAAGATTATATGATGATGGATTCTCCGCTCTCTTTAAATATATTTGTCATTGCCTGTCAGGCGCGTCATTTATAAGTCAGAAGATGATCATACAAGATCTGCCAAATAAGGTCTCTGATAAGGTCAGAGGACAATGAGCATAATAAAAAAAAAAAAAAAAAAAAAACCTAACCTAACCTAACCTAACCTAACCTAACCTAACCTAACCTAACCTAACCTAACCAATTATTTCAGACCTTTTACATACAGCAAACATACAACTGTCGTACATTTTTGAACGCGGCTCAGTGAGCCCTATACGATTACCACAAAATATTTGACAATTTTCCAAAAGAAAACTTTTTACTTAGGAAAAACCAATTTTCAATTTATTCAAAACTTAAAAATTTTATAACAGTCTTCCTATTTGACCTAACTCTGTTCTGGAAACGCCAACGGACGCGCATTCGCTCGTTCTACGGGATACCTGTAACAGAAAAGTCAAATTAGGTCCATTTTCAAAATTTGTTTTCGAAATTTTCATAAAAAATCAATTTTTCATCCATTTTTCGGCCATAACTCCCGTTCCCGACGTCCGATCCGGACCGGGTTTACGTCATAGTATAGGACTCCGTGCCCGCTGTGCGTGTGCACCGCAAAAAACGAACCCTTCATAGGGAAATTTTTCACCCGACGGTATAAAACGTTAAAACTTACAATTTTTCATACATTCTCTTTAGAACAACCCCTATATTAACGAGCTATCCCTAATATTCCCGAAAATTTTTATCATCTCCTGTACGGGACGCTTAGGCTTGTCTCCCAGTAGAAAACCAGCAGCGAGTCTCGCAGGGTTCCGCGGGGAAGCTCGAAAACGTTAAATTCATAGTTCTATAGATCTATATAGGTATAACCAAAAATCTACTTACCAGAGCGTTGTTTTTGAGAACTTTAATTATTTCAGACCTTTTACATACAGCAAACATACAACTGTCGTACATTTTTGAACGCGGCTCAGTGAGCCCTATACGATTACCACAAAATATTTGACAATTTTCCAAAAGAAAACTTTTTACTTAGGAAAAACCAATTTTCAATTTATTCAAAACTTAAAAATTTTATAACAGTCTTCCTATTTGACCTAACTCTGTTCTGGAAACGCCAACGGACGCGCATTCGCTCGTTCTACGGGATACCTGTAACAGAAAAGTCAAATTAGGTCCATTTTCAAAATTTGTTTTCGAAATTTTCATAAAAAATCAATTTTTCATCCATTTTTCGGCCATAACTCCCGTTCCCGACGTCCGATCCGGACCGGGTTTACGTCATAGTATAGGACTCCGTGCCCGCTGTGCGTGTGCACCGCAAAAAACGAACCCTTCATAGGGAAATTTTTCACCCGACAGTAAAAAACGTTGAAACTTGCAAATTTTTACGCCCGCCCACCCACCCTTAAGTGTAATTTAAGTAAAAATAAATAGAATTTTTTATGCCTCTATATTACGGGGTGTATTTAGACGAGCAGAGCCATATATTTGGTTGCTGGACAGTGGCCTCTGTTGAGGTTTTGATCGACTTTGACACCTCTACGTGAGGTTTATTTTATCTTTTTGTTTGATTAGTATCAGGCACGATATTGGACAGTTATTTCACACGTCTGCTAGGCTTGTTCATACAATCATATTGACTTTTTAATTTTATTCACCGGACATAGTCATTTTTAATTACCCGATTCTTTGATTACTTTCGTTTCATTTTTGCTGATCCCCCCTTTACAGGGATTAATACATTGTTTATAGATACATTATTTTATTCAATCATTTCCTTTAATTTGATTTTTCACTTAATATTCTATTGGCTGATCCCCCCTTTTACAGGGAACTAGCTCAATATTACCGACATTGTCCTCTTACTCGGAAAAGTTGAAAGATATCTGAGTCAATAGTCAATATGTTCCGCACGCCTGCCAAGAAAAACTCGAGCTCACAAGGCTCCGAGGATTCGCCGCGTTCTACAGAGAGTGTCGCAACTTCACTTCAGAGCGTGAGGCGGAGTATCGGAGAATGGGAGGCCGGGAGATCAGAACCTAAGTCAAAGTCCCCAACTTATCCAAAGCCTGATGCCTCACTACCAATATCGCAGAAAATCCCGAACCTACTGGAGAAACGAAGAGTCTCTACGGACGCTGTGAAACCTGATATAAAGGCCGACTCCAAGTACCCCAATCTCACAGCGGAGGCGAGAGCTTGCCTAAACAAGGCAAAAATTCATTTGGGCAACTCTCGCAACCTGAAAACTGAGATCAAGACGGAGGTTCTTGGAGCTATTAACAGGCTTTACCAGCTTGTAAAGGAGTCGGAGCAGCAGAAGGCGAAAGGCCCGAGTAATTCTGCCATACCGCAAGCTGCGCCCAGTGTGGAAGAGGGGCACCAGGTGGAGCCCTGCCTGCCGGTAGCTAGCAGCAACGAGGCGCTCATAATCAA
This sequence comes from Mythimna vitellina, assembly GCA_949316375.1. NCBI lineage: Eukaryota > Metazoa > Arthropoda > Insecta > Lepidoptera > Noctuidae > Mythimna > Mythimna vitellina. The sequence goes on along the minus strand of OX438713.1, from coordinate 12,721,303 downwards.
ACTGCACAAGCATAGCGCCTTGTTGCAGGAATGCAACCAAAAGATGGAGGGGCTCAACGGCGCTCTCAAAAAAGAGGGCGAAGAGAGGGCCGCAGCGTCTGCACAGGCGGGCCCTTTACACCCGACCTATGCCGAAGTAGCTTCGCAGTCGAAGAGGGTGGCGACTGCTTTCCACTCCGCCGTTGTCACGTCAGCGAACGACCGGGACAGCTGTGAGGACATCATACAGCGAATCCGGACGGTCGTCGATGCAAAGACAACGGGGTTAAGAGTGGATCGCGTCAGGAAAGCCAAAGACCAGAAGGTTGTCGTCGGCTGCAGTTCCAAAGTGGAGTTGGCGAGGGTTGCTGAAAGGCTGAGGACTGCGCAGGCAAAGTTACTTGTCGAGGAGAAGGCCAACAAAGACCCGTTGATCATTTTGAAATACGTGTTGGCCTACAACTCCGACGAGGAAATAGCAAAGGCCCTATTTAATCAAAACACTCATCTTCTTGGCAACCTGTCGCAACAGGAGCTGCGAGCCCGGGTACGATACAGACGAAGGGTCAGAAATCCGCACGAGTGTCATTTTGTGTTGTCAATTTCGCCGCAGGGTTGGCAGAGACTGACTGAAGCGGGCCGCGTGCACATAGACTTGCAGCGGGTGCGAGTGCTGGACCAATCACCATTGGTTCAATGCATCCGTTGCCTGCGCTACGGTCATAGTCGTAAAATGTGCACAGAGCCGACGGATCTCTGCACGCACTGCGGGGAGGCCCATATGCGTGTGGACTGTCCCTCTCGCCTGGCCATGGCAAAGCCTACCTGCCTAAATTGCAAAGCAGGAAACCTAGACGACACCGAGCACAACGCCCTCGACGACTGCTGCCCTATTAGGGTAAAATGGGACGCAATAGCGCGATCGTCGATTGCCTATTGTTAAGGTGGTGTCTGTGGAACCCGAATATAGAAGCCCACAGGATAAACTGAGGGAGAGGAAGAGAAATTTTAGAACACGACGCGTTGCCAATTACCCCGGATGGCTAAGAAAGGCAGAAAATGAGGAGTACTATTGCCGAACAAGCCAGGTGGCCAGCCGTGTAAGCGAGTGGTTGCATGATAACCATGACCCGCCGCTTGCACGGCAGTGCGAACCGCAGTGGCACAAACCAAAAAGACACCCGGGGCAGACAACCCGCAGGTAAAGAAAGAACAGCGTATGACTTCAGAGTATTATTGAATATTCTGACAGTCATACGGGGAAGAATGGGTATACAAGGAAGGAAGATAAAATTGTAGTGGGAATGTCAAGCAACAAATCGTCAAAAAGCTAGAAAATACAAAACATATAGACAAAAAATACGAGGAATGAACAAACACTTATAAATTTGGATTACAAATAATAAAATTAGTTACGAGTTCAACCCTATAAGTTAAACCGTGTTAATATTTGGTGAAACTATTTATTCTAATAATGGGAACTTTTCTCTTCTTGCCGGACTATGAGATAAGACTTTATAATGAAAAAATTAAGATAAGTATAATAAAATAAGGGAACTATAGAATAAAATAACTGAAATTTAAAAAATTATATAACATTGAATATTTTAACAGTAGTAATATATACATAAACATGAATAAATAAACAGCAAATAAATAATATTCTAGAACTAAATAATACGGAATTATGACTTAATAGGAAAACAAGTATATAGGAATAACTTACGAAGATATCTCAAACCCAAACCTTCTCTACTCTCTCGTAGAAATGTGACAAATCGGAGAAAAACAGAGAACCGAATTTATCAAGGGCTCTGACCACCATGTTAGAGGACAATGGCAAAGCCTTCACAGGGCAAAAAAAAAAAAAAAAAAAAAAAAAAAAAAAAAAAAAAAAAAACCTAACCTAACCTAACCTAACCTAACCTAACCTAACCTAACCTAACCTAACCTAACCTAACCTAACCTAACCTAACCTAACCTAACCTAACCTAACCTAACCTAACCTAACCTAACCTAACCTAACCTAACCTAACCTAACCTAACCTAACCTAACCTAACCTAACCTAATCAAAGTATTGTAAACAGTAATTAAAATGTTTAAATTGTGAAATAATAACAATAAGAAATGTAGAAATAAGTAATATAACCCACAATAATATGTCCTAGCACGTAAGAAACCTGAAAAGTATAAATAAAAATAAAAACTGTAGTACTTACCCATAAGGAAACAGCGTATATAGTAATAAATACTAAGTAAGGAAAATGTTAGTATAAGCGATATGTAAAATAGAAAAGTAAGTAAATTAATATAAGTAATGTAAGAAATTAAATGTACCTTAGTCTATAAGATCCTCGTCTTTGTAAAAATAAAAAACAAATAGTGTATTTATTAACCCTGAATAAAAATAAATAAAACAGAAATAAAAATAAAGAAAGAACCATGTTGGGCATAGAAGTAGTCAGCATAGAAAAGAATAGTTAGGAAAATGGGAGTCCCACCCATTGAAGGAGTGATAGAGGAAGGATGACAGAAAGAAACAGTATGCGGAATAAAAGTGCGAGAGGAAAGAAAGCGAGAACTGGTATGAAAGAGAAAAAGCATTAACATAGACTCTGATTACGTCAGAGGTAGAGAAAAAAAAAAAAAAAAAAAAAAAAAAAAAAAAAAAAAAAAAAAAAAAAAAAAAAAAAAAAAACCTAACCTAACCTAACCTAACCTAACCTAACCTAACCTAACCTAACCTAACCTAACCTAACCTAACCTAACCCAGTTCCCCCCGAACCCTCGTGGCGGTCGGATCGTTTCCCAAGTCGCTCCGCACTTAAAAATCCGAAAAAGTGGTATAAAGTTGACCGATTTAAGTGAAACAAGTATCGATTGATGCAGAATAAGTTGAGTCACGCGATAGAGTAAAAGTGTTACACCTGGATTGCAGTGATAAAGGTGGAAAAAGGAAAAACTGGTTATAGGTTATATTTTCCAAAGTGTTTTATTGAAAAAACGCTTACACTGCGAAATCAAAAGCGGTGACCCCCCAATTTTTATTAACCATCCTGTGCGGACTGAGGAGACCTACAGGCCGAGACTTCGTCTGAAATTTTCCTGTTGAAAAATCGTGAGAAAACTGCGAAAAACCTCATAGCACATGTGCACGAGGTAGTGGAAGGAGCCATCGCAGAAACTTCGTTTCTTCACAGCTGCTTACCTTGCAAGTAGAGAAGACTTCTGGTACTTTCAAAATAATTTTAAGTCCAATAGTTTTTTAGTAATAATAATTTTAAAATTTCAAATTTGACCCGGAATATTTCGAAAACCATAGTGAGTACATACATTTTTTAAATATATTCGGCTGCGCGCTAAAATTCTTAGTTATTTTCATCTTAAATATTTTTTTTTATTTTATTGGGTTCTCAAGATATTCCAATTTATCATAAAAAATAGGTTTTTTATATAAAAAAACCCCAAAAATGTATTATTTTTTATTTTATTTTTTATGTACGCTAAGACATTAATTTGACATATTTTTAACATATTTTAGCAGAATTTTATGTAAAAAGGCTCAAGAGCTGTGGAATTTTGAAGATTTTTATTTATTTTATTCGGAAATAACAAAATTTTAATATTTTTTTCACCATAGAAGTTCCCAACTAGTAATAGACAACTCATTTGTCCGAAGTTTCGCGTTTCTAGGTCGACCAGGGCCGAAGTTGCGCGAAAAAAGTCCCATTTCGGCCATTTTTGTTTCTAGGTTGAGGATTTCAGAGTTCCATAGCTCCTAAACCAAACATCACAGAAGTACCGGATTTTCACAGTGGACACCGAGGTACTCTGGGGAACATTGTTTTTTATGTTTTCAGGCGTTTTCAGGGCCTGAAAATTTTCAAGCCTGAAACCATATTGGGCGGATAGGAGAAGTCGAGCCAAGCATCGCATTGGAAACCGCGGCTCTGTGTGACGATTGGTTGTGGAGTTATAGTCAATTTAAGTTGGCATTTGACAGCTGGGCAGCCATATTGGAAAAGTTTGGCCCACTATAACTCTGGATCTGGTTGTCGTAGCGAGTTGCCGACTTCACAGTGGTGTTTGGGGAGACAAACTCTACCCGGTCCACTTTGTTACAGACGGTTTGGAGCTGAAGAATTTCAGGCGCCTGAAAACCACCTTGCGCGTCGGAGCAGGACAAGCCAAGTCAAACGAGCCCAAACTCGACTATCCTCCGACTGGCGAAGGACGAGCTGCACCGTTCTGGAGATTGACTTTGACAGTTCTTGAATTGTCAAACCACTTTTTGGATTCGGGTAGCTCCCGAACCGGGGGTCGTGGAAAGTTCGGGTTTTCTTTTAGGGCATTGGCCGGCTCCTCCCTACCCGACGAGCTACTTTTTGGAAACTTTCAGGATCCAGGCATTTTCAGGCCTGAAAACCAGTTCGCTTGAAAGGTCTCGATTGGCTCGTCTTGGGGAGCCCGAGCACGGTGATATTTGGACAAACGGTTCCGGAGGAAACCACTAACAACCAGATTTTGGGCTCCATCTTGCTCTGGCAACCAAGGTTTCTGACCGGGATTCCTCGCGAACCGTCTGGGCTAGAGTAGCCGTGTTTGGGTTCGTCGGGGGGGGCTCCGAGAGACCTGTCTAGCCATAAAGAGGGATCGACTCTACGTAGAGTCTCAAAATTTTTGTATTAAATTTTTCTTTTATTTTTCAAGAACTTGGTTCCTGGAAGTCTTCTGACGCTAGAATAAGGTCTGGAACATCTAGACAGACGTGACGATATCGCAATATCCTAAGTTTTACATTAAGTGACTAGATTGAGGCCTATTAAATTTAAGCTAATAGGCATAATAACGGATAGAGTCTGTGTCTCTATAACTTTTGTATTGTACTTTTTCTTTCCATTTATTTTTGTCGTTTATACAAATAATATCTTTGCAGAGATTGAAATAATCTATAACTTTTACAAACCTTTCATAAATTATCTGCAATAGTATAATTAGTGACGCAATTGACGTGTTCCTCTGACATTATGTTCGGATATCGTACCCCCGCAAAACGAGATATGAAAGCTGGTAAAGACGAGGGCTCAATTAGCCCCTTAAATGAGACTGAGAAGGCAGGCCCTTCTACACAAAATATTGACCTGACGCAGACCTTTAACGTAAGGAAGAGTATAGGAGATTGGGAAGCCGCAAGGACAGAGGAAAAGATTACATCCCCGAAAACATCATCAAAGACAAGTCTTTCGGAAACTATGAGGGTAAAACAGAAAGTATTACCACCACAGGAGAAGAAAGAAGTGGCAATGCGCAGGCGTGCATCAGTTGAACCCCAGAGTTCATCACCGAAAGCGGAAAAATCTAAGTTTGCAAATAGAGTAGCTGAAGCCAAAGCATGCATTACTAAAGCAAAGCTGTACCTTGGTAACTCAAGAAACTTAAAAACCGATATCAAAACTGAGGTTACCCTGGCAATAGAACGACTTTTTCAATTGGTGAAAGAAGGGGAAGCAGAAAGAAACTCTAGCAAGATTATAACTGATAAAGAACAAGTCCAAGAAACTAACAGCGAGAGAGAGAAAGAGCAAAATACAAGACAGGAGACAGGAAAAGAAAAGGAAGATGGCAAACTGCTAAAGAAAATTGAAGAACATGGAAGGCAACTCGAAGAAAACTTTAAAGAAATGGTGAAATTAAGAGAAGTAATGGAAAAAGAGCAAGAGATAAGGGAAAAAGAGTGACATACGCTAGTGTGGCAGCTGGTCCTTTTGGCAGGAGGCAACCAGAGACCATGGCTATGCACTCAGTGGTGATAACCTCTAATGACGAGAATGACACAGGAGAACAAGTGCTTGAGAAGATACGGAAAGCAGTAAACGCTAAAGAGGAAGGACTTAAAATAGACAAGATAAGAAAAGGAAGAGATAAAAAGGTGGTCGTGGGGTGCCAAATGCAAACGGAGATCGATAGAGTCAAAGATAGAATAAAGAAAGCGGGAACGGATCTTAACGTAGAACAAGTGAGAAACAAAGACCCACTGGTCATCATCTGGGGAGTCCTCAATTACAACACGGACGAAGATGTACTTAAAGCTTTTCATACGCAAAATACTCATCTCTTCAAAGATGTGAGTGATGACAACGCTCGAGTGACCGTAAAATACAGAAAAAAGGCTAGAAACCCACACACGAGCCACATTGTAGTAAGTGTGTCACCAGTTATCTGGAGCAGACTAATAGAGGCTGGTACAGTTCATATTGACATTCAGCGGCTTAAGGTAGCAGACCAGTCCCCATTGATTCAATGTTCACGCTGCTTGGGCTTTGGACATGGGAAGCGGGTATGTCGCGATAACCCAGTTGATTTGTGCTGCCACTGCGGTGGCCCACACCTTAAAACAGAATGTCCAGACTGGCTTGCCGGGGAGGCCCCAACATGCCGCAATTGTGTGAGAGCTAAGTTAGACCATGTGGGTCACAATGCTTTTAGTGTAGAGTGCCCGGTCCGGAAGAGATGGGAGTCCCTGGCGAGGTCCGCCGTAGCTTATTGCTAAGGTGGTACCGGGTGTAAATAGGATAAGCAGTACAAACGAAGGTAGACCGCACCAGTATTGCGTAGCCCAAGCAAACCTCCAGAAGAGCGAGCTAGCTACAGCCGAATTTATTATAGAAGCGGGCAAAAGGAAATTGGCGTTTGCTATGATCCAGGAGCCGTATATAGGTGCTGTCGGAGTAATGAAGAACTATCAGGGTACACGAGTCGTACAATGTGCCAGGAAAACCGGAAAGGTGAATAAGGCGGCCATTGTACTCTTTGATGACACTATAAACCTGACACAGTGTCCAACACTGACAACTGAAAACTTTGCGGTTGCAAAGTTGAGGACTGGAGCCTGGGAAATAGGAGTTGTGTCGGTGTACTTTGATGGTGGACAGCCTATTGAACCAGACTTGGACCGAATTAGGGTAATTATGGAGGGAATCGGAGTAAGGGACGTAATACTGGGGGGAGATGTCAACGCATGGAGCACTTGGTGGGGGAGTCGGGAGGTTGACCAGAGAGGAGAAGCTTTGGCGGGCGTGCTCGATGAGCTGGAACTTCAAATCCTGAACCTCGGAACAGCTCCTACCTTCGATGTCATCAGGGGAGGTAGGAGGTACAGCAGCTGTGTAGACATAACTACATGCACAGAGGACATGCTTGGCAGGGTAAAAAATTGGAGACTAGCGGGAGACATGACTATATCGGACCATAAGGCAATCCTGTTTGAGTTACAATTAGAAAAATCAATAGGAATAGATATAAAAAGGACTACTAGGAAATACAACACAAAAAAAGCAGACTGGACAGAGTTTTGTAAAAAACTAAACCAAGCCTGTGAAAATAAAAACATTAACAAAACAGAAATAGATAAGATAGAGTTAATAGAAGATTTGGATAATATGATAAAAAAATACACGGAATCAATAGAAGAGTCGTGTGAAGGAACTATACCAAGAGTGAAAAATAGAAAAAGAATGGGATTGCCCTGGTGGACTGAGGAATTAACGCAAATGAAACAGGACCTGAAAAGGAAGAAAAGGAGAATCTCCTGCGCTGCACCTGAACGTCGAGCATGGGTTGTCGAGCTGTACCTTGCAGCAAAGGAGGAGTATAAGAGAGCTGTTAAGAATGCACAGACAGCAAGCTGGAAGGAGTTTTGTGGAAAGCAAGACCGTGAAACGATGTGGGATAGTATATACCGGGTTATAGGACGCACAACCACTAGGCAGGAGGATGTTCCTTTGGTCCAGAGTGGACAAGTCCTCAATGGTGATGAATCGGCCAGGTTGCTGGCGAACACATTTTATCCTGAGGATAAAATGCAGGATGACGATGCGGATCACAAGAAGGTACGAGAGTTGGCGAACAGAGCTAATCTAAATACGGATGGTGAGGCATTCGACCCTCTGTTCACTACGGAAGAACTAAAATGGGCCGCATCTAGTTTTAATCCTAAAAAAGCACCTGGAATCGACGGACTTACCGCAGATATTTGCAGAGCGGCTATAGCCCATAACCCACCGCTATTTTTAGCGATATTGAATAGATGTCTCATTCTGTCCCACTTTCCGACCATCTGGAAGGAAGCAGTCGTGGTAGTACTTAGAAAGCAGGGAAAAGAAGACTACACGCATCCCAAATCGTACAGGCCGATTGGGCTACTGCCCGTACTTGGGAAAATCCTAGAGAAATTGCTAATAAAACGCATTAGGTGGCATATTTCACCGGGGGCAAGTACGAGCCAGTATGGGTTCACGCCGCAGCGTGGCACCGAGGACTCCCTCTATGACATGATAAAACACATCAGAGACAAACTCAAGCACAAAAAGCTCACAGTTGTTATATCATTGGACATAGAGGGAGCCTTCGACAGCGCATGGTGGCCAGCCATGAGATGTCGACTGGCGGAGACTGCATGCCCGGTGAACTTGAGGCGACTAGTGGATAGCTATTTATGTGATAGGAGAGTGCGTGTTAGGTACGCAGGAGCGGAACACCAGTTGAAAACAACAAAAGGTTGTGTGCAAGGCTCTATTGGAGGACCCACTTTCTGGAATATGATCCTCGACCCCCTGCTTAAGGAACTGGAAGAACTGGGTGAGCACTGTCAGGCGTTCGCGGATGATGTGGTCCTGATTATCTCAGGTGATACAGCGCTTGAAGTCCAGAGGCGAGCAAATAAAACTCTCGCGCGGGTGCAGGGGTGGGGAGTCAGAAATAAATTGAAGTTTGCGCCACATAAAACTAAGGCTATGATTATCACTAACAAACTAAAGTACGACTCGCCACTTCTGCATATGGGCGGAGAGGAAATTGCTCTGTCTCAGGAGATTAAAATACTCGGGCTTACAATTGATAACAAGCTGACGTTCAACTCTCACGCATCAAACGTATGCAGAAAGGCACTCAATCTGTATAAACAGCTGTCCAGAGCCGCAAAGATCAGCTGGGGCCTGGGACCTGAGATAGTCAGGACCATATACATCGCGGTAGTAGAGCCGGTAATTATGTACGCGGCAAGTGCCTGGGCACCTGCAGCGTGTAAACTTGGAATCAGGAAGCATCTAGATGCAGTCCAACGTGGTTTTGTGCAAAAAATTATTAAGGCCTACAGGACAACTTCTTTGAATTCGGCCCTGGTACTCTCTGGGTTGCTTCCACTGGACCTAAGGATCCAAGAAGCAGCCTCTCTTTATGAGATGAAGAAAGGTTTCTCCCGGAGAGTTACAGGAGACCGAGACATTGAAACACCTGTGCCCTACACACAGATACCACATCCTGCAAACCAAATTGGAATTAGTTTTGAATGCGTGGCAGACAGTGCACAGCTCGACCAGCAGGGGCTTGAAAACCCGAAGATCTACACCGATGGGAGTAAAATAGAGGGTAAAGTCGGCGCGGCATTGTCTCTGTGGGAAAACGGCCAGGAAACTAAAGCCCAAAAATTCAAGTTGGAAAAGTTCTGCACGGTGTATCAGGCTGAACTATTGGCCCTGTATAAAGCTACCGAATTGGCCTTAAAGCATCCGGCTCGGGTTTTAGAAATCTATTGCGACTCCAGATCAGCCCTGGAATCTGTGACCCGAGGTGTTTCCCTTCACCCCCTCATAGTCAAAATCCAGAAAAACATCCAAACGCATAACAAGCGAGGTAAAAATGTTAAATTGTACTGGATAAAGGCACACGTGGGGCTGGAGGGCAACGAAAGGGCTGACAAACTGGCTAAGGAGGCGGCGGTGGGCAAAAAGACAAGACCGGATTATGATCTGTGCCCGGTTTCCTTCGTCAAGCGAGAGATCCGAATGGACTCGCTTGACGAATGGAACACGAGATACCGATCAGGGGAAACCGCATCCACGACAAAGGCCTTTTTTCCTGATGCCCGGGCTGCCTACCCCATAGTTCGAAAACTTGACCTTGACCCCCTTCTAGTGCAAGTGTTAACGGGCCATGGCGGGTTCTCCGAGTACCTGAACCGGTTTAGGTGCAAGGGGAGCCCGGCATGTGTCTGTGATCCTGACAGTACGGAGAGTGTGCTGCACCTTATTATAGATTGCCCCATTTTTGAGAAGGAAAGGTACAATTTGGAAGCTGAGATAGACACAAAAATTTGCTTAGAACACTTACCAATAATAATGGCTAAAAAGAAAATAAGAAATAAGTTTTTGAATTATTGTAAGGAAATTAGTGCTAAAGTTATCAAAAAGAATAAAGTATAGAAGATGTACTTACATGTATATTACTTATATATAATGATAGGTAATCATAGGTTTTAAAAGTAAGGATAACAAAAACTTAAAATAAGAATAATTGTTTTCGAGTTATTTCAAAATGTGTTGTATGGTTGTTCGTTAAAAAGTATAAAAAATGTAGAACGAAGAATTTTTTGTCAAATTGTAACTGGGTAAAATAATAAAAATACGAAAATAAAAGACTCTGATCCCAACATGTCAGAGGAAAACACGCAACGCCCTGTGATGACGGGTGCCTTTTTAAAAAAAAAAAAAAAAAAAAACCTAACCTAACCTAACCTAACCTAACCTAACCTAACCTAACCTAACCTAACCTAACCTAACCTAACCTAACCTAACCTAACCTAACCTAACCTAACCTAACCTAACCTAACCTAACCTAACCTAACCTAACCTAACCTAACCTAACCTAACCTAACCTAACCTAACCTAACCTAACCTAACCTAACCTAACCTAACCTAACCTAACCTAACCTAACCTAACCTAACCTAACCTAACCTAACCTAACCTAACCTAACCTAACCTAACCTAACCTAACCTAACCTAACCTAACCTAACCTAACCAGAGCGTTGTTTTTGAGAACTTTAATTATTTCAGACCTTTTACATACAGCAAACATACAACTGTCGTACATTTTTGAACGCGGCTCAGTGAGCCCTATACGATTACCATAAAATATTTGACAATTTTCCAAAAGAAAACTTTTTACTTAGGAAAAACCAATTTTCAATTTATTCAAAACTTAAAAATTTTATAACAGTCTTCCTATTTGACCTAACTCTGTTCTGGAAACGCCAACGGACGCGCATTCGCTCGTTCTACGGGATACCTGTAACAGAAAAGTCAAATTAGGTCCATTTTCAAAATTTGTTTTTGGAATTTTCATAAAAAATCAATTTTTCATCCATTTTTCGGCCATAACTTCCGTTCCCGACGTCCGATCCGGACCGGGTTTACGTCATAGTATAGGACTCCGTGCCCGCTGTGCGTGTGCACCGCAAAAAACGAACCCTTCATAGGGAAATTTTACACCCGACAGTGAAAAACGTTAAAAATTGCAAAATTTTACGCCCGCCCACCCACCCTTATTGAAAATACGAAGAATTTGGGGAAAAATTTTTACTCGCTTATATAACGGGGGAAAACGAGACCATTCAATATATACACTTGGGTCTCTGACAGCAGGCTTTAATGAGGCTCTTTTGACAAATTTCTTTGACGCCTCTATTGAGGACTATATTTTTATTATATTTTAGTTTTTAAATTATTGACACCTCTTTTGAGGAACATTGTGACGAAACATTTTATTGACTAACTGATCCCCCCTTTACAGGGATCAGAACATAGGTTTTTAATTGAATCCAATCGTTATAAATATTGTTTTATTTCATTCAAATTTTTTATTGATTTTTATTTTATTTTATTTATTTATTTTCACTTCCTGCACCATGTTCCTCTCCAGGACCCCGGCCAAGAAAGCTTCCGCAGGACCCCATGTCTCTCCATCGAGCGCGGCACTCTCCATCACCTTCGAGGGGGAGCACTCCCCTCCCAGTGCTTCAACTCAAGCCTCTAGTGTGAGGCGAAGCATTGGTGAGTGGGAGAATGGAAAAATGACCGAGTCTCAGCCTCTTCTGTCAGCCGCCGCAAATTTTTCTAAGAAAGCTGCCCCGACCGTGACAGCCTCCCAGAAGTCTACAAAGCGCGCCACTTCCCAGCCGGACAGCAAGGTTGTGGCACGCCGCACTTCCACTGAAACTCTGGGAGCGTCACCGGGAACAAACCAGCAGCAGCCAAATAAACCCACCGATCGGGTGACTGAAGCTCGCAACTGCCTTCTGCGCGCGAAATCGCACCTTGGCGATTCGCGCAATTTGAGAGCAGACCTGAAGGCCGGGATCACCCAATCGGTGGAACGACTGTACCAGCTCGTGAAGGAGGGGGCGGCGGCTGCTGCACAAATGGAGGGGGCTGAACTGACATTGGAGAAGCCTATTAAGGGCACAACTCTGCCAGAAACGTCCAAAAGCCTCCCGGAGGTTAACTCGTTGCTCGCTTCACTAGCGGAGCATAGCGCGCTAGTGAAGGAGAGCAGCGAGAAGATGGAAAAGCTGCAGCGGGCGATGGAGAGCCAGGGGGAACTCTTGGAGAAGACGGTTACCTACGCGAGTGTAGCGGCGGGTCCATCGAAAAGGCAGACCCCAGGAAGGACCGCGCTGCACTCGATCGTAGTAGCGTCCAAGGACGAAGGGGACACGGGAGAGGATGTAATGAGAAAAGTCAGAGAGGCAGTCAAGGCCAAGGATGGGGGAGTGGAAATAGAAAGTGTGCGAAAGGCCAAAGATAGGAAGATAATTATGAGCTGTAGGTCAAAAGATGAAAGGAATCGGGTACGAGAGAGACTGGAGAGGGCAGCAGACCACCTCGTTGTCGAGGAGATGAAGAACAAAGATCCGTTGCTGATCTTCCGGGGCGTCCTCCGCATCCACTCTGACGAGGAAGTGCTGGAGGCGCTACGGAGTCAGAACCGTGACGTTTTTCGTGGCCTCGACAACGAGGAAGACCGACTCACCATCAAATATAAAAAGAACTCCAGAAACCCACAGACCCAGAACGTGATAGTCAGCACGTCCCCGACTATCTACAACAGGATGCTCGATAAGGGAAGAGCGCGTATAGATCTTCAGACCGTCTTCGTTGACGACCAGTCGCCACTGGTGCAGTGCACGAGGTGTTTAGGGTACGGGCATAGTCGGCGACTCTGTAAAGAGTCCACCGACTTATGCAGCCATTGTGGAGGCCCTCACCTGCGTGCAGAGTGTGCCCAGTGGCTGAAGGCGGATTGCCCAAAATGCCACAACTGCGTCAAGGCGAAGATGGAGAAGACGGACCACAACGCGTTCAACCCCGAGTGTCCTGTTCGAGTCAGGTGGGACAGGCTAGCACGTGCGTCCGTCGCCTACTGCTAAGGTGGTCCCAGTGGACGCACTGCCGCACAAAATACTCCAGGTGAATCTTCAAAGGAAGAGACTGGCGACCCATGAACTTATGATCGAGGCCGAAAAGCGCAAAGCCACCGCAGCGCTAATCCAGGAGCCCTATGTGGGCAACGCTAAAAGGATGAGCGGGACCAGAGGCGTCCGGATCTTCCAGAGCACCACGCAAGGAGAAGGGACTGTCAAAGCGGCTATAGCTGTCTTTGACCCAAAACTTACCGTTAGACAGTACCCAGAACTCACCACGGACAATATCGTCGTGGTGGGGATCCGAACTGGTGCCTGGAAACTAACTCTGGTCTCGTTCTACTTCGAGCCAGACCAGCCCTTGGGGCCATACCTGGACACCCTTAGGAAAGTGGAACGCGAGGTCGGCCCGCATAAGCTCATTGTGGGAGGAGACACCAACGCCTGGAGTGTTTGGTGGGGCAGTAGTGAGACCAATAGCAGAGGCGACGAGATGCTGGGAGCTCTCGACCAGCTTGGGCTGCAAATACTGAACAGAGGGAAAACTCCAACCTTCGACGTAGTTCGTGGTAACAGGCGTTACACGAGCTGCGTCGACATCACAGCCTGCACAGCGGATATGCTGTCGGTGACCGACGGCTGGCGTGTCGTTGATGACCTGACGGGGTCGGACCACAACGGCATAGAGTTCTTTATAAACCTCGAAAAGTCTGTGGGTATCACGGTGCACCGGACTACCAGGCTCTACAATACCAAGAAAGCAAATTGGGGCCAGTTTCGTAAGAAACTGGCTCAGATTATGCAAAACAGCAGAATAACCGCAGATCTGTCCGATCAGATGGACAGCGTGCATAAGTTAGACCTGGTAGTCGAGGAACTCACGACGGCGGTAAAAGACGCCTGTACCAAAGTGATACCCAAGAAGAAAACAGTAGAGAAGTTAACCGTGCCGTGGTGGTCTGATGAACTCGCCAGCCTGAAAAGGCAGGTGATCACCAAAAAGCGGAGGATCCGTTGTGCAGCGCCGGTTCGTAGACCAAAGGTTGTTGAGGAGTACCTGAAACAGAAGGTAGAGTATGAAAAAGCAGTAGTCAAAGCGCAGGTCGAGAGCTGGAAGGGTTTCTGTGAGAAACAAGACCGAGAAGGCCTGTGGGAGGGGATATACAGGGTAATACGGAGGACAGAAAAGAGAGAGGAGGACATACCGATGGTAAGGGATGCAAAGACATTGGACCCCGAAGAGTCAGCGAGGTACCTGGCACAAGCGTTCTACCCGGAAGACCGTCCGGAGGGGGATAACGAGGAGCATAAAATGGTGCGGCAAAGAGCGGAAGAGGTGAACGGGGGGAACCAAGTTGAACCCTGGGATCCACCGTTCACTCTCGATGAGTTAAGGCGAGCAGTCTCCTCGTTCAACCCCAAAAAAGCCCCCGGTTCCGACGGTCTGACGGCGGACATATGGGGCCACGCGATTCATTTAGACCCAGACCTAGTTCTGCGCTTGATGAACAAGTGCCTGGCGCATGGATACTTTCCACGGTCCTGGAAAGAGGCAACAGTCGTTGTGCTCCGCAAACCCGCGAAAGAAGACTACACCACTCCGAAATCATACAGGCCAATTGGTCTTTTGCCTGTACTCGGCAAGATCTACGAGAAGATGCTCGTGGCCCGACTCAAGTTCTATTTGTTGCCCAGGATGAGTACTCGCCAGTACGGCTTCATGCCCCAAAAAAGCACTGAGGACTCCCTCTATACACTCATGGGGCACATTCGTGGCAGACTCAAAGCAAAGAGGCTTGTCACGATTGTGTCCTTGGACATAGAGGGAGCCTTCGACAGCGCTTGGTGGCCGATCATACGGGTGCGTCTGGCTGAGGAAAAGTGTCCTGTGAACTTGAGACGGGTCTTTGATAGTTACTTGTCCGAGAGAGTGGTGAAAGTCAGGTACGCGGGAGCGGAGCATAAATCCAGGACCGAGAAGGGATGCGTCCAGAAGTCCATCAGTGGTCCCATATTATGGAACGTCGTGCTAGACCCGCTGATTAAGCAGCTAGAGAGTATGGGGGTCTACTGTCAGGCGTTTGCGGACGATGTCGTCCTTGTGTTCGATGGGGAGACGGCGCTTGAGGTCCAAAGGGATGCCAATGTCGCCCTTGAGTACGTGCGCGCATGGGGTGTCGCAAACAAGCTTAAGTTTGCGCCGCATAAGACCAAAGCTATGCTGATAACGCGCAAACTTAAGCATGACACCCCATGTCTCAGAATGGGCGGGGTGGACCTTGGCATGTCTGAGGAAATAAAACTGCTAGGTCTCACCATCGACCACAAGTTGACTTTTAACACCCACGTCGCAAACGTCTGCTCCCGAGCCATCGGTATTTATAAGCAGCTGTCGAGGGCCGCGAGAGCCAGTTGGGGTCTGCATCCTGAGGTCATCCGCTGTATTTATACAGCTGCAGTGGAACCCATCATCCTGTACGCGGCGAGTGCATGGTCGCCGGCCGCAACCAAAATTGGAGTTCAGAAGAAGCTGAACGCCGTCCAGAGGAGCTTCGCGCAGAAGCTGTGCCGAGCCTATCGCACGGTCTCCTTACACTCGGCACTGGTGCTGGCTGGGATACTCCCTCTCGACCTCCGAATTCGAGAGGCGGCCTCACTATATGAAGCCAAGAGGGGGTTACCCCATCCAGCGCTGGGGGACAGGGAGATCGAGCGAGTGTCATCGGCACTACAGATGCCACATCCGGCTGAGCAGAGGACCATTGAACTGCGTCGCCTGGTAGACGAGGAGAAATACAATGTCCACCGCGACTACGCGGTGAGGATCTATACAGACGGCAGCAAGATTGAGGGCAGGGTCGGGGCCGCACTGTCCGTGTGGATCGACCAGGCCGAGGTTAAGGCCCTCAAGCTTGCTTTGCCGTCTTACAGTACCGTCTACCAGGCTGAGCTCCTCGCCCTCTGCGAAGCCACAAAGGAAGTCCTCCGAAGGACCGGGACGGCGTTCGCTATCTACAGTGACTCCATGGCAGCTCTCCAAACCGTCGTGAACCCCGAAGCCCTCCACGCCCTCGCAGTGGAAGCAAGGGACGCCATCCGCCGCAGCAGTATCCAGAACAAGAGCGTCTCCTTGTTCTGGATCAAAGCTCATGCGGGGTTGGAGGGCAACGAGAGAGCCGACTCGCTCGCAAAGGAAGCTGCCCTAAGGTGTAAGCGGCAACCCCACTATGATAAATGCCCGGTTTCATTCGTTAAGCGTATGATCCGTATGGATACGCTGAGCGAATGGAACCGGAGGTATTGTACTGGGGAAACGGCGGCCACGACAAAGTTATTCTTCCCGTGCGCGATCGCTGCGTACAGGACGGTGCGGAAGTTAGAGATGACCCAGGAGCTGACCCAGGCCCTAACAGGGCACGGCGGGTTCTCCGAATACCTGACTCGTTTCAGGTGCAAGGAGAATCCGGCTTGCACCTGCGACCCCGACAAGCAGGAGACAGTCCTCCATCTCCTAACGGAGTGTCCTGTGTATTCCTCCCACAGGCACGACTTAGAAATGAGAGTCGAAATGTCTGTCATAAAAGAGAATCTCAGTACTTTAATAAGGAACCGAAAGACCAGGAAATCTTTTATTGAATTCGTTATTAAAACTGTTCAGTCTGTCAATAGACGAAACAAATAATTGCAAAATATTAAGAAAGCCTAGTACGATATTAGTTATAATTATTATTTATTTATATAAGATTTAAAACAAAATTTTAACAATATACAAAGGTGTTTGTCAAATTATAATTTAATCTATTATTTATAATTCAAAAATTAAAAATCAATAATTGACAGGAAATTTATTATTTTAACCATTATTTATTTATTACCATAATATATGCAAAATACAAAAATGGAGTTTTGAAAACCTACAGCCTTCAAACGACCCTGCGGCACATGTATGGCAGGGGTCCTTTCGCATGGCAGGAGTGTGGTTTTAGCCGGTAGGAGTCCGGCACTGCCCAGACTGTTCTCATTGAGGAGCAGTGTGGGCGTCCATGATGGATTTCCCACTCCTGCCACTAATAAAAAAAAAAAAAAAAAAAAAAAAACCTAACCTAACCTAACCTAACCTAACCTAACCTAACCTAACCACTTGAGGTAAGGTACAGAAGGAAGACGAGAAATCCTCACTCGGTGCACATAGTGATGAGTACGTCCCCGAAGATATGGCAGCGGGTAACAAAAAGAGGTTACGTTCACGTAGACTTACAAAGAATCCGGGTGGAAGACCAAACTCCGCTTATACAATGCACTCGCTGCCTAGGCTTCGGGCATGGAAGAAAACACTGTGCAGAAAAAGAGGACATGTGTAGCCATTGCGGTGGTCCCCACCTTAAAACTGAATGTCCGGATTGGACGGCAGGAGGAACGGCTGTATGCAGAAATTGCGAAAGAGCAAATATGCTCAACAAAGAGCACAATGCTTTCAGCATGGACTGCCCTGTCCGCCGTAGATGGGACATAATAGCACGGTCAACCACTGCGTACTGCTAAAGGCGCACAAGGCGAAACAGCAGTGTACAAAATCGCACAGGCTAACCTCCAAAGAAAGAAACTGGCAACCGACGAACTGCTCCTGGAAGCGGAAGAGCGGGGGATAACCGTGGCACTCCTACAGGAGCCATACGTCGGAAACTCGAGACACATGAGAAGCCAGAAGGGAGTGCGGATCTTCCAAGACACTGGTGTAGGGGATGGGGTCGTTAAAGCAACAATCGTTGTCTTCGACAAAAACCTCAAAGTCATCCAATACCCGAAGCTCACCACGCAAAACATCGTTGTGGTGGGAATCCAAACCAGTGCTTGGGAGATCACACTCGCCTCCTTTTATTTTGAGCCGGATAAGCCAGTAGAACCTTATCTCAACCAGCTTAGGCAAATAGGAATTGTAAATGGCTCAAAGCCACTTATTGTTGGAGGGGATGCCAATGCGAAGAGTACATGGTGGGGGAGCTCAGTGGTTGACCACAGGGGCGAGGAATTGCACGCAGCTCTCGGTGAGCTCGGGCTGAACATCCTGAACTCAGGGGAAATTCCGACCTTCGACACCATCAGGGGAGGGCAGCGCTACAGTAGCCATGTAGACCTAACCGCATGCTCGGACAGTATCCTGGAGCTGGTAGAACAGTGGAGAGTCGACGAAGGCCTCACGAGCTCCGACCACAACGGTATACTCTTCGATATCAGATTGGTGAGAGCTGTTGGAATGCAAGTAGAGAGAACGACACGCATCTATAATAGTAAAAAGGCCAATTGGACGATGTTTCATGAGAAATTATCGCAATTAAAAACAGAACATAAAATCGCGAAATCTGAAATAGAAAACATAAATAGCGTAGAACTTTTAGAAGCTACGACCAACAACTTTACAAAAATTATAAAGGATGCGTGTCGTGCTTCAATGCCAATCAAAAAAGTCAAGGAGAGACTTACCAAGCCGTGGTGGTCGGAGAAACTCGCTGAGATGAAGAGGGTCGTCGCTGCCAGCAAAAGGAGAATCCGTTGTGCTGCTCTAGTTCGGAGACCGAAGGTCGTCGAAGAGTACCTGAAACGGAAAGAGGAATATGAGATGGAAGTAGCTCGAGCTCAGACCGAGAGTTGGAAGGATTACTGCAATAAGCAGGACCGAGAGGGGGTGTGGGAGGGGATCTACAGGGTTATCGGGAGAACAGTTCAAAGAGGGGTGGACTTGCAGATGGTAGAAAATGGGGTGGTGCTCGATGCAAAAGGCTCCGTCAAACTGATAGCGGAAACGTTCTATCCAGAAGACCTCTCGAGCACCGACAACAGCCATCACGGTTCCATCAGAACCAAAGCCGAATTGGTAAATATGGAAGTAGACGAAGGCTCCCAAGATCCACCCTTCACACGGACCGAGCTTGAAATTGCCTGCAGGTCCTTTAACCCTAAGAAGGCTCCGGGAATAGATGGACTCACAGCCGACATATGCAGCCAAGCCATTGGACAGGAACCTGATTCCTTCCTGGCCCTTTTGAACCAATGCCTTAGGTATGGTTATTTCCCGAAATGCTGGAAGGAGGCCACGGTGGTGGTGTTAAAGAAACCAGGGAAAATAGACTACACCACCCCAAAATCATATAGGCCCATTGGCCTCTTACCAGTACTAGGCAAAATATATGAAAAGATGTTGGTGGCCCGCCTCAAGTTTTATATCGTTCCAAGGTTGAGTACTCGCCAGTACGGATTCATGCCCCAAAGAAGCACCGAAGACTCCCTCTATGATCTCATGCAACATATAAAAGGAAAACTCAAGCTCAAGAAGGTAGTTGTGCTAATATCCTTAGACATAGAGGGAGCCTTCGACAGCGCTTGGTGGCCTGCTATTAGAGTCCGACTGGCAGAGGAAAAGTGTCCTCTGAACTTGAGGAGGGTCATCGATAGCTACTTGAGAGACAGAAGGGTCAGAGTTAGATACGCGGGTGAGGAATTTTCCAAGGGTACAAGCAAAGGCTGCGTACAAGGTTCTATCGGAGGCCCAAACTTTTGGAACCTTCTGCTAGATCCCCTCCTAAAAAGCTTGATAGAAAAAGGTGTCTATATACAGGCGTTCGCAGACGATGTTGTCCTTGTCTTCGACGGTGACACAGCACTGGAAATAGAACAGAAGGCAAACCTCGCCCTCGAACATGTTCAAACGTGGGGTGTCGATAATAAGTTAAAATTTGCGCCAAATAAAACAAAGGCGATGACGATCACTAAAAAACTTAAATATGACACCCCACGGTTGAGCATGGGCGGGGTCGAAATAGCCATGTCCAAAGAGGTTAAGATCCTGGGTGTCACCGTCGACGACAAGTTGACCTTCAATACGCACATCAAGAACGTCTGCAAAAAAGCGATTGGTGTGCATAGGCAGCTGTGCAGGGCAGCGAGAATCAGCTGGGGATTAAACCCCGAAGTTATAAAAATAATATATACAGCTACAATTGAACCGATCGTCCTGTACGCCGCAAGCGTATGGGCCCCAGAAGCAAGAAAGCTGGGCATAATAAAGCAATTGGGCGCCGTGCAACGCGGTATAGCACAGAAAATATGCAAAGCATATCGCACCGTGTCCCTCAATTCAGTACTTCTGTTGGCGGGGATACTCCCCCTGGATCTCCGAGCTCGCGAGGTGGCATCATTATATGAAGCTAAGAGGGGAGTGTCGCTGCCGATATTGAAGGATAGGGAGATGGAGCGGCCTGTGTCTGCGTTGGAATCCCCTCACCCCGCCACGCATATCGAACTGGAGTTCAGAAGCCTGATAGACCGGGAGCAGGTTGACGCCAGCGCCAAACCCGAGGTGAGAATTTTCACCGACGGGAGCAAAATTGGGGGGCGTGTTGGTGCTGCGTTGTCCTTTTGGAACAACCAGGCCGAAACACGTGCCCTCAAGCTGGCGTTACCGGACTATTGCTCGGTCTACCAGGCGGAGCTCCTGGCGATATGCAGGGCAACAGGGGAGATCCGGAGGAACTCAGCGTCCACTTTTGGTGTCTACAGTGACTCCATGGCGGCCCTCATGACGGTGAAAAACCACAGTTGCCTTCATCCCCTAGCAGTTGAAACAAGGGAAAACCTTACAGCAGCTTCCCACCAGAACAAGGTAGTAAACTTGTTCTGGATCAAAGCTCACGCGGGTTTTGAAGGCAACGAGAGAGTGGATCAGCTAGCAAAAGAGGCCGCCATGCTGAGCAGGAAGAAGAAGCCGGATTATGATTTGTGTCCTGTTTCATTCGTCAAGCGCTGCATTCGTATGGCAACGCTTGAGGAATGGAACAACAGATATAGATCCGGCACCACCGCTTCGGTCACCAAAATTTTCTTTCCGGACGCGGCGGCGGCGTACAGGATAATCAGGAAGCTGAAGATTGAGGGGTATCTGACTCAGGTCTTGACGGGGCACGGTGGATTCTCAGAATACTTGAACCGGTTCAAGTGTAAGGGGAGTCCATCGTGCATCTGTGACCCAAATGCTGTAGAGTCCGTACAACACCTGCTGACTTGTTGCCCCGTATATGCCTATGAACGAATTGAACTAGAGAAAATACTAGACACTGACCTGACCATAGATAATATAGCGGCAATAATGAACACTAAAAACAGAAAAGCGTTCCTAGACTACTGCCTTAAAATTGTAAGAGGAGTGATTAAAAGAAACAGAAGCGATGGATAAAGTATGCAACTGCTATATATTTAGTAATATATAAGTTGTGCATATAAAAATAAGTATAATAGTGGATGATAAATGTCAAAGCAGTAGGATAATAAGGAATTTAAGAAATGTAATTAGCGAATAAGTAGACATAAGACAATAAGCTGTAATAATGTAGACAGAAATAAAAATGTAAGAAATAGTAATAAGCGATAGTATGAGACACTGTATTAGATGAAAAAGTAGAATAAAAGAACAGTACTAAAATTGTATAATAAGAAAATAACGGAAATAAATGTAGAATAAATATAAATAAATAGAACACAAATATGAAAAATTGTAAAACTTTAGAAAATAAATGTTTATTTTGCGTGCATTATTTAACCCCTATATAGAAAGTAATTTCAAAACTGTATGTGCAGTAAAAAGAATTAGCTAGACAAAAGAAGAAATGTAGTTAATAAAATGGGAGCCCCACCCATAAAAAAAGGACTGAACGAGGAAGGATGAATGAAAGATACAGTATGAAGGATAAAAGTGCGAGAGGCAAGCTAGCGAGAACTGGTATGAAAGAGGAATAGATAGAAATAGACTCTGATAACGTCAGAGGTAGAGAGAAAAAACAAAAAAAAAAAAAAAAAAAAAAAAAACCTAACCTAACCTAACCAGTTCCCCCCCAACCCTCGTGGTGGTCGGATCGTTTTTCAACTTGCTCCGCGTTTAAAAATTAAAAAAAGTGGTATTTTTTCATCCGATCGTGCCGTGTTATACATCAAAAGTTTTGTTTTTGTGCAGTGCATCCAATAGTGAAAACAGTTTTTTCCGGAAATTACGACCTCAAAAGTTATCTCGGAAAAACTGAAGATCAGTGAAATTCAAAAACCTTCAGAGCTTCATAACTGCAGAGCATCACACTCGATCTCATATTTCTCGACGCAGTTTTGTGACAAGTGCTGAGGCGCATCTTTCGACACCTTTTTTGTGAAAATCCAACCACGCGGAGCTGTGAAATCTTTGGAAAACCGATGAACATAACCTCAAATTTGACCACGCGGTTGCTAATTTAGACAACTCAGAGACCTAATTTTTTAGCAGCAGACAGACCCCAACGAGACAAAGGAGACAACGTTTTGACCAGATTTTTAATATATCTTGAAACGAAGATAAATTAATTAGAAAGTAGAAACTTTGACCCTCTGTCCTGAAAATTCTTCAGGCAGGACCCTACTTTTTTAATGCTGATCCTGCTGCGCGCTCATCTGGAGAGGAAGTCTACGATAAGTTAAGAATTTTATGTATTTTATTTACCGAAATATTGCAAGTTTTCAATATTTTTCAAATTTTTAAAACTTTTCTATGAAAAATTTTTCAAAATTTCATATTCAATAAACCCTTTTCAAAGCTCATAAATTAACGAAAATTTTACAGTTTTTAATATATTTTTATCATTTACGGTTATAGAGATATCAAATTTTTACTTGTTTTTTGACATAAATTATAAATTAATTAAAATAATTTAAAATTGACGTTAGAATCATCTCCAGAAAGTGTATAGCGATAAGTTTAAGCCCAAATTTGCGCCTAATAGCTTCAGAAACGAAGAAAATAGCTTTTAGTGGCCATTTTGGTTTTTCTGGTTGCCGCACAAAACTTCAATTATCTCTGAAGCTATTGGTCATAAAAGCCCCGGGTTTCCAGTGGTCCCTTTGGGATTGAGGCGGGAATATTTTCTAATTGTTTTCAGGCGTTTTTAGGACCTGAAATTTTTCAGGCCTGAAACCATTTTGGGCGGATAGGGAAAGTCGAGCTAAGAATCACATTTGAGACCGCAGTTCTGTGTGACAAACGGTTGTGGAGTTATAGCCATTCGAAGTCGGCATTTGACAGCTGGGCGGCCATCTTGAAAAAGTTTGGCCCGCTATAGCTCCAGTTCTGGTGGTCGCAGAGAGTTGCCGATTTTGCAGTGGTGTTTGGGGAGACAAACTCTACCCGATCCACCTTGTCACGGGTACATTGGCGCTGAAAAATTTCAGGCGCTTGAAAACCACTTTGCGCGTCGGAGCAGGACGAGCCAAATCAGACGAGCCCAAATTCGGCTATTCTGCGACTGGTAAAGAGTAAACTGCACCGATTTGAAGTTTGACGTTGACAGTTCGAGAACTGTCAAACCAATTTTTGGACCCGGGTAGCTCCCGAACCAGGTGTAGTAGAAGTTTCGGGATTTCTTTCAGGGTATCGGCTGGCTTCTCCCTACCCGACAAGCTACTTTTCAGGAGCTTTCAGGAACTAGGTATTTTCAGGCCTGAAAACCATCTCACTTGATAGGTCTCGTCAGGCCGAACCAGAGGAGTCCAAGCACGGTGGTATTCGTGCGGACGGTTCCGGAGATAACTGCGGGTAACCAAATTTGGTAACTTTTTATTATAAAAAAACCAAAATTTTAAACAGTTGTGTCTCCGGAACCCCTTGTGCTGGGGTAGTCGTGTTTGGGCTCATTGGAAAGAGCTTGGAGAGACCTGTCTCGCGGAACCTAGAAATTGACTCTAGGTAGAGATAAAAAAATTTTTCGACTCTACCCAAAAATATTAAAGAACGCGCTTACTCCTGAAGGCTTCTGGACGCTAGACAATAGTCTATAATTACGTGTATTGACAGAGCAAGACTCTATCTTTTAGTTTTAAGTTTATTTTTCACTCAGTTTTAAATCTGACGTGACAAAACCTTTGTCACCTGACCTATCTTATACATCTTTTGAATTTTGATTTAGTTTTGACTGACTGATCCCCCCCTTACAGGGATCAGTATACTTTTACATTTCTGATTCTTTTGGACCAGATTATATTATTTTCCTTGTACCTTCTATTAAATAAATCTTGATATATTACTCTCCCAAACATGTTCCTTGCAAGGACTCCTGCCAAGAGGCGTTCAGGCTCTCATGTCTCTCCTTCGGGTGGAAGTCCTTCCAACCGAGTTGAGACCAAATCTCCCCTTCCTGGGGCTCCGACTCAAGCTTCTGGCTTGAGGCGGAGCATTGGGGAATGGGAGGCTAGAAAGTTGGCGGAACCTCGGTCTCTTTCCCCAGCCACAGCCCACTCACCCCAGAGGGCGGTCTCGGTCCCGGCGTGCCCCGTGAAACCCAGGAAGCCTGCGTCTTCTGCAGATAACAAGATTGCTGCGCGCAGAGTATCAGGTGGAGTGGCCGGGGGATCGCCGGGAGCGAGTAAACAACAGCCTCCTAAACCCACCGACCGAGTGACAGAAGCACGAAACTGCCTTTTGCGTGCGAAATCGCACCTTAGCGAATCACGCAACTTGAGGGCGGACTTAAAGGCAGGGATCACACAGTCGGTGGAAAGATTGTATCAGCTTATAAAAGAAGAAGCGGCCGCTGCAATACTACTAAGGGGAGCAGAAACTGTGACGAAGGAGGCCGACAAGGAAACAGTTCTGCCAGAGATCCTTCCAGAGATTGACTCGCTGCTCGCTTCACTAGCAGAGCATAGCGCGCTGGTGAAGGTAGGCAGCGAGAAAATGGAAAGACTCCAGGAGGCAATGGAGAGGCAGAAGGAAATGCTAGAAAAGACGACCACTTATGCGAGTGTTGCGGCAGGTCCACCGAAAAGGCAGTTTCCAGGAAGGACCGCGCTGCATTCCATTGTGGTAACGTCAAAAGAAGAGGAAGACACGGGTGAGGAGATAATAAAGAAAATAAGACAGGCTGTTAGAGCAAAAGAGGGGGGGGGTTGAAGTAGAGAGTTTGAGGAAAGCTAAGGATAGAAAAATTATTATGGGCTGCAGTTCGGAAGAGGAACGGAAAAGGGTGCGCGAGAGAATCGAGAAGGCAGGTAACCATCTCGTCGTTGAGGAGATGAAAAATAAGGACCCGCTTCTGATCCTGAGGGACGTGTTGGCTGTTCACAGCGACGAAGATGTTTTAAGGGCTCTCAGAAATCAGAACCGGGAGGTTTTCCATGGAATCAACGACGAAGAGAATAGAATGGGAGTAAAGTTCCGTAGGAAAGTGCGAAATCCCCATTGCTGCCACTTCGTTTTGAGCGTTTCGCCTACTATCTGGAGAAGGGCGATTGAAGCGGGAAAACTGCGGGTTGATCTCCAAAGGGTGCGAGTGGAAGACCAAACACCACTGGTGCAGTGCACCCGATGCCTGGGCTATGGGCATGGCAAGCGCTTCTGCAAAGATTCAGCTGACCTTTGCAGCCACTGCGGTGGCCCACATCTCAGGTCGGAGTGTCACGGAAACCAGCTAGGTGAAGCACCAGCATGCGTCAACTGCACTCGGGCAAAATTTGAGAACAGCGAGCACAATGCTTTCAGTAGTGAATGCCCCGTACGCAAGAAGTGGGACGCATTGGCCAGAGCGTCCATAGCATATTGCTAAGGTGGTTCCTGCGTGTACTCCCCAGTACCAAATAATCCAAGCTAACCTCCAGCGAAGCCGGCTAGCTACGAACGAGCTGCTACTTGAGGCCGACAAGCGTAAAGTTAGCGTAGCTCTGCTCCAGGAGCCCTACGTGGGTGCGGCGAGAGGAATGAGGGTCCGGCGAGGCGTTAGGGTGTTTCAGAACTCTGAAGTAGGAGGTGGGACAGTAAAAGCGGCAATAGCCATTTTCAACCAAGACCTGGATGTCATACAGTACCCGCAACTCACCACAAACAATATCGTAGTGGTGGGAATCCGAACTAGAGCCTGGACGATCACGCTGGTATCGTATTACTTTGAGCCTGACCAACCCATAGAGCCATACCTGGAGCAGATTAGGAGGGCAAAACGTGAAACAGGGTCGACCAGGTTGGTTATAGGAGGGGATGCCAATGCAAAAAGCACCTGGTGGGGTAGTACTAATGAAGACGCGAGGGGAGAGCAAATGTGTGGAGCTCTGGACGAGCTTGGTCTGCACATCCTGAACGTTGGGGACGTCCCAACCTTCGACACTGTAAGAGGTGGACAAAGATACAGTAGCCACGTGGATGTGACGGCCTGTTCGGTGGATATGCTGAACCTGGTCGACGACTGGCATGTAGAGGAGGGTCTCACGAGCTCGGACCACAATGGTATAATTTTTGGCATAAATTTAAAAAAGTCAAAAGGAGTTAACATCAGTAGAACTACTAGAATTTATAACACCAAGAAGGCAAATTGGAGGCAATTTCGTGAGAAAATGTCTCAAATTAAGCAAGACAAAAATTTAAAAATAACAGAACTCAATAATATAAACAATCAGGATACATTAGAAAACATTATTAAAATTTACATAGAAACCATCACAGAATCTTGCAGATCCACAATACCAAATAAAAATAAAACAGAAACGCTTACCTTGCCGTGGTGGACCGAGGAGCTCGCTGAGATGAAGAGGCTAGTCGCGACCAGGAGACGCAGAATCAGGAACGCAGCGCCAGTCCGTAGAGCACACGTCGTTAGCCTGTACCTGGAAGAAAAGGAAAAGTATCGATCAGCCGAAATTAAAGCTCAAACTGAGAGTTGGAAGGAGTTTTGTAAGAAGCAGAACAGAGAGGGTGTCTGGGAAAGTATTTATAGGGTGATAGGAAGAACAGCAAAAAGAGAAGAAGATCTGCCGCTCCAGAAGGATGGGTCAACCCTCGATGCCAAGGGTTCGGTGAATCTGTTGGCAGATACATTCTATCCAGAGGACAGAGAAGAAGATGACAATGCGGACCAACGCCAAACTCGACATCTGGCTGAGACGATAAACGAGTGGAGCCATTATGAAAAGCATGATCCACCGTTTACCCAAAGCGAGCTACACATGGCCTTATCATCGTTTAACCCGAAGAAGGCTCCCGGAGCCGACGGCTTCACAGCCGATATCTGCGCTGAGGCAATAGCATGTGACTCTGATTACTTCCTGGCACTGCTGAACAAGTGTCTGGAACATCACTACTTCCCAAAGGCCTGGAAGGAGGCAACGGTGGTGGTGCTCAGGAAGCCGGGCAAGGACTCGTACACTTTGCCCAAGTCATACAGGCCGATTGGGCTCTTGCCTATCTTGGGAAAGGTGTACGAAAAGATGCTGGTTGCTCGTCTCAAATTTCATTTGCTGCCAAGGATTAGTACTCGCCAATACGGCTTTATGCCCCAAAAAGGCACTGAGGATGCCCTCTATAATCTTGTACAGCACATTCGTGTGAAACTAGCGCACAAAAAGATTGTGACTCTTGTGTCGCTGGATATAGAGGGGGCGTTTGATAGTGCGTGGTGGCCCGCAATCAAGGTACGATTGGCTGAGGAAAAGTGTCCTGTAAATCTGAGACGAGTAATCGGCAGTTACCTGAGTGACAGGGTTGTCAGCGTCAGATACTCCGGTGAGGAGAGCAAAAGACGAACGAGCCAAGGGTGTGTCCAGGGATCGGTGAGTGGACCGATCTTCTGGAATTTGGTGCTGGACCCACTCCTCAAAGAGTTAGAAGCTAGAGGATACTACTGCCAGGCTTTCGCCGATGATGTGGTGCTGGTGTTTGACGGTGAAACGGCTCAAGACATCGAGGGGATTGCCAATGCCGCTCTAGAACATGTTCGAGCGTGGGGTGTTAGAAATAGGCTGAAATTCGCCCCGCACAAAACTTGTGCGATGGTTCTGACGAGGAAGCTAAAGTATGACACGCCGCGCTTGAGCATGGGAGGGGTCGGTATTGGGGTGTCCCAAGATGTGAAGATACTGGGCCTGACGATTGACGCTAAGATGACCTTTAACAAGCATGTAGCTATCGTCTGTAAGAAGGCGATAGCTATCTACAAACAACTTGCGCGTGCAGCCCGTGTCAGCTGGGGCTTGCATCCGGAGGTCATCAAAGCTATCTACACCGCGGCAGTGGAGCCAATTGTGCTGTACGCTGCGAGTGCTTGGGCGCCAGCCGCAAACAAGTTAGGAGTCAAAAAACAGCTCAACGTGGTTCAACGAGGGTTTGCTCAGAAATTGTGCAGAGCCTACCGGACGGTCTCTCTGAACTCAGCACTGGTACTGGCTGGGATGCTCCCGCTCGACCTTCGTATACGAGAAGTGGCAAGATTATACAAAGCGAAGAGGGGAGTGCCCCAGCCCGGACTAGTGGACAGGGAGATCGAGCGGATGGCTCCAGCGCTTGAAGCCCCGCACCCCGCGGAGCAGACCAGACTAGAGTTTGGCAGCCTGGTGGACGAGGAACAGTACAGGAACCACAGCAATCTTGCTGTGCGTATCTTCACTGATGGCAGTAAGATTGAGGGGAAAGTTGGAGCGGCGCTATCCTTATGGAATGGCGCCGCCGAAACAAAGGCTCTCAAACTTACTTTGCCGACATACTGTACCGTCTACCAGGCTGAACTGTTGGCCTTGCACGGAGCGGCTAGAGAAGCCCTAAAGCTCGGGGAGAAGACGATTGGCATTTTTAGCGACTCTATGGCGGCTCTTCAGGCGGTGGTCAATCCTGGTTGCCCCCATCCCTTAGCAGTGGAAACAAGAGACACCATAAGACGCTGTAAGCTCCAAAATAAAAGTGTCTCTTTGTTTTGGATAAAGGCCCACGCAGGATTGGAGGGTAACGAAAGGGCTGACCAACTCGCGAAAGAGGCTGCTTTGCGGTCAAAAAAGAAGCCGGATTACGACCTGTGCCCCGTTTCATTCGTCAAGCGTAGCATCCGGTTGCAGACGCTTGACGAATGGAACGAAAGATACAAAACCGGTGATACAGCAGCTGGCACAAAAATGTTTCTCCCTGACGCGGTCGAGGCGTACAGTATAGTTCGGAAAATCACTCATACCAGCATCACCACACAGATTTTGACGGGCCACGGTGGGTTCTCTGCATACTTGAATCGCTTCAAGCGTAAGGAGAACTCATCGTGCATCTGTGAACCTGGTGTGGAGGAAACGGTCTCGCATATTCTCTTGGAGTGCCCCATCACTGCCAGTTCCCGGTACGAGCTGGAGCAGGAGCTTGGAATAGAATTAATAAAAGAAAACTTACCGAATTTGATACGAAGTAAAGCTAGAAACAAATTTTTGGAATATTGTAATAAGATAGGTCAAAGTGTGATAAGTAGAAATAAGGTAGATTAAGAAAAATGATACTTGTATATATTATAAGAATATAGAGCATAGTATCATATAAAATTAGTTGAAAAGAAAAAAAAAAAAAAAAAAAAAACTGCACATTACAAATCCAAAAAAAAAGACAAAAAAGAAATTAAAAAAAAAAAAAAAAAAAAAAAATTAAGAAAATTAAGAAAAATAAAGCAAAAGAAAATTATATAAGAAAAACTAAGTATTTTATGTTACTTTTGTGTAAGCTCCCGTACAGCCTATCTAGTTATTGGTTTTAGTCCTGTTAAGTTGTATATGGAAATAGTGACATTGCATATAGAAAACCAATAATTAATAAAATCTTGCCATTATATAAATAATTTATGAATTGTCATGTCAACTCCTTTCATTTCTATCAGAACTTTTAACCTGTCAAATTAGGAGGTACTAGTTTTATTGAGCCAAAGTGCTATAGTTATTGTATAAAGTTCTATATAACTAAGTAGGCCATAGTGCCACTGGACTAAACTGAAAGCTGTTTTAATTATTTATAAATATGAATGAAATAGGCTTTGACTCAGTCAAAGGATCACAGCTAGAGCAGGAGTGGTTTTTAGCCGGTAAGAGTCCGGCACTGCCGCGACTGTCCTATTCGTGGGACAGTCGCGGCGTCCATGAGGATTTTCCACCCTGCTCAAAAAAAAAAAAAAAAAAACCTAACCTAACCTAACCTAACCTAACCTAACCTAACCTAACCCAATTATTTCAGACCTTTTACATACAGCAAACATACAACTGTCGTACATTTTTGAACGCGGCTCAGTGAGCCCTATACGATTACCACAAAATATTTGACAATTTTCCAAAAGAAAACTTTTTACTTAGGAAAAACCTATTTTCAGTTTATTCAAAACTTAAAAATTTTATAACAGTCTTCCTATTTGACCTAACTCTGTTCTGGAAACGCCAACGGACGCACATTCGCTCGTTCTACGGGATACCTGTAACAGAAAAGTCAAATTAGGTCCATTTTCAAAATTTGTTTTCAAAATTTTCATAAAAAAATCAATTTTTCATCCATTTTTCGGCCATAACTCCCGTTCCCGACGTCCGATCCGGACCGGGTTCACGTCATAGTATAGGACTCCGTGCCCGCTGTGCGTGTGCACCGCAAAAAACGAACCCTTCATAGGGAAATTTTACACCCGACAGCAAGAAACTTTAAAACTTGCATATTTTTACGCCTGCCCACCCACCCTTATCAAAAGTAAGAGAAATTTGGAAATTTTCTTTTACACGTTTATATAACGGGGGATAACGAGACCACCCGTTATATATACTTGGATCCTTGACAGCAGCCTCTGTTGAGGACTTTAGTTTAATTTTAGTTTAGTTTTTTAAAATTATTGACACCTCTTTTGAGGAATTATAATTGACATTTAATATTAAGGACTTACTGATCCCCCCTTTACAGGGATCAGTACATTAGACTAAGCTCAAAAAAATTTAATTTTATTTACAGTAATTATTATTTTATCATTTTTTAAAGTATTTATTTATTCTTGATTTTACTCCTCCACCATGTTCCTCTCCAGGACCCCTGCAAAAAAGACCGTCGAAGGTCCCCAAGTCTCTCCATCAAACCCGGCACTATCCATCACCTTCGAGAGGGAATTCTCCCCTCCCAGTGCTTCAACTCAGGCCTCTAGTGTGAGGCGAAGCATTGGTGAGTGGGAAAATGGAAAGATGGCGGAATCTCAGCCCCTTTCTTCAGCAGCCGCGCTTTCACCCAAGAAAGCAGCCCCGATCGTGACGGCATCCCATAGGTGCACGCGGCGCGCTACATCTCAGCCGGACAGTAAGGCTGTAGCGCGCCGAGCTTCTATTGAGCCAGCAGGGTCGTCACCCGGAACGAGCCAGTTGCAGCCGAATAAACCCACCGATCGTGTGACCGAAGCTCGCAATTGCCTTCTGCGCGCGAAGTCGCACCTTGGCGACTCACGCAATTTAAGAGCAGATCTGAAGGCTGGGATCACTCAATCGGTGGAACGGCTGTACCAGCTGGTGAAGGAAGCGTCGGCGGCTGCTATACAAGGGAGAGGGTCTGGGTTTGAGCTGGCAAAAGAGGAGACCATTAAGGCAACACCCCCGCCAGAAGCACCCAAGAGCCTTCCGGAGGTTAACTCGCTGCTCGCTTCACTAGCTGAGCATAGCGCGCTGGTGAAGGAGAGCAGCGAGAAGATGGAAAAGTTGCAGCGGGCTATGGAGAGGCAAGGAGAGCTATTGGAGAAGACGGCCACCTACGCGAGTGTAGTTTCAGGGCACACCAAGAGGCAATTCTCTGCGCCGACCACACTGCACTCCGTAGTGGTCAAGTCAAAAAATGAAATAGAAAGGGATGAGGTCCTTAATAGAATTAGAAAAGCTGTTGGGGCAAAGGAGGGTGGAATAGCAGTGGAGAGAATCAGGAAGGCGAAGGATGGGGGGGTCATCTTGGGGTGCAGGACAGAGGACGAAAGGGAAAAGATTAAGGAAAGGCTGAAACAGAATGGAGGCCACCTCGATGTCGAGGAAATAAAGAATAAGGATCCTCTGCTTTGCCTCAAAAATGTACTGCGCTTTCACAGTGATGAGGATATATTAAATGCCCTGAGGAACCAAAATACTGACATTTTCAGAGACCTTGACAACGAGAGTAGCAAAATGGAAATTAGATTCCGGAAAATAACCAGGAACCCCCATCAGTGTCACGTGGTTATGAGGGTGTCCCCCCAGCTTTGGAGAAAAATGATGGAGGCTGTAACTGTTCATGTGGACTTGCAGAGAGTCAGAGTGGAAGACCAATCACCACTGGTCCAGTGTTCACTCTGCCTCGGCTACGGTCATGGAAAGCGCTTCTGCAAAGACACTATTAGAAGGTGCAGCCACTGTGGGGGACCCCACATGAAAGCGGAGTGTGAAGACTGGCTTGCCGGTGGCCTTCCTGCTTGCTGCAACTGCCTGCATGCAAAGCTGGACAATACACGGCATAATGCTTTTAGCAAAGATTGCCCAATTCGTAGCAGGTGGGACATGCTGGCGAGGTCTTCGGTGGCATACTGCTAAGGTGATTCCGGGCAACAACAAAGCAAGTAATTGTAACACGAAAACAGGGCAGTATCGCGTTATCCAGGCAAATTTACAAAGAAGTGAACTTGCGACTGCTGAACTCATTGTGGAGGCCTCGAAGAGGAAAGTATCATTCGCTATTCTTCAAGAACCCTACATAGGGGGGATAGGGGAAATGCGGAACTACCCAGGGGTACGAATAGTGCAATGCATCAGAAAGACCGAACGCGTCAACATGTCTGCTATTGCACTGTTTGACGATACGATAGACATCACCCAATGTCCAACCCTGACTACAGAGAACATTGCAGTCGCAAAACTTAGAACTAGAGAATGGGAATTAGGAGTGGTGTCGCTCTACTTAGAGGGTGACCTACCGATCGAGCCCTACATGGAGCACATAAAATTTGTAATCCGGAATATTGGAACTAGAAGCGTGATAATGGGTGGGGACGTAAACGCGTGGAATACATGGTGGGGAAGTCGGAAAGCGAACAAAAGAGGAGAAGTATTAGCCGGGATGCTGGAAGAATTGGATTTACAGATTCTTAACCGGGGAACGGACCCCACCTTTGACACAATCAGAGGTGGAGCCAGATTTACCAGCTGCGTAGACGTTACCACCTGTTCCGTGAACATGCTCGGCAAGATAGACAATTGGAAGTTGGTAGATGACGTGACGAGTTCGGACCACAGGACAATTGTGTTTGATCTCCAATTCAAGAAATCATTAGGAATAGACATCAAAAGAATGACCAGAGTATTTAATACAAAAAAGGCAAATTGGCGCCAGTTTCGTGAGAAACTGGCCCAACTTTGGCGTGAAGAAAACATTAATAATGCAGAAATAGACAGAGTAAATAGTAAGGAAGAATTGGAAAATATAGTAGAAAAGTACACACATACAATCGCTAAAATTTGTAAAGTAACCATACCGGAAATAAAAAGTAGAAAACAAACACAATTGCCTTGGTGGAACGAGGAGCTCGCAAACCTTAAAAGAGATGTCAATATCAAGAAGCGAAGAATAAAGTGCGCTGCACCAATTCGCCGAGCATGGGTCGTGGAACAATACCTGCAAACAAAGGAGAAATATCAGGTAGAGGCCAAAAGGGCCCAGGTCGCCAGCTGGAAGGACTTCTGTGGGAGGCAGAATAGGGAAAGCATGTGGGATGGGATTTATAGGGTGATAGGTCGAACAACAGCAAGGCCCGAAGACTTACCATTGGTAAAGGATGGGGTAGCTATGGTGGGGAAGGAGTCGGCGAGTCTCTTGGCCGCAACTTTTTATCCAGAAGATAATTTGGGGGAGGATGAGGCAGAACACAAAATGGTGCGGGAGACAGCAAACACGGCAAATGTATGGGCACATGGGGAGTCATGTGACCCACCATTTACAGCTGAAGAGCTAAGGTGGGCTGCCTCGAGCTTCAACCCAAGAAAGGCGCCGGGACTCGACGGCTTCACTGCGGATATCTGCAGAGAGGCTATCACCCTGGACCCGGAGTTATTTCTATCTATTGCAAATAGATGCTTGGACTTGGCCTGCTTCCCAAAAACCTGGAAAGAGGCAACTGTTGTGGTCCTGAGGAAACAGGGCAAGGAGGACTACACGCACCCGAAGTCATACAGGCCTATTGGACTCCTGCCTGTAATGGGGAAAATCCTCGAAAAAATGCTCATCAGGAGGATTAGGTGGCACACACTGCCGGAGATGAGTGACCGCCAGTACGGGTTTACACCACAGCGCAGTACCGAGGACTCCCTCTATGCCATGATTCATCATATAAAAGAAAAGCTAAGAGAGAAAAAGCTGATAGTATTGGTATCGCTTGACATAGAGGGAGCCTTCGACAGCGCTTGGTGGCCTGCGATAAGGTGCAGACTGGCGGAAACTAAATGCCCAGCTAACCTAAGGCGCCTTGTGGATAGTTACCTGTCGGATCGGAAGGTGCGGGTCAGGTATGCGGGGGCGGAGTGTGTCAAAGACACCACAAAGGGTTGCGTCCAGGGATCTATAGGGGGTCCAACTTTCTGGAACATGGTCCTGGATCCCTTGTTAAAAGAACTGGAAGGAAGAGGCGACTATTGCCAGGCCTTTGCCGACGATGTGGTCCTCATTTTCTCGGGAGACACAGCGATAGAAGTACAGAGTCGGGTCAATGTCACTCTTGCACGTGTTCAGGATTGGGGAGTCAAAAATAAACTAAAGTTTGCACCTCAAAAAACCAAGGCAATGGTTATAACAAATAAATTAAAATACGACTCACCAATCCTGAGCATGGGTGGGGTGGGCATTGAACTGTCTCGGGAAATTAAAATACTGGGCCTCATAGTGGATGACAAATTGACTTTCAACTCGCATGTGTCAAACGTATGCCGGAAAGCTCTCAATTTATTTAAACAGCTTGCAAGAACAGCAAAAATACAATGGGGGCTGGGTCCCGAAATAGTGAGGATCATTTACGTCGCGGTAGTGGAGCCAGTCATAATGTACGCGGCCAGCGCTTGGGCGTCGGCTGCCGACAAATTGAGCGTTAAGAAGCAGCTGGAGGTGGTACAGCGTGGGTTTGCGCAGAAAATTGTTAAGTCATACAGAACGGTTTCACTGAACTCGGCCTTACTACTGGCCGGCTTGCTGCCCCTCGATTTAAGGATCAAGGAGGCGGCCAGTCTCTATGAGATAAAGAAAGGCTTCTCCCGGCGAGTAGTAGGAGACCGAGATATTGAACAGCCAGTTCCGTATATTGAGACTCCACACCCTGCCACACTTATGGAGCTGAAGTTCGAGAGCGTGATGGACAGTGCACAGATGGCCCAAGTTGAAAAGAATGGTCTCCAAATATTTACTGACGGGAGTAAAATTGAAGGGAGGGTCGGTGCTGCACTGTCTCTGTGGGATGGTGGAGTAGAGACCAAAACCCGGAAATTTAAACTGGAGTCATGTTGCACTGTCTATCAGGCCGAACTTCTGGCGCTGTCTGGAGCCACTGATCTAGCTCTCCGGAACGTGGCACCAAATTGCAATATTTATTGCGATTCCAGATCGGCACTAGAGACTGTGATAGATGGCGTTTCTCTTCATCCCCTTGCGGTCAAAATTCGTGCAAATATTAAGACCAGCAGAGAGCGGGGCAAAATAATAAATTTATTTTGGATTAAAGCACACGTGGGGATGGAGGGGAATGAAAGGGCTGATGATCTTGCTAAGGATGCTGCGTTAAATCTCAAAAAGAGATCGGACTACGAAGCATGCCCTGCTTCGTATGTTAAGAGACAGCTTCGTCTTGACTCGCTGGATGAATGGAGCAAACGCTATTGGACAGGAGAAACCGCTTCAGTAACAAAAGCCTTCTTTCCGGACGCCGTAGTGGCATATAAGATCATTAAAAGGATTGAACTGGATCCAGTTCTGGTACAGGTGATGACTGGGCATGGTGGGTTCTCCGAGTACTTGAACCGATTCAACTGCAAGGAGAGCCCGTCATGTGCTTGTGACCCTGAAAAAAGTGAGAGCATACTGCATTTAATAACAGAGTGTCCCATATATGGAAAAGAAAGATTTAACACAGAAGGGGAACTCGAAATAAAAGTCAGTGTCGAAAATATACCACTCATTATAGCGGATAACAAAAACAGAAATAAATTTTTAAAATATTGTAAACAAATTGCTACTAGAGTAATAAAAAAGAATAAAACATAGAGATGTACCTACTGTCAACTATTAAATCAAAATTATAAGAACCTAGTCATAAAAAGTATGTCATGAAAAAATATCAATTCCATCTGGTCAACAATAAACTATAGCAACATAATACTAAAAGTAATACCAAAGTCTCTGACCCCCACATGTCAGAGGAAAAATTCGCTATAAAAAAAAAAAAAAAAAAACCTAACCTAACCTAACCTATCCTAACCTAACCAGTCGCACGGTGCTTCCCGCCGCGAACAGATCGTTTTTTACTCGCTCTGTGCTCGAAAAATCGTAATTTTGCCAAAAATCACGCTAGAAACTCGGAAAAAGTGTCATTGTGCTTTTCTCAACGCGCGCTATACGGTTGAGTGTTTTCTGAAAGATAAGTGAAAGTTTGGAGAAAGTGACCGAGTTCTAACCTCAAAGAGTGCATATTTTCGACCATTTTTTGAAGATAACTCCAGTTTTATCGCGAGAACATACAGTTTTTCGACTGTACGTGTATGCGTCTAGATGAGACACGTCTATTGACGTCACTTTCAGATTTTTCCGGTAGTAAACGCCGGAAATACAACGGTTTTTCTGAAAACCACATGACCACATGGTGTTAGAGGAGTTGACTTTTTCGAGAAGCTCTATAAGCAACAGCCAGCAGAACATCGAATGCGGCCGGGTGGCTTTTTCAGGACATTTGAAAGTTAAGTGGGTTCCAAGTTATTGACTTTTTAAATTATTCAAATTTTGTGACAGCCCTGGATCCCTAACCATCGCGACGACCTATATTTTTTATTATTTTAATGTTTAATTCTAGGCTAGGTTAACATCCCCGGAGAATTTCAGATTTTTCGGTTGAGTAGTTTCTCTGTTACAGCATCTAAAAATTTTGATTAAAACCTGAAAACTGTGAAAACGAATCCTGAAAAATCTGAAAAAATTCCGGGAGGTCGAAGGTGTAATTTTATGTATATTTAGATTTTAAAAATTATTTATTTACAAAAACCCGATTTTTAAAGGGTGTTTTTGGACTTGCAAATTCAATTTTATTTTTTGTGACAGCCCTACTTTTTGTACCTATGTTGTCGCGAGGAAACAAATATTTCTGTGAATTAGCCTAGTTATCTCTTTACGATATACAAAAAACCGATACCTTGCAACTTTCGTAGAACGTGAGTTATTTAATTTCGCGTTAAAGTAGGTAAAAACTACCCCAAGAATTATTGCATCGAAAAAAATAGAATAAAAACCGCCTGGTGCCCGGAAATATTGTAGTTAAAGCAGCAGTAGCGGAAGCTTTATTTTACAAAAACTTTATTGGAGAAAAGTATATTATTTAAGGATTTAATAGGAAAATTGTTAAAAACTTTTAAAATTTGATAAAAAATATTTCAAAGTAGATTTATATATTTAAATATTAATATTTTCTAAAAGATAAAAAGGCTAGGGTATAGAAAATTAGTAAGGAATTCGGTACAACCATTTTTTAGATTTTTAGGTCATATAAATAAAGAAATATTCACTTATTTTACGACAGAGGGAAACCCAAAATTGTTAAATTTCAAGGGGTGGTTTCTCAGGAAATAGGGGTGCTTTAGGATTCTTCTCACCACAGACGATATTTTTTATACAAAATCTCTCAAAGTTCTGAATCTCAAAAAATTTGCTTTAAAATTCGGGGGGGTCATTTTCGGTTTCAAATTACGTAAACAAAAATTTAGAATAAATTTCAAAATTCACTATTTCGGTAACCACTAGGCAAATTTTGTTGGGGTTTTTTTCAAATAGTGTAGACTACCGAGCTCTACAACTTTTGTTTACAATTGTCTTCTCTATATAGAGCAGAAAAAAAAGATAGAGTTCTGGGGTGAGAAACTGACGGAGGGGAGAGCGTCAGTAAGTTGTACAACTAGACCCGAGCTCTTTGGGAGGGACTTGATTTGGGTAGAGTTTCAAAATTAAATTTTGAACTCTACACAAAATATCTGAAGACACCATAGTAAAGAGCTTGGCAAACTGAGTGCAGCGAGCTCTCGCACTCTCTTCTACGACCAGTGGGTCCGGAGATATAAAAGATCAAGGTACGGCCGCCATCTTGGTCCGCCATCATGTTCCTAGTAAAACGGCCGTACCTTCCGTTAGAATTGACGGAGAGGGACCGCGTTACCATTGTTGGTTTCGGACGGACCGGTTCTATCCGATAGAGTAGATATTTTTAAGATTGGAGAGTGACTCTATTTTTGTAGAGTCACCCAGATGTACTGATAGAGCTGGTGGCGAGCATTACTCTAGCCGAAGCCGCATCTCTCTAGGGCGAAGGATAGCGGAGCTGAGGATTCTCAAAATTTGGTCGGCCATATTGGCCGCCATCTTGAAAAGTTTCAAAACGGTATATCTTCGCTCCTACTTGTCCTGGCGGGACGGGGTTTTGTCTGAAATTATCAGTTCGAAAACAGCTATTAATATAGAGGGTACAGGAGGCAGTGACTCTACAGAGAACCAACTTGACTGATTTGGACCGGGTGTCCCCGTCTGGTGCCACTTAACTAGCTTATGACAGCCTAGCTCTACATAGAGCAAAGTAAAATTATAAGGTTACTTACCTAGACCACGGTTGACTGTTAACTGAGCAGACTGCTATAATCGCTAACTCCTGGACCTGAAAAGAAAAATAAATTAGAGACAACTACATATATATATATATATTATACAAAACTACATAGGACTTGGGGTTTATTGGCTCCAAAATTAGGAATATATTTGTGTGCACTCCCGTGTTTGTGACTGAAGACGCTATCCCCCCTTTACAGGGATATAAAAACACTTACTGACGTACTCAGACTATCCCCCCTATACAGGGATACTCAAGCACCAACCGGTGTTTTACGACTTCATTTAATTTTACTGATTGACGTTACCGACTGACTGAGCTTTCCTTGAACATGCCTCTTGCACACACACCCCGCAAAATGACGACCGAGGTGACAGAGACTTGTACTGCTAACCCTCTGATTGAGGCGGAGAAGGCAGAACCCTCACCCAAGAAGCCGACACAGACTCCCAGCGTTCGTAAGAGTATTGGAGAGTGGGAGAACGCCAAGGGTGATGGATCAAAACCAAGCACCTCTACCACTTTTATTGTCTCGCCGAAAAAGCTGACACAGATTCCGACGGCACCCCAAAGACCTAATCAGAAGACCATGTTGCCCTCTGAAAAGTCTGACAAACGACGAGGCTCCGTGGAGGCTTCAAGTGGGTCGCCAAGGCTGGTGGCTCCCACCGACAGAGTGAAACAAGGCAGACTCTGGCTTCAGAGAGCGAAGACTCATTTAGGCGAGTCTCGTAACCTGAGGTCAGACATTAAGGCTGGTATCACTCTGGCGGTGGAGGCTTTGTATCAGTTAATAAAGGACTGTGCAACCGAAACAGGACCTGAGGCAAATAAATTAAAAAGCAGTTGCACCGACTTTGAGGATAAAGGGAGCCAAGTTAGGGAAACGGGAGAACAAGTGATAACAATCGGAAAGGAGGATGGGG
This sequence comes from Mythimna vitellina, assembly GCA_949316375.1. Classification (NCBI taxonomy): domain Eukaryota; kingdom Metazoa; phylum Arthropoda; class Insecta; order Lepidoptera; family Noctuidae; genus Mythimna; species Mythimna vitellina. The sequence continues at coordinate 12,681,482 of OX438713.1, read as the reverse complement.
AAGAATTAAAAAGAATGTTAAAAGAACAAGGAGAAAAAATAGATCAAACTCAAAGGGAAATGATCTCCCTTAGAGAAACCATTGCGTCACAGGCAGCTTCACCAACTTACGCAAATATGGCAGCAGTGCAGCCCAGAAGGCACGCGACCGAGAGGAGCGCTTTACACTCCATCCTTATTACGTCGAAAGACGAGAGCCACAGTGGCGATCAGGTGATGAGTGAAGTAAGAAAAGCCGTGAACGCAAAAGACGGATGGGTGACGGTAGAAAGAGTCAGGAAGGTCAAAGACAGAAGGGTGATCATAGGATGTAGTACGGAAGAAGACAGGAATAAAATAAAGGAGCGACTGAAGAGTGCAGATGGTCACCTTGTTGTTGAGGAGATGAAAAACCAGGATCCCATGCTGGTCTTCAAAGACGTCCTATCGTTCAATAGCAACGAGGACGTTTTGATGGCACTGAGGAACCAGAACGGGGAGGTGTTTCGTGGCCTTGACAAGAAGGATGACCGCGTGGACGTGAAATTCCGAAGACGGGCCAGGAACCCGCTCACGAGCCACATAGCACTGAGAGTGTCCCCGCAACTCTACAACCGCCTAATGGACAGAGGAGCTGTGCATATTGACATGCAAAGAGTACGGGTCGCAGATCAGTCCCCGTTAGTGCAGTGCTCTATGTGTCTGTCCTACGGACACGGAAGGCGGTTTTGCAAAGACACTCTCCCAAAATGCAGTCATTGCGGCGGACCGCACGTTAGAGCGGAATGCGCGGAATATCTGGCGGCAGCGCCACCGACTTGCTGCAACTGCATAGCCACCAAAACAGAAAACATTGAGCATAACGCCTTTAGCTCTGACTGCCCAGTGCGTAGGAGGTGGGAGGCACTGGCAAGAGCTAAAGTAGCGTATTGCTAAGGTGGTCACTAGTCGCTCCGGGGCAGGCAACCCCACCAGAAGATATGCAGTAGCCCAGGCGAACCTTCAGAGGAAAGAGCTGGCAACCACGGAACTCATGATTGAGGCCAGCAAGCGGAAACTCGCATTCGCTTTGGTCCAGGAACCTTATGTGGGTGGAATGGGGAGGATGAAAGACTACCGTGGGGCGAGAGTCTTCCAATGCTCAGCAGTAGGAGATGGGATGGTGAAAGCGGCTATCGTTGTCTTTGATGACGATCTTGACGTTACCCAGTGCCCGAAACTCACGACCAACAATATCGTTGTTCTGAGGATCCGAACCTGTGCTTGGGAAATCGCGGCGGTTTCTTTCTATTTCGAGCCAAACCAACCTATAGGGCCATACCTGGATCAGATCAGAAAGATCAGAGAGGAGCTGGGCTCAAGAGGACTGCTGATAGGAGGCGATTGCAATGCCAAGAGTACCTGGTGGGGAAGCACCATAGAAGACCACAGGGGAGTTGAGATGTCCGGTACCCTGGAAGAGTCTGGATTGCAGGTACTCAATAGAGGTGATACGCCTACTTTTGACACCGTGAGAGGTAATAAGACGTACACCAGCTTTGTAGATATAACAGCCTGTACGGAGGATCAACTAGATCTAGTAGACAACTGGAGGGTAGACCAGGAGATGACGAGCTCGGACCACAACGCCATCCTACTCGATATAAGTCTCCGCAGGAGTAGAGGCCTAAGAGTTCAAAGAACGACGAGGCTATATAATACAAGGAAGGCAAATTGGGACATTTTTAACAACATGGTCTCGGACAATTATTCGGACAGTAATATAAATGTAAATTCAATAGGCAATATCGAGTCAAAACAAGAATTAGAGAAAGTCGTAACAAATTTTACTAACATTATCACAGCCGCATGTCAAGCCAGCATGCCCATAAAAAAGAGTACGGACGTACTCAAGGTCCCATGGTGGAATGAAGAGCTCGCAAGGCTGAAGAAAGTTGCCACTACCTTCAGGCGCAAGATCAAGAACGCGGCACCGTACCGCAAAGAAATAGTGGTAGCTGAGTACCTGAAAAAGAAAGAGGAATATGAGTGCCAAGCCAAGAAAGCCCAAACCGACAGTTGGAAGGAGTTCTGTAGAAGACAGGACAGAGAGGGAGTGTGGGACGGTATATACCGTATAATCCGTAGGACCACCAGGAGACAAGAAGACTTGACCTTAACCAAAGAAGGTGCATATCTAAACCCAAAAGAGTCAGCGAACTTACTAGCGGAGACATTCTACCCACAAGACCTGGAGGAAACTGACGACGATGATCATCGCCGCACCAGAGAAGCGGCAGAGCGGGTAAACGAGTGGAAGCATGATGAGAATCATGACCCACCGTTTACACTGCTGGAGCTAAAGACCGCGGTGGGAAGTTTCAATCCAAAAAAGGCCCCGGGAGCGGATGGCTTCACAGCAGATATCTGTAGCAGAGCTATCTACCAGGACCTGGACGTATCGCTTGCCCTTTTCAACAAGTGCTTAGAGATAGGTCACTTTCCGGACATCTGGAAGCAGGCAACCGTGGTAGTCCTGAGAAAGCCGGGCAAAGACGATTATACGAACCCCAAAGCTTACAGGCCCATCGGTCTGTTGCCGGTTCTGGGGAAGGTCCTGGAGAAGATGACAGTGGCAAGGATCAAATGGCACATCATACCGAGGATTAGTACTCGCCAGTTTGGATTCATGCCCCAGAAGAGCACCGAAGACGCCCTCTATACACTAATACACCGAATCCAGGGTTTGATTGAGCGTAAAAAGCTGGTAACCCTAGTGTCATTGGATATAGAGGGGGCCTTCGACAGCGCATGGTGGCCGGCTATCAGAATTCGACTGGCTGAGGAAAAGTGTCCGGTAAATATCAGGAGGCTACTGGATAGCTATCTCGCCTGCAGAAAAGTCAGTGTAAGATTCGCTGGGGAAGAATGCACTAGGAGCACCAACAAAGGTTGCGTGCAGGGGTCAATCGGTGGTCCCATCCTGTGGAACCTTCTATTGGACCCTCTGTTGCGGGAACTGGAACGGATGGGTGTGTATGTGCAGGCTTTTGCTGACGACGTAGTCATGATTTTTGACGGAGACACTGGACTTGACGTCTCGAGACGGGCAAACGCGGCGCTCGCCTACGTTCGGCAGTGGGGAATCAGAAACAAGTTGAAGTTTGCGCCGCACAAAACTTGCGCAATGGTCCTGACCAAGAAACTCAAGTACGACACCCCACTGCTGAACATGGGAGGAGTCAGCGTTGGCATGTCGCGGGATGTCAAGATCTTAGGACTGACCATTGACGGTCGACTGACTTTTAATAAACACGTCTCGCTACAAAGCCGGAAAGCCTTAGACATATACAAGCAGCTCTCTAAAGCTGCAAAGGTGGACTGGGGTTTGCACACAGACATCATTAGAATGATTTACACGGCTACAATAGAGCCGATATTAATGTACGCATCCGCGGTATGGGCGCCTGCAGCCAGGAGGATCGGGGTGCGCAAGTTGCTTGACACTGTCCAGAGGGGTTTCGCTCAGAAGCTCTGCAAATCGTACCGTACAGTTTCTCTACACTCAGCACTGGTGTTGGCGGGGATACTGCCTCTTGACCTCAGAATACAAGAAGCAGCCGCATTGTATGAGGCAAAAAGAGGGTCACCCCTGCCTGACCTGGGAGATAGAGAGACAGAGCGTCCGGTAAGGTTTGCAGAAGCTCCTCATCCGGCAGAACATATGGCGATGGAAATTACTCAACTGGTGGACCAAAGCCTTGTGGACAGGTATAATGTGCAGCAGGTGCGAATCTTCACTGACGGCAGCAAGATTGAGGGAAAGGTTGGGGCCGCGCTATCCTTATGGAATAGTGAGGCCGAAATTCAGAACCTCAAGCTTAGTCTGTCCGCGTACTGCACCGTCTACCAGGCGGAGCTCCTAGCCATATGTAAAGCCACGAGCGTTATCCTTAAGAGAAGGGAGATGACTTTTGGTCTATACAGCGATTCGAGAGCCGCACTGGAGACGGTCGCTAAGCATTGGTCTCTCCACCCGCTGGCCGTGGAGACGAGGGAGAACCTGCGGAGGGCCGTGTCCCAGGGCAAAGATGTATCCTTGTTCTGGGTTAAGGCCCACGCAGGCCTGCCTGGGAACGAGCGCGCCGACGATCTGGCCAAACAGGCTGCTGTTGCTTCGAAAAGGAAACCGGACTACGACCTGTGTCCCATCTCGTACGTGAAAAGACTTATACGACAAACATCTTTGGTAGCATGGAACAATCGTTATAAGGCTGGGGACACAGCGTCGGTCACAAAGGTTTTCCTTCCCGATGCAATTGGAGCTTATCGCTTTGTTCGCAAGGCCAAGCCTGAAGGTAAACTCTCCCAAATACTAACGGGGCATGGTGGATTCTCCCAGTACCTGAACCGTTTCAAGTTAAAGGAGAGTCCATCATGCATTTGTGAGCCCAACACTAGCGAAGATGTCGTGCATCTTCTTGTAGATTGTCCCGCCCACGCATCACGAAGGTTCGACCTCGAACAGCAACTAGGTACAAAAATTACTGTCAATAAGCTAAGTGATTTACTTACCCACAAGTTAAGTACTAACGAGTTTATAAACTACTGCATCCAAATATGTGAAATTGTAAACAATAGGAATAACAATAGATAAATAAGCATTTGTTAAATTATATAAATTAATTATATAAAAATTAGCAAAACTGTAGAATTAGATAAACTATGTGTAACTAGATTAAGTGCAGTAACATATGTCGAAAAAAAAAAAAAAAAAAAAAAAAAAATCTGGAAGTTAAATAGAAAAAGAATAAAAACATTACCCAAACCCATCAATGAAAAGTAAAATAGTTACGTAAATAGAAATAAGTAAATAGATATAAGTAAATAGAATAAACAGAAATATTGAAAACATAAAATATCAGACATTTTAGACTGATATAAAAACAAACGTAGGAAAAGTGAAATTGAAAAGCAACTTCCCCTTCCCGTACTTCAATCCTGGAAGAATATCCAGGGATTACGCTGAGTTGTGAGCAGGAGTGGTTTTTAGCCGGTAAGAGTCCGGCACTGCCGCGACTGTCCTATTCGTGGGACAGTCGCGGCGTCCATGAGGATTTTCCACCCTGCTCTAACAAAAAAAAAAAAAAAAAATAACCTAACCTAACCTAACCTAACCTAACCTAACCTAACCTAACCTAACCGAAGATGGAAAAGCTGCGGCAGGCGATGGAGATACAGGGGGAACTCTTGGAAAAGACGGTCACCTACGCGAGTGTAGCAGCGGGTCCACCGAAAAGGCAGACCCCAGGAAGGACCGCGCTGCACTCGATAGTGGTGACGTCCAAAGACGAAGGAGACTCGGGGGAAGAACTAATTAAGAAGATAAGAGAGGCAGTTAAGGCCAGAGAGGGAGGAATAGATATAGAGAGCGTAAGAAAGGCCAAAGACCGAAAAATTATTATGGGCTGTAGGTCGGCGGAAGATAGGAAAAAAGTACGGGAAAGGATAGAGAAGTCAGGAGACCACCTCGTTGTCGAGGACGTAAAGAACAAGGACCCACTGCTTGTGTTTCGTGGTGTCCTCCGCATACATTCCGATGAGGAGCTGCTGGAGGCGCTGAGAAACCAAAACCGGGATGTCTTCCGCGGCCTCGACAACGGGGAGGATCGAATGGCGATCCGATTTAAGAAAAATTCGCGGAACCCCCAAACACAGAATGTGGTAGTCAGCACGTCACCTATAGTCTGGAACAGGATGCTCGAAAAGGGAAAAGCTCGCATTGATCTCCAGACCGTCTTCGTCGATGACCAGTCGCCACTGGTCCAGTGCACGAGGTGTCTGGGTTACGGGCATAGTCGGCGGCTCTGTAAAGAGCCTGCCGACTTATGCAGCCACTGTGGGGGCCCACACCTCCGAGTAGAATGTGACCAGTGGCGCAAAGCGGAAACTCCTAAGTGCTCAAACTGTGTTAAGGCGAAGATGGGGAAGACCGAACACAATGCGTTTGACCCTGAGTGTCCTGTTCGAATCAGGTGGGACAGGCTGGCACGTGCATCCGTCGCCTACTGCTGAGGTGGTCCCAGTCAACACAATGCCGCGCAAGATACTCCAGGTGAACCTTCAAAGGAAGAAGCTGGCTACCCATGAGCTTATGCTTGAGGCCGAGCAGCGCAAAGCCACTGTAGCGCTGATCCAGGAGCCTTACGTGGGCAGCGCGAAGAGGATGAGCGTGACCAGAGGAGTCCGAATTTTCCAGAGTACCGGTCAAGGAGAAGGGACTGTCAAAGCTGCTATAGCCGTCTTTGATCCAAAGTTAACCGTGAGACAGTACCCAGAACTCACCACGAATAACATCGTCGTGGTGGGGATCCAATCCGGTGCCTGGAGACTAACTCTGGTCTCGTTCTACTTCGAGCCAGACCAGCCTTTAGAGCCATACCTGGACAGCCTCAGAAAGGTGGAAAGCGAGACCGGCCCGCATAGGCTCATCATAGGAGGAGACGCCAATGCCTGGAGTATCTGGTGGGGTAGTAATGAGACGAATAGCAGAGGCGACGAGATGCTGGGAGCTCTCGACCAGCTTGGATTACAGGTACTAAACAGAGGGGAAACTCCAACCTTTGACGTAGTTCGTGGTAACAGGCGTTACACGAGCTGCGTCGACGTCACAGCCTGCACAGCAGACATGCTACCGGTGACCGACGGCTGGCGAGTCGTCGATGACCTGACGGGATCGGACCACAACGGCATTGAGTTCAGCGTTCATCTCGCTAGGTCTGTGGGTGTCACGGTTGACCGGACTACCAGGATCTACAACACTAAAAAAGCAAATTGGGCGCAGTTTCGTAAGAAACTGCGCCAAATTATGCAAGCTGACAACACCATAAGCCTGTTCGATGAAATCGACAGCAGGGACAAAATAGACCTGGTAGTCGAGGGATTTACAACGGCAGTGCGAGACGCCTGTACATCCGTGATACCCAAGAAGAAGAGTGTAGAGAAGTTGACCGTGCCGTGGTGGTCTGATGAACTCGCCAGTTTAAAGAGGCAAGTGGTCACCAAGAAGCGGAGGATTCGTTATGCAGCGCCAGTTCGTAGACCAAAGGTTGTTGAGGAGTACCTGAAACAGAAAGAAGAGTACGAGCGTGCAGTAGTCCAAGCAAAAGTCGAGAGCTGGAAGGGGTTCTGCGAGAAACAGGATAGGGAAGGCCTGTGGGAAGGCATATATAGGGTAATCCGCAGGACGGAGAAAAGAGAGGAGGATTTGCCGATGGTGAGAGATGGCGGGACTCTAGACCCTGAGGCCTCGGCGAGGTATTTGGCAGAGACGTTTTACCCAGAAGACCGTACGGAGGGGGATAACGAGGACCACAGAAAGGTGCGGCAACTAGCTGAAGAGGTGAACGGGGGGAACCAAGTTGAGCCCTGGGACCCTCCCTTCACACTCGACGAGCTGGAGCGAGCAGTCTCCTCGTTCAACCCCAAAAAAGCCCCCGGTTCCGACGGTCTGACGGCGGACATATGGGGCCACGCGATCCAGTTAAACCCAGACCTAGTTCTGCGCTTGATGAACAAGTGCCTGGCGCATGGATACTTTCCACGGTCCTGGAAAGAGGCAACCGTCGTCGTGCTCCGCAAGCCCGCTAAAAACGACTACACCACCCCAAAATCGTACAGGCCGATTGGGCTATTGCCTGTCCTCGGCAAGATTTTTGAAAAGATGGTCGTGGCCTGACTCAAGTTTCATTTACTCCCCAGGATGAGTACTCGCCAGTACGGATTCATGCCTCAGCGAAGTACCGAAGACTCCCTCTACACGCTGATGGGACACATTCGCGGCAAACTTAATGCAAAAAGGCTTGTCACGGTTGTGTCCCTGGATATAGAGGGAGCTTTTGACAGTGCGTGGTGGCCGGCCATACGTGTCCGTCTGGCTGAGGAAAAGTGTCCTGTAAACTTGAGACGGGTCATGGACAGCTACTTGTCCGAGAGGGTGGTGAAAGTAAGGTATGCGGGAGTGGAGTACGAATCCAGGACCGAGAAAGGATGCGTCCAGGGGTCGATCGGTGGTCCCATAGTTTGGAACGTTCTGCTGGATCCTCTTCTGAGGGAACTGGAGTCAATGGAAGTTTATTGCCAGGCGTTTGCTGAAGATATTGTTCTTGTGTTCGATGGGGAGACAGCACTTGAAGTCCAGAGAGATGCCAATGTCGCTCTCGAGTATGTGCGAGCGTGGGGTGTCACGAACAAGCTTCGGTTTGCACCACATAAGACGAAGGCAATGCTGGTCACGCGTAAACGGAAGCATGACACCCCACGTCTCAGAATGGGTGGGGTAGACATTGCCATGTCGGACGAAGTCAAGCTGCTCGGTCTCACCATCGACCACAAGTTGACATTTAACACCCACGTCGCAAACGTCTGTTCCCGAGCCGTCGGCATTTACAAGCAGCTGTCGCGGGCTGCTAGGGTCAGTTGGGGTCTTCATCCAGAGGTTATCCGCTGCATCTATACGGCTGCAGTGGAGCCCATCGTCATGTACGCAGCGAGCGCGTGGTCGCCGGCCGCTAAGAAAGTCGGGGTGCAAAAGAAGCTGAACGCCGTCCAGAGGAGCTTCGCGCAGAAACTGTGCCGGGCCTACCGCACGGTCTCTCTCAACTCAGCACTGGTGCTGGCTGGGATACTCCCACTTGATCTTCGAATTCAGGAAGCAGCTTCGCTCTACGAGGCCAAGAGGGGGGTACCACATCCAGCTCTAGGTGACCGGGAGATCGAGCGTGTGGTCTCGGCACTAGAGATGCCACATCCGGCTGAACAGAGGGCCATTGCACTGCGACGCTTGGTAGACGAGGAACAATATAATGACCACCGCGACTATGCGGTTAGAATCTTTACAGACGGCAGCAAAATTGAGGGCAAGGTCGGAGCCGCACTGTCCGTGTGGACCGATCAGGCCGAAGTCAAGGCCCTCAAGCTTGCTTTGCCGTCTTATAGCACCGTCTACCAGGCTGAGCTCCTTGCCCTCTGCGAAGCCACGAAGGAAGTCCTCCGAAGGACCGAGACGGCGTTCGCTATTTACAGCGACTCCATGGCAGCTCTCCAAGCAGTCGTGAACCCCGGAGCCCTCCACGCCCTCGCAGTGGAAGCAAGGGCCGCCATCCGCCGCAGCAGTACCCAGAACAAGAGCGTCTCCTTGTTCTGGGTTAAAGCTCATGCGGGGCTGGAGGGTAATGAGAGAGCCGACTCGCTCACGAAGGAAGCTGCCTTGAGGTCGAAGCGGCAGCCCGACTACGACAAATGCCCGGTTTCATTCGTCAAGCGTATGATCCGCATGGAAACGCTGGACGAGTGGAACCGGAGATATTGTAATGGAGAAACGGCGGCCACAACGAAGATGTTCTTTCCTTCTGCTGTCGCTGCGTACAGGACGGTGCGAAGGATGGAGATAACCAAAGAACTGACCCAAGCCCTAACAGGACACGGCGGTTTCTCCGAGTACCTTACTCGCTTCAAGTGCAAGGAGAGCCCGGCGTGCGCCTGTGACCCCGACAAGCAAGAGACAATCCTCCATCTCCTTGCGGATTGCCCTATATATGCCTCCCCGAGATATAACTTCGAAACTGAGATTGGCGAAAATGTGAATGTATGTAACCTTAGCGTGTTTATTGCAAACAAAAAATATAGAGTAAAATTTGTAGAGTTTGTTACGAAAATCGTGAAATCAGTAAACAAACGAAATAAAACATAGTCAATTTAAATTAGAACATTTTTACATTATTTATTTATTAGAAAACTATTTAATTATAATTAATTTTGGTAAATAAAAATAGACTACAGCCCGAATAAAATCCCTGCGAAATCAGAATGGCAGGGGCCTTTCGCATGGCAGGAGTGTGGTCTTAGCCGGTAGGAGTCCGGCACTGCCCAGACTGTTCTCACTGAGGAACAGTCCGGATGTCCATGATGGACTTCCAACTCTTGCCACATGTTTAAAAAAAAAAAAAAAAAAAAAAAAAAAAAAAAAAAAAAAACCTAACCTAACCTAACCTAACCCAGTCTGAGTCCAACTGCGCTCGAGAACACATCATTTTTGTAACGCTCCGTACGAAAAAATTCAAAAAACTGGTTAAAAGTTGACCGATTTACGTGAAAATAGTGTCGATCGATGCGGAAAGAGTCGGGTCACGCGTTGAATTATCAGTGAATTCCCTGGATTGCGGTGAAAAAGTGAGAGAAAGGAAAAACCGTTTTTAGGTTACTTTTCCTAAAGTGCCAAATCACAAAATCGCTTACGCCACAAAAACTAAAGCGGTGACCCCTAAATTTTCTTTTGCTCTGGTGTGTGGACTCAGAAGACCTACAGGCTGAGATCTCTTCTGAAATTTTCCCGTGGAAAATTCAAGAGAAAACTTGAAAAAACCTCAAACCACGTGTGCACGAGGTAGTGGAAGGAGACATCACAGGAACTTCGTTTCTTCACAGCTGCCTACCCTGCAAGGAAAGAAGACATCGGGTACTGTTATAATAATTTTAAGTTATATAGATAATTAGATATAAGCATTAGAATATCTCAACTTTGACGTGAAATATCTTTATAACTAAATCGTAAACATATAAATTTTTAAATTGATCTGCATGCGCGCTATTATTTTTAGGCTAGTTCAATTTTATTCGTAATTTTATCACTTCAGGACTCTGAGATATTCAGTTTTAAGTGAAAAAACCTGTTTTCACACTGAAAACCATAAAAATATTAAAAAAATTTAAAAATTGTTTTTGCTTCCTTGTAGAGATCAAATTTACACATTTTTACCATATTTTAGAAAAATTATACATTCACGGGTTCAGGAGATATGGATTTTTTTTAATAATTTTAGCTAAATAATACTGAAATAATTACTTTTGGACATTTCTACCACCGTAGGAGTACTCATATACTCATAGATACCTTATATGGCCAAAATTTCGCTCTCCTAAGTCGAAAAGGAGCCAAACTACGCGAAAAAAGTCCACTTTCGGCCATTTTGGTTTTATGGTTGAGAACTTTGAACTTCCATAACTTCTCAGCCGAGCAACGTAGGAGCACCAGATTTTTACATTTGGCACTGGAGTGTTTTGGAGATCATGTTATGTGACTTTCAGGCGTTTTCAGGACTTGAAAGTTTTCAGCTCTGAAACGTACATCTTCAGATTAACGGGGCTGAGCTACGTACTCCAGCCAAAACCGCATCTTTCTCCGACGAACGGTCACGGAGTTATGGCCGTGTAAAGTTGGCTTTTGACAGTTGGGCAGCCATTTTTAAATTTTTTGATTAGACATAGCTCCGGTCCTAAGGGTCGTGGAGAGCTGCGGTTTTTGAAAGGGGACCTAGGAAGTCGTCCTCTGTCGGACTGACTAGTTTTCAGGCGTTTAGGAGCTGAAAATTTTCAGGATCCTGAAAGCCACCCTGCGTGACGGGGAAGGTCGAGCTGAGCTGTTCAAGTCCGAACACGGGTATTCTGCGACTACTGGGGGGGAAGTTATACTGGGTCGGGACTTGACTTTGACAGTTCTTGAACTGTCAAACGAAATTTCAGACTCGGATAGCTCCTGAACCGGGGGTCGTGGAAGGCTCGGGTTTTCTTCCGGGGCACTAGCAGGCCATATATTTTTTGCCTGAGGGAAGATTTCTGAAATCCCAGTGCAAAAATTTTTTCTTGCTGAAACCTGCTCAGGAGGATAGAGCTCATTGAGCCGAGTTCGGAGAGCCCAAAAACGGCAGTAATCGGACGAGCGGTCTCGGAGAAAATCTCAATTAACTGCAAGAAAGGCAAACGCTGCCCTTGGACGTGTTCAGGCGTGGGGTGTCGATAACAAATTAAAATTCGCGCCACATAAGACCAACGCGATGACAATAACAAGAAGACTTAGATACGACACCCCACGACTGAGCATGGGTGGGGTCGAGGTGACCATGTCGAAACAAATCAAGATCTTGGGTGTCACCGTCGACGACAAGTTGACGTTTAACACGCACGTCAACAATGTCTGCAAAAAAGCCATCGGCGTGCATAAGCAGTTATGCAGGGCAGCGAAAGTCAGTTGGGGATTAAATCCCGAAGTAGTTAGAATAATCTATGTAGCTACAATAGAACCGATAATCCTGTACGCCGCCAGCGTATGGGCTCCAGCGGCCAGCAAACTGGGGGTTATAAAGCAGTTGGGCGTCTTGCAACGCGGCATAGCGCAAAAAATATGCAAAGCATATCGCACCGTCTCCCTCAACTCGGTACTTCTGTTGGCAGGGATACTTCCCCTGGATCTCCGAGTTCGTGAGATGGCCTCATTATATGAGGCCAAGAGGGGAGTGTCGCTGCCAATATTGAGGGATAGGGAGATGGAGAGGCCTGTGTCCGCGTTGAAATCCCCTCACCCTGCCACGCGTATCGAACTGGAGTTCGATAGCCTGGTGAGCCAAGAGCAGATGGACGCCAGCGCCAAACCGGAGGTGAGAGTTTTCACCGACGGGAGCAAAATTGGGGGGCGTGTTGGTGCGGCGTTGTCCTTTTGGAACAGCCAGGCCGAGACACGTGCCCTCAAGCTGGCGTTACCGGACTATTGCTCGGTCTACCAGGCGGAGCTCCTGGCGATATGCAAGGCAACAGTGGAGATCCGGAAAAGCTCGGCGTCAACCTTTGGCGTATACAGCGACTCAATGGCGGCTCTCATGACAGTGAAAAACCATAGTTGCCTTCACCCCCTGGCAGTTGAAGCAAGAGAAAATATAACAGCGGTTTCTCTCCAGAACAAGGTAGTAGACTTGTTCTGGATCAAAGCTCACGCAGGTCTTGAAGGCAACGAGAGAGTGGATCAGCTGGCAAAAGAGGCCGCCATATTGAGTAAAAGAAAGCCAGATTACGATTTGTGTCCCGTTTCATTTGTCAAGCGTTGCATTCGTATGGCGACGCTTGACGAATGGAACAATAGATACAAAACCGGCACCACTGCTTCAGTTACCAAACTGTTTTTTCCGGACGCAACGGCGGCGTATAGGGTTGTTAGGAAGCTACAAATTGAGGGGCACTTAACTCAGGTCTTGACGGGACACGGTGGATTCTCAGAATATCTGAATCGTTTCAGGTGTAAGGGGAGTCCATCGTGTATCTGTGACCCAAATGCAGTAGAGTCGGTGCCACACTTGCTGCTTCACTGCCCTGTATATGCTCGCGAACGAAACGAGATAGAACAAAAATTAGATACAGACCTAAATGCAGACAGTATGGGGGAGATAATGCTGAGTAAAAATAGGAAGATGTTCTTAGATTATTGCCTCAAAATTGCACAAAGAGTAATAAAACGGAATAAAAGCGATCGATAGAGTATGCAACTGCTATATATTTAGATATATATAAGTTGTGCATATATTAACAAATGTAAAAAATAATAATAAATGTAAGCAGTAAAATTATAAAGAATTCAAGAAATGTATAAGTGAATACCATTAAAAGTAAAATAAACTGTACCCTAGAAATAAGTTAAAAATTTGTACAAAACAATAAGTATTTTGTTGTCATCCCCTGAAAGGTATAAATGGATACCGGTAATAGAAGCTTATGGTAGTGCTTGTATTGTGTGTTTATTGTGTTTATAAACGAATAAGTAGCATGTAAGTAGAAATTAAAATACATATGTTAGAACAAGAATATATATAAAACTAAGTGTATACTATACAAAAATGTAACAGTGTATCCTATAAGATAAGAATTGTAAAACGAAACAATAAAGCGAATTCTGCGTATATTATTAAACCCTGAAAGATACAAAACATAAATGCAGAGAAATAAAAAAAAAAAAAAATAATAAAAATGTTAGACAGTAATGTAGTATAGAATAGTCAGAAAAATGGGATCCCCACCCATAAAAGAGACTGAGTGAGGAAGAAAGAAAGAAAGATACAGTATGCAGAATGGAAGTGCGAGAGGAAAGCTAGCGAGAACTTGTATGGAAGAGAAATAGTCAGAAATAGACTCTGATAAAGTCAGAGGTAGAGATATAAAAAAAAAAAAAAAAAAAAAAAAAAACCTAACCTAACCTAACCTAACCTAACCTAACCTAACCCAATTATTTCAGACCTTTTACATACAGCAAACATACAACTGTCGTACATTTTTGAACGCGGCTCAGTGAGCCCTATACGATTATCACAAAATATTTGACAATTTTCCAAAAGAAAACTATTTATTTAGGAAAAACCAATTTTCAATTTATTCAAAACTCAAAAATTTTATAACAGTCATCCTAATTGACTTAAGTCTGTTCTGGAAACGCCAACGGACGCGCATTCGCTCGTTCTACGGGATACCTGCAACAGAAAAGTCAAATTAGGCACATTTCTAAAATTTATTTTCGAAATTTTCTAAAAAACCCCATTTTTCACCAGTTTTTCGGCCATAACTCCCGTTCCCGACGTCCGATCCGGACCGGGTTTACGTCATAGTATAGGACTCCATGCCCGCTGTGCGTGTGCACCGCAAAAAACGAACCCTTCATAGGGAAATTTTACACCCGACAGCAAAAAACGTAAAAATTTGCAAATTTTTACGTAGGCCCGCCCACCCTTATCGAAAATACGAGAAAATTACTGATATTTTTTATCCTTTCATGTGACGGAGGGTAACGAGACCACCCAATATATATATATTTAGAACCAGAACAAACGCCTCATTGAGGTTCCCTTCACTATTTTCATACATTTGTTGACGTCTCTAGTGTGGACTCTATTGTATTATATATATTTTAGTTTTAATTTATTGACAACTCTACTGAGTATACATTTTTGATATTATTTTATTGACCCACTGATCCCCCCTTTACAGGGATCAGCTCTATAGTTCTAAAATATAATTATTACTTTATTTATTTATCGATTTCGTTTATAGTTTCTCCTCTGCTCCTCCATAATGTTCCTCTCCAGGACCCCAGCAAAGAAAGCTTCCACAAGTTCCCATGTCTCTCCATCGAATGCGGCACTCTCCATCACCTTCGAGGGAGAGTCCTCCCCTCCCAGTGCTTCAACTCAAGCCTCTAGTGTGAGGCGAAGCATTGGTGAGTGGGAGAATGGGCAAATGGCGGAGCCTCAGTCCCTTTCATCAACCGCAGATCACCCATTTAAGAAATCGGTACCAACTGTGACGGCTCCCCAGAAGACCACACGGCGAGCTTTGACCCAGCCGGAGCACAAAACTGTGGCACGCCGAACTTCCTTCGAGACGGCAGCGGGAACGAGCCAGCCACAGCCGAGCAAACCCGCCGACCGGGTGGCGGAGGCTCGGAACTGCCTTCTGCGTGCGAAGTCCCACCTCGGTGACTCGCGCAATCTGAGGGCAGACCTGAAAGCCGGGATCACCCAGTCGGTGGAACGGATGTATCAGCTGGTAAAGGAAGAGGCGGCAGCTGCCGTATATGCGAAGGGGGCTGAGACAGCAAGGGTGGAGTCAATTATGGCAATACCCCCGCCGGAAGCGCCCAGGAGCTTCCCGGAGGTTGACTCGTTGCTCGCTTCACTAGCGGAGCACAGCACGTTGGTGAAGGAGAGCAGCGAGAAGATGGAGAAGCTGCGGCAGGCGATGGAGAGACAGGGGGAAGAACTAGAAAAGGCAGCCACTTACGCGAGCGTAGCGGCGAAACCACTGAAAAGGCAGACCCCAGGAAGGACCTCGCTTCACTCCGTAGTGGTGACGTCTAAGGACATAGGGGATACTGGAGAGGAGGTTTTGCAAAAAATAAGAGAGGCAGTAAAGGCCAAGGAGGGAGGAGTAGAAATTGAGAGAATAAGAAAGGCGAAAGACCGTAAGATTATCATGGGCTGTAGGTCGGCAGAGGACAGAAATAGGGTCAAAGAAAGGATCCAAAAGTCAGGAGACCACCTGGTTGTCGAGGACGTGAAAAACAAGGACCCACTGTTGATATTCCGTGGCGTCCTCCGCATCCACTCGGATGAGGAAATGCTGGAGGCGCTGCGGAACCAAAACCGGGATGTCTTTCGTGGCCTCGACAATGAGGAGGATCGAATGACGATTAAATTTAAGAGGAGCGCGCGGAACCCCCAAACTAGCAATATCATTGTCAGTACGTCCCCTGTTATCTGGAACAGGATGCTCGAAAAAGGAAGAGCGCGCATCGATCTCCAGACCGTTTTCGTCGATGACCAGTCGCCACTGGTTCAGTGCACAAGGTGCTTGGGATACGGGCATAGTCGGCGGCTCTGTAAAGAACCCGCCGACTTATGCAGCCACTGTGGGGGCCCACACCTCCGAGCACAATGTGACCAGTGGCTAAAGGCTGAAACACCGAAGTGCCATAACTGTGTCTTGGCGAAGATGGGGAAGATCGACCATAATGCGTTCAACCCCGAGTGTCCTGTTCGAGTCAGGTGGGATCGGCTGGCACGAGCGTCCGTCGCTTATTGCTAAGGTGGTCCCAGTGAACACAATGCCACACAAGATACTCCAGGCTAATCTCCAAAGGCAGAAATTGGCGACCCTTGAGCTTATGCTTGAGGCCGAGAAGCGCAAAGCCACCGCAGCGCTGATCCAGGAGCCCTACGTGGGCAGTGCAAAGAGGATGACCGGGACCAGAGGTGTCCGAATTTTCCAGAGCACCGGTCAAGGAGAAGGGACTGTCAAAGCGGTAATAGCCGTTTTTGACCCAAAAATTACAGTTAGACAGTACCCAGAACTCACCACGGACAACATCGTCGTGGTGGGGATCCAAACTGGTACCTGGAGACTAACTCTGGTCTCGTTCTACTTCGAGCCGGACCAGCCCTTAGGGCCATACCTGGACAGTCTCAGGAAGGTGGAAAGCGAGACCGGCCCGAATAGGCTCATTATGGGAGGAGACGCCAATGCCTGGAGTATCTGGTGGGGTAGCAGTGAGACGAACGGCAGAGGTGACGAGATGCTGGCAGCTCTCGACCACCTTGGACTACAGGTACTTAACAGAGGGGAAACTCCAACCTTCGACGTAGTCCGTGGTAACAGACGTTACACGAGCTGCGTCGACGTCACAGCCTGCACGGCGGATATGCTGACGGTGACCGACGGCTGGCGAGTCGTCGACGACCTGACGGGGTCGGACCACAACGGCATTGAGTTTAGTATACACCTCGAGAAATCTTTGGGTATCACGGTCAACCGGACTACCAGGATCTACAATACCAAAAAAGCAAATTGGGCGGAGTTTCGTAAGAAACTTCGTCAAATTATGCAACGGAACGATATTACCGTAAGTCTGTTCGATCAAATCGACAGCAGGGACAAAATAGACCTGGTAGTCGAGGGACTTACAACGGCTCTACAAGATGCCTGTACTTCCGTGATACCCAAAAAGAAGAGTGTAGAGAGGTTAACCGTGCCGTGGTGGTCTAATGAACTCGCCAGTCTGAATAGGCAAGTGGTCACGAAGAAGCGGAGGATTCGCTGTGCAGCACCAGTCCGGAGACCAAAGGTTGTTGAGGAGTACCTGAAACAGAAAGAAGAGTACGAGCGTGCAGTAGTCCGAGCACAAGTTGAGAGCTGGAAGGGGTTCTGCGAAAAGCAAGATAGGGAAGGCCTATGGGAGGGTATATACCGGGTGATCCGTAGGACGGAGAGGAGGGAGGAGGATTTGCCGATGGTGAGGGACGGCAGGACCCTAGACCCAGAGGCCTCAGCGAGGTATTTGGCACAGACCTTCTACCCGGAGGACCGTTCGGAGGGGGATAACGAGGAGCACAAAAAGGTGCGGCAGCGAGCGGAAGAGGTGAACGGTGGGGACGAAGCTGAACCTTTGGACCCTCCTTTCACACTCGACGAGCTGGAACGAGCAGTCTCCTCGTTCAACCCCAAAAAAGCCCCCGGTTCCGACGGTCTGACGGCGGACATATGGGGCCACATGATCCGTCAAGACCCAGACTTAGTTCTGCGCTTGGTGAACAAGTGCCTGGTGCATGGACACTTTCCGCGGTCCTGGAAAGAGGCAACAGTCGTCGTGCTCCGCAAGCCCGCTAAAGTCGACTACACCACCCCAAAATCATACAGGCCAATTGGGCTTTTGCCTGTCCTCGGCAAGATTTTTGAAAAAATGGTCGTGGCCCGGCTCAAGTTTCATTTACTCCCGAGGATGAGTACTCGCCAGTACGGCTTCATGCCCCAGCGAAGCACCGAGGACTCCCTCTACACGCTAACGGGACACATTCGCGGCAGACTTAATGCAAAAAGGCTTGTCACGATTGTGTCCCTGGATATTGAGGGGGCCTTCGATAGCGCATGGTGGCCGGCCATACGAGTCCGTCTGGCTGAGGAAAACTGTCCTGTAAACTTGAGGCGGGTCATAGATAGCTACTTGTCCGAGCGGGTGGTGAAGGTCAGGTACGCGGGAGTGGAGTACGAATCCAGGACCGAGAAAGGATGCGTCCAGGGGTCAATAGGTGGTCCCATATTTTGGAACCTAGTGCTGGATCCTCTCATAAAGACTCTGGAGGCAATGGGAGTCTATTGCCAGGCGTTTGCTGACGATATTGTCCTTGTGTTCGATGGAGAGACAGCTCTTGAAGTCCAGAGGGATGCCAATGCCGCCCTCGAGTATGTGCGAACGTGGGGTGTCACAAATAAGCTTCGGTTTGCGCCTCATAAGACGAAAGCCATGCTTGTTACGCGCAAACTGAAGCATGACACCCCATGTCTCAGGATGGACGGGGTAGACATTGGCATGTCGGACGAAATCAAGTTGCTCGGTCTCACCATCGACCACAAGTTGACTTTTAACGCTCACGTCGCAAACGTTTGTTCCCGAGCTGTCGGAATTTATAAACAACTATCGCGGGCTGCTAGGGTCAGTTGGGGTCTCCATCCAGAGGTTATCCGCTGCATCTACACGGCTGCAGTGGAGCCCATCATCATGTACGCAGCGAGCGCGTGGTCGCCGGCCACTAAGAAAGTCGGGGTGCAAAAGAAGCTGAACGCCGTCCAGAGGAGCTTCGCGCAGAAACTATGCCGAGCCTACCGCACGGTCTCTCTCAACTCAGCACTGGTGCTGGCTGGAATACTCCCTCTTGATCTTCGAATTCAGGAAGCAGCTTCGCTCTACGAGGCCAAGAGGGGGGTACCACATCCAGCTATAGGTGACCGGGAGATCGAGCGTGTGGTCTCGGCATTAGAGATGCCACATCCGGCTGAGCAGAGGGCCATTGCACTGCGACGCCTGGTAGACGAGGAACAGTACAACGAGCACCGCAATTTCGCGGTGCGTATCTTCACAGACGGCAGCAAAATTGAGGGCAAGGTCGGAGCCGCAGTGTCAGTGTGGATCGACCAGGCGGAGGTAAAGGCCCTCAAGCTTGCTTTGCCGTCTTACAGTACCGTCTACCAGGCCGAGCTTCTCGCCCTCTGCAAAGCGGCGAAGGAAGTCCTCCGAAGGACCGAGACGGCGTTCGCTATTTACAGCGACTCCATGGCAGCTCTCCAAGCAGTCGTGAACCCCGGAGCCCTCCACGCCCTCGCAGTGGAGGCAAGGGCCGCCATCCGCCGCAGCAGTACCCAAAACAAGAGCGTCTCCCTGTTCTGGGTTAAAGCTCATGCGGGGCTGGAGGGTAACGAGAGAGCCGACTCGCTCGCGAAGGAAGCTGCCCTGAAATCGAAGCGGCAACCCGACTACAACAAATGCCCGGTTTCATTCGTCAAGCGTATGATCCGTATGGAAACGCTGGACGAATGGAACCGAAGATATTGTAATGGAGAAACGGCGGCCACAACGAAGATGTTCTTTCCTTCTGCTGTCGCTGCGTACAGGACGGTGCGAAGGATGGAGATGACAAACGAGCTGACCCAAGCCCTTACAGGACACGGCGGGTTCTCCGAATACCTGACTCGCTTCAAGTGTAAGGAGAGCCCGGCGTGCGCCTGTGAACCGGACAAACAGGAAACTGTCCTCCATCTTCTGACGGAGTGCCCCATATACGCCCTCCCTAGAAATGACCTCGAAATAAGGATCGGCGAAAAAATTATAAAAGAAACGCTTAGCAAAATAATCGCAAATAATAAAAAAAGAAGCGAATTTACAGAGTTTATTATTAAAATCGTCAAATCTGTAAATAAAAGAAATAAAAATTAACTGATAAATACAACTAAAACCCTAAATTCGACGTCCTAATATTTATTAATTACCGAATTCTTTACTTACAATTATATTTTATTGTATTCACAAATTTAGAACAGTTACATATAAATTTATCTACAGCCTAATAAGATCTCTGCAACACCTGTGTAGCAGAGGACCTTTCGCATTTATAATATAAGAAAAAAAAAAAAAAAAAAAAAAAAAAAAAAAAACCTAACCTCCTATGACTCAGTGCCGCATACATGGCTCATGAGGATGCTGGAGCTGTATAAAATTGACGCAACTCTGCGCACCTTCCTGATCTCGTGTATGGGGCAGTGGAGGACAGTCCTTCATTATCCAGGATGTCGACAAATTTTGGAGAACAGCGAACCGATAAGGATCGAGCGTGGCATATTCCAAGGCGACAGTCTGAGTCCGCTGTGGTTTTGCCTAGCCTTGAACCCTCTCAGCACACTGCTGGAGGGTTCGGGCTTAGGCTACCGGTTGAGAAGAGGTGGTCAGGTCATATCTCACCTTCTTTACATGGATGATCTGAAACTCTTTGCCCCCAACAACTTGCAACTGATGGAGCTACTGAAGGTAACTGAACCCTTTAGTAGTGCCATCAGGATGGAATTTGGTGTGGACAAATGTGCAGTCATGCATGTAAAGCGAGAGAGATTATGGAATCCGTGGGAACCCAACTCTCGGATTCTATACACCTTAGATCCCTCTGCTCAACTGAAACTTACAAGTATCTGGGTATGTCGGAAGCGTTAGGCATCAATACTGCTGACGTGAAACAATCGTTGAAGGAGCGCTTCTTTTGCCGCCTGAATAAGGTACTAAATAGTCTTTTATCAGGCGGGAACAAGGTGCGCGCTTTCAACGGTTGGGTCATGCCGGTTCTGATGTACTCTTTCGGCATACTCAAATGGACTCAGACTGAACTTGACGCCCTGGATAGAAGGGTCCGGACACTGCTTACCGCAAATCGGATGCATCACCCACGGTCATCGGTGATGAGGCTGTATATCCCGCGGAAGTGCGGGGGTCGTGGTTTCTTAAACGCTAAGATCCTACACAACCGTGAGATATGCAGTCTCAGGGAATACTTCCTTAAAACCGACGTGGGGATGCACCGAGATGTGGTAGTGGTGGACAAGGGCCTCACCCCGCTCTCCTTGGCTAACGAGAACTGGCGCAAGCCTGTAGTACTGGACACTAATAAACGCAAGGAAGTATGGCAGAGCAAGGAGCTTCACGGACGCTTTTACCGGGCCTTACATGGGCCCGATGTAGACCTGTTAGCGTCCGTATCTTGGCTGCGTTTCGGTGACCTCTTCGGGGAAACCGAAGGTTTTGTCTGTGCGATAATGGACGAAGTTATGATGACGAATAACTACCGGAAATACATTGTGAAGGACGGTACGGTTGACATCTGTCGGGCATGCCACCGGCCCGGGGAATCAATCCGACACATTATTTCTGGGTGTTCTCGTCCGGCTAACGGAGACTATTTGCATAGACACAACCTCGTAGCCAGGATTATCCACCAGCAACTTGCTCTTAAATACAATCTTGTTGAATCAGAAGTACCGTACTATAGGTATGTGCCCGACCCAGTTCTTGAGAATGGCATCATTACGTTGTATTGGGATCGATCTATCATCACTGACAGGACTATTGTTGCGAATAAGCCTGACATAGTGGTGATAGATCGACTGGAGCGTCGCACAATGATTGTTGATATAGCGGTCCCTCATGACGAGAACCTTGTGAAAGCTGAGAAAGATAAACAAACTAAATATCTTGACTTAGCTCGCGAGGTTGTCGACATGTGGGAAGTGGACACAGCAGTCATTGTGCCGATAATCGTGACGGCCAATGGCTTAATTGCCAAGAGCCTCGACCACCACCTGAGGAGGCTCTCGTTAGGCAGTTGGATCAAGGGCTTGATTCAGAAGGCAGTACTTCTGGACACGGCGCGTATAGTCCGGAGATTCCTCTCTCAGGAGCCCTGACCACCGGTAGCTTGGACCCTGTTCCCGATGCCGGTGTGCTACTATTTTTTATATTTTTAAATGTTTTTTTTATGAGCTTTGTTTTTAAAAAAATATTTAAAAATGTAATTTATATGTATGTCGGCGTCGCATTGTAAACAACTTGTGCATCAGGCTACGCGGTAGCTAGCTAGCGCGCTACGACATTTCCCTACCACTGCGCTGTGGGCGGAGCCGAGATGTGCTACGGCGTAGCGTGCTACATCGTAGCACACTACGTCGTTAGTCGTTACCCCACCTCCGATGTTCGCGTATAAAAGAGGCCGCACAGCGGCAAGAAGGCATTCTGACTTCAAGCGTGGCCGGGTGCACAGGTTGTATTATTCCTTATTGTTCTATTTGCTTTGCTTTTTTTTATATTGTTGCTCTTTTGTATTACTGGGTGTCATGATTGCTATTGTATGGTGTTAAATTAATTATCTAGTAAATAACTTTATATAGAAGCTGATTAAAGCTAGTGAAATAATTAATTAAATAAATTACAATAAACTTTATTTCTTTCCTTTAAAGAAATCGTTTTATTTTATACTATGTCTGATCCTGTGCCGTCATCAGAAGTGGGATCAGACCCACTCCCACCTTTATCTGGGACTGCCGGCAATTTAATACAGGAACAAATGTCATTCTTTTCGGCTAGCATGGAATCTATTTTTCAAAAAATAGCAGACAGTATGACACCTCGCCATATGACACCCAGTATACAATCAATGCTAGTACCTTTCGATCCCGATGCACCCGAGTCCGACATTATCAACTGGTGTGCGTTAAGTGGGATCGTAATTGAGAGTAAGAAGCTAGAGGGAGTAGACCTTATTTTAGCTCTCACGCACTCCCTGAAGGGCCGCGCCGCCATGTGTCTTACTAAAATCAAGCCGGATAATATTTCATGGGTTGCTATTCGGGAAATGCTGGTTTCTACATTTTCAAGACCCATGACAATGCAGGATCATTTTGATTTAATTATCAAATTTCAACTTGATAATAAAGAAACCCCAGCTGAGGCAGGAATGCGATTATGGCAACTTATTGAAAAGGTTCCTGACGCGAATTTACCGGAAAGCGTAGTGACCGGTTTTGCCATATCTATCCTGTCACAGTGCGATGATAAAATTCGCCGTGAACTCAATTCTGTCGTTATAAATGACAAGAATCAACTCTTCCGCACGCTGCGTAGCTTCTCATTAAAGAGGAGAAATGAGGAGATGAGCACTCCAGAATCAGAAACGAAAAAACCACGCCTTTCTACACCATTTCGGGGAATCTGCAATTTCTGCGGGAAGATTGGTCATCGAGGGCAGGAATGCCGCCTAAAACAACACATTGCTTTAAAAGGCACGCCTGTTTCAGCGAAAACTACACAAATGAACCCCGGGGTGGCCTGCTTCATATGTGGCGAGGCTGGCCATGTGGTAACAGGCTGCCCTAAACGCTGGAAGAAGAAAGAAGACTCTACACCGAGCAACTCCAGCAAACAAGTGAACCTGTGTTCCAGAGCAGCGCGTGGTGTTCTAGAAATAAGTGGTATGCGATTTCCTTTTATATTTGATTCTGGATCTGAATGTAGCCTTATGAAACAAAGTAATTGTGATCTCCTTACTGGTGAAAAGTTTCATGAACAAATACTTTTAAAGGGGGTAGGTTCTAATAACGTTGATTGCTCACTCCAAATAAAATGTCCAATCACGGTACAAAACTGTATTCTCGATGTTACATATCATGTATTACCTGATGAATGTCTCAATGAGAACATATTATTAGGTCGCGATATTTTAGATCAAGGGATATCTGTTGTAATTGATACCGATACATTAACTTTTTCCAAACATAAAATTTCTAATCTTAGTTCTAAATGCGAAATATCTCTCGATACTAATTTGATCGATACAGATCTTACTGGTACAGAAAAGGAACTTTTGATTGAGATACTAGCTAAATATTCTTCAAATTTTATACAAAATCTTCCCACTACGCGCGTTAAAAACGGTGAACTAAAAATCGATCTCATAGATCCAAATAAAACTGTACATAGGCGACCTTATAGATTATCCCCCACCGAATTAGAGATAGTCAATGAGAAAGTTCAAGAATTACTAGATGCCAACATTATTCGAGAAAGTTCTTCACCTTTCGCGAGTCCTATATTATTAATAAAAAAGAAGGACGGTAGCGACCGTATGTGTGTTGATTACAGAGAACTCAATAGCAATACTCGTCCAGACAGCTACCCTTTACCATTAATTAGTGATCAAATCGATAAGTTACATGGGGCCTGTTTCTTCTCTAGTTTGGACATGGCCTCAGGATTTCACCAAATTTGCGTCCATAAAGATTCTATAGAAAAAACTGCATTTGTTACACCATCGGGTCAGTTTGAGTACCTAACTATGCCATTTGGTTTACGAAATGCTCCACAAGTTTTTCAGAGGGCTATTAATACTGCACTTAAACCTTTAAGTGACAATAGAATTTTGGTATATATGGATGACGTACTTTCTGCATCAGAAACTGTTCAGGAAGGGTTAGTTCGCTTAAATAGATTGCTAGATGTATTATCTAATGCTGGATTTTCTTTTAACTTTAAAAAATGTTCATTTATGAAGAAAAAAATAGAATATTTGGGTTTCATAATATCCTCTGGAGAAGTTAGGCCTAATCCCCATAAGATTGAAGCACTAAAAAATATCCCTCCTCCATGTACTGCTACTCAGGTCCGACAATTTATAGGCTTAGCCACATATTTTCGACAATTTATACCAAATTTCTCAAAATTGATGAAACCTTTGTATCCTTTAACTGCGGTCAAAAAGGGCAAAATTAATTGGACCCCTGAACATAATAACGTACACAAGAAAATTGTAAATTATCTCGTTTCGGAGCCAGTTTTGAAAATCTTTGACCCTTCTTTACCCATTGAACTCCATACTGATGCAAGCAGTGAAGGATATGGGGCTATACTTATACAGAAAAATAATAATCTACCCCACGTTGTCGCCTACTTCAGTCACAAAACCACAAGTGCAGAAAGTCGTTATCATTCATATGAGTTGGAAACATTGGCCGTAGTTAAGTCCGTGGAACATTTCCGACACTACCTATATGGACGTAAATTCACCGTTTTTACCGACTGTAATGCCTTGAAGGCCTCTCATTCCAAAAAGGACCTTACGCCTAGAGTACATAGGTGGTGGGCAATTTTGCAATCGTATGACTTTAATATCATCTATAAGGAGGGAAAAAATATGGCACATGCAGACTTTCTTTCACGTAATCATCCTGACACATCTTTTACTAATAAACCAGTTAGAGTTGTAAATTTGTCTGAACTGGACAGAAATTGGTTATCTGTGGAACAACAAAGGGATTCTGAAATATCAGATATTATCTCCAAATTCCGTTCAAATGAGTTCCCGTCTGAAATATCACACACATACGACATTAGGCAGGGCATACTTTACCGTAAAATCGAACGTAATAAAACCACTAAATGGTTACCAATATTGCCACACTCTTTAACCTGGTCAATAATTAATCATGTACACAGCGAAATAAAACATCTTGGTTATGAAAAAACGCTAGATAAATTATACGACCTTTACTGGTTCCAAAATATGTCCAAACTTGTTAAGAAATTTGTAGATTCTTGCGTCGTATGTAAGGCATCCAAAGGTCCGTCGGGAGCCCAGCAGGTCCGTTTACATCCGATCCCTAAACTGGCCATTCCATGGCATACAATTCATTTAGATTTAACGGGTAAACTTAGTGGGAAAAGCGAACGAAAAGAATATTGTTCTGTAATCATAGATGCTTTCACAAAATTTGTCTTTTTAGAGCATACCTTAACCCTAAATGCATCCGATGCTATCAAATCACTTAAAAACGCAGTGAACTTATTTGGCGCTCCTAAAAGAATAATTGCAGATCGTGGTAGGTCATACGACAATATTGAATTTAAAACTTTTTGTAAAGATAATAGTATTGATTTACACTTGATAGCCACTGGTTCTAGTAGGGCAAATGGCCAGGTCGAGCGTGTCATGAGAACATTAAAAGGTATGCTCACTATAGCTGAAACAGATTCGGATAGCTTATGGCAAGATCAGTTAGGCGATATTCAATTAGCTCTTAATAGTACTCGTTGTAGAGTAACAGGATTCACACCCTTAGAACTAATGTTTGGCATTAAAGGACACTCATTGGGAATTTCAAGAGTATCTACTAATCCTCCTGATGAAGATAGGTTAAACCTTGAAACCATTCGATCCGATGCTTCTGCTAATATAAAAAGGTTGGCTCAATATGACACAGGTCGGTTTAACAGGGGTAAAGCAATAGTAAAACCTTTTTCGGTAGGTGACTATGTATTTGTTAAGTGCGAGGAAAGACACCAAACGAAACTAGACCATAAATACAAAGGCCCCTTTAGAGTAACCGCTATTTTAGAAAATGATAGGTACGAGTTAAAGCACATTAATGGGAACAATCGAGTCTACAAATACTCTCACGAAAACTTGCGAGAAGTACCCCGTGGCCAGTCATTCTTTTCGGAAATCGCAGAAAATTGTCATGAAGATGACGTGTCGGCGAATAACAACACAGAGATTCTTGTTCATGAAACTAGTCAATCGGTTGACAACGATGATATTCTGTCAGTAAATAGCGATACTATGTCTGTAAATAGCGATACTATATCTGTCAATAGTGATACTATGTCTGCCAATAGTGATACCATGTCTGCTAAAAGTGACCCTGTATGTACCGATTCTCATAATAGCCCAAATTGTAGGAATATTGGTTTACGTGCTGTTTCAGTAGAATCTATTGGCCCTGAATCAGTTAATATTGTAACAGAAGCACTTGTACACCAACCGAAGTCTAACTAAGCTAAAGGAACAATACTTGTTCGGTCTAGTTGAGTCCGGTCCAGTTTTAACTGTAGGGACATACCTGAAGGGCAAAAACAATTGCCGGACCAGGGATCTAATCTTGTAGGGTCAGAAGTTGACCGGACCAAGAAACAAGCCTTGTAGAGTCGGTTGACTGGACCAAGTGCTTCAATGTCTGAAGGGTCTAAGTAGACCGGACCAGAAACAATTGCAGGATGACCAAACGGTTTCTTAATTAGACTTTTTGTGTTTTAGATAAAATATTGTAAGCTGAGCGTACGAGGACGTCCGCACGTCAGTATGGCCGTGTCGGCGTCGCATTGTAAACAACTTGTGCATCAGGCTACGCGGTAGCTAGCTAGCGCGCTACGACATTTCCCTACCACTGCGCTGTGGGCGGAGCCGAGATGTGCTACGGCGTAGCGTGCTACATCGTAGCACACTACGTCGTTAGTCGTTACCCCACCTCCGATGTTCGCGTATAAAAGAGGCCGCACAGCGGCAAGAAGGCATTCTGACTTCAAGCGTGGCCGGGTGCACAGGTTGTATTATTCCTTATTGTTCTATTTGCTTTGCTTTTTTTTATATTGTTGCTCTTTTGTATTACTGGGTGTCATGATTGCTATTGTATGGTGTTAAATTAATTATCTAGTAAATAACTTTATATAGAAGCTGATTAAAGCTAGTGAAATAATTAATTAAATAAATTACAATAAACTTTATTTCTTTCCTTTAAAGAAATCGTTTTATTTTATACTATGTCTGATCCTGTGCCGTCATGTATGTTAAAATAATAATAATAAAAAGCACAATTGAAAATAAATACACTTAAAAAAAAATGTAGTGCGTTCTGGACCAAACCAATCCCAAGCTTTTTCGTCTTCAACATAGTCCTTTATAGTGTAAAAAGGACTATGTCGATGATGATTTGACGGTTAACAAGCAGACTTGAGAGGAAACCTATGTTATGTGGTACATTCAATTTTTTCCCTTATAACAGATAAATCTATTAAGGTTTAAATCATCACACAATTATGTATTAAAAATTAACTTAATGTGAAATTATTCAGTTAAACCAGCTAGAGCAGTTAGTGGGCACTTACTTCGGATGGCTTTAGTTTGTTTACAAGTTTGCGTTACGGTACTACCACATTACTGGTCGCTAAGAGTAGTTCAAGCCAGCAGCATCGCTCGCGTCAAGGTTGAAAATTATCACTACACACGACACACGTACGAACGACGTTACGTGTACATCTACATACGAAGACCCAGATTTTTCTTACCAGATCATCAGTAAAGCCATGTTAAAATTTATTTCAAAACCAACCAGTCGTTAAGGCGTGACGTGTTTGATTAACAACCATTGAAACTTACAAATTTTCACTTTTAATTTGAATATAGTGTCAGAAAGGAAGTAGGACAGTAGCAAGTCGGACTAGCAGTTGTAGCGTGGCAGTTCTCCAAGTGATATCAAATCTTTTCGCAATAAATTTAATGGTCCTGACGTGGTCTGCAAGTGTGACCAGACTACTTCCGATTCATGGCTCTTTGAGAAACCTCGAGACTGGACCATTTATTTAGCTTGTCAAAGACCAGGTTTAAGAACCATACATCAGGATAATGTCCGTGAATACGGTGGCGCTGGCCCATCATCACCATCATTAGGTGCTAGACAACACGGACCCAGGGCAAAGACACTAAAGAGAATGAAACTTTTAAGTTACTGTGTAATAGTGATAAATGCTGCGCACATGTTTTGAACAATACCAGACTCTTAGAGAGACCTACGGACTTGTGTAGAAGTGAGAAAGGAAAATTCATAGTTTTAAAATAATGTATGAGGTATAAATAACCAATAATAATTCAATGCAATAGTCCCAGAGATCAAAATTTTAGAAAAATGTTCACTACACCTCCTAGGTTCTCCAATTTTGGAAGACAGTTTTTCTTTATTCGTTGACGATAAAATTAAACGTTTCAACGATATTTCGGATAGACTTTCAAAAATTAACTTACATTCGGCTTTCACCCTCATTAAATACTGCTGTTTTGCTCTAAATTTTATGTATTTTCTTCGCTATTCCTTTTTATGGAAACAACCACATCTCTTGGACAAAATTGATCAAACCATTCGATTCGCTTTAACGTCCATCTTAAATGTGGCCCTGGATGACCGAGCGTGGGTACAAGCCGCGCTACCCATCCGTTTTGGCGGGCTCGGCATCCGCAAAATTTCTAGTATAAGTCTATCGGCGTTTCTGTCTTCGGTCCACAGCACTCAACAGTTAGTTGAAAGTATCTTAACTCCATCACTGGTTGATTGTGAGGTGCCGTGCTTGACCGACGCCGTGAATGCCTGGAAAGTGGCTTGCCCGGACAAGGCGTTGCCCGAGAATCCATCTTCCCAGAGGCTGTGGGATGAGCCGTTCTGCAGGTTGGTACGGAATAACCTCATTAATACGTCCACCAATACTGCTGAGCGTGCCCGCCTACTGGCTGTGGGTGAATGGGAGTCGGGCCTCTGGCTACAGGCTCTACCAACACCTAACATTGGTACTATGCTGAGTGACACCATCTTCCGGATCGTTACATGCCTGCGTCTGGGTGCTCCTAGTGGAGCTCCACATTGATGTCAGTGCGGCGAAGCAGTCGACCGCCTCGGACACCATGGCTTATCATGCAGTAGAAGGAAGTCGGATAGCACGACATGCCAGTGTTAATGACATCATCCGCCGAGCTCTTGTCACCGCCGGGGTGCCAGCTGTTTTAGAACCCAATGGCTTGGGACGTGACGATGGGAAGAGGTCAGACGGGATGACTATAATGCCTTGGAAATTGGGTAGGCCTTTGATGTGGGATGCAACATGTGTCGACACCCTTGCGCCATCCCATCTTCTGAGTACGGCGGGCTGTGCTGGGGCGGCTGCTGCAGGTGCAGAAAACCTCAAACGGCGTAAATATAATAACCTCATCGGGTTATATATGACGAACCGAGGTTATATATTTGAGCCGTTCGGAGTTGAAACACTGGGGCCATGGGGTCCGAGCGCTCATCGAGTTGTTCGGGATATCAGCAAACAGCTGGTCGACTCTCTTCGCGTGACCAGAGGGCTGGGCTTTTCTTCGGTCAACGAATCAGCATTGCCATCTAGCGTGGCAATGCTGCCAGCGTTCTGGGCACTTTTCCCATTGACATCGATGTGGCCGAATTTTTTGATGCCCTAGGAGTTCTTTTTCTACCAGTTTATACATAATATTATTTTCAGTTTGTTTAAATAGTTATTAAGTCATAATATTTAATACTCGTAGTTAAGATGTACATATACCTTATTTACTGTAACTTTATAAATAAACTTTTATCGGTATAAATAATAAGTAGCAGTACAAAATTATTCATTAGACTTTTTGGCTAGATTAACTATTATCAATTATTAAGACACTTGTGGTGTCCACAAGTGTGTGCGGAAACACAGGAGCACTCTCAGTTCCTTTCCTGTCACAGAACGACGGGACAGTAAACTGACACGACCAGGGAGATCAGGCACACGAACGACAGCTTTATGTGCTTTTCGAGGCACGGAGGTGTTCACACCAGTAACTGCTAAGCTCCAGGCAGCAACAGAGAATTTTCTTATGGAATAACCCAAAAGTAAATTTTACCTGACCTAAAAATCAAACCCCACGCTCCTTTTGCTTAACTGCTGAATTGAAAAAAAAAACTCTGTAAATAGTCTATATATAGGTAATGATAGTGTAATAAATAAAAATGCATGTATTATTTAACGATAATAATAATATAAAATTTATTTAAAAATCTTACTTAATCCAACAAAAGAAATTGTAGAGAACTGAACACTGATGTCCAAAGAAAACAGAATAACTATAGAGCAAGATAGACGCACGAACACTTGACCGTGTGGCGAGCAGTCACTGTGCTCATGGCGTGACAACTGTTCGCGCGCGTGTCTCCCTCAGTACGAGAACTGTGAGCGTGACGCCCTGGCGACACTTGCTCCTCAGTCTGTCAGCCACTTGAGATATCTGGCTTACAGGTCAGACTAGTCGACGGACTTAAGCCGACGTAATTTTATTTATTAAAAGAGAAACAAACAGTAGCACAATAAGAAAATAGTCAAAATATCTTAAACTAGCGTCTGCTAGCGGCTTCGCTCGCGTGAAAATAGGTTTTTCCATACAAACTATGGACCCCCGTTTCATCCCCTTAGGGGGTGAATTTTGGAAAATCCTCTCTTAGTGCTCGCTTACGTCATAAAAGAAAGCTTTGTGCACAATTTCATGTTCCTAGTCCCAGTAGTTTCAGCTGTGCGTTGATATGTCAGTCAGTCAGTTTCTTCTTTTATATATATATATATACAATTATGCTAGCCAGTACGTTCTCCACTGATTGAAATTCCAAGTATTTAAAACTAGCTAGTACACAAATATAATACTTAGACAAGACTGCTCATTTATTTATTTATTAAAACTTTATGCACTAGTAAGAAACACTGTACAAAGGCGGACTTAATGCCGTAGGCATTTTCTACCAGTCGACCTTAGGGTGGTGCAGAAATGTAACATGGTAGGTGCAACATAATGATAAACTAGACTAAGAAAAACAATAATAAATACATACTTAGATACATACATACAAATTAACAAAGTTATTATGAAAAACGTATCCAACAAATCATCGCTGTGATGATTACACCAACTTCTTACGAATGTATTCACGAGCCATCACCTTAAAAGTGAACCGACTAGAAGCCGTCCTGATGTTCAGAGGGAGCGCATTCCAAAGAGAGATCGCCTGGACAAAGAAAGAGGACTGGATAAACCCAGAGCGATGTGTGGGACATCGTAGTAGGCGATTATTGGTAGATCGGAGATTTTTATTATGATTCTCATTGTCCTGGAACTAAGCTCAGAATTTTAAAATATATATAAAAAAGTCAATTTGTGTGCGTACATTATTAAACGCCACTTTATTACATAGAGATTTACTGATCCTTTAGAGTTGCTTGGATTTGCTTCCCAAATGCCTTTGTAATAAGAAAAAGAATGTGGATTGAATTGAACTCATTGTTATATGTATCAACCAAACAATGAAGTGGTGAACGCGAGCCAGCGTTGGATGTACAGAGGCTAGTAGCGAATAGACGTCGAGTGTGTACCTCGCGTACATGAACTGTTCAAGGAACCAGGTAACACCGACCCTAAGTCTGGACAATCAAAATGATAGCGGCACACGTAGAACAAAGGTAAAACTTCCAGGAGTTTCCGTTTTGACTTTAACCTTTTGAGTAGCGTAATTAGAGACACAATAGAAAATGACTGAGCGAACGCCGGCGTTCGCTCGGGGTTTAATGAATTAAGGTAAAAAATCATACTTTTTTTAGAAGCAAGTGATTAGATTAGATTCGCATCTAAAATTGATATCCTAAAGGTATTTACTTCGTACTAGTTCTATTCTTTCATTATATTTGACGTAAAAAGGGTTCCATATAGCTATTGTGTATTCTAACCGTGGCCTAATAATTGAAATTATTGACTTAAAATTGTGTACAAAAAGGTGGAAGGTTGACGAAAACCCCAGGAAGATCTCATAGCAAAACTATTTGAACATCCAGAAGGAGCTTCAAATCTAGCAGAACATCAAGATTGCGGAGAAAACTAACTTTACTAACAGGCTTGTTAGCAAGACGACAGTCAGAAACGTCTTTAGTATCATTAACGTATAAAACTATATAATAACATGTTGAACGCAATAAACTGAATCTAATAAACAACTATTGCAATTTTATTGTACACCCTATGCAAGAAGCTTCGTGCGAGGGTGCGTTAATTAAGTGTTCAATAAATTTAGAATTACATGTTTTTGAAGCATGAAGTTGTTATAAGAAAGTGAGTTTGCTATGACAACTAATAGTCATTTGGGATAATGGCACCTATCTCATGATTTACGTATTTATTGAGAAGCCTCGACTAAAGCTTGCTTTTAAGTTTTGAACTAAGATAACGTAAAACTAAAATACAAACTACTGGTACCTAAATCTAAATATATTTAATATGAAGAAAGGAAAATGTAAAAAATATTTTAAAATATTAAACATGACTTAAGAAACTACTTTAACTACTTTAAATTTATATCCTTGAACTTTGAAAGCATAAATTTGTAGAGGTGAACATGCAATCTTCGACTGCTTCACATGCCGCGCTCGTTCCGAACATGCTCCGTTGTTCAGACAACCGTTGAAGCTCGCGTCGCCTTAGCTGATTTGACTGCATCGCTCACAGTAACCCGTGGTACATCTATAAAGAGATGTGCAATAAGAAGATTATTAAGGTTCGACAAAACCTCTACTATTTACCACACTGGACTGGCGGCCGTCAAGGTGCTTTTGTGTCCGTTTGATATTCACCATTTTGCCGCTGTCGGCTGTAGCAAGTGTTGGCGAGTGTCTACTGTACTCAAACTAATAATGTCGCGCCACTTACAATACACACATAACCTCATTTTTCAAAGGTTTTATATAATTCGTGAAGCAGGAATAACACGGAATTCGAACGGAATTATGTAATTCAAAATACAAAAATACTTTAGAGTACACTTCTCTGCAGCCATTTGCAATAAAAGTCAAAATTAGTTCTCTGGACGCTCGCAAGTGGCGCTTTAAATGGGCACAAAAAATTGAGGTGGTGGGTGGTGAGGTGTGGTGTCTTTTGTATATGTATTGATGTACAATAAAGAATATAATAAATAAATAAGGTAAATTTAGAAGAAGTTATATTAGGTAAAAGTGTTTCTAGTAGTATAGTGGATTTCCCTTAGAGTTTTTTAATAAGGATTGTGTCAATATAACCTGTGGTTCAGGGCCGGTAACAGAGGAAAAATTTTCCTAAGTGATATCCTGCAAATCAACTCCACAACGAATCATCGAATTGACAGAACATATAGCTTGTTATTCATTGACATTTGTCAAAGGTTTTCTTCCATTGTTATGGCAAGTGGGCCATGGAATACGGGCCTGAGTCACTGGCGCCGGTATCACTACATTGTAGGAAAAACTCTGATTTAATTATTATTTTATTAAAATAAGTTTAGCCAGAAAAAAAATCCTTACTACTGTATGCGTGTATCACCCATTTGGCTATGAAGGCGGGGACGTCGCATCTTTCACCCGCGTAATCTGCTGTGCACTGGCAGACTGGCGCACCCGCCTCGTTCAGGGAACAGTTGCCATCATTTAGACAGAACTGATGGCATGCGCTGCCTGTCGCTTCTCCAGAGTTAACGGCATCAGAGCTGTAACAACAAACATTTCAAACATGGTGATTCAATAAACAGACACGCCAGTACCACAATCAATATAAAAAATCAAATCTATATAAAAATCAAATCAAATTAATATAGTAAATCTATTTAACAAAAATTAAAAAAAAGTGTCAACAAATGTACAGTCAAACGCACATCAGTGGTCGGTCATACATAACTACTGCACCAATTGCAATTGCAATATTGTTTTGACAAGTTCTGTTTCAAGACCCAAGTGACAGGGTGTAGGAAATCATCAAATGGCTTCACCTACTCTAGGGTAGAGTGAGAGGATGCGTCATACTTTTACTGACTAAAAGCCACCGGTGTCCGTCAGTTGCCTGCGGGTTCTAGGGCCACTGTAACTCTTTAAAAATTCCCGCGGCCCTAGCGGCATCGGCCCCGCTTGGCCCCTTTTTTTATCGGTTGGGAAAATCATCTTATGACAAATCCCGCTCTTGGGCGGAGAAGGAGATAGTGTCAGACTTTTACCGACTAAAAACCCACTCCTGTTCCTTCATTGCCTTCGTCCCAGGGCCCAGGGTTTCGCTTTCACACTACCCGTGGCCCCAGTAGGCTTCGACCCTGCTGGGCCCCTACGATTTGCTAACATCTCCATGAGGCGCGCGTGGAACAGTACGCGCCGTCGGCGACTTGAGCTCGGTCCGGACGGTTACCGGACGATCGGATAGCGAGCCACCCATTGCTCGTCGTCCGCAAGCCCGCGCCTACGGTGGCCGGAAATCGGGATCGGAATCCTGGCGACGGTTGGAGCGTAAAGACCGTTGCCTCGCGCGATCGGCCGCCTCCTTTGCTAGCATTACTGCTTCGCAGAAGGAGGCGACCGCCTGCCACTCCTCCTCGCTCCGGACCATGGTCTGAAACAAGGCGCGGCGCGAGAGATCGCCACCGCCGATTGCCCCCGCGAGGACACGGCGTTGTTCTGCCCAAGCGGGGCACACCTCTACCGTGTGCTCTACCGTGTCCTCCGGGCGGTCCACGCAGTGACGACATCCGGGCGTCGTTTCCGCACGAATCCGGTGCAGGAACTTCCCGAACTTACCGTGTGAGAACCTGCGTCATGCGGAAGGTGAAGACGCCGTGAGGTCTTTCCAACTACGCCTCAAAGAGGGGACTTACCGCGATAATTGTGGCGTGCCCAGCACTGGTTCGCGGCAGTCGCTCCGGAGTCGCACAGTCGCACAGAGCTCCGGCGAGTTCTCATGGAGAAATGGCGATCATTTCTCCATGAGAACTCGCCGGAGCTCTGTCCGCCATGCTGAGACTTGTCGCGGCAGCGGAGTTTCACCCCGGCGTTGCATCTCCATGCGCAGATCGTGCATGTGTGCAAGGACTGTTGCCTCCAATTCCCATGGTGACTGGCCAGCAAGGAGGCTCGCCGCTTCGCGGGAAATCGTCCGGTATCCTCGCTCCATCCATAGGGCCATGACCCTCTGGCACGCGTTCAGCCGGGCCGCCGGCTGCTTTGGCAGCACCGGTGCCCACACAGGTGCGCCATAAAGGGCCATGGACCGAACAATTCCTCCGTAGAGCCTCTGGCAGGAGGCGTCTGGACCCCCAAGGTTGGGCAGGAGCCGCCCGAGGGCAGCCCGATTTAGTTTGGGAGCCAGACGTCGGAAGTGCGGGCCCCTACGGTTTTGCTGGCATTTTTATGAGGCACGCCAGGAGCACTACGCGCTGTTCGACGACTTGGGCGCAGTTCTTCCCGAACAGCCGGACGGCGAGCTACCCATTGCTCTTCGTCGGACCTATTGCTATCATACAGGTACGAGTTCAGACTCCGGGATGATACTAACAAGTTCCACGTACAATTTATAATAAACTAATTATTGCCCGCTAGCGTAGTACTTTCAGAGATTATCTCCTACAAACAACAAATTAAACTATCTCTTTATAATATTAGAGTAAATATTCCTGACCCGGGAGCCGCACCTACAATCTCATGTTTGGCAGTAGAGCTTGTGACCACGAGACCAAAGAGACACTCGGAATGTGACGACATAAAAAAAATTACTATAAATTTAATATCATCTTATCACTAGTTAGTTACCTTTGGTTAACATTTATAACACCCACTACAAGTGAACAAAAGTCATTTAGGGCAAATTTTAGATTTATGTTATTTTCACCTTTTCTTTGAAAAAAAAAACTTGTCGCATCTGCTGAGTGTACGATCAGCGTCCCACACAGGGTCGCTTGACATAACTAGTGTACAGTGAGAACATCAAGTTTTAATTTACCTGTTGTCCTTATTGGCAGGAACCTCGCATCTTCCACCATCGTAATCTGCTGTGTCCTGGTAGGCCGGCGTATCCTCATCATTCAGGCAAACAGCGCCGTTTAAGCAATATTCATAGCAGCACGTGTTCACTTCGCATCTTTTCCCAGAGTAACCGGTCTTACAGCTAAAATAACGAAGATACAGAAGAGTTACTCTATAATTAAGAAATCCAACACATGTCTGTAAGTAGATGTAACAGTAGCACGAGGTGCGCGACTGCGCTGTTTCGGAGGCTCTATAGGTTAATCTCAGACCACGCTGACATCACTGACGGGACTCGGACTTCAAACAGATACAGGTCTGAAGTTGTCAACTAACTTTCAGTAAGTGTGCTGATAAATGCTGGTCTTTTCTCGGTATGAGACGAGGCCTCTGCTTTACATTTATATTAAGTTAATTTTCTGTATCTGTGTGTTACTGAACTCTTCTAAATAGCTGGCTCGATATTAATGAAATTCTTAGCTTTTGTATAAGTGACTTCACGGATGGTTTAGAGTTACAATTGAACTTGGCAAGGCAATATTTTTTAGATCCGTAATAATAGTAATAAAAGAGTTTGTATATCCTATACAATGAATTATATGGATAATATGATTTACCGGCATTTAGGCTGGCCGTCAGCACCGACACTACATTTTCCTTGGAAACAGTAGTCCTTACAGATGGACACTTCGCATTTTTCTCCAGAGTAACCAGTCATGCAGCTGTAATAACAAAGATACAGAGGAGTTACTCTATAATCAAGAAAACTTAAACATAATTGTTAATAGATGTCACAGTTGCACGAGGTGCGCGACCACTGCGCTGTTTCAGCCACTCTACAGGTTTATCTCAGACCAAACTGACGTCGGTGATAGGACTTGGACTTCAAAAAAATACAAGTCGGAAATCGTCAGCTCACTATTAGCAAGTGTGCTGTTGAACCAGCATTCTTCTTATATAGAGGTAGGACCCAGCGTCCATTCTCTATGGCAGAAGAGGCCCCTGCTCTCCAGTACGATGATAGCGGGCAGGCAGACTCTTTACATTTATTTAATTTTATTCTTCTGTACGTGAGTGGGCTACTGAACTCCTTTCATACAACTGGACTGATTTTATTTATTCATTATATAATTTACATACATATATGTGTACATAAATTATATGAAAATAATGATAAAATCAAAAGCATGA
This sequence comes from Mythimna vitellina, assembly GCA_949316375.1. NCBI lineage: Eukaryota > Metazoa > Arthropoda > Insecta > Lepidoptera > Noctuidae > Mythimna > Mythimna vitellina. The sequence continues at coordinate 12,643,667 of OX438713.1, read as the reverse complement.
CGAGTAACAGGGCAGAATGGAAAAAAAAACGTGATGCGCCGACCCCAAATAACACGGGACAAGGGCAGGAACACGATGATGATGATAAAAACAACAACAAGATAGATCTTTATAAAAAGTAATTCTAAGGCAATGCTTATTCAAAAGAAATTTCTTTCAGCAGACCTGCGAAAGGAGAGATTAAAAGAAATGTAGACAATAGTGTGTAGAAACAATAAAAGAAGAGTTCGTGTATACTTATGTAGCGACATCAATGGCGTCACATAAGAACTAATCCTGCATCGCGCAATCAAAGTTCTCCGCGTGATTAGAACATATAGAACAACCCGAAATCACCTATCGGACAGTTGCAGCCCACCAGGCATAACATCCCGTCTGGTCGGAGGATCCTCCCTTTTCAACGGAGGTTTGCGGGACTTTACTCTCTGTTCCGCCTACCTCCAAACTGGTGACCCTCGACAAAGAACGTCAGCGCAGCCTTCGTGCAGCTACTACCTCGTGACGTCATCATCACTTCCTCAAGCTTTCGAGCAGCGAGCCATACAGCCAGCACCCACGGCTATAAAGGGTATCCTGACCACCAGCATGCCTACATGGTCATACCTGGTCATCACCCTCAGCCTCATCAGCGACCTTGGCGAAGCACACTGCACCTTCGGCCAGTCACATGAATAGCAATGAAGAACCTCTCCTGGTCGACGCAAGCAGTCAAGCCACTACGTCGCACAGCACCGCTCCGACTCATTGGAGCCAGCAGCACTACTCCGACTCACTGGAGCCTGCAGCATCATCCCGACTCACTGGGACAGCACCACCCCGACTCACTGGGCATCACCGCAGACAGTTCCGACTCACCGAGACCTATGCGGCATTCGGTTCCGACTCACTGGAACCAACCTACCAATGGCCTGGCACGCGTCAAGAAGCATCAAGAACCATCGATCTCCGATCTCCGGAGGGGAGTGATGTAGCGACATCTATGGCGTCATATAAGAACTAATCCTGCATCGCGCAATCAAAGTTCTCCGCGTGATTAGAACATATAGAACAACCCGAAATCACCTATCGGGCAGTTGCAGCCCACCAGACATAACATCCCGTCTGGTCGGAGGATCCTCCCTTTTCAACGGAGGTTTGCGGGACTTTACTCTCTGTTTCGCCTACCTCCAAACTTAGATTATAGTAACAAATAACACATTTTTTTCGAGTTCTTTTTCTACCCGTTTGTGCATATTATTATTTTCAGTTTGTATTTATATACCTATTAAGTTATAATATTTTATAGTTAAGAAGTACTTGCACATATAATTTAAATATTAATTAATACTTATGTAATTATAAATACCTTGTACTAAATATAAATATATACTTAGTAATTACGAGTATGTATATCTACATTATTACCACGAGGTAAGATAGCTTGCTCTTTTACTTAAATTGAAAAATAGATTTTTTACACGCCTTTCGTGAACATCGATGGTTTCAAAGCTTGTTACTTTTTTTTTTTTTTTAATTGATATAAACCAGTGCTTGACTGCGTTACTTCATCTAACGCAATCCAACGCGATGTTTGACGAAGAGGCAACGCGAAAAAATAGAGATAATGCCTGAAAACTTTGTTAGCATTCGGTAATTCCAAGATTTCACAACACTTGTTCGAGGAAATACGTGTTTTTTTTTAAACCCTTAAAAGTTTTTGAAAAAAATTGTTGTCATTCAGAATCATGATTAAATTTGCAAGGCTCCTATTGTTATACTTTTTTGACTTTTTTAATTTTTGAGTATATTATGAAGTGTCAAAGTTCATGCCAAATAGCATATTTTCAAAGGTCTTTACTGGATTAGTTTTACACAAATTTACAAATTGATTTCAATAGTAGCCTAGCAGCCTAGCAGCCTAGCAGCCTAGCAGCCTAGCAGCCTAGCAGCCTAGCAGCCTAGCCTGCTATATTCTGTGTATAGCGGTTGTATGAGAAACAGTGAAAATGTATGTCGAATTGAACGCCTTTAAATCTCGAATGCTAGGTGAAAGAGAACTCCCCAACGTTACTGCATGGACAGAGAATAAGTAGGAGTAGATAGCAGCTGGATTTTGATGAAAACAGAGTTTGTTTGAGTAACAATAGTACAATAGGATCGTGCGGGCTAACATCTGTTAGGTCCGCTAGTTAGTAATAAGTTTAATTTAATTTTAATTTAATTTAATTTTTTATTTTCATCACCATAAATAGTACACATTTTGTTTGTAATAATAATAATAATAATAATAATAATAATCATTTTATTTTCAGGCATCAGAGGCCCATAGAAAAAATACATAAAATAAACTTAAACAATAATAAACTAATACATATTATAAAAACAATGCTTATTGAACTATAATTAAACACGTAATGGCGCCTCCTTTTAAGCAGATAATGCTTGTGTTAGGAGACGCCGCTCTTTCTAGTTACTTACATTTATGTTTATTTATGATAAGCTATAATTATGTGTTGGCATGTGAGATAGAAAAGGTGTGGTATGATGTGGTGTGTTGTGGTATGATGTGGTGTGTTGTGGTATGATGTGGTGTGGTGTGGTATGATGTGGTGTGGTGTGGTATGATGTGGTGTGGTGTGGTATGATGTGGTGTGGTGTTATGTGGTGTGGTGTGGTGTGATGTGATGTGATGTGATGATCTGTGGTGCAATGTGATGTAATAAGATGTGGATGATGTGAGGGTGACTGACATTAGTTCATGGGTTGAAGGAGTGACTCTGTGACAGTGTATGTAAATGGTTTTATCCAGTCTGTTAGTTTTTTTTTACATTCATGTAGTGCGTTAGGATAAATTAATATTTGTTTATTTACCCTGTTATAAAGTTGAGCAGATCGATGTTGATATTGCATGGCCGCAAATTTCGTTCTAGTTGTTGGAATTTGTGCAATCAAGTCTTTCCGCCTTTTTGACATTATTTTTGGATCATATGCAAGAGTTTTTTTATGTTTTTTTAGAACAGTGTAAACAATATACAATTTCCGAACTGAAAGTAGATCACTAATTTCGTATAACTTTTCAGTAGAATATCTGATCTTTTTAAAATACATTATTTTTAATAAGGATCGCTGTCCCCTTTCTAGAATGATAAATTTTGTTTTAGCCGCGCCTCCCCATACAGGTATACAGTAAACTATAACAGATTGCGCAATTGATATATAGATTTCATTTAGGAGATTTCTAGAAGATTCGCGTTTATGTTTTATATTTTTTGGAAGTATATGTCTTAGCGATTTAAAAATCCATCCCAGTTTCCTAAGTCTCGCAGTAATATGTTCAAGATGGGAATACCAGGATAATTTTTGATCGATTATGATGCCTAAGTATTTTGTCTGCGAAACTTTCTCAATTATAGGACACTTGCAATTTTAATCTGAGGTTGTATTACATGAGTGTATTTTAATGTTAAGGGGTACATCTTGAGAATGTTTAGAGATGGAAAAACATATATAGTTCGTTTTTGTTGTATTTAGTGACAGTAAATTATCTCTGAGCCAATTGGCAATTTGGATCATACCTAACTCAGCTTTGACTTTTACATCATACCAGTCGTCTCCGTAAAAAACCACAGCGGTATCATCTGCATACGAAAAAATATTTGCGTTTTTTACATTTAGGTTACAGAGGTCATTTATATACGTAAGAAACAATGTAGGGCCTAAAACACTCCCCTGCGGTACGCCATATAGTACGTCAGCATCATCACTAGTATAAGTTCCCATCTTAACTCTCTGCTTCCTGTTTGATAAATAATCTTTGAAAAAATTAAGTGGAATTCCCCTTATTCCAATTCCTTCCAGCTTTGCTACAAGGGTTGGAACAGAAACGGTGTCAAAAGCTTTTTTGAGATCTAGGAATACCGTTATGCATTTCTTCCCTGCATCAAGATGTTCAGTTACCAGGGAGCTAAGAGCATCAATTGCATCCTCAGTAGATATACCTTGCCTAAATCCAAATTGCGAAGATGATATAATTTTGAATTTGTTCAAATAGTTAACAAGTCTCGTATTTGTTAGTTTTTCTAAGATTTTAGATATAGCCGGTAAGACTGAAATAGGTCTATAATTATTGACATCGTCTCTGTCCCCCCCCCTTGTGAACTGGAGTAATAATAGATTTTTTCAGTAGGGTTGGAAAAATACCAGAGTTGAAACAGACATTAATCAGATGGGTAATGATGGGAACGACTTCTTTGTGACAGTACTTTAAAAAGCTAGTTGAGATATTATCCCATCCGGGGGCACTATTAGATTTCAATCCCATCAGGGTATTTTCTACTTCCTTGGCGTCAGTGTTTAAAAGCACAAAAGAATTATTCCGCTTACTTGAATTGCAGGGTTGATAGAAGTGGGTATTGCCATTTTGTATTTGTTGTGCTAATTCCTTTCCAATATTGACAAAGTAGTCATTAACAAAGTTAACAGATTCAGTTGGGGACGGTTTAGTGTTTAGTAGTTCAGTGCTTTGATTTTTATATTTATTTGTGTAGGTAATTGATTTTATATTTTTCCATAGTAGCTTTGTGTTTTTAATAGATTTAGTGATAAGTTCCCGTTCATATTTTCTTTTTAATTTTTTAATGAGACTATTACAATAGTTTCTGTATCGACAGAATGTAATTTTTAAAACTGTGTTGTATGGGTCGGCCCTTAACGATTTTTGCATTTTGTTTCTATTTTTAATACAGCGTAATATTCCTTGAGTGATCCACGGCTTGATTATTCGTTTACTGTTTGGGATATTTGATGTTATGGTATTGTTAATGATACAGTCAGACAGTTTTTGTATGAGTAATTCGGTTAGAAGGTCGGGGTCATTACAAAACATTAATTCAGCAAGGTTTTTATCGTGTAGATATTTTAGGGCTTGTTCATAGTTTAATTTAGTAGTAGTTTTTTTTGGAACAATTTTATTTTTTATTTTAGAAAGTGCTAGAAAAGTTGTATAGTGATCGGTAATTGTAGTGTGCAAAATAGCAATTGAGGCGGAAGTCTTTTTTTTATGAAGCCGTATCATGAAATGATCCAGGCAGTTCCTATCTCTGGTAGGTAGTGAATGACCAGCTAGTATACCATAGGCAGATAACATACTGAGGTAGCTGTTTCGGTTCGTACATTCATGAGACGTTTCGATTTCTTTTATCCTGATATTAATGTTAATGTCACCTGCTATTACGATATTTTTTTGTGAAGGTAATGTGTCTAAGTGTAAACTAAGTGAGTCTAAAAACATATCAATATTTGTATGTGACGGGGACCGATAAATGCACAACACTATATTATTCAGTATGTCCACCTGGATACAAGATGAGGTTGAAGCGTATTTTTTACATAAATAACTACTCCATCATTTTGGTTCATCTGTCTTGTAGTACTATGGCAGTCGTAGTTAGGTATTTGGGGTAGAGGTTTACTAGTATTCAATCTGCACTCTGTAAGTATAATTAAGTCTAAGTCGAATTTAAAAGTAGATAACATTAACATAAAGTTATCAAAATTGCAATAAATACTCCTAATGTTCTGTGAAACCATAGTTAAGTCATTTTGTTTGATAAAAATATGCTCCGAGAGGTTCGAACAATCACATTCAATAGACGAGGCAATTTCAATGTTATCTATATCATTAGCTGTCTGTAGTGAGTCATCCATTAGCGGTTATGTTTATTCCGATAAGTTTCACAGGTAGATATTCGTAAGTGTTAATGTAGTAGGGTAATAATAGTGTTATTTTTACATTCTGGTTGGTAGATAGTTGTTGATAAAAATATATGAATGATTTTATATGAACTAATACGTTTATCTGAGTTACTAGGGTATTCATCGCAAAGATGATACAGGGATATGTTTTTGTGTTAAATGTAAATGGCATTTGAAAGCTATAGGTGTGATTATTACCCCATTTTAAAAGAGGCATTGTGTCAGTTCTGTGTGAAGTTTGTTTGCGTGGATTTGTGTTTGTTTTGTAAAAGTAAAGTATGTAACAACTTAATATATGGGAATGTATATAGTAATGTGTCTTTATTGTGATATAATTGTAGGTGTGGGTATCTGAGAAAAATATTAGACATAGTAAAAACATTAACAAATTAAAGTAGTACCTTATTGAAATGCACTTATAGTTATAAGATTTGAACCCACATGTAAACATAGATAAAAAACTTAGTCACTGGTTTGTATACGTATTCAATTGCAGATCGCGAAGAATATGTTCCGGTCTGGTGTCCATGTCTAGATGCTGGTCACAGTGGAATTGTTCTGTTCTGGCTTCTAGGTCCACTTGCGGATTGCATAGGGTTTGCTCCGAGCTGATATCCAGTTCTTTTTCAAGGTCGCGTAGGGTTTGTTCTGATCTGACGAGAATTTGTTTCACTCCCTCTATTTTCCTCAAATAAATGTTTCCATTTGCCGTCCAACAGAATTTATACTGTTTTTGCCTTGCAAATTCTCTTGCTGCGTAGAAAAGTTTTCTGGAACCAACCGGGAGGTATTCCGCAACGTATACCGGTCGACGATCACCGGGTAAACCAATGCATTGTGTGTTAAGACGGCCTTCATTGGGGTGGGCTTTATTGAAGTCGCGCGCACTCGTTATGAATTTGTTTTTAATGTGAACATTTGTAAATTCTGCAATAATTGGTCTGACAGTACCTGGTTTTCCGGGGAGCCGATATGCATCCCGCAATTGGGTGTTATCAAGGGTCACATTAACGGTTGCACCAACTTGTGTGATTAATGATGTCAGTTTCAGCGGTGTTTCATTCTCCGTAGCGGGTAAATTGCGGATCTCGACTGATGATGTACGGGAGAGCTGCTGAAGGTCTAGTATCTTCATTTCTAGGTTATTTATGTCGTTTCTGTAGACTTGATTTTCCTTCTTCAAGACGCCAACTAGCTTAACCATATCATCATACTGGTTACTGATAAACGAAGCGGATTTTATTATCTCACTGTTTGTTCTTTGTATATCAAGATTTTGAAGTTTTAGCTCAGCTATTTCAGAAACCAGCTTAGAGAGACACGAACTTTGATCGTCAGAAAATTTCTTAAGCCGCTCTTCGAGTTCACTTTTCCAGGTTGTCAGCATTTCCAATATTTCTCGTTTCGGATCCTGGAGATCACTACCAGGCGAGAGTTCATGGCGTGGACGTTTGCTTCTCCATGCAGTGTTTATACTTTCAAATGGACTGTTGGATACAGATTGGGGTATATCCGAGTCGGATTTTACTTGCATTCCGCTGGAGTTTAGCGATGGCGAAGCCGGAGGCGTGCGTTGTACCCGTGGCATCATTGACTCGTCACGGGGCACAAGACAATCCAAGAGTAGTCCAAGTAGACCGTAGTACACAGCGATAGATTTGAACAATGCGCGTAATAGATTTGTAGCCAGCTGATTTCGTAGGCGAGGACGTCTTTGTAGTGACAAATATTGACGGCGCACGCACACACGGCAAGTTCACAGGTCGGAGGCAGCGACTCAGGAGCAGGACAGCAATTATGAACACGCTCTCCCTCACTCGGGGTGCGCGGGGGACACGCGGGTACGCGTCACTACGTTGGTTGACGGTCAAGGTTTGACCCAAAACCGACAACTATGACACTTGACAATAGGTAGCACTTTCGTGTGCAATCAGATTTAATTTTTGTGGAACGAGCGACAACACGTCTGCACTCAATGCTGGTTCGGACGAAAGAGCGTGTATCTATCACCTATAATAAGTGTTTCTATCACCTATACAATGAATTCGATGCATAATATGATTTACCTGCATTTAGGTTGGCCGTCAGCATCGACACTACAGTTTCCTTGGAAACAGTAGTCCTTACAGAGGGATACGTCGCATCTTTCACCATCGTAACCTGCTGTGCACTGGCAGGCTGGCTTACCCTGTTCATTCAGGGCACAGATACCGCCGTTTAAACAGTGCTTATGGCACGCATTTACTTCGCACCTCTCCCCAGAGTATCCAGCTTTACAACTGAAATAATGAAGATAAGAAACAGCGTTAATCAGCAGACCAACAGATATTGTGACTAGTTGTAACAAGCAAGCGAGGTGCGCGACCACTGCGCGTCTCTCAAAGTGACGCACTATTCTTATCGCAGTGCGCACTGGACATGGTTTACAATAAAATAAAATATTCATTCGATATAAAATAATGAACTACATTTCAGGGGTTGCAATGAAAATGAACCATTTTTTATGGACCTAACCCTAAAATCCTTAAAAATAATCAGCATTTTCTTACATTTTGCAAATTTATGCAAACATAACCTTTAGTTTTAATAGGTATTCGTAGAAGAGAGCTAATCCTGAAGTGAAAGTTACCAATTAATTAATAATAATAATAATTTTACAACAAAATGTATATTCCAACAATGCAAACAAAGAAAAAAATACACAAATAGTGTATTATACGAGTAGCTGATCTGCATCAATTCAGCTAATAGAGAAACAACAACTACTATAAAATTGACAGATGACTTTGGGAGCATAAAACAACAATAATGCTGACTAGAAGCCGAGCACAGCTACTGAACACACAGCCAACATCTTCAGGTTCGTCGCTCAGCTCCGCCTCGCAGCCGCCGAGACCTGCGTCAACCGTGAGTTCGGTGATTCCGGTTGCTGTAGTTGCGTCGAGCTCGAGCGACGAATACTTCTCGCCACCGACGACACCACCACCTGCGCGTCGACGGGGAAGAGGCCGACCTCCGGTCAGCTTGGGACCTCGAGGCCCACCGGCCTCTGATAGGGTTCCCGCTGCCGGTGGAAGTGTGCAGCGCATGCGTTGGACACAATCAATGAATGAAAATGTCATGCGCGCATACTTTGGGGCTACAGAGGGAGGAAATCGCCTGACTGCGTACCGTGATCGGATGCTCTCTCTGTTTCAGGTGCTGGAGCCAGCTGTCAACTTTTCGGCTCAACGTTTATCGGATCAGGCGCGGGTCATCCAGCGTAACCGTATGATGGATGATGCCGTACTTGATAGACTGCGCCTAGAATCACGGAATAGCCGTATCTCACCTGTTTCACGACCGGCCGCGGTGCAACTGCAACCCAGTGTATCACCGCGACCCGACCACGTCGGTGAGAATGATGATGATGACGGGGCTATATCCGTGAGCACCCAGTGCAATGCACGTTTGAGGAGCGCTTTGGAGGATGCATTTCGAGAGTACCGCTCCTCATCGCCTGAACTTAGACCTCGTCTACCTCGTTTACCCATGCATAAAAAAAATAAGGCGCTGGTGTGTGCTCTAGATTCGCAGCTATCAAATTGTTTTGATAGCAGCAAAGACCTTACCGATACTCACTCGATCTTATACTGTGCGGCTGCAGCGGCGTGTCGTGTCGCTCACGTCTAATTTCCTAATAGTGACCGAGCTACACGACCAGCTGTACCAGCTTGGCAGTGCAGGATCGAGCGTCGTATCGGTGAGGCTAGAGCACTCATCGGCAAGCTTATCTGCTTCAGGGAGGGCAACACTCGCCCTAGGGTGATGCGCTTTGTGAGGCGGGCGTTTTCGGGGACTGATATTAGTCCTCGAGATTATTTGCCCCGCGTCACAGAGCGTATCGACTACCTGAAGCAGAAAATCTAAGCATGGGCAAATCGTAGTCGTCGGTACAAGCGACGAGTCGAGCGGTACACTCAGAATCGCACATTCCAAAGCAACGAAAGGTGGGTTTATAGGGCTTGGGAGCGACCGGACCATAGTGTGACTGATACACGCCTACCAGATAATGACGCGATGTGTTCATTCTGGCGCAACATCTGGTCAGTGCCTATCAGTCACACCGAGGGTGACTGGACTCGGGAGGTCGAGCGTGTGTGCGATCTTATACAAGAAATGGGGGCAATTACCATCAGCCCCCTAAATGTAGCTCGTGCAGTTTGTCCGTTGCCCAACTGGAAATCTCCAGGGCCGGACGGGCTGCATAACTTCTGGCTTAAATGGTTTCAAAGGTCGCACGCTCGTTTGGCATCTCAATTCCAGTCTGCCCTAGAGTCAGGATCGCAGCCCCAGTTTTGTACAACGGGAATAACCCACCTGCTCCATAAATCAGGTAGTACTGCGGAACCTAAAAATTATAGACATATTACATGTTTACCAACGGTCTATAAAGTTCTTACATCCATACTGAGAGCCAAAATTAATACTCACATTGAGACAAATTCTATCATGTCTGCCTCTCAGAATGGATGTAGGAACGGGTCCCGCGGTACTAAGGAGCTGCTCCTTATTGATGTTGCCATTAGCCAACAGGTTCGTCGTTCCCGAAGAGATCTGTCGATGTGTTGGATAGATTATAAGAAGGCCTATGATTCAGTGCCGCATACATGGCTCATGAGGGTGCTGGAGCTGTATAAAATTGACGCAACTCTGCGCACCTTCCTGATGTCGTGTATGGGGCAGTGGAGGACAGTCCTTCATTATCCAGGATGTCGACAAATTTTGGAGAACAGCGAACCGATAAGGATCGAGCGTGGCATATTCCAAGGCGACAGTCTGAGTCCGCTGTGGTTTTGCCTAGCCTTGAACCCTCTCAGCACACTGCTGGAGAGTTCGGGCTTAGGCTACCGGTTGAGAAGAGGTGGTCAGGTCATATCTCACCTTCTTTACATGGATGATCTGAAACTCTTTGCCCCCAACAACTTGCAACTGATGGAGCTACTGAAGGTAACTGAAACCTTCAGTAGTGCCATCAGGATGGAATTTGGTGTGGACAAATGTGCAGACATGCATGTAAAGCGAGGAGAGATTATGGAATCCGTGGGAATCCAACTCTCGGATTCTATACACCTTAGATCCCTCTGCTCAACTGAAACTTACAAGTATTTGGGTATGTCGAAAGCGTTAGGCATCAATACTGCTGACGTGAAATAATCGTTGAAGGAGCGCTTCTTTTGCCGCCTGAATAAGGTACTAAATAGTCTTTTATCAGGCGGGAACAAGGCTTTCAACGGTTAGGTCATGCCGGTTCTGATGTACTTTTTCGGCATACTCAAATGGACTCAGACAGAACTAGACGCCCTGGATAGAAGCAGGTAAGCAGTGTCCGGACCCGGACACTGCTTACCGCAAATCGGATGCATCACCCACGGTCATCGGTGATGAGGCTGTATATCCCGCGGAAGTGCGGAGGTCGTGGTTTCTTAAACGCTAAGACCCTACATAACCGTGAGGTATGCAGTCTCAGGGAATACTTCCTTAAAACCGGCGTGGGGATGCACCGAGATGTGGTAGTGGTGGACAAGGGCCTCACCCCGCTCTCCTTGGCTAACGAGAACTGGCGCAAGCCTGTATTACTGGACACTAATGAACGCAAGGAAGTATGGCAGAACAAGGAGCTCCACGGGCGTTTTTACCGGCCTTACCGACCCGATGTAGATTTTTTAGCGTCCGTATCCTGGCTACGTTTTGGTGATCTCTTCGGGGAAACCGAAGGTTTTGTCTGTGCGATAATGGACGAAGTTATGATGAACAACTACCGGAAATACATTGTGAAGGACGGTACGGTTGACATCTGTCGGGCATGCCACCGGCCCGGGGAATCAATCGACACATTATTTCTGGGTGTTCTCTTAAATACAACCTTGTTGAATCAGAAGTACCGTACTATAGGTACGTGCCCGACCCAGTTCTTGAGAATGACATCATTACGTTGTATTGGGATCGATCTATCATCACTGACATAGTGGTGATAGATCGACTGGAGCGTCGCACAATGATTGTTGATATAGCGGTCCCTCATGACAAGAACCTTGTGAAAGCTGAGAAAGATAAACAAACTAAATATCTTGACTTGGCTCGCGAGGTTGTCGACATGTGGGAAGAGGACACAGCAGTCATTGTGCCGATAGTCGTGACGGCCAATGGCTTAATTGCCAAGAGCCTCGACCAACACCTGAGACGGCTCTCGTTATGCAGTTGGATCAAGGGCTTGATTCAGAAGGCAGTACTTCTGGACACGGCGCGTATAGTTCGGAGATTCCTCTCTCAGGAGCCCTGACCACCGGTAGCTTGGACCCTGTTCCTGATGCCAGTGTGCTACTATTTTTTATATTTTTAAATGTTTTTTTTTATGAGTTTTGTTTTAAAAAAATATATAAAAATGTAATTTATATGTATGTTGAACCAATAAAGGAAATAATAATAATAATAAACGTTTATTTCGGACCTTTCCGTCCATAGGTAACACATACAGCTTTATAAAACACACACAATATTAAAAACAAAACACAACGGAAAAAATAAGAAAAAGTTCACAGTACACGATTAACCAAAAAGAAACATATACAAAACAAAAAACTACACACATTCAGTGCGGTGAGGGGGACTGTCCAGTACTCACCGTGTAGCGTGCAAGCGTATCCAATGGTGCAGCAATGGAGAGTCCCACCTGTCCGCAAACACGTTCACAATATTGTTGCTACTGGTCCTAACACGGCTCATCAGTGACGCACATTGCTTCCTAATAAGGGCATGAAAGCCATCACTGTGCGCTTCTGCGAACATGCTGGAGGCACTGCAGATCCTTGGTAGTCCCAGCGACACCCTGAACGCGCTATTGTATTGAACACGTAAGGCGCTATATGCTCCCAGCGTGTAGTTAGCCCACAAGCTGCACGTGTAAAGTGTTTGGCAGTAAGACTTAAAAAGTGTAACTTTCACTTGATTACTGCTATGTGCAAACCTGCGGGCCAACATATTATACCGGACAGCCAACGCCCTACGTGCTCTCTCAATATCCGTGTTATCTCTAAGGGCTTCGGAAACCCAGTGGCCCAGATACTTAAACTGTGTGACTCTGTTTAAAACAGTACCAGCTAAGGTGACTGAGGGTACAGTTACATAACTTTTACCACGCCCTTTAAAGACTAACAATTCACTTTTCTTAGCGTTGTATCTGAGCCCATAGGCCTCCGCATAAGACTCACACATTCGAACCAACTTACGCAATCCACCTATCGATGGACTCAGCAGTACCATGTCATATGCGTAGCTGATATTGTTGACACATACCCCGTCTATATAGCACCCGACATTGGCACTGCTGAGCTCACCGACGAGTCGGTTTATATATAGGTTAAAGAGCTTAGGTGAGGTCAGACCACCCTGCCTCACCCCGCACTGCAACCTATACTCATCCGAGAAAGAGCCTGCCCATTTGACGCAATTTATCTGATTGTCGTACCAATATCTAAAAATAGAAATAACTTCCGGACTGCAATCTGTCTCAGTCTGCAGCTTCTCCCATAGCTTGTCATACGACACCAGATCGAAAGCTTTTGACAGATCTAGGAAGCATGCATAGATAGGAGTCTTTCGATCACTGTAATATTGTACAGTCTGCTTAAGACACATGATTGCAGCTTCCGTAGACAAACCAGATCTAAATCCGAATTGCGCGTCATGGAGCTTGATATTCCTGTACAGTTGCTGGTCAAGCAGACTATCCAGTACTTTTGCTATGACCGAGGCTAATGAGATTGGTCTATAATTTAGCACATCAGAAGTATCTCCAGTTTTATTCTTAGCTATTGGTACCACAATAGTGTACATTAAATTATCAGGTAAGTAAGAGTGACTAACACCAAGATTAAAAAACATAGCCAAAACCCTCGGCAAGTGACAGCCTGCATTTTGCAGATGCTCGATGCTGAGGCTGCCGTGACCAGGAGCCTCTTACCATACCTTCAATAATATGCGCTACATTTTTGGCTGTAAATCTAACTTTAAGGTCTCCAGCACTGCAGTCAACATCGATCATCTGCGACGTCGTACCCAAAGGAGACTCCACTTTAAATAATTGCTGAAAAAGATTGGCAATCATTTGTGGTTCATGCACGCCAGCAACACTCACAGGATGATCAGGCTTCGGATTCAATTGCTTCGTCTTTTTCCAGAAACCTTTAAAATCCTTCTTACAGTGGTGGTCTGCAATGATTTCCATTTTAATTTTTTGCTCGTTTTTCTGACACCACTTTAATTTCGACTTAAAAAGCTTCCTGGATTCGTACATTTCATCATAAATATTTCCAACAGACGGTTTTCCATTTATCACCCATGTCCGATAACAAAGCCTGGCCTTCGCATGATCCTTCCTGACGTATCTGTTCCACCCAGCTATGCTACATTTCTTACGTTTCCGTTTAACAATTGCTGAACATCTAGACGCATATGTTAATACACACACAATATCATCGTATAATTTATCTAAACAATGCCTATGTTTTACATCAGAACATATTTTATCGGCACAACTACTCATCTCCGCCGGAAAATCAACATTTTTCAGTTTATTATGACAAAGTTTATTGTATTCATAAATTTGACTTTGGGTCCTCTCACCCCAGGCCACTAGATTATTACTAAAATTAGTTGGCATTATTTTAGGTTTAATTAGGGTAAAATCACACTCCAGTAGAACAGGGTAGTGGTCAGACCAGTAAATGTCATAAAGAACTGACGCACCCACAACGGTAAGCCGCGCGGCACTAGTCACAATACAGTGATCTAGCCAGCGCCGCGTCCCATGCGTGTCGCTTACAAAAGTATATGCGTCCGACGGCAATAGTTCCCTCTCAACACACGACCACAGCTGATCGTCACAAAATTTTTTTAGTTCAATGTCAAAAAGCTCACCTGGATGTGCGTTGAAATCACCCAATATAAACACAGATTCCACATTATTACTTTCTATTATTGCGTTAATTTCGCATAAGCATTGGTAAATTCTATCAAATTATCTGTTGAATCAGTAGGCATATACACCGAAAAAATGATCATAGCACGATCACTGAGTTCGACTTTTACAGCTACCAGACGCACACTAGAACATGTTATCACTGATACTGTGGGGAACGCACTCTTTCTCCACAAGATAGCCACTCCTCCAAACGGTCTACCACGAAGGATGCCAGCAAAAGTATCCACAGCAGAGCTACCGACGAAACCAAAGTCGCTGTCGATGCTGCCAAGGTACGGAATGTCATGGGGTAGTAGCCAAGTTTCCTGTAAGGCAATTATATCTGCCGTCTTGTTTATTTATTTATTTTATTTATTTAAACTTCATGCAACATAAAGTACAAAGGCGGACTTAATGCCTTAGGCATTCTCTACCAGTCAACCTAGGGTGGTGAAGAGACAATATGGTAGGTGCATAAAAATGAAATTTAATACGAAAAACAAGATAAAAAAATAATATATACATATAATTAAAATGCACATACATATATATTTAATATAATATATATACATATACATTAATATAAAGTAAAGAAAAAAGTTTTGAGACGATTCTGCTATTGATGGAGCAAATGATTCCGCACCTTCCGCTTAAATGTACATCGACTTTCGGCCGTCCTGATATCGAGAGGAAGCGCATTCCACAGAAGGATGGACTGTATATAGAAGGAAGAATGGACAAAATCAGAAGTATGAGAAGGACAGAGCAGAAGGAGATTGTTAGAAGAACGCAGATTCCTTGCGTTTGAAGAACATAGTTATTGAAAGTGACTAATGAGATAGGATGGAGGCGAGGGAGAGTTGAGTACAGAGAAAAGTGTAGTCAAAGCGCGCAAAGTTCTTCTCTGGCGAATTGGCAACCGTTTGAGCTCAGACCTGAAGTTCGACACATGGTCATATTTTCTTAGATTAAATATAAATCGGATGCTATGATGCTCGATAGACTCCTTAATAAGGAGTCTATCGAGCTTATCCAGTAAGACCGAGTTCAGGTCAAAGTAACACACGTCACCATAGTCTATAATAAGGAAAATCAAAGTCTGCACAAGCATTGTCTTCGTCTTTGCAGGTAAAAAGTTTCCCAGACGATACAGACACCGCAAAGTGCCGTTGACTTTTTGGCAGACACTAGCAACTTGACTTTGCCAGCCAAGCGTCGAGTCTAGTTGCAAACCGAGATCCTTTACACTAGGGCTGATAGGAATAACGGCGCCATTAAAAACAATAGGAGGTAGACAGCTAACCACTACTCTACCCATCATGCGAGAGTTACCAATAACAATGGCCTGACATTTTGAGGGGTTTGCAGACACCCCAAACCTATCTTCCAGATCCAGATAGCTTCCAGATCCCGGTTTATATCCTCTATAGCGTCTGACAAACCTTCCACCCGCGCAGACGTATACAACTGAAGATCATCAGCATATAGATGATACGAACACCGAAGACAGTGAGTAATAAAATTTATGAAGATGGAAAATAACATTGGAGAAAGAATACCGCCTTGTGGAACTCCAGCGTCCAGATCATGCCAACTCGACGAGCTCTCATCAACACGAACTGACTGCCGGCGTCCCCGAAGATAGAATTAGAACCATTCCAGCGCCTCGGGAGAAACCATAAGATGGGAAAGGATCGATAGGAGTATATCGTGACTGACCGCGTTAAAGGCATTGGAGAAATCAATCAGTACCAACACAGAAACCTTGGTATCTTCCATTGCCTCTCTAACGTCGCCAGTCACTTTAAGAAGAGCAGAGGTTGTACTGTGCCCAGGGCTAAATCCAGACTGGAAGGAGCTTACGAGGTTGTGTCGGTGAACAAACCCCGCAAACTGCTTATGTACGCAGGCCTCGAGCACTTTAGACAGGAAAGGGAGAATGGAAATTGGACGAAAATTATTAGGCAGGGAGGGATTTGAGATTTTAGGAAGTGGCAGGACATAGGCCATGCGCCACGGGGATGGGAATTGTCCAGAATCCAGAGAAAAGTTTATTATGTGAGTAATCGGAGGGAGAAGATAGTCGAGGATCAGGGTGACTATATAACGACTAATGTCATCATGGCCTACAGCCTTGGATTTTATAGACAGGATAATCTTTTTGATTTCATCCAAGGTGGCTGGAGAAAAGCAAAACGGTTCTATGTTTGGTTTAGGTGGGCCAGAAATGAAATCCACCGTCTGAGATAACATTTGTGTACCCAAATGACAAGTGGTTGTGAAGTGACGGTTGATATCATCCAGGACAATGGTTTTAGGGAAATCCGTCTTGCATAGCCGTCTTATGCATTCTACAGAACGAGTCACACTTTTACAATTGTAACTTACTAATTTAGTTGAACCTATCATGATTAGAGTTAACAACATTCTTTTTCAGAATTTCTTCTCTGCCTTTAATCTGCCGATCGAAGTTTATAAAACGACGAAAAGCTATTCCTTCTGGCCAAAAGTCTGATTCCATGAACATGTCCAACTTATATTGGGACAAATATTTTATAAGCATTATTAGCATTAGTTTTTCCAATTTCATGTTCATTTTTTCAAGTGTGACGGTAATATTACATTTATCTCTAATATAGTTTACTATATCACACACAGTCACTTCCTTCGCCACATAATAAATATACATTGGAATTTGTATATCGGCCGCTTTGAATTTCACTGCGGGATCTATCACAGCCTTCCCCTTGTTTCCACTAAAACGATTCCTGTATCTCTTCCTCTGTACCTCGATCCATCCTTCATCATTACGTTCTGTTTTCCATTGCCCATCACGTACAATATCAGCAAAACATCTTTGTTTTTGTGAGGCGACGTGTTGTACATTCGGAGCGCTCGTGTGTCCCGTCGGCGGTGTAAACAATCGAGGCGCTTGCGTTGGCGCACACTCGGCTACGTTCGTGGGTATTCGACTCGTCTGCGAAAGATGGATGGCCGCCTCGTGGACTTCGGTCCTCGCTTCGGGCCGGCCGCTCTGTTTCGCGCGTACCAGTTGCGGTGTTTTACAACTACCCTATTTATCAACTAAAGTTGCAGATGGAGATTTGAATTTATTTCCTTCGGTCACACATATTGGTGGCAATCCAACAGGACCACTACTCCCCTCTTCATAGCTGTCAATCCCCGAAGCGCCTCGTTTTGTGTTCATAGTACACGGAAAAAAAAATTACTAATGACGTATTTTTTAACGACTCAAGATCCAATTTTAACTGTTGTAACTGGTCAATAGTAGCATATTGTTCCTTTATCTGAGTCATTTCATTTTGAAGTTTCAGTAAATCTTTTAACACCCTTGTAACATCGACATGGTCGAATAGAACAGGTGGAAGTTTCTGCAGGAGCCACGAAGGTTGGGATTTCTTCCGGGTCAGTTTCCTTTAATAAACAGAGTATATCATCAATGTTTCGAAGCGTTTTGCCGTCCCTCTTCCTTATTTTTTTCCGCTTTACCGTCGGAATAGAATGAAAAAGCAGATCTTTAGCATTTTCGATATCAGACTCCGAAAAAGCACTTTTGCATATGCGACTAATGCTTTCTTCATCCATAACATCCATCTTATTGCATATAAACGCAAGCACTTCGTTTATAACAACATTGCACGAGTTACACTTTACCACATTAGAAGCCATTTTCAAGGACACGACACTACCGATCGGCAAGCGCGCGTGTCGCGGACTGAGACAAGCTCCTATTGTTATACTTTTTTTACTTTTTAATTTTTGAGTATATTATGAAGTGTCAAAGTTCATGCCAAATAGCATATTTTCAAAGGTCTTTACTGGATTAGTTTTACACAAATTTACAAATTGATTTCAATAGTAGCCTAGCAGCCTAGCAGCCTAGCAGCCTAGCAGCCTAGCAGCCTAGCCTGCTATATTCTGTGTATAGCGGTTGTATGAGAAACAGTGAAAATGTATGTCGAATTGAACGCCTTTAAATCTCGAATGCTAGGTGAAAGAGAACTCCCCAACGTTACTGCATGGACAGAGAATAAGTAGGAGTAGATAGCAGCTGGATTTTGATGAAAACAGAGTTTGTTTGAGTAACAATAGTACAATAGGATCGTGCGGGCTAACATCTGTTAGGTCCGCTAGTTAGTAATAAGTGTTTCTATCACCTATGCAATGAATTCCATGCATAATATGATTTACCTGCATTTAGGTTGGCCGTCAGCATCGACACTACAGTTTGCTTGGAAACAGTAGTCCTTACAGATAGATACGTCGCATCTTTCACCATCGTAACCTGCTGTGCACTGGCAGGCTGGCTTACCCTGTTCATTCAGGGCACAGATACCGCCGTTTAAACAGTGCTTATGGCACGCATTTACTTCGCACCTCTCCCCAGAGTATCCAGCTTTACAACTGAAATAATGAAGATAAGAAATAGCGTTAATCAGCAGACCAACAGATATTGTGACTAGTTGTAACAGGCAAGCGAGGTGCGCGACCACTGCGCGTCTCTCAAAGTGACGCACTATTCTTATCGCAGTGCGCACTGGACATGGTTTACAATAAAATAAAATATTCATTTGATCTTCAATAATGAACTACATTTCAGGGGTTGCAAGCCCTCATGAAAATTAACCACTTTTTATGGACTTAACCCTAAAATCCCTAAAAATAATCAGCATTTTCCTACATTTTGCCAATTTATGCAAACATAAACTTTACTTTTAATAGGTATTCGTAGAAGAGAGCTAATCCTGTAGTGAAAGTTGCCAATTAATTAACAGTCGCTCTGTATAGATTCAAGATGATGACAAACTAATTTTAACTGGAATATCTTGTTAACGTAACAAAGTAATTATTTACGTGTTTTTTTTCTTGTGTATAACCTACGCAAGTTAAGCGACGCCTGGACAGGCGTCGCTTAACTTGCCGTCGGTGAGAAATATTAGGGTCAGCTCACACCGAGACGCGAAGTGATGCTGCGTGAATTATTGGAGTTAGCGAAACTGCACAAAAACATAAAAATATAATTATAAAAGACTTTGAATAAACCCCGTGGCTTCGCTTGCTTCGTGCATCGTGAAGTGACCCTGAATATCTGTAAGATGAACACGTCTTACCTGCATGTAGGTCGTCCCTCAGCACTGACACTACACTCTCCTTTGAAGCAATAGTTCTGACAGACTGATACTGTAGACTCACTTTCCGAGTCATTCGGAAACAGACCCTGGAGAGCATCGCAACTCTTTATTCCCAGAATTTGTTCTTGTATTGTGTAATTGGCTGCTATAAGATGAAATGAATAAGACTGTGAGTTAGACCCTAAGTGTAGTTTTCTTGCCACAGTTTGTGATGAATACTTTGCTAATTGCCAAATTTCCTGTTTATCCCAGTTCTGCCAGTAGATGAAGTCTTTTGACACGGACAATGAAGATGCATAAGCATCTTTTCTTAAAATATACAATGTTGTTCTGTTCTTTCCATTAAAACTTGCACTTTCAATATACCAGTTTTTATTATTGTGTCTTCTCTCAGTCCAGTACATTTTTTGTGTTTGTTGATCGATGGCCAAGCTTAATCGCCAAAGGATATTGTCTTCTATCAAAACTTCTCTCTTGGAGCCATCTAACCGAGCCCTCCCTATCTCTTCGTCTGTGATCCAGTAAATATACCTGTAATTATAAAAGTCTATAAATATTCACAAAATTCAAAACGAATTAAGTTGAGTCATAAACCTGCACACGAGGGCAAATATAGCGGAACATAAATAGATATATTTTTTAAATACAATTTATTTTATAATCTTGAAAAATTAAAAACATTTTCTTATTCAAAACTATCCGTTCCAAATTTCATCAAAATCGGTTCAGTAGTTTAAGGGCCCCTTTTTCGAAATTTACGTTTCTAGATCGAGTTGTTTTCAGAGAAATCATCATATTTAAATCCGTAAAAAAATATATAGTACAGATACATCTTTAATCTAGTGACTTTTTTGGTTAAAAACACATTATTTAACATTCAACTCGATAAAAAAAAAATCTGAAATAAAGTCGATTTTGAAAGTATTTTAAGTTTTATGAGACTTGGGGGAACGCAACTTTTATGAAAATTTTACATTTCATTCGCTAATCGGGTTTGACAGGGATATTTTTGGATAAAGTTATAATATGGCACTTATTTTTTTTAATATAAAATAAATACGTGAAAACGGCACGCGCGCACCGCGCCATTGTCCTGCCGGACGTCATCGAGGGAGGACCTATGCAACTTTTGCTCGCGACCACACATTTTCGTTGCTGCGCGTGTAAATAAATGTGTTTTATTATAAGTAATTGCAATCGCGAATAGAAAAAACAAAATTAAGAAAAAAAGGGTATCTGAAGTGAAGAAAATCCGAAAGTGTATTGCGTAAGTACTTATTCTATAAATACGTCACAATATAATTACTCCTCTACACAGACCAGCGAAGTCAGTATGACTAGAATTTTAAATCTATAATGGAAACATTCTTATACCTTTAAAAAGTGCAGTTTTGCATCCTGGTCAAATTCAAGGAGATGTGAGTACCTAGGTATGTTGTTTTTTTGTTTTTAACCGACTTCTAAAAAAGGAAGAGGTTCTCAATTCGGATGTTTGTATTTTTTTTTAATGTTTGTTTGCACATAACTTCGTCGCTGCCCCAACCAATTTTCAACGACGTCACGAAGTAGTAGCTGCACGAAGGCTGCGCTGACGTTCTTTGTCGAGGGTCACCAGTTTGGAGGTATGTGGAACAGAGAGTAAAGTCCCGCAAATCTCCGTTGAAAAGGGAGGATCCTCCGTCCAGACGGGTGTTATGTCTGGTGGGCTGCAACTGCCCGGTAGATGATTTCGGGCTGTTCTATATGTTCTAATCGCGCGGAGAACTTTGATTGCGCGATTCAGGTTTAGGTCTTATGTGACGCGATAGATGTCGCTACAGAATCTTGGTGAAATCGAGGGAACTCCTCAAATATTATAGCCAACTGTAATATGATTTTGGTATTTTTTTCGAGAACTTAAGCATTTACAGTCGAAAAGTAACATTTGATGAAATGGAACTGATGAAGAAGACCAGAAATGGTCAACGGAACTTCATACTCGCATAGATATCACTATGGAGATAGTTAAGCGACTATGATAATACAAATAAATTAATGGCTCTGAATAGTGTTGAAAATGGTATCATCAAAGTGATCTGACGATGATGATGGAGCCGGAAGGTAGGCACTGGAACTCCGTAATAAATCAATGTAGCCTAGCCGTGTTTGGGTTCATTGGAATTATCATGAGAAATGGACACTCTGTTTATAAGTGTATTCCAACTAAAAAGTGTGAAATAAAAAACTTTTTACAAAAAAATATAACCGACTTCACTAAAAATATTAACCGACTTCACTAAAAATATTAACCGACTTCACTATTATTACATTCTTTTATTATATTTATGAAGATTTGAAAGTGGCGCCAGTGACTGAAAAGTTGAAAGGGAATCGTTTGTCTTGGTATGGTCATGTGAAGAGGAGGGATGAAACGCATGTTACTAAAAGAGTTATGAGTTTACATGTGGATGGATGAAGAGGAAGAGGGAGACCAAAGAAAAGATGGATGGATTGTGTGAAGAGTGATATGAAAGAAAAGGAAGTTAGTGATAGCATGACGAGTAACAGGGCAGAGTGGAAGAAAAAAACGTGTTGCGCTGACCCCAAATAATACGGGATAAGGGCAGGAAGATGATGATGATGAAGATTTGAAAGAAATTGAATAATGGCTATCGGTCACTACTTGTACTCACTAGGTACTCATAAGTACCTAGAGCACGGTTTATGGTCGCGCTGCGTTTAGTAGGTAGAAATCGGCCGGCCCCTATAGAAATAGCCTATGACCTATTCTCAAACCTACCAAATATATACAAAAAACTGGTCAAGATACGAGATTTTTATATATGTATCAGGTTTTATTTAAACTCTAGTAATTAGTGTTTGTTAATTTGATTTTTTTGAAAATATGTAATGAAATTTATTCCATTCCAGTGCTCTGAGACCACGTACCGGAAAAGGTACTTTGATGTCCAAAAAAAGTACCGATGGGCACTCTAAAGAGGGACAGTATGCGTAAGTACATTATGTACATATTACATAATATACTATGCCGGAGCAGTTTTATTCATCCGCTACAAGTTTGACGTTATCTCCCGTCGCGCTTTAGTTTTCTTACTTATCACATGTCTTATGTATCCTATTAGGGGATGTAACATGGCAGTAAATGATTTTTTGTTAAAGTTTATTTCGGTGACTTTGAAACCAAATCCGTTTCATAACGTTAATGATATTCCATTGTTGCAGAAAAACTAGGGATGACGAAGATAATTCCATTATTGTTGAAGCTGAAAATGAAGAAGACAAATTTCAAAGGACAACTAGAAAAGACAAAGATGATTCCATTAAAGCTGAAAATCAAGAAGAGGAAGATGATTACTATAACGTTGAACCTATATAAGGTCCCATTAAAATAGTGGGACAAACTTTTAGAAATCATTCAGATCACCAAAATAAAGACAATGGTAAAAAAAAATAAACTGTACATACTTACTTACAATGAAAAAAAAACAGCTAACGATTTACTAAAAATGTTGGTTACCCGATGCATAAACACATCTCTTAATACTACAAAATACCTACGCGACGTCACCGGCCGCCGCGTTCATTGATCAATTCGTGCCTTCTCACTCTAACATAGCCTTTTGCAGGCGCCCGCGTCGCGCGCTTGCCATAAATGACAATGATGACGCAATTTCAGTTTTCGTCGTGCAACCGAGACGGTAACATGTTTCGCGAACGTCGAATGTAAGTGTGTGAGTGTTATTACGTACCTAGATAGTTATCACAATCGACAACAATGCCTTATTACGCGTACACCAATCAAGAATACTTGGAAATAGCATACGACAAGCCCAAATCCTTTACCATGAAAGATTTGGAAGGCGGCCGAGCCTTGCGACAATCCTGGGAGCAGTACAGCGCCATCGTGATTAAGGCACCTTCATGCCACCAGCGGTTGACGCAGGAAGACCGCGCTATGCAGTGCATCTTGAAGAAGACATTTTAGACTTTAGACGACACCCCACGGCGAGCACGGCCGATGCTGGTAGTGTATTCAATGTCAGTGATTTTTACGTGTGGAAACTCCTTCGTGATGAAGGCCTCCACCCGTATCATTACACTCGTGTGCAGGAACTAAAAGGGAAGACACTCTTTTAAAAGTGAAAAGACATAATTAAACGCGCCCGCAAGTGCATTGAACAAAACAGTAGGCATGTTCAACAATTAATCTAAACCTACCGGCGTAGAGTAAGTAGTATTTCAATTAATTACTGTAAATAGGGCTGATTCTAATGTTTAAACACGCCTGAATCAGTGTTTTACTGTTATCGAACTTTAAAATAATCAAAAATGATTCATATCAGTACACTGTTTGCACTGCGCGCTTGTTTATTTACAACTTACATACTGCAATAGCTTTGATACCTTGATAACAGTTCAGCACGCAATTAGACAGTCCAAAGCCTGGTAAAGTGTGTTGGGAAATTAGAATCTTTTCTTAGTCATGTGTGTTCGAGGAAAGTTTATACACACTCGATGGTAGCCTGTTCTTGAGTTGCGCGTACTTACTATCTTCTACTTATCCAGACTAGCAACACTATCCTAAAAATGCGGTGTGTAGACAACTGAAAGTAACTATTACGATTGAGTAGCGTAGGTAATTAGACGTTCGCTCGGGGTTCAATGAACTAAGCGCGCGACGCGCGGCGCGAGGCGCGAGTTTAAGTACCTACCCTTATTGGATGTGTTTATTCTTGAGTGCCATTTATTATTTTATATAGGTCAAAATAAAAATACTTTAATTACTGATTTTTTTTCTTGGATATGTTTGGTTAGACGTACTGAACGCTGTGTTAAAATTTGACCCACTATTTTAATGGGACCTTATATATAATGCTATATAATGCTTACTTCCTGAAATCGTGAACCCCAGACATACGCGTGGTATGGGCATAAGAAATCTGACACTTGAAGAGAACAAATCATCCGAAAATAAGGAAAATGAGGAATCTCTAACGCAAAACAATCCTGATTTGCTATCAGGTCCTAGTTCCCAACTCGGAGGGGAGTGCCATGAGGACTGTGGCTTTGACCCTCTTAGAGGAGACTCGCGCCCAGCATTGAGGAATATATCGGTCGATGAAAATGATCCTGGACCTAGCACACGACCACTAAATTTTTATGAATTTTAATTTTTATGAATATTATTTTTTATGCTGGTACCTATATATTTTATTTTATTATATTATAATTAATTATATTTGTCTTTCATTATATTACTCACCAAATCTTCTACAACCATTCTTTAAGTTCTACAGAATGATCATCGCCTGCCTTTTCATTCACGAGACTATCTTATCAGAATACCGTGGCCCTGGAACGCAAAGGGCAACCTAAGGAATAGGGTGGATTTTAGTTAGTACAAGTGTTACAGTCCCTTCCGCTCCACCCAGAACGGCAGGACTCATTTGATGATTTTACCAAGCAATAAAAAAAAGTCATACATCGTATAAATACATCGCATCGTATACATCGTATCGTTATAAATGTGTATTAGTGTTTACAGTCAATAGTGCAGTGGACACCACATCAAGCTATACGTTTTTGTTGCAAACAAGCATTTATTACCAGCACGCCAATAATATTTGAACTACTGATTTATTTATCTATACTGTGGCGTGCTCGCCCGCCGCCATAAGTCACCGGAGTTCATATCGCGACGGCTCCTGTGCAACGCGGCCGCAAGCCGGCTCGGTGCGTAAAATGCCTAAACTTTCGGAATAAGGGGCCCTTAAGCGTGAAAGTGTAACAGACAGAGTTATTTTCACATTTAACAGGGCGCGCTGATAGAGACGCCATTGTCCCTCACAATCCAAGCGCGTCACCTTCCACACACCACTACAAGGTAATAACACAAATGCCGTATCCTGTCAGTCCGCGAACTGATGGGTTACCAGTCGACATTATTATCTGTTACACCTTTTTAGTGTACCTAATACTCTGCCCATTGAGATTTTGATATTATATTTAAAATGTACAAGTAACAGAAAAAGTTACTTGTTGCTATTTATTCAGTATTGGAATATACAGGTTCTTCATGAAAATTCTTTATATGCATTATAGGCAAGTTTATCGATATTCTTACGTTTATACTAGAGAGCCGCCCGGCTTCGCTCTGGTAGCACTAATATCTTTTAGCCTGCCGACTTCTTTTGGGTGGTTGAGTGAGGGTGGTCATTTCGGTTACGAACAATTCTCATCCAGCGAGTAGTAGTACATCTATCGTATATATATCGTAGTTAGCTACTCGCCAGGCTCTAGGCGCTAAGGGGGCGTCCATAAATTACGTGAGATGTTTAAGGGGGTGAGGGGGTTAAGTCAAATCACATCTAAACTTACGTTGGAGAGAGGGGGGGGGTCTCGGCAAATATCACGCAATTTTTTTCTGATTGAAACAAAAATAAATTACTATTTTGGTCCCTTTAATCCAGATAGTACATGCTTAGGATGTAATCTTAAGCGTAATCGTAATACTATTAAGATCATTCACTAATTCGTTCGAAAGAAAATAATGGACTGAATTAGGTTAGATATTCTTTTTTTAATCACAGTAGTTACGATTTAAGTATTCTATTGTTAAATTTTAATTACACTTATAACTCTCAGCAATATTGATTACTAGTCTTAATTAGTCGTAAATAAAAGCACGAAGCAATTTTTTTTTCTTTTTACAATAACAATTCACATAACAAAAAAAGCAAAGAGCGTCCCCCTCCTAAAATAAAATGGCATATGCTAGAGAAGAGTGACTGTGCGAAGGAATTGAGAGAGCGAGTGGTGGACAAAATGATAGAAATGGGAGACATGAATGATCGAAGTATAAATGAAAGCTGGAATGAGATTTCTGAGTGTATTAGACATGCAGCGAAAGATATTTTGGGAGAGACGAGAGGAAAGGGTACAATAGATAGGGATACATGGTGGTGGTCGATAGATATACAGAATGTATTGAAGGAAAAAAAGAGGAAATTCAAGGAATGGCAGCGTATAGATCCGGAAAACACTAGCTTAAAGTCTGCGAAAAAAAGTGATTATGATGCTTTAAAGAAAAAAGCCGTGGCAATAGCGAAAGCAAAAGCACAGGACAAACTATACAACACACTAGATAGTCCGGCAGGCCAGAAAGATCTATACCGGCTTGCTAGAGCAAGAGAGAGAAAGGCGAGAGATGTTTGTCAGATAAGATGTATAAGGGATGAAACTGGAATGATTCTATCAGAAGATGAAAAAATCAAAGAGAGGTGGAAGGACTATTTTGAAAGACTGATGAATGAGGAAAACAGCTGGAATGGGATTTTAGAGAGCAAACCAGTGAATGTGGGTTTAGTGAGAATGATTAGTATGGATGAAGTCAGGATAGCTGTAAATGGAATGAAGAATAGTAAGGCAATTGGTCCAGACGGAATACCAGTTGAAGTGTGGAAGTTGCTGCGAGTGGATGGATGGATGTGGCTGGCTTTGTTCTTCAATAAGTTGTTGCGGGAAGAAGCCATACCTGATGAGTGGTGCAACAGTTCCCTGGTGCCCATCTTTAAAAACAAGGGTGATGTGCTTGAATGCAATAATTATAGAGGAATAAAGCTTATGTCACATACTATGAAAGCCTGGGAAAAAGTTGTTGAAAGAAGGCTGAGAGAAGAGAGTGAAATTTCACAGAACCAATTCGGTTTTATGCCTGGTCGGGGTACAACGGATGCCATTTTTGCTATACGCCAGCTGTGCGAGAAATACAGGAGTGCGCATAAAAACTTGCACATGGTATTCATTGACCTCGAAAAGGCATACGACCGGGTACCTCGTGAGGTTCTGTGGTGGGCCCTTAAGAAGAAAAGTGTGCCTGGGAAGTATGTGCAGTTGATCCGAGCGATGTACAGTCGATGCAGTACCCAAGTCCGGTCTACAGTGGGCAACACTGGCAGCTTCAATGTGGCTGTCGGCTTACATCAAGGGTCGGCTCTCAGCCCTTACCTCTTCCTGATGATAATGGACGCTCTGACGTCGGACATTCAGGAAGAGGCTCCCTGGTGTATGCTGTTTGCTGATGACATTGTATTGGTTGCCGAGAGTGGCCTAGAGGTCCAGAACAGATTGGAGGTGTGGTGGCACAGACTGGAGAGTGTTGGCCTGAAATTGAGTAGAACCAAAACGGAATACTTGTTCTGCGATTTCGGTGGTCTCTCCGGTCCTATGCCCTTAGCTCTCGCTGGAACGCCCATACCAATCTGCTCCGACTTTCGGTACCTCGGGTCGCTTATCCAAGGAGATGGCGAGGTAGACCGAGACGTATCACATCGGATCAATACAGGATGGATGAAATGGAGACAGGTCACTGGAACAATTTGTGACCCACGGATGCCCCCCAAGTTGAAGGGTAAAATCTACAAGTCCGTGACCTGTCATACTGTATGGATCAGAATGTTGGGCTGTGAAAAAGACGGATGAAAAAAGATTGCATGTAGCGGAGATGAGAATGTTGAGATGGATGTGTGACGAGAATGGATAAAGTGAGAAATGAATATATTAGAGGAAGTTTGAAAGTGGCGCCAGTGACTGAAAAGTTGAAGGGGAATCGTTTGTCTTGGTATGGTCATGTAAAGAGGAGAGATGAAACACATGTTACTAAAAGAGTTATGAGTATACATGTGGATGGGTGGAGAAGGAGAGGGAGGCCAAAGAAAAAAGGATGGATTGTGTGAACAGTGATATGAAAGAAAAGGAAGTTAGTGATATTATGACGGTTGACAGGATAGAATGGAAGAAAAAAATGTATTGCGCCGACTCCAAATAAGATGGGGCAAGGGCAGGAAGATGATGATGAATTCAACGCGTTTACGTAAGAAACCTACATTTTGAAAAATCTCACGTGAGATTGGGGGATGGGCGAGGGGGTTGAATAAAATCTCACGACATCTCACCAGGGGGGGAGATAATTCAAAAAAACACCTCACGTAATTTATGGACGCTCCCTAAGCAAGCCACCGGTCAATGCGCTTGTGGGCGACTCACGTATATTTACACAGTTTACACACTACACGTAAACAATAAATATATAAATCGCCTACATCTATCTATTTATGTATATTTACACATAAATATTTATTTATATATATATTTCCAAGATGTCAACACACATATACACTAACACTAAAGACCGTGTATGAAATGACGTGACGCATTGGACACACGCATTGTCGATGACGCGCCGGCGACAGTTTTTCTTCTACCACCGCGTTATTATATTCTTGTAATATATTCGTTTCTCACTAGTCACGACCTACGCTGCTAGAAAGATATACGTGCACTCGCGCCGATAAAAAGTTGTCGACACCTACCCGCGCTAACTCATCGCTGACTTGCAAAGACTGTATTCTAGCTGTTATAATATACGTCCTTGTGCTTAGCTCGCTTGCGCCTTCTAACTTACAGTGTTGTAGTGTTGTGTGTGAGGAATATACCTAGAGATTCAGCAAGGACTTTAATTTATTCACCACTACCCAGTGAGTACCTACACCCCACACACCGTCCATACAACCAAACGCTGTTGGCTCTCAACAATTATCCAAATCGCTCAGCGAATTATTGCCAAAGATTTCGCAGAACAATTATACAAGAAGAAACCGGCCAAGTGCGTGTCAGGCCACGCACAGTGTAGGGTTTTGTAGTTACCAGTCCCGAAAACCACGAATATAACATCCATGTCAAAATTAGTTGGATTGAACGACAAACTTAACTTTTTAGTTGAATAGTACATTTTGATACAAGTGGTGAAAGTTTGTCATTGCATCCGAGGTGAAATTCACCTGAGGCGTACGGGCGACGGTGTTATGGTGCCGAGTGCTGCAGTGACAAATCTTCACGTGTTACTTACGAAGAAATACTTTCTCTGAAAATTACGACGCCTTTTTGTTCTTTTGGTACTGAAGAAAATTTTTCAAAGTTGCCCTACATTTTAGTTTTGATTTAGATGGCAGCAGGTTTTGCACGCATAGCACGAAGAATCGCCAAACTTGAGTAGCAATGGGCAGGGCTCATTGCTCGCAGAACAGATGGCCGTTGAGGCCGAAAGATTCTGAGGTGGCGACCGGAACGCGTACCGGAAGACGCAGTGTTGAAAGATCCCCTACAAGGTGGACCGATGACCTGGTGATGGTTGCGGGAATCCGATGGATGCGAGACGCACAGGACCATTCATTGTGGCGACATTGGGAGGAGGCCTGAATCCAGCAGTGGACTTCTATCGGCAAAAATGATGATGATATCATCATTTAAAAAAAAAATGAGGTTCCGCAAGTATTTTTACCTCAATCACAATATCTGGCGGCGTAGCATCTAAAGAATTCTCTGCAAATCTTATATTCGAAATTCCTTTTTTACAAATAACATAAATGAATAAGTTAGTTCATTCGTTCATATCCTTTTGTCAAAGTACTCTGTGAACAGCATCGCGGTCGCGTCCAATCACGTATTAGCGTCTGTGCAAATTGCCACAGACTAAGTATAAAACGAGTTTCTCAAATTGTGCTACGGGCGCTTCGTGGTGTTGCCAGTTTATATAAATATATTTGTCACCTTATTTACTTATTTAATTTTCTTATTTTTTAAATTTAGAATTCATATGTACCTATTTTTATTCCCTTTTACTATACAAATATTTTAGTTTTTTTTTTTTACACTGCTCTAAAGGTCACGACTGATGAAGTCTACGCACCGATCGAAGTCCAAAACCCCGGGAGCTTTCAGCTCGAACTCCACAATCGTTTCGAGTGCCTAGGAAGCTCCGTGGACGAATATAACGATGGGTTCGTGGAAACTGTCCATACGGTCGGGTCTAAGTTTTTCAAGACGCACCGTACAAATAAGAACAAAAGGCTCTCTGATCCGACCCTCGAGCTAATGAAGAAGAGGCGTGAGATGATTCTGCAGTCTTCAGACGATGCGTGCATGTACCGGCAGCTCAATAGACAAATATCGAAGTCTCCGAAACGCGACCTTCGCCGCTTTATTACCGCAAGGAATAAGGATGCAATTGAGCGGAATAAGGGCTCTAAAGTATTTGCACGAGATCTGTCTATTGGGTAAAGCCAGCTCACGAAACTGAAGACCGACGATGGCAGAGTCATTTCCGTCAAATCGGAGCTTCTGGGAGACATCGAGACTTTTTATGGACAGTTATACACGTCTATCACTAAACCCGCGGCAAATCTAGCAAAAGACCCAAGAGCTAGATTGACTCGACACTATACCGAAGATATCCCGGACGTCAGCCTGTACGAGATTAGGATGGCTCTGAAGCAGCTAAAAACAACAAGACGGAATTACGGCTGAACTCCTGAAGGCGGGTGGAAAACCGGTCCTTAAGGCCCTTCAGAAGCTATTTGATTCCGTCATACTCGAAGGAAAAACGCCACAGGCGTGGAGCTAAGGCGTGGTGGTACTCTTCTTTAAGAAGGGCGATAATGCCCTGCTTAGGAATTACAGGCCCATCTCGCTTCTGAGTCATGTCTACAAGCTGTTCTCCAGATTCATCACGAATCGTCTTGCACGCAGGTTCGACGACTTCCAGCCTCCCGAACAAGCCGGATTTCGAAAAGGCTTCAGCACCGAGGACCACATACATACGCTGCGGCGGGTTATACAGAAGACTGAGGAGTATAATCGGCCTCTCTGCTTAGCGTTTGTGGACTACGAGAAAGCCTTTGATTCGATTGAGACTTGGGCTGTACTGCAGTCTCTCCAACGGTGCCAAATTGACTATCGTAGTACTGAAGTGTTTGTACAAAAACGCCACTATGTCAGTCCGACTACAAGACCAGACTTCGAAACCTATCCTCTTGAAGCGGGGCGTGAGGCAGGGAGACGTAATTTCTCCGAAACTGTTCACGGCAGCAATGGAGGATGTCTTCAAGGTTCTGGAGTGGAGAGGGCTAGGCATTAATGTCAATAGCGAGTACATCACTCACCTTCGGTTTGCCGACGACATAGTAGTGACCTCAGTAGAGCTTCCGAAAGAGCGGGACTTAAAATGAACATGGATAAAACCAAAGTCATGGTAAACAACCATGTAGCACCCACTCCTATCAAGATCGGGGACTCTACACTCGAAGTTGTGGACGACTACGTTTATCTGGGACAGACGGTCCAGTTGGGAAGGTCTAACTTAGAGAAAGAGATCAATCGTCGAATCCGACTTGGCTGGGCAGCGTTCGGGAAGCTGCGCGGTATCTTCTCGTCCAATATACCACAGTGTCTCAAGACGAAAGTCTATGACCAGTGTGTGTTGCCAGTAATGACATATGGCTCTGAAACGTGGTCACTTACAATGGGCCTCAACAGAAGACTCAAAGTCACCCAAAGGGCAATGGAAAGGGCTATGCTCGGAGTTTCCTTGCGTGATCGAATCAGGAATGAGGATATCTGCAGGAGAACCAAGGTCACCGACATAGCACGAAGAATCGCCAAACTTAAGTGGCAATGGGGTGGGCACATTTGCTTGCGGAACAGATGGCCGTTGGGGCCGAAAGGTTCTGGAATGGCGACCACGTGCCGGAAGACGTAGCGTTGGAAGGCCTCCTACAAGGTGGACCGATGACCTGGTAACGGTTGCGGGAGTACGATGGATGCGAGACGCACAGGACCGTTCATTGTGGCGGCATTTGGGGGAGGCCTATGTCCAGCAGTGGACGTCTTTTGGCTGAAATGATGATGAATGATTACACTGCACCGTCCTTTCGTCTTTATATCGACACCGCCACCGGCCCACGCTGAAAACCAGCGCTGTGAGCTCATCGCATTATGCGTGAGGCCGCAGCTTTATGCTGAGCGTTCGGCCGTTTTGCGCGGATGTGATGCACATCTTACCTCTCAATTGATTATGTTTGTTATCTAGTCTAGATTGCGTCATTTCGCGCGAATAAACTGTTTTTCTTTCTTTCTTTTCTTTCTTAGTTAATAATATTTAATATGATTTTTTCCTGCGCTTTACCTTTGCAGGTTGAAGGAGAAAAAGGTAAAGCAAAGGCAAAGGCATTAAACCGTTATACATACTAATATTAAAAATAAGAATCCAAATATTTTGAATTTAGAATATACATTCTGATAATTCTTAATTTCTTAACAAATTACTGTCTATATAATTATATTTATTTATGATATTCTGTTCCTAAACACAATTTAAATTTTCATTAAAAGATAAAACTTTAAAAAATTTCGCCTCTTTGTTTTAAAAAAAAAATAATAATCACCGTTGACCTTTTTTATCATTTTATGATAAATCCCGCTCTTGGGCGAAGCGCGAGATAGTGTCAGACTTTTACTGACTAAAAACCCACTCCTGTTCCTTCTTTGCCTTCGTCCCAGGGCCCCGGGGTTTCACTTTCACACTAGCCGTGGCCCCAGTAGGCCTCGACCCTGCTGGGCCCTTACGATTTGCTGGCATCTCCCTGAGGCGCGCGTGGAACAGTGCGCGCCGTCGACAGCTTGGGCACGGTCCGGACAGTTACCGGACGATCGGACGGTGAGCCAGCCATTGCTCGCCGTCCGCAAGCCCGCGCCTACGGTGGCCGGAAATCGGGATCGGAATCCTGGCGGCGATTGGGGCGTTACGCACCGTCGACGACTTGTGCTCGGTCCGGGCGTGTCTTCCGCACGAATCCGGTGCAGGAACTTCCCGAACTTACCGTGTTCGGTGAGAACCTGCGTCATGCAGAAGGTGAGGACGCCGTGAGGTTTTTGCAACCATGCCTCAAAGAGGGGACTTACCGTCATAATATTGTGGCATGCCCAGCCCCTGACCGTAACGAAATAGGAAAGAAAAAAGCAACCTTCTTGTGATAAATATTTCGCAGCGTAGATTAAGAAACTTCAACTTCAACTTCAGCTCTTCATTAATGGCATTTGTGGAAAAGACACCACAATTTTGCCAATAACACGTGCAAACTATTAATAGACCATCAAACGCTGGAGAGTATTTCGCGTGAATTAATAGTAAAATAAATATATATCTCTAAACATCAAAGTTCAAAATAAAAGAATTTCTTCGCAGACGCAGACAAACATTATGACCAGACCACAGACTATGACTATGTACATGAAAAAAACTCGTAAGAGTGGTGAAAAAGAGAAAAAAAAAGAAAAAAAAAAAAAAGGAAATAAGTAGTTACAATAGTTACAACTTAATTTTATTAATTTCAATAAATTTGCATAGTTTAAATATAAAACTAGTAAACACAAAAGGAAGAAGACATTTGACCGAGGTTGGACGAGGAATATGAGTAGGAATAATTTCATGAAAAGAGAAGCGCAATTTAGGACAGGAGAAAAATAAATGGTCCACGTTTCCTTCATCCAAACCGCATTCACAAAGAGAGTTATCCTTAATCCTAAGTTTGGCCAAGAAATGAGGGGTGCAACAATGATTTAAACGTAAACGACAAATAATAGAGGTAGTGATTTTTTTTTCCAATTGATATTTAAAAAACCACGGTTTGCGGGGAATCTCGGGTTGTATATCTCCATAAAATTTACCCTTTATGGACTTAGAGATTTGCCATGCCTTGGACCAATATTTAAACAAAATTAGAGGAAGAGTAGTACAAATGTCATGGGAATAAATCTCAGAGTGGGCAAGAGAGCCAGTGAGAACAGCATTTTTGGCGCATGAATCAGCTGACTCATTACCAAGAATACCGACATGACCGGGAATCCAAGCTATGACGACATTAATACCAAGTTCATGACATTGAAATAGCAAATCTCTAATTTTTAAAATTATAGGGAATCTTGACTTAGATCTGAAAGGATTAGATAAAATGGCTTGAAGGCAACTTTTTGAGTCAGAGAAAATTATGGAGTTATTTAACTTATGAGACAAAACAAATGAAATGGCTTCGAAAATAGCAATTGATTCACCTGTAAAAACGGATGTAACAGATGGGCACTTATAGTTTAAAATAATTTTTGTATGAGGAATCCAAACAGCAACTCCTACAGGGCTATCATCGGAGACTTTGGAAGCATCAGTGAATATAATATTCCAATTATTATAATTCGAGGAAACTTTTTGGACAAACATCTTATGCGGTTCTAAGGTATTTTTATGAATTCCAAAGTCCAAAATGATCTCCGGATGGAATACCAGGGCATTATAAGGCACCGAGTATAGATATAAAATAGGGCTTTGAAAAAGTGGGCTAGAAAGACGAGTGAATTGAAGGTATGCACGAAGAAGACAAGGAAGTTCAATATTAGAACGACGACTACAAGAGTCAAAGATGGATGATAATTGGTCCAGCTTACCAAGGAGGGGATGCTCAGAATTTTGCTCAAGTTTAAAAATAAATCTATTTGCCAGAAATTGTCTTCGAATCGAGAGGGGAGGTTCAACACACTCAACTTGCATGGCATTTATTGGTGACGACTTCATCGCCCCAAGAATAATCCGTAAACACTTTGATTGGATTTTATCGAGTTTTTGAAGGCCAGATTTGTTACAAGGATCTAATAGGAACATACCATAATCAAAATGACTACGGACTACAGCATTGTAGATCAGTTTTTGAGAATATGGGTGAGCACCCCACCAAACACCAGAAAGAGAGCGAAGAACATTAACGTTTCGTTCGCATTTTTGTGAAACAAAGTCTGTGTGAGCAATACCTGATAATTTTTGATCTAACCAAACTCCTAAAAATTTAACAGTGTTTACCTGAGAGATATTTTCACCGTTAACTTTAATGTCAACAGGAGGAACAAACTTTTTTTTTATAAACACAACTACAGAGCTTTTAGATGCTGATAGGGACAAACCGTGTTGTAGAAGCCAATCAGATAGATATCCGAGGGCGGAATTTAGACGGCTACTAGCCTCATCTAGAGATTTTCCAGAAAAGTATAAAGCTAAATCATCAGCATACTGTAATATTTGATAAAATGAATTAGTAGAAAAATGTAAATCATAAGTATAAAGACTGAATAGGAGAGGACTCAAAACTGAACCTTGTGGTAAGCCTTTCCAGATAGTCTTAGGGAGAAGAGAGGAATCTTGAGTTTTAATAGAGATGGTTCTCTCCATCAATAAATTACAAATGAAACGGACCAATTTTATAGGAAGGTTCAACTGATGCACAAGTTTATCCCTGAGCACTGGGAGTAAAACATTATCATACGCTGAGGCTATATCCAAAAAAGCTCCTACTAAAAACTGCTTACTTATCAAAGAAATACGAATATCAGAAATTAATATACTAAGACTATCCATTGTGCTCATACCTTTACGGAACCCAAACTGGGATGAGGGCAACAAGTTCCTATTTTCCACAAACCACTCAAGTCGATGCTTCATCATATGTTCTGCAACCTTGCACAAAACAGACGACAAAGCAATAGGCCTGTAGCTGGGTCTGACGGGTTTTTGTTAGGTTTAATGACCGGAATTATTATTTGATGTTTCCACGGTTGGGGAACCAAACCGCACTCAAAAAAGGTATTAACGAGATCTAAGTAATATTGCTTTGTACTTCTTGAGGCGTTTTTCAAGAATGAGTAAGGGATCCCATCTGCACCAGGAGAGGAATCAACAAGACCGTCAAGTGCCATTCGAAGTTCAGAAAAAGAGAATGGGGCATCAAAATCATTTTCGGAAGTGAGAAAAGCCGGAGAAGAGGGAAAAGAGTCCAAATTTGGAACTGAAGGAGGAGCCAGTTTATCCGAGAAAGATTCGATCCAGGAAGAAGGATCGTTAGCTGAAATATTAAAAGTATTACAAGAGCCTCTATATCTTTTGATTTGCTTCCATACTAGGGAAGAAGGGGAACAGGGAGATAAACTTTGACAGTAGCGAAGCCAACCATCTTTTTTCTTTTTGGAAAGAAGTTTCTTAGCAGTGGCGGCTTTTCTTTGATACACTAAGAAATTTTGAAGAGTCATTGAATTAGAATAATTAACCTCTGCTATTTTCCTTTCCTTGACAGCTGAAGTGCATTCTGAATCCCACCAAGGAGTTGAAACTTTGAATCTGTAGGGTTTTTTAAGAGGAAAATTTACATCAGCACTAGAAATAATGGAGTCTACAAATTTGGAATAGCAATCAACAAGATTGTTTCTGTCAGGAGGAGGAAGAGATGGTAACTTATTTTCTAGAGAATCTGAAAAAGAAGACCAGTTTGCATCGTTTAATCTATACTTAAGAGAGGGATTAAAATTACGCATTGGTACTACTCTGTCAGAGATAGAGACAATAAT
The DNA here is from genome assembly GCA_949316375.1 of Mythimna vitellina. Lineage (NCBI taxonomy): Eukaryota > Metazoa > Arthropoda > Insecta > Lepidoptera > Noctuidae > Mythimna > Mythimna vitellina. The sequence continues at coordinate 12,606,503 of OX438713.1, read as the reverse complement.
AGGAAAATGGTCACTACCATAAGAATGAGACAAGATACTCCAGGAAAGAATGGAAGCAAGAGAGGCAGAGCAAGCTGTGATATCCACAGCTGAGTTAGGATTTTGAGAAGGACGAACTCTCCTAGTGGGGGAACCGTTGTTAATAACACATAGATCAACTTCATCAAAAATTTCAAGGAGGGCCCGACCAAAGTAATCATCATGGCTCGAGCCCCATGAGCGATGATGAGCATTTAAATCACCCATAAAAATTATTGGAGTGGGTACTGAGGAAAATATACATAAAAGGTCTGGAATTAACCTAGAATGAGGATGAGGGATGTATGCAGAGAGGAAAGTAATATTAAAAGCCCTAACAGCAACTATATTAATGTCAGGAGGAGTAGGGGGAAGAGGAATAAAAGAGAAAGGAAGGGAGCGCCTAACAAGAAGGGCACTACCTGCATACCCATCAGCCCTATCATCTCGAAGACAGGAGTAACCTGAGACCCGGAAGTGAGAACCAGGCACCAAACAAGTCTCCGAAACGACAATGACTGAGGGGTGAAATTTATTTATTAAAAATAAAAGTTCAGGCTTCTTCGGCCGAATGCTTTGAATGTTCCACTGAAGTGTGGAGACTAGATCCATCATTATTATTAAAGAGAAGCAAAGAAAGTTTCTGGGCAACGTGGGGCGGTAAAGAGAAATTATCACGGGAAACTAAACTAATAATTAGAGACAAAAGTATTTCTAAGAGGCTATCCTCTTGAGGTGAGTTTGGGGATGAAGAATTTTGAGAAAGAAGAGAGAAACCATTGAGAAAGGATGAAGGATCTTCAGCAACAATGGATCTATGGGCAGTTTTGTCATAAGACTTGCCTAGAGGAGCCCTAAGCTTAGGAGAGGAAAACACAGTTTTTTTATACGAGGTAGGAGGAGTAAGGCAAGTAGATTGGGAAGAGGAGTAAGAAGATTGGGTTGGTAAGTTTTGGGAGACTTCGGAATATAATTTTTTAACACCAGGAATGGATCGAGAAGCCTCTTCATATGAGAGATTTTCCTGAAACATTAATAATTTGATCGATTTTTGTCTACCTTGCTCGGGACAGTTACCGTAGAAGGCAAAGTGACGGCCCAAGCAGTGGATGCAAGTGGCCTTGGCCTCAACCACGTCACAACTGTCACCAGTGTGAGGTTGTGAGCACCTAAAGCACCTTGCCTTGGACCGACACTGTGCCTTAACGTGCCCAAAGTGGCAGCAATTTTGGCATTGAATAGTGGGGTACTGATATACCTCCACTGGCAGAGATGTGTGATATAAAAATACCCTTTGGGGAAGAATCTGTCCCTTGAAGGTTACGACTATTGTCTGTGTAGGGATCCAGGAGGTCTTGCCCTCCTGTTTATTTTTTCTGTTTAATCTACGTGCTTTCAAAACGATTCCACACCCATCTGGAAGAATAACAGATTCTACAAATTCTTCCATCGACATATCGACCGGCACTTGACGGACGATACCCATTTTGGTAATGTTGTATGATGGAATCGAGACTGTGTATTTTGGTATTAAAACTGGGTTGGAAATGAACTTATTGGCCGCCTCACCAGAGGTGAATTCGACAGAGATTTTGTTTCTGCCCACTTTTTTAATGCCGTCCCTACAAATATTTTTAATATTATTTTTATTTAAAATTGCCCAAACTTAATCGGACGAATTATTGTCCCAGCAGCAAAATCAGGTTCGGATCGGGAAACGTGGACTAAAAAGGGACCTTTTTCTAACTCGCTATATGATCTTATGCCCTCTTTCAGAGAAGGGTGAATGTATAAAGTTTGGATGGCCGCAACAGCCATATCTTTATTGATAATAGTTTTTTTTGGTACAACCTCGATTGTTTCAGAGTCAATCATGTGTCGTCGCTTACCAACCGTCGAGTTAGAATATGTAGTAGCGTCAGGAGGGTTAGGAGGATCTGGAGGCGGAGGAGGATGGTCCATGCCTATTAAAAAGAAATTAATAGGAGAATAAAAAACACTGAAAACTGCGAAGAAATATCAAACTAACTGTTATTTTGTTATAATATAGATTTGGAAAAAATTATCTCTCCAGCACGACTGACAGCTATCCGTCAACCAACTTTAAAGTTCTTAAGAAACTTCTAACGTCTGTTAAAACATGGCGGTAGTGAGGTCATTCCATCTGTCTGTCAGTTGTAACTGTCAAGTAATGTCATTGTCAAAAGTGTCATTGGGTGACACGATTAAGTGAGGTGAGGATTGTGACATTCATTCTGCGAAACGTGCGCGTGAGGAAATAACCACACAACCTTCATCTATTTCCATCTCGGATATTCGTCTTTATTGTGATTTAAAAGTTTGTGAAATAATTAAAGGAAGATCAACGCTATCTGTTCGTGGTATTATTTCCTGTTTTTGAAGATGTACGAGGAGGAAGGCTTGCCCGAAAATAACATTCCTGTTCCTTTTCCGTCAAATAAAAAAAAAAAAAAAAAACCACGAGGCTGATATATACACGGCATGTTGACACTAATCGTATTGCGATAAGAGCCGGTTTTCGAGGAAGTTTATTGAAAAAAATGTTCTCTCATACACCGACATATTATTATGTAACAGCTAGTTCTCCAACTGCAGATATGAGTTTGTGATTGCAAACATAAACCAAAAATCGTTCAAATTTTTGTGTACTTTGCTTCTTGCCCAATAAGATAATAAGACAACGGAAAGTGCTCTGTAAGTGTTGATTTATTTGTGAGTATCAAAATATGTTGCATACATATGGTCGTGTTTTATCATTACATGGCGCGCGCCACCTTCTGACCACGTTTTTTTTTATTTTGCGATATCTCCTAAGATACTCATCCTAATCACAAGAAGTAAACGGCGATATTGCTCTAAATTAAACACTCAACGTGACTGATATATTTATTTACATAAGGATTAATAGTATTTTATTTAAAATACCTTCTCAATTAAAGCCTTGTTTTAAATTAAAAATTAAAATCATAAAAATGGTTTTTAACCGACTTAAAACGAGGACATAAAAGGAGGAGGTTTTCAATTCGGATGTTTGTATTTTTTTGTGAGTTACCCTTAAAAAACACACATAATTATGCTATCGCGGACTTTTTATTGCTTTTTTTTAAATAAACTTTTCCACTTTAAACTGTTTTTCTTTCTTTCTTTCTTTTCAATTTACTTTCATGTAACGTGAACTATTTGCTCAGCGCACGCCGTGATAGCTATCAAAACGCAAGAGTTTTTTCGACTTCTTTGACTAATATTATCGCAACTTTTAGTTTTTTGTATGTATTTATTTACATACTGTATAACCAGATTCCATCGGGGAGGCGGCAGGCGGGGCATGACGGCCCGTTAGGCTTTTACTTCCTAAAACCCACTCCTATTCTTTCTTTGCCTTCGTTCCAGGGCCCCGGGGTTCTCTTTCACACAACTCTAGATAACCGTCACATTTACACAAACTCACAAAAATTGCTCTCTCTTTGAATTTAAAACTAGTTGTCCTCTGGGGTATCACCCGCGTCTTTGGTTACTGCTCCGCTCTAAAACGGTGGTTGCTGAAAATCAGCATCGTAGATTGCTGGATTTGCCCAGCGTCACGGTATAAGCTGAGCAACAACCTATTTTTGCCTAGATGCGACGCACAACTTGGATTTATATATTGTATTTGTTTTTCTTATATTATTGTTTATATTTACATGATAGGTTAGTCTCTGTCGGTCCCGGCCACGTGCAATAGACAATAGACATAGACAACCACAGACTAAGCTGCAGAAATCGGACAAATGTGTTTTTGTCTAGTTTCTATGGTGCAACACAGTTAAGCCCGGTTTATACATGGTCCGACAGATTGCTGTTTTTTATTGTGCGTCTATTTGGACAAAATAAACATGTTTTCTTTCTTTTTCTTTCTCCGCTACCATTGGTCGCAGCGCACACTTACCCGTTTTGAAAAAAAGTAGATATTCGATAAAAAATTGTTATTTTTAGTTAGTTTTGGCATACGATATTTTGTTTTTATGAGTACCAACAATTGTTCTACGAATTTTCTTAAAATTTGGTATTTTACGACGAAAAAAAATTTTTTTGAAAAAAGTGTGTGAAAGTAAACCTTTAATAATTTTTTCACTGGAAGCCATACTGACCTAAAGATCACACCTTAAAAATTATAAAGAACTAGTGGTACATGAAATTAAAAAATAAACTATCTCTAGACACGCGCGGTTTTGCCTGCAGGGGTTCAGTATTTTGTCACCGAGTTTCTTCTAATTTTATAAGTTTATGCGATCATTTTACATTCTTTTGACATAAAATATGCCTACATATTAATAAACGATGCTTCCTTTATATAAAAAAAATAGCAATTAAAATAAAACAATCTCTCTTTTTTCTTTTTCCAGCTTTTCCATCCCAAAAAGGTCGAAAACTGAGGATACATCCGCTAGGCAGGTAGCAATTTGCACCTACATTGATAAGTCATTCTATAGGCAGGTAGCAAGTTACGCTGAGACTGGTGACTCATCCGTTAGGTATTTATGTAGCAACGTGTATCTTAACTGATGACTCATCTGCTTGGCAGGTAGCACAAGCGCTTGGCAAGTCTTGTTTTCATTACTACATCATTTTACTTATATTATATATAACTTATATAAATTGAAAAAGAAACAATCTTGTTTCAAAGTTCTTTGTTTTAAAATACATAATATTATTTAATATTTAAATAAAGAACAACTTAAATGAGGTCTTCCACCCCATGATGGGGTCCCCACTGTTCCATCTCGTCGTTCACTGTTTCATCAGACTCGATTGCTATTGGTCGAAAACTGATGAGTCATGTGTCAGACAGGTAGCAACTTGTGTCTAGGTAAATTGCATAAAAAGGGCTCAGGTTTAAACATTCGTCACTCTCTACCAGCGGAGAGAAGTATGAAGGTAGCCATCCGAGGGCTGCCAGCCGACACTGAGCCCCAGGAGATAGAGGAGGAGCTCCGCGTACTGGGGTACGAGCCGGAGTACATGCGCCACATCCGGGGTGCCAGGGAAAACCCGGCTGCGTGTTCCACGTCGAGCTGCGGCGCACTGAAGACGTGCGCCGTATCTATGATACCAGCGTGTTCATGAACATGCGGGGTGTCAAGATCGAGGTATGGTGTGGCAAACGTGGGCCCGCACAGTGCCACCGGTGCCAAAAGTTCCGGCACTCATCGCACCAGTGCCACCGCCCGCTCGCCTGTGTTCGATGCGGAGAGGGGCACACAGCTAGAGATTGCCCACGACCGCGAGAGGAGCCAGCCACCTGTTCCAACTGCGGTGGCTCGCATCCGGCGTGCCATATCAAGTGCCCCGTATTCCAGAAAGAGATACGGAACAGGCGCGCGGGTACTGTCGCCATTACTTCAACAACGACGCGCCGCCAACAACAGAAGGCGAACACACAGGTGTTCATGAACACGAACGCGACCAGGGCGCGTCGCTGATGGCAGCAGCAAACGGGCCCACCGTACGCGGGGAGGCCACCACCTACTCCCGGCGGAGGAAGAGGAAGTGGGGGGGAAATGGAGATCAACCCAAACCCCAAGCGACCCGTCAGGTGAAAGAAGTCTCCAAATCTGCCCCTCCCCCGAGGGGGACGCAGGTCGTGAAGGGGAAGAGAGGACAACAGAAGGCGCCGGCTCAGCGCAAATCAAACGCGCTATAAAGGTCACCCTCAACACCACCACCAACGCAAGCAGCGCCCCAAGGGGGGGCCCCCAAACGCTGAAATCACGACCTGCGCCATACAACTGTTGATGGACCTAATTAAGGCCATCAGGCAAGGGCAAAGCCCGGAGCAGGTGATCCTTGACGGTCTGGCCAAGCTGCTCACCTTGTGCCATGGCTAGGCTATTAAGGGTACTCTATTGGAATGCCCGCGGCCTACGGGACAAGGTCGCCCCACTCCGCCACCTCCTGAGGGAACAAAATATCGATGTGGCGCTGATAAGCGAGACGCATCTGGGACCTGAAGGTAGGGCTTGGTTCCCAGGTTTCCTCGTTTACAGGAAGGTTGAAAGGTCGGCTAACAACACAAGATACCGTGGTCTGGCGGTGCTAGTGAAAAGGAGAGTCGTCCATCAGGAAGTCCCCTCACCATCGCTCAACACGCTCTACGTGCTGGGTGTTCAGCTGCACGTGGCTGGCGAGGACATACGCCTGTACACCTGCTACAAGCCGCCCTCAACTCGACTAGACCCGAACGAGCTGAGGGCCACTCTAACCGACGCTAACTCTCCAGCGATCCTCGCCGGCGACATGAACATCATCGGGTAGTTTTGACTCGCACTGTTTACATTAGCAGCGTATTTATAATATTAGAAATAAATTGTTTTTGTAATCTTAATGGTTTGAAAAGTGGTTAGATAGATTTTAATAGCTGTGACTAACAAGTGATATTATTAGTGACAATTTAAGATCAGTGTAATATTAAACACGACGACTTACGAACATACAAACATTCCAGTGCAAAACGGTCTTTATGCAATAGTTTCTGTGTGCGTGATAGTAATAAATATCTTTACGCCATACGAAGCGGCTAAATAATGACTATGAGTTCAGTTTTATTACATTTTTAGTGAAATAACAACAATAACAAGAACAATATTGACGTTTTTGCAACAGATTTTGAATATTGGACTTTGGACTCAAAATAATGTATGACTACTAGCGCCAATACGACCTCAAGTGGTGAGTAGACTTACAAAAAAGTGTTACTACTAACCGCCAGAGTGCGTAAAAATACTAGTTGGTGTTACCATACTAAAAATATAATTATATAAGTATTTGGTAGAAAATTTTATTTTTTTGGCGAAATAAATATGGACGAGAATATAACTTATCGCAACCGTAAACTATTCAGATCAAGTTCATTATGTGACATGACTACTGACAGTTCAGCTCTTTTTGATGCGACTATGATGAGTCTACCTAATACATCGTTAAATACCAGCCAAACAGTTATGGAATTACAGGAAAAAAATAAACAGCTATACAATGATTTACAAAGTGCTCATCAAGAAATAGAGAATTTAAATTCTGAAAATTTCAGACTAAAAACTGACATACAAAGATATATTAAAATAATAGACGCCTATAAGGACATAAATAGTATTGACATAAATATTTTGACTCCACGCTCAGGGCGTAAACGGAAAATAAACCATAACAGCAAAATAAGGCCTTTTACAAAATACAAGCAAACAATCAGCAATGTTCAAAATAGAGAAGATGACAAATTATTTAACGACGACAAAAGGATATCACCACCTAACCAGACTCAAAACGAAATTAGGCTAGGGCTGGACCAAGACTTATATACTGGACTAGACCCTTTAAGAAGAAATTCTACTGGAATTAATAAAATGCCGTTGGAAGACACAATCTTTGAACTTAACGTGATTTCTGATGATTTACCTTTCCGATTGACCTCAGACAGCACCACTTTGAACGTAACGACTGCGACGACACGACGTAATATTACAGTTAAAACCAAGTTAGAGATGGCGGCGGAAAGATTTTCTTTAAAGACGGCGGTTAGCTTGCTACCGAAAATGAATGGCGATGAGCAGGTGACCCAAGATTTGATTGATGCCATAGGTTTATATAGTTCTATGTTGGTGGAGACAGATAGTACTCTTTTAGTAAAATTCGTTCTAATGACACGGCTTACCCAGGGGGCTAGGATTCGGTTGTCTTCCAATTACGCACCAGTGGACAGTCTGTTAGCTGACATGAGAAAACATTTAATGAACAGTAGAGTCGGACGTGGCTGTGCAAGCCAAACTTGCTCGCGCTAGGCAAAACAATAAATCGGTCGTGGAATTTGGTGCCGAGATAGAAAAGTTTATGGTCAATTTGACTATTTCTCAAGCCGGGGAAAGTTCGGAAGCTTATAAAATTTTGCTGCAGCCATTGAACGAAAGGTATGCGATTAGGAAGAGAGCGCAGTGCAAACGGTTAAGAGAGCCGAATGTTTGTGATACGGACTCCATGGTGTCTGAGACTGATCACCCTAGGATTGTGGAAGTTCTTAAAAAACAAGGAAATGACGTTGAGATATGTTTGAATGAATGGGAGAAAGTGTTACGTAAAAAAAATTATAAAAATATATTTTCAAAGACGCGCAATTTAATGTATGTGCCAGAAAACTCGAGTATTTATGTAAACTATGAATCTTTATCAGCATCATCGCGGGACGAGTTGTTGAAAGACATAGTAGATTTTTGTATTGAAAAAGGCATAAAAGAAGTTATTATTTTAAAAAATCGTTATAACGTTGAATTTATTACAAAAATGGCACAATATTTGAAGGAAAATAGTGGTAAATCTCTACATACGAAAGATTTTAAAATGTGTGTGGTGAAGGATTTACGGAGAGTAGAAGGGGAAGATGAGAAGAGGATTATTTTGAATGATTTCCACATCTTACCCACAAGTGGTCATGCAGGTATACGCAGAATGAAAAATAATATAAAGAAGTATTATTATTGGTCTTCTATTGAAAAAGATGTAACGGAATACATTAATAAATGTGATAAGTGTAAGAAGCAAAAGTATTCTAGACATACTAGGGAACCAATGACAATTACTACCACTGCATCCACATCGTTTGAGAAAATTTATTTAGATATAGTGGGGCCATTAGATAGGGACGAAAAAGGCAATGTGTATATATTGACACGAACACTAGGGCGAACAAAAAAAGAGGTGGTACTCTTATTTTAGCACATTTAAATAAAGATTGTGAAAATATTGATTTTGTTGGAAAATTGTATAAATCAGATAGTTTTGAAATATGTGGGGTTAAAGATATTGAAACAGGGCTATATATCTGTTGTTGCTACAGAAGTCCTTACGATAAAAATTTTGAAAGTTTTATATCTAGCTTAGAAAAACTGTTAGAACATTTTATTAACAAGAAGTGTATCATATGTGGTGATTTTAATATTGACGTACTTGTTGAGAGTAAGAAATCTGCTGAATTTTCTAGTATTTTGACTTGTTATAATTTTCGGTATCTTATAAATGCTCCTACGTTTATTAGGAATAACGCACATTCGTGTTTAGACAACATAATTACTAATCTTGCAGACGATGACATAAATCAGTGTTTTGTTGATCACAATGGCTTGGCAGATGGTCATGGTGGACTATTTTGCAAGATAGTTCTTGACAAAATCGGCAAAACATCTAATAACTCTGAACAGACGATAAAAATTAAAAAAAAAATTTTTAATGTTAAAAATAGTGTAAAAAAAAATACAAAAATCTTTATTTCTTAACAAAAAAAAAAAAATTTTTTTTTTTTAAATGGTGTGGCATTCAAAAACCATATCAGTAATAAAAACTGGGCTAATTTAGGAATAAATGGTTTTATAAATTGTCTTGGTAAGGCATTCCAGGAGTGTTCCCGAAAGAAGACAATTCGAGTAAAGCCATTTAAAAACACGGCAATAAAGTGGATTACTAAAGGGCTTAAAGTCTCTAGTAAGATGAAGAGAATACTATGCTTGGGTACGCTAAAAAATGACAGCCTGATAAAATATAAAAACAACTATGTTCGTATTTATAGAAGAGTAATTCAGCAAGCCAAAAAAGAGGCCATAATAAATAAATTAAATAGTGCTAAAAATATAACAAAACAGACATGGAAACTGGTAAATGAAAGTACAAAGACTACTATAAATAGGCTATATAAAACTTTAATCCTAAAGGTGAACAATAAAGTGATAACTGATCCCCAACAGGTCGCAAATCAATTCGCAGACAGTTTTGTGATCAAATCTTCATCGGGTAGTAATGAAAAAAAAAGGTCAATGGCCTTCCTATTGGAGACTACTAAAAGAGTAGAAAATGATTTAACTTTTTATCCGACAATACCTTCTGAAATCACAAAGATTATTAGTCAGATGGCCAATAAAAAATCTTGCGGTTTTGATGACTTACCGATTTCAATTCTGAAAGAGAATATAGACTCGTTGGCTATTCCTCTTTCTGAATTCTTTAATAATTGTTTCAAAGATTCGATCTTTCCTGACCAGTTCAAATTAGCCAAAGTCATTCCTATATTCAAAAAGGGCATCAAGACTGACCCGAAAAATTACCGGCCTACATTCAGTCAAAAAAGTATCGGGAATGGATGATTTGTTTATGGTTCCAAATTCAAATTTTTGTTTTTTTGTAGTTGTTAGATTGGCACAACTGTTTTCCATTTTGGCGCGGAGTTTGAGTTGCATCTGTTATTTATATTAAATACAGTGCTGGTTTTAGTAATATCATATATAGTGTGTATTGCGAATTTCATAATGGACAAAAATATCGAACAAAGAGTTTGTCTTAAATTTTGCATCGCCAATGGAATTTCGTATTCGGAGTCACTGAAAATGTTACAGAAGGCTTACGGTGAATCGACTTTATCAAAAACTCGTGCTTATGAGTGGTTCAAAGCGTTCAAAAGCGGTCGAGATGTGATGGAAGATTTGCCTCGCTCTGGTAGGTCGTCAACGTCTGCAACTGAAGTTAACATCGCAAAAGTGAAAGTGTTGTCTCATTTTAATTCGAATAGGATTTTGCATAGTCATCAGTTTGGCTTCACGAAAGGAAGGTCAACGACAGATGCAGGAGTGAAACTCATCAGTCACATTTTGGAATCCTGGGAGAAGTCCCAGGATGCTATTGGCATATTCTGTGACCTCTCTAAAGCATTTGACTGCGTTGACCATAATACTCTAATCTGTAAATTACATCATTACGGAATTCGTGGTCGAGCTGCTGATCTTGTTTTTTTCTTATTTATCTAACAGGCAACAAAAAGTATTCATTAATGGGGCGACGTCCTCGGGGTCTTTAGTAAAGATGGGCTTGCCTCAGGGTTAAATTCTTGGTCCTTTCCTTTTCCTGGTTTATATTAATGACCTTCCTTACATGATGGCTAATTTATCCAATATAATTATATTTGCTGATTACACTTCCCTTATTTTTAAAGTAGATAGGAAAGATGCGGATGTCTTGCATGGCAATGATAGTCTGGCTGTTCTTTCGAAATGGTTCGCTGCTAATAATCTCTTATTAAATGCGAATAAAACTAAATGTATAAAGTTCTCATTACCGAATGTCCCTCAAGTTGGCGTCAATCTAATTCTTGACGGCAACAAACTTGATGCTATTACGGAAACAACATTCTTAGGTTTAACCATCGATTCTAAACTGCAGTGGGGCGCTCATATTAGAGCTCTTTCAGGTAGACTGAGCTCGGCCGCATATGCAGTAAGAAAAATAAGGCAACTGACCGATGTAGCCACAGCTAAGTTAGTTTATTATGCTTATTTCCACAGTATTATGTTTTATGGCATTTTACTGTGGGGATCTGCAGCTGATGCACACTCAATGTTCATATTGCAAAAGAGAGCAATCCGGGCTATTTATAAAATGGGTCCTCGCGAGTCCCTTAGAAATAAATTCGAAGAAATCGATATACTGACTTTGCCTTCTCTTTATATCTTAGAAAGTATTATGTATGTTCGTAAAAACCTAGGACTCTTCAAAATTAGAAGCGATTATCATAACATAAATACGCGTAGTAAACACGAAATTGTGTTACCCAAATGGAGATTAGTTAAGACCAGCAAGTCATTTTTAGTAGACAGCATACGCTTTTATAATAAGCTGCCAAAGGTGGTGACTGAACTTAGCGAAGGTAAGTTCAAAACCCATATTAAGCGTGTCCTAACTAAAAAAGCGTATTACAAGGTTAAAGACTATGTCGAAGACACGCTTGTTTGGCAATGACTGCTTCTGCACATGTGGCCCCCTGGTAGCTCATAATATTTTGTAAATGCATCTATTGACTGCTCCACATTTGTTGTAATATATACATTGCTTTTGCAATATTTTTTTATTTTTTATTTATTTATTATTATTTATATTGTTAACGTATTATTTAATAATAATTGTAATTATTTATTTTACTTGCTTTTATTTATATAGCCTCTTTTTTATAATGTGAATGTGAGAACACTGTAGACTCCGCGAATTCTTAGGTTCCTTTTTATTATGATTATTTTTATTGTACTTTATTGACCAGTCTACACTGTCCTTACATAATAGATCCAATATATTGTAAACAGAAAATATTGTATCAACAAATTCTTTTTTAAAAAGAGTAACCATGGAGTTTCTTGCCGGTTCTTCTCCATAGGAAACGACCAATTTGGAACCGTGCGCTAGCTTCTGACGTTTTATAAGTGCCCATGTAGGCCTATGTGAAATAAAAATCTTTGACTTTGACTTTGACTTTTGAAGAAAATAGTGACTGAAAATCCCCATTCAATTCTGAGAGAGATAGCCGCCGAACTTTCTGTATCTCACGAGTCGATCCGTACCATTTTAACTAATCATTTGGGTATGAAACATGTTGCTGCTCGGCTAGTCCCAAAAGATCTGAATTTTCTCCAAAAACTCAATCGCATGAAAGTCGCTGAGGACATGCTAGAACGAGTCAGTTTGGACCCAACATTCATGAAACGCATTGTTACTGGTGACGAGACGTGGGTTTACGAGTTTGACATGCAAACTAGTCAACAAGCTTCGGAGTGGCGCCTTCCAACTGAACCGAAACCGAAAAAACCACGCCAAAGTCGATCAAAAGTCAAAGTCATGTTGACTGTTTTCTTTGACTATCGCGGTGTTGTGCACTCTGAATTCTTACCGGAAGGTCTAACGGTAAATAAAGAATATTATTTGAGCGTTATGCGGCGTTTAAGAAAGCGAATTCGACGAAAAAGGCCAGATTTGTGGAAAGAAAATTCTTGGATTTTGCACCACGACAATGCGCCTTCGCACAAGGCTATCATTGTGAATGAATTTTTGACCAAACACTCAACAAATACCATCCAGCAACCTGCTGACTTTTTTCTTTTTCCTAAACTCAAATTATCACTTCGTGGCACCTGTTTTCAATCGATAGAAGACATAAAGGAGAATTCGCGGCGAGAACTGAACTCAATTCCGGAAGTAGCGTTCAAAAAATGTTTTGATGAATGGATTATTCGTTGGCACAAGTGTATTGTTTCTAAAGGAGCATAATTTGAAGGTGATAAAATAAATTTGGATGAATAACAGACATTTTGTGTATTATTGATCTTTTCCCGGTACTTTCTTGACAGAGTAGTATATCCCTTTGCCAACGATGTCAAAAATATTTGAAAAAGTCATAAAACGTAGACTGATGACTCATTTAAATGTTAATAAAATCATTAATTTAAGACAATTTGGTTACCAGAAAGACGTTGATTGCTCAGATGCAATAAACACTCTTATTAATACATAAGACATAATTAATAAATTTAATGACAAAATGAAAGTGGCTGGGCTATTTGTCGACCTCAGCTCAGCTTTTGACACTATTGATTATGAGTTACTAATAGCTAAACTTGAATTTTACGGTGTCAGAAGAAGTAAATACTTGCCGTATTTACTTCTTTTAAGATCCTACTTACAAAATAGAAGAATGTTTGTCGAAATAAGAAGCATTGATGAAAGTAATCAGGAAATTGTATCGACGTCAAAGATTACAAATATTCAACGTGGCGTACCTCAAGGTTCAATTTTAGGGCCAATACTATTTATCATATTTACAAATGACTTGCTAAACTTTATGCATCACATTCAACCTGACGTAAAACTTATTGTCTTCGCAGATAACACTAATATAATAATGGGGGCAAATGACTTAAAGGATTTGACCAAAACTGTAAATGAAAGCCTGAAAAATCTCTGCGATTGGTTCACAGCCAATGACCTTTTGTTAAATACAAGTAAGACTAACATTATTTTATTCAAGACTACGACTCGCAATAATGACAATTTAGACGTGCAGCTCAAAGGAGACAAGATTGACTTAGTAGACAAAGTTAAATTCTTAGGTGTTAACATAGATGTGAGTTTAAATTGGAAACAGGAGTTAGCTGCTATTGACTCTTCTATTTCATCAGCGTGCTATGCACTTAGAAGTCTTAGAGATATTTCAAATCTAAAGCAACTAAAGGCTATATATTATGCGCTAGTAGAATCTAAATTAAGGTACAGCATCATGCTTTGGGGTAACAGCTACAGTTATAACTGTCAGAAAGCTTTTATCTTACAGAAACGGGCCATAAGGACTTTAGTAAGAATCTCACAAAGAGACTCATGCAGAGAGCATTTTAAAGAACTAAAAATTCTAACTGTACCAAGTTTATATATATTAGTTATCCTTAATCACTTTGCCAAGTATATTCTATATCAATTTGAATCACAAGAAGAACAGAAGGTAAGAGAAAGCACAAGAAGAAAGGAGTTTAAACACAAGATGATAAGTACCAAATTTTAACGTAACTAAGCATTGCTCTGGATACCAAGCAGTAGAATTGTTTAATAGGCTACCAACTGATTTAAAATTATTAATTTATAGCCCTCACTTATTCAAAAACAAATTAAAAACCTTCTTGTTGGAAAAATGTTTATACTCAGTATCAGATTTCATGTCAAATTATATAAAATAAAAACTTACTTATACAATAATACTATTCTAATGGACACGACAGTATTGAAACTTGACATTAACAATGTTTTAAGTTTGGTTAATCGCTTGACATTACTTTTGACATTATATCCGACATTTGACATTAGATTTATATGTAGACATATTTTTAATGATTTGACTCAATATATAATACATTATTTAATTTAAATTTTATAAATTGTTTTGCTTAAATGTGACAGTTCTATTTTAATAATATTTTAAAATTATGTAATATTCAACACAATGTTTATTGTTATGAATGAATAAATGAATGAATGAACTGCAAGCACCCGGCATGTAACGCTCTACAAACTTACAATGAGGGGAGACGGCTCTTCGACGACGCGGAGGCCCACACACAGACTGTGCCGCCAGCTCACAAACACCCCAGTTCCGGTGCGCCCTCTACTTGCAGCCGACGGGGCCCTCAAATACGTAGCTGAGGACCGATCGGAAATCATTGCAGAGCACCTGGAGCGTCAGTTTAGCCCAAACCCGACTACTGAGCACGACCATGTCGCAGCAGTCGAGCAACACCTTAGAGACTACTTCGCGTCGCCGATAGCCCCCGATGAGGACCCCATATTTTTTCTCGCCTGGCGCTGTTAGACGCGCCATACTTCGGACGAAGCCTCACAAGGCCCCCGGTGCTGACGGTATCACCAACACAGTGCTGCGCCACCTGCCGTACCGTACCGGCCCTGGTGCGCCTATTTACGGGGATACTGCGCACGGGGGTCTTCCCCACATCCTGGAAGGAAGGGCGCGTCATAATGCTGCCCAAGGCGGGAAAGAATCCCCTGAAGCCGGAAAGCTATCGGCCTATCACCTTGCTGCCTACTATCTCTAAGGTGTTCGAGCAACTCCTGCTGCGACACCTCGCCCCGCACATAACTCCACGACCGGAACAGTTCGGGTTTCGGGCAGAACACAGTACGACGCTCCAGTTGTCGAGGGTGCTGCACCTCCTGTCATCGGCGATGAACAAGAAGGAGTACGGAGTGGCAGCATTCCTCGACATGGAAAAAGCTTTCGATCGTGGGTGGCATGAGGGGCTAGTTTACAAACTCGCCACCTCTCCCACGCCCCGTAGAGTCGTCAAAGTGGTCCAAGCTTTCCTGTTTAACAGGTGTTTCAGAGTGGTGGTCGACGGGGCGCTTTCCGCCCCCCGGCCCATCCGTGCGGGCGTACCGCAGGGTAGCTGCGTCTCGCCGGCGTACTCAATACTCAATACTCAATACTTTATTGCATTCCATAGTACATATAGGTGGTATAAACATTGTTAAGATCAATATGGACCCTGTCGGGCACAGCAAAGTTAGGAGAGAGGACGAAGACTAAGTAACAATTCATGGAATTAATTAATTAATTATTATTATAGGTACATATTTTTTTATTTTGTCATCGTTATTTTTAAATTAAGTACTATGTATATTTAAATGAAGTTATTTATGCATGTTTTTATGTTATTATATTGTTATGTCTATGTATTGGTAACTTATGTCTAATATTTAATTTATTTTTGTTTTTGTTATCATTATTATTAAATTATGTTAATATTGAAATTAATTTATGTTTGTATATTATTATAACGTCTTTGTTTAAGCATATTATGTAAGGTATTTATATTTATTTTTATCATCACCTTTATTAATTTATGTATTTATTTAAATTAATTATGTATACATACTATAATTATGTCTGTGTATAGTTTTGATAATTGATGTCAGATATCTTAATTTGTTCCTGTCTTCATTATTATTAAATTATGTCAATTATTTCATTTGTTTTTGTAATCATTATTATGAAATGATGTTATTTTTTAAATTGTATAGTAAATTGAATGTCAGGTATTTGTATCGTCATCATTTTTAAATTATATATTTATTTAGATTCATTTTAACCATTGGATCAATGATGTCTAAAGGAATAAATTATTATTATTATGTATAAATTTAATTTTATAATATATGTTATTTACTATTGTAAGTAGGTAAATTGTTACAGTGATACAGTATGTAATTAATAGTTTTTACTGTAGTTTATGTTTATCGTTATAGTATTCATCTATAGTATAGTAAGATTTGTCTATTAGAAATTGTTTTAGTTTATTGATAAATATATTATTACTGTCTGAATTTTTGATGAATTCTGGTAACTTATTATATATTTTAATAGACATAACAAATGCACTAGAAGAGTGCATTTTCAATCGTGAAGTGGGTATGTTAAGCCTATTTTTATGTCTAAGTGTGATTTTGGTTTGAATGTCCTCTCTTTTGGTATAGAATTGTGGATATTTTCGAACAAATTTGCAAATTTCCAGTATATAAAGACAGGGTAGAGTTAATATTTT
This sequence comes from Mythimna vitellina, assembly GCA_949316375.1. NCBI lineage: Eukaryota > Metazoa > Arthropoda > Insecta > Lepidoptera > Noctuidae > Mythimna > Mythimna vitellina. Next base: position 12,589,530 of record OX438713.1, on the reverse strand, counting down.
TAGCTCTTTGAAGTAGGGTTTACAGGAGTCGGAATCTTGCATATTCATTAATATTCTTACAATTTTTTTCTGTAAAGTGAATAGTGTAGGCGCATCTATGCTATTTCCCCATAACATGATTCCATATTTGAGCCATGCAAATGCATATGAGTAATAAGTAACTAATGCTGTTTTGAGGTCTGTTGTTTTTTTTATTTCTCTGAGGGCGTATGTGAACTTAGATACTTTAGCTCTTATTTTTTGAATGTGGGGTTTCCAATCTATGTGGGAATCTACGTCTAAGCCTAAAAGGGTAAATTTATTTACAACTTCCAAGTTATGTCCATTGTAATTTAAATTGATATTTATGGGTATTTTTTGTCGCGGGTAGAAAGTTATGATTTTTGTCTTAGTAAAGCTAATTTCAAGGTTGTGTTCGTTCATCCAGTGTGTTGTAGTGTCAAGTATGGAAGTCAATTTTTGGTTTAAATCTATATTATTGTCACATGGTGTTAAAATAGAAATATCGTCGGCGAACAACACGCATGGCTCATTTATGTGGTTAGGGAGATCATTGATGTAAATAAGGAACAGTAGACATCCTATCACTGTTCCTTGTGGTATTGATGCCTTTACGGGTATTTTTTGAGATAGAATTAATTTAATTTCTCTTGTTTTGCTATTGTAATATACAATTTCTACGACTTGTTCTCTGTTTTTAAGGTACGAGGTGAACCAATCATGACTTTTTCCGCGGAGGCCAATTTTATATAGCTTATTTAATAATATATCAAACTGAACTTTATCATATGCTTTCGTCATATCTAAGAGCAATCCTATAGCATATTTTTTGTTATTAATTATGTTAAAGACTTCTTGGATATATTTGTAAACAGCTAAAGTCGTTGATCGGTTTTTGCGAAAACCATTTTGACTGTCGTTAAATATATTATATTTTTCACAAAAAGCATAGACGCGGTCGCACATAGCTTTTTCAAATATTTTCGAGGCCGTTGGTAACAAAGCAATTGGACGGTAGTTGTTTGGGTCGGTTTTTGAATTTTTTTTATGGATCGGTTTTATAAGTGCTTTTTTTAACAAATCGGGAAATACGCCTTCTTCAAAAGATTGGTTGATGAATAAATAAAAAGGTAAAGTTAATTCGTCGGCACATTGTCTTAACAAGGTAGGTGGGAGTTCGTCAATTACGTGGCTTCTTTTATTTTTAAGATTTTTAATTATTCTATTTACCTCATAAGGATCTACTGGGCTAAGATACAATGTATTTTGTGTAGATGAATTTACTGGTAGTCCTTTTGGTTTATTGCCGATAGGTTTTTTTGTGCTGTCCCCACCTATAGAAGCAAAGAAGTGATTGAATGTGTTTACTACATCTTTGGGTTTGGAAATTAAGCTATTATTTATTTGTAGTGTTATATTGCGTTTTTCACTTTTTGTTATCTTATTTGTACGTTCATTAATAATTCCCCACATTGTTTTAACTTTATTGTTAGATTGCATCATTTTATTTTTATAGTGAAATTTTTTACTACTACTCACGTTACACCGGCGACATCCCATCTACAGAGGACGCCACGCTCGCGCTGTACGCCGATGACGCCGCGTACATTACCACCTCTATGAACGCGAAGTACGCGGCGGTGAAGATGCAGTGCGCGCTCGATTTGATTCCAGAGTGGCTCGCCAAATGGCGACTGTCGGTTAACGTGGGTAAGACGCAGGCGCTAATTACGGGATTATCGCCCCTCCCACTACGTCTGAAACTCAGCGGAGCCGAAGTCGACTGGACGCCCCGGGCCAAGTACCTGGGTGTGACCATCGACCGGCGACTTACAATGGGACCGCATACCCGCAATGTCGTTGCGCAGGGTAGAGTCGTTCGCCACCGGCTCAAACCAGTGCTCTAGTCCCGCCTCCCGGCGCGCGTCAAACTGGGCATATACAAGGCGTATATCCGCCCGGTGTTGACGTACGCCGCCCCAGCTTGGTTTGCCCTCACTAGCGAGACGAGCCGAGAAAGACTCCACGCGCAACAACACCTTGCGTTGCGTAGAGTCGTCGACGCTCCTCGTTACGTGAGGAACGACATCATCGAACGCGACCTCGGGATTGAGAGCCTGGATGAGTTTGTGCGACACCTCGCGAAGGGGATGTTGGCGCGTGCCGACGCCTTAGCTTGGCCTCACGTCAAGCGCCTGGCGCCATGGCATACGCGCCCCCCTGGCGCGATACGACTCCCCCGCGACCTGATTGCGGGCAGTGAGTCCCCCCCCCCACCACCCCCGGATTGACGCCTGAGTAGGCCGTACCAGTCTACACGCGGCCTACTCAAACAATAAGACTCTACATTCCTACTCGCACCCCGACAAACGTCGTGTTCTAAGTTAATATAGGCACGACGCGAGTCGACCATACATTCGCCTCTATACACGCGCTAGACTCACGCACCGTGTAGATAGTGCAAGCTAACTATTCGGTGCACGTGCACTGAGCGAGGTAACACAATACAATGCCTCTCGCAAACACACATAAATCGTCCCTGCAGTCTGAACCGTAACTCGCTCGCTCTGGAAGCGGGTTAGACGGGGGTCACACTTCCTACTGTAGGTCCGTAACAAGTCGGCATACTCGTCGCTGGTCGTCGCCCGCCGGGCTTCCCTTAGGGGTCCCACCTGGCGGAGACTGACCGCCGGTATGTCGTGAAGAGTCGGCGCTGCGTGCAGCAGCGTCGTGACGTGCCTACAGTATACACATACAAACATTTACTCATAAAGCCACCGGCTCTACAACCGCCGAGCCTAGTTAGGCACCATAAAGACGGGACCGTAGTAACGGACCCCGGCTGGACTCTGCGGTCAGAGGGCGAAGCCCTGACACCGTCTGCCACGCCCCCTGACGGGGACGTAGCGAATGCCACGAGAAAATTCGTCATTTGCATTTCTGTCGTGTACGTGATACAACGTCCGAGGTATTTGTGAAATAGTGTGTGTGTGTGACTGACACACTTCACTGACCCTGAAAACTTAAAAAATGTCTGCTTTGGAGACTAACTTGGACCTGTACATGTTTTTGTGTCAATAAAATCCCTACTCGAGTATCACTAGAAGATTGTGATGCGTTATTGGTATTTAGTAGAAAATACGTAGATAATTTTGATTGGTAAGTGGAGAGCAGCATCAAGAAATCAAAAAACGTGTATAAATAAGCACTCAGAGTGGTTGCAGTCTTCTACAACGTGGCCTCATAGTGAGCTTAGAAGAAGGAATACAGCAAGAACCCAATGAAGAAAATAGTGAAATCACTTCTAAAGCAATAGAAATTTCTGCAGAACATACGAGTGTTCTTCCATTGCAGCCTTCTCTTAGTGAGGGCTCGACTTCTATTAGGGAGGATACAACCAGTGAAGTTCTAATTAGAAAAGCATTTAGTGATTTGAGTAACAAACAAAAAAAGAGACGGTCCGAGTCCTTGAATGAAATTTCAGAAGAAGAACTAGTTTATAAACTGGTTTCTAATTTGAAGTCGAATGGCAAGAATGATCTTGCTCTTATCATCGACCACCTTGTAAAGAAACCTGATGAAGTTCCCAGTGTTAAAAATTTTATGTTTGGAAAGGAAAAAAGAAACACCATTCAGGAAGATCAAGCTTTAGCTCTCTCTCTACTTCCCTCCATTTATCGAAATGGCAATATATAACTTTACGATCTTTTTTATCTGCCAACAGTGATCCAGTAGTTACCTTCATATAAAAAAAACTAAAACGCAAAGTTAGAGTGTTACCCACCTAAGCAAGTTATTTCGGAACAAAGTGTTAAGATTAAATTGCAGGCCCTTTAAGATTTGACTGTAAAAGGGATACTCAGTGTTCAAAAAATTACATTAGATTCAACAAATTTCAGTGATCTAAAACTTATCAGCAAGTGGGGATTTGATCATTCTTCTTCTCACAGTAGTTATAAGCAAAATAGTGTTATCACTAACCTCGATGATTCATCAGTGTTTATGATCAGTCTCGTATCGCTGGATCTACAATCAAATGATTTGGTACTATGGGGAAATCCAAATCCTTCATCTACAAATTATTATCGACCCGCTAAATTACAATTTATCAGAGAAACAGCTACGCACATCAAACAGGAAGAACAAGCAATGTTAGAAGAAATACGTGGTGTAGTGGTTCCTACAGAATGTGAAGAATTGAAAATTTCTCATGCGTTATAATGACCATGATAGATGGCAAGGTAATGACAGTGGTTTCAGGTAACCCATCTTCTTCAACATGCAGTTTATGCACACATAAATCTTATTTTTACTAAACCATTGAGAGAAAACATGTACCGGTATGGATTATCTTCTCTTCACATGTAGATTCAGTGTATAGAACGTGTGCATATTTCATACAATATCGACTTCAAAATGTGGTCAATTCGAGGTGACAACAAGGATCTAAAATCGGCAAGGAAGAACGCGATACAGCAAAAATATAAAGAGCAAACATAAATCTTAATTGACATTGTTAGACAAGCATATGGAACTACCAATGATGATAATAATGCTGGAAGATTTTATCAGGATTTTAAAAGAACATCCGAAATCACTAAAATTGATGTCGAATTAGTTAAAATGTAATCTTTTAACAAACGAGTACAAACATTGTACTACAGACAGTTTCTTTTGGTAGGCTTATCAACATTGATCGTTTTAGAAGTTATTGCAGAGAAACAGCAGAACTCTATGTAAAGCTCTATCCGTTGTATTACATTTTCGGACACACACACGGCAAGTGTTCACAAACTTCTAATTCATGGTGCAGATATTTGTAAATATTTTAATTTTATTCCCATATGTCTGCTAAGTGAAGAAGCATCTGAAGCAAAGAATAAGGAAATCAGAAATACGAGAGAGATGCATACTATTTTAGTAAAACAGAAAGAATACAAACAAATGAAGATTTGCTGCATAACTCTTCAATAAGTTCAGATCCATATATATCGTCTATTCGACCGAAATTTTCAAGAAACAAGCACCAACTATTGCTTTCAGAAGTCATCAAACTATTAATTCAGGAAGATCTTCAGTTAGAAGAATATGAAGAAAGTGAAGTCGTTTTGTAGAAGCTGAAAACATTTCAGATCCATTATTAATCTGATGAAGCATTAGTTCTTTACAAGTTTTGCAGAACATCTAAGTTTTATATAATTATCTAAGTATGGGTAGCAATTTGTATCTGGGTAAATCGTGTATGATTTGTCTACTGCAAATTCTGCACTCCTGTAAATTTAAGAGAGATTGTTTATTTTTTAATAATGTATTTTAAAATAAAGCAAGTTAGAAACATTTTTATTTATTTATGAGGTACATTTTAAGTCATGTGATGTATTAATAAAGACATGACTAATCGAAGCGCTTGTGCTACCTGCACACCCCTTTAAGGTACACGTTGCTACATAAATACCTAACGGGACAGTCACCAGTCTCAGCGCAACTTGCTACCTGTCTATCGAATGAGTCATCAATGTAAGTGCAAGTTGCTACTTGCCTAGCGGATGTAACTTCAGTTTTCGACCTTTTTGGGATGGGAAAGCTAGAAAAAGAAAAAAAGAGAGATTGATTTATTTTTAATTACAAAATTATAATTTTTTAAATTATGGAACCATTGTTTATTAATATACCTTGTGGGCATATTTTTGTTATATCAAAAGAATGTAAAATTATCGCATTGGCACTAATAAAAACTCATGAAATTAGAAGAAACTCGGTGTCTAAATATTGAAATTTTAAAGCCCCCCCCCCCCCATAAGTAAAGCCGCGCGTGTCCAGAGATAGTTTATTTTTTAATTTCATGTACCACTAGTTCTTTACAATTTTTGTGGTGTGATCTTTAGGTCAGCGCGGCTTGCCGTGAAAAAAAAAAATAAAGGTTTACTTCCATAAATTTTTTTCAGAAATGATTTTTTCGTCATAAAATACCAAATTTTAGGAAAAGTCGTGTAACAATTGTTGTTACTCGTAAAAAAAACCTATCTAATGAATTTTTTATTGACGCCAAAATGAAATTCTTTATCGCACGTCCACTTTTTTTTCAAAACGGAACCAGTGTGCAGCGTAATGATATATATTCGTCATAAAAAGGGCTATCCAACTGTTAAAGAAATTTTCTATACGGACCAGTGGTTTCTGAGATTAGTGCATTTAAACAAACTTACACTTCACTTTTATAATATTACTAGCTTTTGCCAGCGGCTTCGTCCGCGTGAATGTTGGTTATAGTGGACGCGAAGTGGAAGACAGATAAAAAGTAGCATACGTTTATCCTTGGGCTTGACGCTGTCTCCGTAACAAATTTCATGAAAATCGGTTTAGTAATTTAACCGTGTAAGTGTAACAGACAGACAAAGTTACTTTCACATTTATAATATTGTAAGTATAGATAAGTACAAATAAGATTTAGTATATATTTGGTTTTTTCATGAAACAAATGAAAACTGTACTCAGTACAAAAAAAAGTTTTCCGATCTTATAGATAAAGTTCCACTAATGTTGTCGGTGTGTGTATGATTGTATCACTAGTAACTTACCCTCCACAGCTGTCCACGGCGAGATCATAGCAGTAGAGCTCCAACTTAACTAAAAGATTAACTTCAGCTTGGTTAGAAGATGCAGGATTCAATGAAAGTGAGTATATACTATGTCCTTCCTTCCAATAGAGTACATCTGTGACGGGGTCGTAGACGGCCCTCACGTAGGAACCCGTTCTTCTCGTAACTAAAAGTTGTGTTTTCCTGGTTGACAAGTCAAAGCTGGATATTGACGAGGTCGAGATATGATGGTCGGCAAACAGCACCCTGTAGTGCACTGGATCGTAACTTATTGAAGTAATCAAATTTGCCGACAGTATAACTTCTATGTGCGTTAGTTTATCATTTTTATAAAATTCTAGTTGTGTGTCTACGCCCACGACGATGTCTGAAACATAGAAGTATATTTATTTTAAAATATTAGATTTATTATATTACTAGATTTGCTTACGGCTTCGTTCCCTTCTACTGATACTCTATTCTACTCTACCTTACATACTCTACCCTACTCTACCCCTGGGCTTGCTGACGGCGAGCAATGGATAGCTCGCCGTCTGACCGTCCGGTAACCGTCCGGACCGAGCCCAAGACGTTGACGGCACGTAGTGTTCCAGGCGCGCATCAAGAAGATGTTAGAAAACCGTAGGGGCCCAGCAGGGTCGAAGCCTACTGGGGTTATGGGTTGTGCAAAAGAGAATCTCGGGGCCCTGGAACGAAGGCTTTGTTTAAAGGAACAGGAGTGGCTTTTAAGACAGTAAATTTCTGACACGCCCTCCTGCTCCTTCCAAGGGCGTGAGATGTCTTTGAATGATTTCTCACCAAAAACAAAAACAAATCCTACTCTACCCACTCTATCTCACTCTACCCTACTCCACCTACTCTACCCTCTCTACCCTCTCTACCCTACTCCACTCTACTCTACCCTGCTCCACCCTACTCAACCCAATTTTGCCCTACTCTACCCTACCTTACTCCACCCAACTCTATCCTACTCTACTCTTCTCTAACCCACTATACCTCACTCTACCCTACTCCACCTACTCTACCCTCTCTACCCTACTCCACTCTACTCTACCCTGCTCCACCCTACTCAACCCAATTTTGCCCTACTCTACCCTACCTTACTCCACCCAACTCTATCCTACTCTACTCTTCTCTAACCCACTATACCTCACTCTATCCTACTCTACTCTTCTCTAACCCACTATACCTCACTCTACCCTACTTCACCTTACTCTACCTTACTCTTCCCCACCCTACCCTACTCTACACTTTTTTTGTGTGTGTGTTCAATGTCCCGCTCTGGGTGGAATGAGAAGGCGTGTCAGATTTTTACTGACTAAAACCACACCTGTGTCCTTCAGTTGCCCTTTGAGTTCTAGGCCTATGCGTTTCCTTTTCGGTAATTCCCCGCGGTCCTAGCGGGCATCGTCTCTGCTGGGCTCCTACGGTTTGCTGACAACTCTTTGAGGAGCGCGTGGATCACTACGCGCTATTGACGACTGGGCTCGGTCCGGCCAATTATACTGGTTTACGTGAGTTTTGTCCATGAAATAGAATATATTATTATATGGTCACGTACTTTGGGTATCCAAATAACACCACGGAATTAAAAAAAATAATCTAAAAACGCCACGGTTTTATTCATAAAACGCTCACCCCCCGCCAGGACTCAAAAACGCCTGGTTTAAGTAGTGTTGCGAACAGGCTTTGCTTTTGTAAAAATCTTTTTTTTTGCTTTTGTAAAAATCGCGTATTTTTAAATAAATGTGTATATTACAAAATTATTATATTGTGTAGGTAGTGCTAGTAGTAGGCAAGCTTTTTGATATTAATTAAAAAAAAATATGTTAAAAGCAAGACAATTTCGCATCACTAATAGTCTGATTTTTTATTTTTTTGTATTATGTATATGTATAATAGTTTAAAAAATAAATAAAAAAAGTTAAATGTTTTTTTATTATGCTTTAAAAAAAAACATTTTAATAATAATTATGTTTATATAGAAAATAAATGGAATAATAATAAAAAGTTTATTGAGATAAAAGTATTTATTTATTGAGTACTGCCACATTACAATACATTTAACAATAAAAAATAAAAAGGAATCGATTTCATCGTAGTTTTTTAATGTATGTAACAATTACGCCGTACATAAAATTTGCAATTCATTTGCTTTGTGATAAACAGTTACAAAATATGCACTTAAATATAAAACTACTATACTTACTACAATACTTTTCAAATAAAAATACTAAAGTCTCAGTGACCTTGATATGTCAACTGTCACTTTAACTTGATTAATCATTAACTGTTTTAAGGTTTTAGCGAAGCTGAACGCAAGCTTATGGCTTGCGTTCGTTGGCGATGTCCTGCCCTGGGACACCGCATTCCCCGTCATGAGGGCTCACACGCGCATGATGGCGTCCACCGTAAAGCGCGCTTTGCGAAAGCCGAACTGGCCGTCCGAAAGATCCGGCCCCACCCGTGTTAGCTGCGCGTCGAGGTGGTCTGCAATTACTCTTTCAAGCTTGCCCAACCAAGCATCGCATGGACAAATGGTATGGTCGTCAAGCAGCACGATGGGCCGGTACGTGGACAGTGAAACCGCAGGCGCGTTCCCACTTCCAGCGAAGCGGGAACTGTCCTCTCTCCATACATGCGCTAAAGAGCCCTCTTAGTCGAAACTCGAGTTCCTCCATGGCCAGGACCCTGACCTTTCCAGGCAGGCCATTGGGTCCTCGGGCGGTATTCTTGGCACTAAGCCTACGTACTACCACTCGCATCTCTACCTCGGTCACCTCTGGAGCAATGTCGTCGTCGTCGCCATCGTGGTTCACGTTGGACACCGCAGCTGGCGGAGCCATAGGCGGGGGAGAGTGCTCCCCTCACGCGGGGAACAGAGCGCTAATCACACCCTCCACAAGATGGGGCCGGATACTCATCGTCAGCGGGGGAGCCCAGGGGTGGAGCTTTTCTCGCACTAACTTGTAGGGGCGCCCTCATGGGTCTCTGTTCAGAGTCTCCTTCTACACGTTGCGCGCCTCTAACTTCGCCCGCTTTATCTCCGCTCGGAGGGTACTGTTATATCGAAATAACCCTTGCTTAAAATATAAATTAAAAACGCTGAGTTTCCCATTGCATTGACGTCAATGCAATGGGAAACCGTTGTTGTTTTCATAAGCGATACTAATTATTTTTCCTCAGTTTGGATTGGACTTCCGTCGGATATATCAAATTTGTAATACGTGTATCAATTCCAATATATCTTTCTTTTAGCACATTAAATAGTTTTTTTTAAAAAACGTTTCTCCGACCCACTCCGTAACAGTGGTGTCAGAAGTGGGATACCAGTGTTGATATCGTCGTAACCGTTCCACTGGTATTCCATAACGGTTCGTGGTTATCCTGAAAACTGAAAAGTGATCGTGTGTGAAGTTCACGTTACCGACAAGTTAATCCATCTCCGGGGTGTCCTTATTTTCGCTAAGTGAAACCACACCTCGACAAATTCAGTGCCATCTCCGAAGACGAGTCGCGACAGTAAGCCTTACGAGTACATTGCGTAAGCCTGCCGGTCGTCCAGAATTCTCGAAGCTTCCATCTCCCGGAGCTCAACATACGCGAGCTCTGTCATCTTGATATCGCCGCAAGGAGCTGGTGATTGCCCTTGCCGCCCTGACACGCGGTACTGCCGCGTGGTGCTGCCACGTGTAAGCGTTGGTCACGCTCGGGTGTCATGCGCCGCCACCCCGCTGTCCCTGACGTTCCTGTTGCTGCTGGCCGCGACGTATCGCGCCGCTGTACTCCTGCTCCAGTAATCGTGCTAACCCAGTGCCAGAAAAAAAATGCGCATCGACTTCTTCGTGTTCCTGTGTCTGTGAGTAGAACATATTATTTTGCTGTTATCGCTACAATATTCTTAATTTCGAGTAGGTATTCCTATTACCTAGGGTATCACATATCGTAAACCCTATACTTACCTACATAATCGTGTCACACATCTATTTATAATTTCCTTTCAAGTTCATAATGTCTACGGAAACAAATGAAACTTCTTCTAAAAGAACCGCAAAAATTGCGTTAAGCGAACAGTTTCCCATCAATGTGCTCTGTGATTTTATTAGCCCTTATAAGGGAGAGCGCGAAACTCTTACCGCTTTTCTCACCAATTGCCAAAACGCCTTAGATTTAGCATCACCAAGTCAAACAGTTTTATTAAATAAATATATTCTATCGCGCCTAGGAGGTAAAGCTCAGATCGCGTGCTCTAATAAAATATTTGAGGATTTCAATTAGTTGAAATGTTTTCTTAAACAAAATTTCGGTGAGAGAAAGCATTATAATCATTTGTTGCTAGATTTACAATCGTGCAGGCAAACGGCAAACGAAACTGTTGCGCAATTCGCTCTTCGTGTAGAAAGCTGCCTTACCGATCTTCAATCAGAAATTTATAATTCTGAATCCCTAAAGAAGGACATATCCGGTCGTATCGCTATGACCGAAGATTTGGCATTATTTACTTTTAGTTTGGGATTACATCCACGACTGAGTAATAATGTCAGATGTAGAAACCCAAAATCACTTAATGATGCTATTAACGTGGCTCTCGAAGAAGAAAAGATACAAAACCTCCTATATAAAACTTCTATTAAACCTAAATGTAGGATCTGTGGTAAACCCGGTCACTCGGATGCTGAATGCCGGGAGAAACAAAAACGCACGGGTCCACCACATGCTCCATCGGATCCTCAACCATCAACATCATTCAATAACTCAGGGTCCCAACTTTTCTGTAAATATTGCAAAAATAAGGGTCACGATATTACTCAATGTCGCAAAAGAAAATACAATAATGAACGGCGTAATGCACCTAATTCTGACAATCGTGACAGACCGGCTGCAATGCATTATGTTACATTCGAGCCGCCGATGTCATCGGCCCCGTCACCGACACCTTATTATGTTCCCTGTGAAAACGGTGACGATCCTAACAACTCTTTAAACTAACCCCACGGATTACGAAAACGTGCCGTCGTCATCCGGATAATTTAGGCACTCGTTCTTTTACACATAAACTGCATAAAAACGACATCTCATCTCAACACGCTCTCTCGAGAGTCCCTGAATCGTTGAGTCAAAAACATATTTCATCTCAGCATGCTCCAAAGAGAGTCCCTGCTTCGCTGAGTCGTTCCACTGTTTCATCTCGACATACTCCTCCGAGAGTCTCTGTTTCGTCGAGTCTAAATCCTATTGCATCTCAACACACTCTTCCAAAAGCCTCTGAATCGTTGAGTCTAAAGACAATTTCATCTCAACAAGCTTCTATTAGAGCCCCTGTATCGTTGAGTCCAAGACTTCCCTCTTACGATGAGTCCGCCATGCTGCATAACCCTAAAGACGAAATTAAAGTCAACCCCGAAATACTATTTATGAGATATCTTCATACTCGAAGAAAGTGTCACTGCCTCACGTGTATATAACCACTTCTCTTTCCATTCATCCGTTATGCCTTCTTATAGACACGGGAGCGAGTATTAGTTTGGTCAAACTGTCAAGTTTAACCAAAGTGCCTGAACTATCTCGCGAAATAGCTAAGATAAAAGGTTTTAATAACATTGGCACCTATTCAGAAACTTTAGGCACGTGTCAGATAACTTTTACTTGGAATGATAATTGCCACGAGTTTAAGTTTCATGTAGTTGACGATTTCATCAACTTAGAGTATGATGGTATCATTGGTAGCGACTTTTTAAATCATTTCAAAGCCAATATAGACTATACCTCACAATCGATTCACATATGCGGACAGAGTCTGGACATAAACTATATTCAACCGACTTACGTTATTCCCGCTCGTTCCGAAGCGGTCATCGAATGCGCAGTATCCAATTACTCGCGTGAACATTATAAAAATAATGAGGGCCTATTATTAGATCACTCTATAAGCGAAGGTATATATATCGCAAATTGTCTTGTCACTATAAAGCCTAATAAAAGAATTAACGTAACCGTTTTAAATACTACTAACCTTGATATCCAAGTCCGAGACTTTAAAGTCCAGTTAACACCTCTTGAATGTGAAACCGCCACAGATTCAAACAAATCCGTCAACGCTTTATCCTATTCTGAATCTGACAGACCGCAAAAGGTATTAAATCTAATACGCTGTTCTCATCTAAACTCCGAAGAAAAAGAGGCATTGCTAGAATGTTGTTCTGAGTACACAGATATTTTCCACTTAGAGGGTGAACCTCTATCGTTCACAAACGCGATCGAGCACACCATAGATTCAGGTGATTCAGCCCCTATTCACGTAAAATCTTACCGTTTTCCTGAGTGCCACAAGGAAGAAGTGGACTCGCAAATCCACAAGATGCTCGATCAAAATATTATACGTCCGTCAACGTCACCTTGGAGCGCCCCTGTTTGGGTAGTTCCTAAGAAAATGGACGCTTCAGGGAAAAAGAAATGGCGCATAGTAATAGACTATCGCCGTCTGAATGACGTCACTGTCTCTGAGAGTTACCCTTTGCCGCTTATTACTGATATCTTAGATCAGTTAGGCCACTCAAAATATTTCAGCACCTTAGACCTTTCAAGTGGCTTCCATCAGATCAGAATGAACTCCCAAGATGCACACAAAACGGGGTTCTCAATAAACACAAATTCTAGTAGTACAGGGCACTACTACTGGATAGATGGCGCCAGTCGTCACGTAAACATACTGCTCCCGTATTAAAATTGTTTAAAAATAGTTAATTACCTGTATCTACTGAAATCTTTTTACAAAACTGAAGAAAATAGTACAATTCGTGAGTGGAAGTGTTATCTAATTGATTTATTCAACGTAAACAAAATAAACACAACTTTAGTGAGTGATCAAAACATTGTGACTATTTCAGCTTTGTGAGTGATAATAACTACGTATTTCTGCATAAAACGACTAATTACTTGGCCAATATCACTGTGAGTTCGATAAACAATAAAAACAAAACGCTATAAAGCTTAAAAAGTGAATTTTATAAAAGTGACGCTTAGACAGTGGGTAAAAGCAAAAATTCAAATTGTTTTAATATTGACGGGTATTTAACGAACTTTCTATTCCAAGAGTCTATTGATCAACAATTTCAATCCTTCTATCAACTGTCGCGCTGGTCTAGTGTCCCGGCAACCGACCTTACTTGAAGAATCTTGCGTGGTCTGAGTTCGATCCTCGCATACGGCTTGTCTTTTTGTGAATGTTTAAGGATAATAAATTAAGTATAAAAATTCAACAATGAATTTCTTCGAGAACATTACGTTCAGAAAATCGAACACTAAACGTCGTTCGTTGACCCAGACCAATTCGGTAGAAACTAGTCCTAACAGTTCTAAGATAGATGGCAGTACCTGTAGTTTACCAAATATATCCACCGATGAAAATGACGTTCAGGTTCAACAACTTCAATGCCAAATACAACAGCTCAATTTACAACTAAATTCAGCACACGAAGAAATTCAGAACCTAAATCTCGAAAATACTTCACTAAAAAAGACCGTCATTGAACTGACATCTAAATATGATATTTTAAAAAAAGCTACCAAAACATTAACTAGTGAAGTAGTAACTCCTGGCAAAAGCAAGAATAGAACTACCTCATCAACTCCACGAATTAACTCTCAAAAGAAAAACAAGAAGAAGCTCTGTAATACACTCCCCTCCAATGAAAACCTGGACTTCAGCAAGAAGTCTGATATTATACCCAGAAACCATGAAAACCAAATAATAGAAACCGTAAACCAACCAAAGAAGAATAAATTATCTATTTTTAGTGCTAATAAAGTTAATAACATTACATCAATAGCTGAAGAAACATTTAAAAACTCTCAAATATGTCACTATATCTTGCCAAACTGTGGTATATCACAACTTATCAATAATTTAGATAAGAAAATAGCGGACTTTACAATGTCCGATTATTGTGTCATCTTGCTTGGTGAAAAAGACTTTCAGCAAACTGAAAACTATGTTAATATAATTATAGAATTAAGAGAATCCTTGCTTAAAATTCAGCATACAAACGTAATTTTATGTGTTCCTACCTTTAAATTAAGTAATTTCTCAACTATGTTTAATTGGCGAATTGAGACTTTTAACAGCTTACTACATCTTGATCTTCAAACTTATGGTTACGCAACTGCATTTGACACTAACTTTGATCTATTGTATGATTTTTCTATGTTTTCAAGAATAAATGGAAGGATAAACGACCGCGGAATGCGCAATATCTTTAATAACTTACTGCAAACTATATCTGAAAGTTCGATAGAACGTGATGCTTTTACTAACGAGAATGATAACAACATCGTTGCATCCCCTAGTCGTGTGTTTTTTCTTTGATTCTATGTATATTCTTCACCAAAATATTGCCGGACTCATAAATAAATCAGACCTTTTAAATATTTACATTCAGGAATTGTTGAGTCAGCAAAAAGTAGTTGACGTAATATGTATAACCGAGCATTTTATAATGTCAGGCCAAGA
Organism: Mythimna vitellina; assembly: GCA_949316375.1. NCBI lineage: Eukaryota > Metazoa > Arthropoda > Insecta > Lepidoptera > Noctuidae > Mythimna > Mythimna vitellina. The sequence goes on along the minus strand of OX438713.1, from coordinate 12,574,422 downwards.
AAAGTTATTATATATTCCTAATTATAAGCTGGCGACATGCTTTGCTAGACAGAATAAAAAACGTGGCGGTGCCTGTATCTTAGTAAGAGCTGGACATGAGTATAAAGAACGACCTGACGTAATGAAATACTCGATATCAGGAATTATAGAATGTTGTGCTGTAGAATTTCCCTCTCAAAAAATTATAATTATATGTGTATATAGGCCTCCTAAATCATGTAATCTAAGTAAGTTCTATGAAAATTTAGACCTTGTTTTAAAAAATGTCTGTAAAAACCCCTTACAAAAAGTCATTTTATGTGGAGACTTTAATATAGATATTTTGAACAGAAATAGAATCACCTCAGAATTTGAATGCTTTCTCAGGAGCTTCAACCTTAAACTAGAAATTAATCAGCCAACTAGATTTATCAGTAATACTTGTTTAGACAATTTTGCACATAATCTTAAGCAGAAGTGCCAACATGAAGTCACAGACTTTGGATTATCTGACCACTCTGCTCAATTGATTAAAATAAAAGTTAATAAAACGAATCAAATAAAAACATGGAGAACATTAAAGCGAGATATTACCCAAGAAAACCTTATTAAATTTCGATCACACCTTGAAAGTCTATCATTTTCTGATGTATATAATACAGAGGATGCTAACAAAGCCTATGATAACTTTCTTGATATTTTCCGACTGTTACATGACCTCTGTTTCCCGTGTAAATTAGTAACTGTAAAATCTGAGAAAAAAATTAAATGGGTTTCTCGAGGGATACGAATATGTAGCAAAAAACAACGACAACTGTTATGGCTACAGAGACAAAAACCAACGTGCGAAAACAAAAATAAATTTAAGATTTACTCAAGGAGGTTTAAGAAAATTATTAAACTTACACAAAAAGCTCAAAATAACAACTTAATAAATAACTCAAAAAACAAATGCAAAACGGCCTGGCAAATTATTAATAATAACAAAATTGTAAGAGAACCCATTTCTCAAATAAAAAATGGAGATGAAATAATATCAAACCCTAATTTAATAGCTGAGTCTTTTAATAACTTTTTCATTGAACAAACCTCTGGCATATCTAAACATACTTTACGCGATACCATTAACATAAACATAAACCCACATACGATATTTATAGCCCCAGTTATACCCCAAGATGTAATACGTATAATTAAAAACCTAAAAAATAAAAAGAGCTCTGGCATCGATGGCATTTCAACAACAGTTATCAAATTTGTTGCACATTGCATAGCTGAGCCGCTTGCTCACATTATTAATGTAAGCATACAGTCTGGCGTATTTCCTGAAAGTCTCAAAAGCGTAATAGTTATACCAGTATATAAAAAAAATGATAAAGATGAAATGGTAAATTATAGGCCAATTGCTCTTATTTCTATATTCTCAAAGATCATAGAGAAAATCATCTATGAATCTCTTGACAGCTTCCTAACTAAATACCACATACTATGTGATGAACAAAAGGGCTTCAGGAAAAACAAAAATATAAACATGGCCATCTTTGATTTTCTCCATGAAATAATGCCTAAAGTAGATTCTAAAATACCGGTATGTGCAATATATGCCGATATGTCGAAAGCTTTTGACTGCGTGGACCACGATATTCTCTTAACCAAACTTGATGCGTATGGTATTCGTGGCAATGCTCTAAATTTAATAAAAACTTACCTCAAAGGCCGTAGACAATGTACAGAGATATCAAGCCTGTGTTTAAAATCTAAGAAGGAACTAAAATCTTTATCGTCATTTAAAGAAATAAAATATGGAGTCCCACAGGGAAGTGTCCTCGGACCTTTACTTTTCCTATTATATATTAATGACCTGCCACGTCATATATCTAATCCAATGGTTTTATTTGCAGACGACAGTACTTCAATTGTTTCATGTATCAATAAAGACTCATACGTAAATGACATCAATAACTCAATCAGCTGTTTAATAAAATGGCTTAACAATAATAACTTAGTTATAAATCTGCAAAAAACTAAAACTATGCATTTTCACCAACGAATATCTACAGGTGACATGGATATCAACTTCAATGGCCAAACTATCGATAAAGTGAATAGCACAAAATTTTTAGGTATCTTAATTGATAGCCAGTTAACATGGAAGCCGCAAGCAGAAGATATATGTAAACGTAAGCATGCAATGCAAGCAAGCATGTAATTAAGCACAGCCGCGTTTATGTTATACAACCTATCCAAAAAAGTAAATCTGCCAACAATATTAGTGGCCTACCATGGTCTCGTAATTTCTATCTTAAGGTTTGGTGTAATATTTTGGGGTTACTGTAGTGAACGAGAAAGCATTTTTAAAGCTCAAAAGCGCTGTTTGAGAGCTATATTTGGCCTCAAACTTACTGACAGTTGTGTGCCCATATTTAAGTCTCAGAAATTATTAACTTTCCCATGCCTCTATATCCTCGAATTAGCAATATTTGTTATAACAAACCGTAATTTATTTGCAACATTAACAGAAACTAGAAAACGAAGTACATCATTAAGATCACAATATCAGAACCTACTATGCACAGGCACATTTAAAACTAGCTTATTAAAAAAAAGTGTGATCTGTATGGCTCCTGTTATCTTTAATAAAATTCCTGAACACATGAAAACCTTGCCATTGATGAAATTTAAAAAATGCTTTACAGAATTACTTGTAGACAAATGTTATTATTCTGTTCAGGATTTCCTAAATGATACATTATAACTACTTATTTGCCTTATTCAACTTAGTTGTATAATAAGTATTATATTTGCATGCCAACAAGGCAGAATGTACATGGTTCTTTATTATGTTATTTTCGATCCTATTTGTATGTACCTGCATTCTTAGCAAATAAAGTCCTATTCTATTCTATTCTATTCTATTCTACGAATTCTTGCGGATGCCTTTTGGGCTTAAAAACGCCCCTTCAACCTTCCAGAAATTAATGAACACTGTCCTTTCTGGTCTCCAAGGCCTCCACGCATATGTATATCTTGATGACATCATAATTTATAGTAGTAACCTGACATCTCATATAGACAAAATCAGGTTAGTCTTTGATCGCATCCGAAAATTTAATTTAAAACTTCAACCGGACAAGTGCGAGTTCTTGCGACGCGAGGTCGCTTATCTTGGTCATACAATCACAGATAAAGGTGTTTGTCCAAATCCCGAGAAAGTCAAGGCCGTCTCTCAATTCCCTACTCCCAAGAATCCGAAGGACATAAAATCGTTTCTAGGGCTAGTCGGCTACTATCGTCGTTTCATTAATAACTTCTCCAAAATCACTAAACCACTGACTGCCCTTCTGAAAAAGGATGCTATATTTCAATGGTCGCATAGTCAAGAACAAGCGTTCACCACCCTCAAGGATAAATTAACTTCAGCGCCTCTGCTTCAATATCCTGATTTTACACAACCCTTTCTTTTAACAACTGATGCCTCTAATTATGCAGTAGGTGCTGTACTCTCTCAGGGCGCAATCGGTTCTGACAAACCCGTCTCGTATGCTTCGCGCACCCTAAATAAAGCCGAGGGCAACTATTCGACTATCGAAAAGGAGCTCCTAGCAATCTTATTCGGCGTGAAAACATTCCGCCCTTATTTGTATGGACGTAAATTCAAGATAATTACAGATCACAAACCTCTAGTGTGGCTTTTTAACGTCAAAGATCCAGGATCTAGACTCGTTAGATGGCGTTTGAAACTCGAAGAGTACGACTATGAAATCGCTTATAAGAAGGGCAAATTAAACGCAAACGCCGACGCTCTATCTCGGTTTTCTGTAAATGTATTACAAGATAAAGAAGGCTCCGATTCAATTATCTGCAATCCGCCACCGACATCTAACAGCGAAGAAGATTCACGTAATTCACCATCCATATCAGAAACTTACGAGCAGTTTCTTAAAATTATAAAACAACCTGATGTGTCATTCGATACAGTCATCCAAGAACATAACGAGTCATTAATGAAAGCAAAGTGTAAACTTATTGCTTATCCGACATCCATTGACTTAGACGAATCTGTGCCATATTTTTTTTTTTTATTTTTTTTTTTTTTAATTGATATAAACCAGTGCTTCACTGCGATCCCACCTGATGGTAAGTGGAGATGCAATCATTGATGGTCAGGCGCACTATTATTGCAAGGATATTATTGACGCCTCCACTAGTGAACCTAATATTTGCGACATAGAACGCGAATTAAACACTTACTACTCCACATCTAACGATAATCATTTATTTACTCATTTATTTCTAAAAATAAACCACTATGACGAAATGAGTTACAAGGACATATTTAACCTCCTTCGTGATTATAGAGAAATGATAAAGTATTGGTATATGGAAGAAAAAGAATTTGCGATATCAGACTTTACAGATCCTTATACGAAATTATCTTACACAAAACTTTATAATATTTTATCATTTGTTTTCCACAACACTAACATTAAAGTCAACATCTACCGTAATTCTATACGATACCCGACCCCTGACGAGGTCAAACGTATTCTCAGAGAAAATCACGATTCTCCTCTGGCTGGCCACCCAGGTATATCGCGCATGTTTGATAGAATCAAAACCCAATTCTGGTGGAAAAACATGCGTCAAGACATCGAGGATTATGTGAAAAATTGCCGCTCTTGCCAAATAAATAAACCTCTAAGACAAACGAATAAAGCCCCTATGATTATCACGTCTACGGCATCTCGGCCTAACGAAAAACTCTATCTTGATCTAGTCGGTCCGCTCCCTGAAACACATGAACACAAATATAAGTTCTTGCTTACTCTACAGGATGACTTGACTAAATTTTCTCAAGCCTATCCTATGCAATCCTGTTCCGCTGAAGAAACAGCGAAACCTTTAGTCCTATTCATCTCCCATATGGGAATTCCTAAACTAATAATATCTGATCAAGGCACCAATTTCTGCTCTGATGTCTTCAAACAACTTGAGAAGTTGTTTAGCATTAAACATGTGTTCGCATCTCCTTACCACCCTCAGACATGTGGTGGCCTCCACCCTCAGACATATAATTCAAATATACATAGCACCACAGGTTATTCACCCCTGGAATTGCTTTTCGGGTTCAAACCCTACTTACCTTCAAGTATCGATACTCTCGATACAAACACCTATACGGATTACATCCGAGCCCTTAATCACCGACTATACTACAGTCGTCAGAAGGCTCTCCAAAATATTCAATCTTCAAAAGAGAAATCAAAAACTTATTATGATTCTCGCGCGAAGCCATTATCCTATAAAACAGGAGATATGGTATATGTCCGTTGTCACCATAAGCAAAATAAGGCATTATCTCCAGTATGGAAAGGCCCATACAAAATAATAAAATTGAATGGCAACCATTCTGTTACACTGCTCATTAATCGTAAACACGTACGTCACCACTACGACGAAATCAAGCCGGCCGGTGACGTAACAGTATAACCTTAGTATCGTAATTAATGGTACATGAGCGCTTCGTTGTTATTTCAGATCGACGCTGCCATCGCCGATCACATGCGAATATGTTTCCTCTATCGTCAGCAGTCCTGGCCTCTACTTTGATAAGCTCTTAGATATTAAGTTTACCAATAGTGATTGGAATGTTATAGCATACGTAGATATAAGTCATGTACAACCTAATTTAGATAAGGTCGAATTTTTATTCGAAAAGCTCAACGTATTCTGCAACTCGTTGACTTCTTCTAAAATACAGTCCGACTGTATTAATTCGTTATCCGCTTTAAAAAATCGCCATATTCTTAACGTTAGTAAATTCTCTTCCATATCCTACTTATTGGTTGACGAAAAACCCCATATGCGTTTTAAAAGAGGTCTCATGGACCTTGGTGGCTCTCTGCTAAAAACTATTTTTGGCACTTTGGATTCTGAGGACGCGGCGAGATTTTCGAAAGCCATAGAAGAAGTACAGACGGATGAAAAACGTCTTGCTCATCTCATGAAAGATAACATCCATGTAATTAAGTCGACCATATCATATTTCAACAACACGATATCTAAGGTCAATGAAAACGAAAACCACATATTAAGAAACATGGAAACAATCCATAAAATATTAGAAACAGTTATGAATAGTAACAATAAACTAGAAATTAAATCCGAATTAAGTTCCTTATTAAATTCTTTAGAGTCCATCATAATGACTTTGTCTTTTGATATAGAAGATATTAACAACGCAATTCTTTTCGCGAAACTCAACGTTTTGCATCCTACTGTACTTAGTCCGCACCAGCTGTATAGTGAGTTGGATAAGCATAGGAACAACCTTCCTAGCCACTATGAACTTCCTGTTCCTTTAACACTACAAAATATACACAACCTAATTGACATTTCACAACTTGCGTGTTTTTTCCATTTAAATAAAGTCATTATTGTCGTCAAGATCCCTCTCGTATTACCACAAGTTTACGACCTGTATAGGATCATTCCCCTACCTGTTCCCTACGATATGTTGAAACCAGATACCTACATTCTTATTGAGCCAACTAGCTCATATGTAGCGATTACAGCTGATCGTATGTTTTATTCACTTATAGCAGACATAGACAAGTGCAAATTAATAAGTGACAAGTGTTACGTGTGTGTGTTAACTAATGTGTTTTCAGCGATTGCTAACCCTACGTGTGAAACGATTCTCTTAAGTGACGTGATTAGCAAACTTCCTGACATATGTGTAACGAAACTTATTCACGGTCCGATTGACCTATTTCATAAGTTAACCTTAAACCGCTGGATTTTTGTACAATCCGAACCTGGCAAGTGTCATGTAACTTGTAATGATAAAGACATAAATTCTGACGTCATTCTGTTTGGTACTGGTATCTTGACCTTGCCCAGGAACTGTAAGGCTTTTTACAAGACGCTGCAATTCGCCGCTGTTGGCGAAACAGTTATTGGAAATGTAACTAATAAAATATCAAATTACAACATCTTACAAGATGATTGCTGTGAGCGATCTAAGTTGAATAAAACTTTACAGCGATTACCTTACTCAAAATTAAATAACTTAGACAATCTTGATTCTCTGCTACAAGCCAGTATCCACTTGAACTCTTTCGAAGAAGAGATTAATAAGATAGAAAACCCATCTCATTTTCAAACTTATAGCACTCACTATTTGTCCTTAAGCCTATGCATCTCTATGTTAACTATGTTATATATTATATATAAGAGCCGTAAGTTCTTTTGTGCAACTAACGCCCCATGCTGCATTCAAATATTTAATCAATGTCATAATACAAAAAATAATTCGGCTCCCACCTCTCAAACCGTGTTTCATGGTGAAACGGTAGCACCTATCAATAAGGACAAGTCAGAGTCTGTAGAAGACTTACGGGTGCCGCCAACTCCTATTAAGAGGAATATTCTGTTTGGCAAGACTCACGATAACTAATTTGTAATGAATGCACATGGCTAGTAATTAAGTTATAGTTTTTCTTTCTTTCCACGTTGTTATCCTTGTCTAGATTTTAATAGTTGCTTTTCTATAAATAAATAATATCTTAGTACTTTTATTGTTAACTCTAATCTCGACTTCCTTGTATCTTGAATAATGATAAAATGTAGCTAATAATTATAATTTTAGAGTAACTTTTCTAACCTTAATAGTTATATTCATGTCTGTTAAAAGTAGTCGTTATTTTGGTGTTTTAGTTTTACTATAAATATGTTCTTTTGTTCATTGTAATGTTCAACGAAAATCCAATTCAGCATACGTCAATCCTGACATCTCTCATCACTTTAAGATGTGATGATCGATCTTAACGGGGGGGTTGTTATATCGAAATAACCCTTGCTTAAAATATAAATTAAAAACGCTGAGTTTCCCATTGCATTGACGTCAATGCAATAGGAAACCGTTGTTGTTTTCATAAGCGATACTAATTATTTTCCTCAGTTTGGATTGGACTTCCGTCGGATATATCAAATTTGTAATACGTGTATCAATTCCAATATATCTTTCTTTTAGCACATTAAATAGTTTTTTTTTTAAAACGTTTCTCCGACCCACTCCGTAACAGTACGTCTCGGCTCTCTGTATCCCTCGTACAGCTCCGCCTCTCTGGCCTCCGCATCCGGCGGGCGGATGCGGTGCCTGCGGTGCCTGGCGTTTTGTTGCCGCGCGGCATTGCACGCGCTACGCAGTGCTGCGATCTCTGGCGACCATCAGTACACTTGGCGCCGGGCACGTCCTGACCGGACTCGGGACTTTGCCACGTCGCAGTTTTGCGATATTTGCTTCAGCGCCCAGCGCGGACCACACGGGGTCTGTTGGACCGGCGCGGTTGAAGACTGGGTGGAGACGACAAACCGGATGTATGGATGGTACAGATCGATGATCTGAGTACATTTCCACCCCCTCCATTACGCGCCAGTCGACGACACACAGTGTCAGAGCGAGACTGGCGAACGAAATATCCACCACCGACTCGCCCCACATCCGCACACACGTGGGGCAGAACCCCGGTTTAGGACGACCAGGCCTGTCTCCAGAGCCCAGTCCTCTACCATCCGACCCCGCTGGTTTGTGAACCGAACAAGTTCTTGGCATTGAAGTCCCCGCAAACGACCACGGAGAGGGAACCAAACCCAGCGACGATGGCATTCAGTTCCATAAGGGAGATGTGGAGATCGGCGAGAGTTCTGTTCGGGGACAGGTAGACGCCCACCACTGCAATGTCCCTAAACCTGCTACAGCTGCTACGTAACCCCACCCCCTCGTGACGGTCTCGAGGGTCGGGGTACCGGCGGCGGCCGACGAAATTAGGGTCACCGAGCCGTTCAGGTCCTGCACCCAGTCGTCCCTGGGCAGGACGTAGTACGGCTCGGAGACTACGGCGATGTTTATCGACCACTGCGCCATGCTCTGGAGCAACAGATCCTGAGCGGGGGCGCAGTGGTTGATATTCGCCTGGAGGAGATGTAATGGAGCCGTTATTGACAAGCGACAAAGCGGTTGCGATGGAACCACATTTGTGTGTTGATAGACATCATTCAAGAGTTGGTCAACATTATCTATCCCGACATTGATGACATTAATCTTACTACTATATCTTGGTTTAAAGAAAGAGCGATTCTGTCTGATTCTGTGACGAACAAGTAGATAACTTGATTCTTTCGACGATTGATGCGCCGACGCAAATATACTACTCGGTCGATACTGTTCTCGATTTGGAAGAACCTGTTAATTTTCCTACAGAATTTCTTAATTTTTTTAACTCGCCTGGACTCCCTTCTCATAAAATCATGTTGAAAGTAAGTTGTTATTTTATTAAGAAACCTAAATCTACCTAAACTTTGCAATGGCATCCGTTTGCTGGTAAAGTAACTAAAAACTTTAATGAGTTGAAATCATAGAATGCACAATACTCACTGGGTGTGATTTCGGAGAAGATGTATTTATTCCCCGAATTCCTCTTATACCATCGGATTTACCGTTCCAATTTAAACGCCTACAATTTCCGGTAAAGATATCTTTTGGAATGACCTTTAATAATTCGCAGGGTCAAACTTTCAACGTCGCAGGCTTAGATTTGAGCATTGAGTTTTTTTCACATGGCCAATTATATGTTGCTCTTTCAAGTGTAACAGCTAAAGAAAACATGTTTGTATTGTCTAATGCAAAAAAACAAAAAATAAAACTGTGATCTGTTGCAGTTTTATTTTAAATAAATTGATTTCTACGCTATTGGACTGAATTTGTTTTTTTTTTCTTTTCAGTTTTAATTTAAAGTTATGTTTTTCGCAGTCAGGTTTTTTATTTTTTAAATTTATTTTTTATTTTACTCTTTTTAATTAATATAATCTAATATTTATTCACATTCTATTTTAGGCGTAAAATGTTCACAAACCTACCTTGTCATCCGCCTCGCTTTTTTGTATCTTAAATAAAATTGAAGTGTCTGTTTGTATTATCAAAAAACATTTGTTTACTAAATGTATATCAAAGTGTATTCGATATTAACAAAAACGTGAACTTTGAAATTTCTGATTAGTTATCTGTTTGTTCCAGATAACATCCGAAACGGCTAGATCGATTTTGACAGGACATTCACTGACGGATAGCAAATATTACTATCAGTTACTTAGGTTATCAATTTTTTATATTTTTGCGGGACGGGACTTATTTCTCGAGGGCGGGGGTATCTTGATTCTCGCTGGAGGTAGTCATATCATAATAATTCCCGGGGATAATGGACATCTTCGGAACGGCTGGACCGACTTAGAAGGACTTTCACTGACGGATAGCTAATTTTACAAGGAGTAACTTGGGCTTCTTTTTGACGGAACTTTAATTGGTATATAGTTAATATAATAATGAGTACCTTAAGCTACTTTTTATATTCTCGCGGGAAGGAGACTTAATTCCAGTGGTCGCGGGGACATCCTGATTCCCAGGGAAAAAAAAATTTTGAAACGGCTGGACCGATTTTGACAGAACTTTCACTGACAGAAAGCTTTTTTTATAAGGGTAATCATCTAATGACTTTTGCCGCTCTAGGGCGGAGATGGAGAGCGTGCTAGACTTTTTTACTTTTACTGAGTAAAACCACACCTAGGTTCCTTCAGTTGTCCTTTGTTTTCCAGGACCACGGGTTACCTATTCAGAAGTCCTCCCAAGACCTTAGTAAGCATCGGCCCTGCTGGTCCCTACGGTTTTGCTGACATCTATTTGAGGAACGCGTAGTACAAGACGCGCTGTTGACGATTTGGGCTCGGTCCGGACAACAGCCGGACCGTCGGACTGCGAGCTACACATTGCACGACGTCCGAAATTCGTCGTAGATGTTACTCAATACTCAATTCTTTATTGCATTCTACAATGTAGACTTAGGTGGTAAATGTTTAACAAAAGAAACAATCATGGACCCTGTCGGGCACAGCAAAAGAAGGATACAATAAACGGAGAGGAGGAATTATTTTACGCTTCTTATAATCTAACTTAGTCATATTAGTATACATTTTTATGAAATAATTTATTAATAATAATGATAAGAATTTGTAATCGTAATAATTAAAAATGTCAATATTTCAAATTTTATTTATAATAGTTATTAATAATGTCAATGTTCACAATGTAATTTGTAATAATAATAATTAATTATGTCAATATTTAAAATCTTAGTTATACGTAAATAAGTCAAATAAAGGAAATAGTAATATAACAGTATTGCTTATTCCATTCGAATGTGTTTTAATGATTTATCATTTAAATATTCGTTAACACTGTAGTAACATTTTCTAATCAATAGCTTTTTTAATTTATTTGTAAATAAATGAAGTTTTTTTTCTTCTCTCATTGCTTCGGGTAACATGTTGTAAATTTTGATTGACATAACTAGAGGGCTTGTTGAGTGTATTTTTAAGCGTGATGTTGGTATGTTGAGTCGTGGTTTGTGTCGGAGTGTGTATCTTGATTGTATGTCTTCTCGTTTAGTGTAAAAGTCTTTGTGTTTGTGAGCGAACTTGCATATTTCAAGTATATATATACAAGGTAAAGTTAAAATATTCAGATTTATAAAATGGGGTTTACAGCTATCTGTTTGCTGTATATTAACTAGGATATGAATAAGTTTCTTTTGGACTGTGAACAGTGTGTGTGCGTCTGTACTGTATTCCCACATTACTATGCCGTAGCTAAGCCACGCATAACCGTAGGCGTAGTATGTAACGAGGGCAGTTTGTATATTTGTAGTTTTTTTGACTTCACGAAAAGCGTATAAAAATTTTGAAAGTTTAGATTTTGTTTTTAGTATGTGTGATTTCCAATTTATGTTCTTGTCTATGGTTATGCCTAATAATGTGAATTCGTCGACGGTTTCTATTACATGTTTATTAAAAGAAAATGATACATTTAAAGGTTTTTTTTGGTGAAGGTGGAAAGTTATTAGTTTGGTCTTCGCAAAGTTGATTTCAAGATTGTGTTCGTTCATCCAGGTTATTATTTTGCTAAATATTTCATTAAGGGTACTATTCAGGTTTATGTTGTCATGGCATTGGGTGAGAATGGAGATGTCGTCCACAAATAAAACGCACGGTCCGGATTCTGTTATAAATTTTGGGAGATCATTGATGTAGATGAGAAACAAGAGACATCCAATTACACTTCCTTTTTTTTTTTGGGTGGGAAAATCATCCTAATGACATCCCCGCTCTTGGGCGGAACGGGAGATAGTGTCAGACTCTTACTGACTAAAAACCCACTCCTGTTCCTTCGTTGCCTTCGTCCCAGGGCCCTGGGTTCCGCTTTCACACTACCCAGGGCCCCAGTAGGCTTCGACCCTGCTGGGCCCCTACGATTTGCTGACATCTCCTTGAGGCGCGCGTGGAACAAGACGCGCCGTCGACGACTTGGGCTCGGTCCGGACGGTTACCGGACGGTCAGACGGCGAGCCACCCATTGCTCGGCGTCTGCAAGCCCGCGCCTACGGTGGCCGGAAATCGGGATCGGAATCCCGGCGGCGATTGGGGCGTGAGGACCTTTGCCTCACGCGATCGGCCGCCTCCTTTGCTAGCGTTACTGCTTCGCAGAAGGAGGCAACCACCTGCCACTCCTCCTCGCTCCGGACCATGGCCTGTACCAAGGCCCGGCGCGAGAGATCGCTGCCGCCGATCGCCCCCGCGAGGACACGGCGGTGCTCTGCCCAGGCGGGGCACACCTCTACCGTATGCTCCACCGTGTCCTCCGGGCGGTCCACACAATGGCGGCACCCGGGCGTTTCTTCCGCACGAATCCGGAATGATTCCATCATGAGTGATGTGTTATATCTTAAAGAATTACTACATAATATCAAGGTACCACCCCCTATTGATGATCTGTTGTACGCACTGGCAACTGAAAAATTGTTTACATTAAAGAGCATTCTATCTGGTTTTAACCAGGTTTCACAAAAACATAGGATGTCCATATGATATTTATCTATTAACATTTCCACATCTAGAATTTTGCCAGAGAAGCGATTAATATTCTGATGGTATAATAAAATATTATTATTAGGCTTCCCTTTTGTCGCTTTTAAAAGTTTAAAGAATCTATATCAGTATTATTAGGTATACTAGATAATACCGATTCATCACTTAACCTAATCTCAGTAAAATTATCAATAACTGCGTGCATATTATAAGCTAACAAAGTAGCCAAAATATGACGACTTTTTTTGGGAAGAAACATATGTTCCCGTATCAAAACAAAATCTCTAACAAAATTGTTAGTATCAAAATACAATAATAAAACTAAAAAAAAATATAACTAAGAGACACCTGTTCCTTTCCTTGCAATATTACAGAAAATACACAACACAATGAATCTAAGAAATACCTAATTTCGGAAAAAAATAACGTACCTTTAATATAAAGTTTATTTGAACTTATAATTCTAAGTCAATCCAAAGATATAACACTTCAAAGCAACTCTTTCTAAGAAACGGCAATTTCATACTTTAACCTCTATAAAAAATGGCGTAATAAACATGAAATTGTATTAATCAAATTGAGATTAGCTAAAACCAGCACGTAATGCCTCATAAACAGCATACGCTTTTATAAAAAGCTGCCAAAGTCAGTTACAGAACTTAGCGAGGGAAAGTTAAAAACCCATATCAAGCATGTCATTTGTCAAGAAAGCAGTGTATTACAAGATTAGAGACAACGTTAAAAAATACGGCTGTTTGGTAATGACTGCTTCTGCACATGTGACTTTGCTGGAAGCTCATTAACTGCTACTGGACTTCGATTCTGTTATGCCATAATAATTTAGCCAACCAATTTAAAAAAAAAAAAAAAAAACATTTTCCATACACAAAATACATAACTTAATTTCTTTAATTTTCTTATTACAAAATTATATGTAAAATGTTTTTTATCACAAGTATTTCAATTATACAAGATGTTTTGAAACAATCTTGTTCAGGGGTATCAAGTTTTTCAATCGTTATTGTTGTGTTTAATAAATACAGTTAATTACATAGGAATTCTCAATTCACACATTCTCGAGAAAGTATCAACTAAATTCGAATAATTTTTGCTATGTTTGTGGTAAAATTATTTGGACAAATATGAAGACATCAAATACAGAAGCAGTAAAACAGGCGTATTTCCAAAACTTCCAAATTCCGGTATCGAATATTGAAAAAAAATGGGTTCCTGCAGTGATATGTCAAAGTTGTAAAAGCATTTCAACTAACTGGACTGCAGAGTATAAAATATTCTTGCGTTGCTTGCCAATGACGGGCAAGGAACGCAACAATATTCGCCTTGTAGTTCAAGTATAGAAAATAAACCGAAGCCCATGGACACTTATGGAGTTTTGTATATTTAAAAACCATCTATCCCAAACTCTCTGATGGTAATCTTAAAGAAGGAATCTTTGTATGCCCCCAAATTAAAAACAAAACTGATGGTAACAAATTTTGATCACCAGTTATCCAGTGTTGAAAAAGATGTTTCAAACAAGTAGTTGCGAATTTCTTAGCAACAATAAAACTGAAGAATAAAAAAAAATTGTATCCAATTTATTGATTAATTATCTCGAAATGGGAGTAAACATGTCATAAAGAACTTTATTTTTACATTTACACCTTAATATTTTACCCGAAAACCTGGAAAGCGTGAGTCATGAACGTAGCAAACGTTTTCATCAGAATTTAAAGTCCTATGAAGAAAGGTATCCAGGTTTCAGGGATGAAAATATGTTAGCCGATTGCTACTAGAGTACCTCCAGTGATATTGCCAATTATGATTTTTTAACCGACTTCTAAAAAAGGAGGAGGTTCTCAATTCGGATGTTTGTATTTTTTTTTTATGTTTGTTCGCGCATAACTTCGTCGCTTGCCAACCGATTTGAAAAATTATTATTTTATTAGAAAGGGTATACTTTCCAAATAGTCCCATAGTCACCAAATCAGGATCTGATGATGGAATCTTGGTGAAATCGAGGGAACTCCTCAAATATAATAGGCAACTGCATAGTGATTTTGGTATTTTCATCGAGAACTAAAGCATTTACGGTCAAAAAGTAACATTTGATGAAGTGGAACTGATGAAGAAGATCAGAAATGGTCAACGAAACTTCATACTCGCATAGATATCACAATGAAGATAGTTAAGCGACCATGAAAATACAAATGAATTAATGGTTCTGAATAGTTCCGTTGAAAATGGTATCATCCAATTGATCTTATGATGATGATGGAGCCAGAAGGTAGGCACTGGAACTCTGTCATTAATCAATGTAACCTAGCCGTGTTTGGATTTATTAGAATTGCCATGAAATGCACTTTGGCTATAAAGTACTATCGAACTGATCTGATGATGGAGCCGGAAGGTTGAAGATAGACACAGGAACTTCATAATAAAACAATGTAACCTAGTAGTGT
Source organism: Mythimna vitellina (assembly GCA_949316375.1). Taxonomy (NCBI): domain Eukaryota; kingdom Metazoa; phylum Arthropoda; class Insecta; order Lepidoptera; family Noctuidae; genus Mythimna; species Mythimna vitellina. The sequence continues at coordinate 12,559,003 of OX438713.1, read as the reverse complement.
TTGGATTAATTGGAATTGTCATGAGAAATAGGCACTCTGCTAATAAGTGTATCCCAACATTCCCAACTAAAAAGTGTGAAATAAAAAACTTTTTACAAAAAAAAAGATAACCGACTTCACTAAAAAAAAACATTAAAAGGATCAAAATAACTTTAATTTCGGAAGTCGGTGTTAAATAAGATACAAATAATACCGAGAAACACCGACTTCCGAAATTAAAGTTATTTTGATCCTTTTAATGTTTTTTTTTAGTGAAGTCGGTTATCTTTTTTTTGTAAAAAGGGTTTTAAAGTTGTATTAGAAATATAAAAATATAAATATTGGAAATTTGAGGTCCTCATTTTTTTTTTACTTTAACATCCAACTAAATAAATAATAATATTTTACTGATTTTCATTGGCTTCATTTATGGGTAAATGACATTGTAAATTAGTGTAATAGATACTAAAATAACTGTCACTTACCCCAAGAGAATAAGTGCACATGTTTCACAAACAGTGCTAACAACGCCAAAACACCCGCACTATGCATCTTCTTCTGACAAGGTTGTTTCAGTAGATGAGACGTCCACTCCCGGTGACAGCTCGAAGCACATGAAAGCAAAGTGTCGGTGGTGCCATGTAGTTATTTCCTGTTGGAACATAGTTTATTTGATAAGCAAGCTCATGTGGTCAAATCCCGATTAAATTTTGTCATTATTTTAAAATAAAATTTTTTGCATACTGATAAGTTTATCATGGTTTCCTTCGTTCGCGATAGTAAACTTATTTTTTTTTTGCAATTATATGTTTATCGTAACTGTATTTCCTGTGCCATCGATTTCGTCCACGTGACTGCGTGTTAACAGATTGGATAAAAGTAAAAAATATGAATTAGTTTTTGTTTTCGGTCTATTTTTAAACAAAAGTGGCAAAATTTCACGAACACTTTGTCAGTAATTGCGGATACATCGTAAGTTACCGTCTGATTACAAAGGGCTATTGAAGGGATACAGATGGATTGTAGTCTGTAAGTCTGACGCGCTCTCTCTCTCCACAAGGAGCGGAAGATTGTTATTTGATGATTTCCCTCCTGAAACAATGGCACAAAAATAGACATAGAATACCATTAGACCACATAAAAATTACTGTTTTTGAGGAACTACATTAAGGACGCTTTTACATTTTTTGACAAATATATCGGTTCCTCGGGTACCATTATGATGCGCTAGGAACCATAACTATGAGTATGTCATGGTATCAAATAAAAGACAATATATTCATCTGCAGGACGGCGTAAAAAAATATTATCGTCTCATATAAAATTTTCATATAAATACGATTGTACCAACGCACTAATGGAAGAAAATTACAAAAATGGGGTCAGAATAGGTTCGCGTAAGCTAAATCCAGTGCACATTTTTAGCTTAAAAATAAAATAAAATAATACAGCTTACATAGTCTTCTATACATATAGCTTAATTATTTTGAAGCTACATAAATAACTTTATGATTTATAACCAAAATAAAACCACTTTAAAAAATTCTTCATACTTTTTCATTGAGCGCACGACTTCTAGCGAGCGTCATATCGCGCTCGGACGCACTAGTAAGAGTACTGTATCGCTTTCTTGAAAAAAATAAATACGTCGCAGCCTGTGCCAATCTGTATACTGCGACTGCTACTTTTTGAAATAAAACTAATTTCGAGTACCATACTACTTATTTTTAGAATTGGATGGATATTAATTTACTGATACAGAATGAAACTTAAAATAACATTTTTAACAACTTTAATTGTGTAATTTGGATAGTCATTTTTGGGGGTTGGGGCTACGGATATATCATCTTTTTTATTTAAGATGTTGGATGTAATTTATTTTTTCAACCGACTTCAAAAAAGGAGGAGTTTACCAAGTCTGTTTTTTTTATGTTTGTTTCCTCAGAATTCCGTCATATATGGATTAATTTGCAAATTATTTGGTTTTTGTACTTAAAAACTTATGCTTCCACATTAATCCCATATTTAGGATTCTGTACCTCAAATGGAAAAAACGGAACTCTTATACGATTCCTTTGTTGTCCGTCCGTCCGTCTGTCTGTCAAGACCATTTATCTCGAGAATGCGTGGAAGTATCGAGTTGGGGCAGGAAGATGATGAAGATGATGATACTCAAGTCTGCGGTCCCTTGAAACTGTGATAAAATAAAATTCCTGAGTTATCGAAAAAAAAGTTACGGCCGTTTATGTCTTTTTAAATTTATTTTTTTAATTGATATAAACCAGTACTTGACTGCGATCCCACCTGATGGTAAGCGCAAAAAACGTGTATTTCGACACTCTCAAGGGAATCAAAATTCATACGGTACTTTGAGTTGACCTCATCATCATCTTCCTGCCCTTGTCCCATCTTATTTGGGGTCAGCGCAATACGTTTTGACCTACAATCCTGAAATTTGGCATAAAACAAGATCTTACAGCACAAGTATAAGATAAAATCTGAAAACTGTAAAGTTGTTGTTACCTCACCAAAAAACACCTTTTTTTGCGATTCGGAAAAATCTTCGTAACTCAATTCGGGGATCGAACTGTTTGATTGTTTGATGTTTGATGAAGAAGACCAAAAATGGCAAATGGAATTTCACACTCACATAGAAAACACAATTAAGATACTAAAGCAACTATGATATACAAATAAATTAAATGGATCTAAATAGTTGAAAATGGTATCATCGAACTGATCTGATGATAATGATGAAGCCATAAGGTAGGCACCTGAACTACGTAGCTAATCAATGTATCCTAGCCGTGATCGGATGTATTAGAATAGTCAGGATATGCACTTTAGCCATAAGGCAGTAACGAACAGATTTGATGATGGAGCCGGAAGGTGAAACGTAGGCACTACTTCATACTAAAACAATGTATCCTAGCATTGTTTGGGGTTATTGAAATTGTCATGGCCTGTAAGTACTCTGGCTATATGTGTATCACAACAAAAAAATGTGAAATCAATAATAAATTATTATTAAAAAAAAAAATCAGGATTCAAAGAATCAACGATAATCTAGGTCTCATACCTAGGATTTAGGTCAAAATACCTAAAGTACAAAGCAGGGCTTTGAATAACGTTAAAAATTTGGTATCGTTACTTTCATCGGACGAAGGTAACGTTATTAGCAGAGGTAACGTTATGCTTGGTAACGATACTTGGTACAACTTTTACCGGTAAACTGACTTAACGTTATCGATGATTTTACCGAAAAATAGTAACGTTACCATGGCCCACGGCCTGATAACGTTACCAAATACATACGAAAAGTACCGTTAAATAACTTTATTTTCTTTTATCTCTTTTTTTCGTCTACATTAATGCAGTACTGGTTTGATCACGTAGGTATTCAAATCAAAAACACTTGTGCTGCGCAACGTTTTTCATTTTAAATAGGAATTACGTACATTTATTATATTCAAATGAAAAAAGGCTACATAATTTTGTACCTGAACTTAAAACGGATACTGAAGATTATTTTCGCCATCATTGTGACGATTTTCAGGGTTTATATAAAGATAATAATGGATCTGATTCAGTATCTAGAGATAAATAAATCCTATACCTACCTAAATCTTTCTCTAACCTTCGATTGCGTGACATACGTCATACATTTTTCACTCATATGTTTAATATTTATGGCTTTGCGGTCTATTAGTTAAGGGGACACTAAATGCCAGCGACCTTGAGCGAACAAAAGAGGACCTAGCGTCACTCACCGCCCATCAAGATTATTCGAATAATAACATGTCCTTCATTTATTAAACACAATATGAACAAAAACAGTATATCAAAAGATTGGTAATTAAATTATCTTTTAGTTTGAGAAAGTTTCATAAAAATACACGTGACGGGTTTTGCCTGATCTTCGTTTTTTTGTGTGTGTTAGACATAACTTTGAAAATAAAGCACACGAAGTTTTACGAAAAAAAATTAAATATTCGTATATCAAATTATTAGGCAAGTAGTCTAGTTTAACGTATATTTTTTTCAAAACATACGACTAGCCGTTTAGACGTGCTGTTGGATTTAAAATCATCAATAATCATGATCTCCCCCTTAATGAACGGCAGTAAGGAGGGTAATATATTTCGAGCGTTTGTGTGTGTTTATGGCTTGTGATACACATGAGCAACTGTTGTTTAGTAGTTAATGTATAGTATCTTTTCAGTTAAGGCTTTTAAGGCAGTCTCGTCAGTTTATAATTAATTTGTAATTATTTTATTTTTTGAACTAGCAGTTTAATTGTACGGACAGAAGAAAAAAGTGTACATAACACAAGCAAGCATATTATACATTGGAGGATTATATCCTTGATAAAAATGTTTGGCTAAATGCCGGAATATTTTTTTCTTTTATATTTTTATAAATATTGGAGGAGATACTACTGCCCTTTTTGTATTGTTGTTTTCGAAATGGTGCTTTTTATTTTATCTGTTTATTTTAAAGGAGCTTGTAAAAATTTCTGTATGGTGTCCAGACGTAAAGAATAACACCATCCTTTCTCTTCCCGAGGGTGTCGTAAGAGGTGACTAAAGGACACACCAGATAATGGGCAGCAGCATTCTCTGTGCATTGCAACATCCACACTGCGATTGCCAATCGGCATGTTAAGCGTGGCGATTATGGCAAAACCCCATAATGATAAGCACAACCAAAAGGAATAGGTCCTAGTGGTCACTACTGCCGGGCGGCAGCCTCACTACCCTTAACTCCGGTAGCGATCAACTTGCTTCGCCATAATCTTATGGCGAAGCAAGTCGTGCGAAGAATCTCCGGATGGGATCCGGCTACCCCTTTAGAAAACAATGACCGTACCTGACAACATATAGCACGCGTAAACTCCGCTTCGACGAGAAGATCATCGAACTTTAAGAAAAATTGAGCAGGTTACGATAGAGTCTTAATAATAATAATAATAATTTATTCAATAAGTAGTTTGTACAAGGCATACAGAGTAGTCTTAAATACTAGAGAAAAACAGTACATTCATTACGAAGTGGGTCCTAGGACTCCCTTTCCTAAACTAGGCAGAAATTCTGTCTGTATCTTAGGAAAGAGTTTCCAGTTATAGGGGGTCGTATTACGGTTACAAAATAAAATAATGACATTGTTACGTGCAGTGGGTGAACAAAGTACTTAGTTAAATATGTGTAGTGTGTGTGCGTGTATGTGTGTGTGAGAGTAAGTATGTGTGTGTTTGAGAGTGAGTATATGTGAGTATGAGAGTGAATATGTATGTGTATGAGAGTGAGTATGTATGTGTATGAGAGTGAGTATGTGTGTGTTAGTTTTAAGCGCATTGTATGTGTAAGCCTATCTCGTTTAATGTTTAATGTATTGTGGGATTATCTGAAGTCTGAAGACAGGAGGAGGATCGATAATTCTCAAATTTGGAAACCTGCTTTATTTTCCGGGGGAGATGACCAGCAGTCCCAGGATGGTTTTAGGTTTATCGTCCACAGGTCCCTTGTGGACAATGTGGTGAGGATCGAGAGTGTGTCAACCAGGGTGGCGTATCTTATACTCAGAATATCATCAAGATATTCTCAGAATATCATGAACCTCTCTGCTTAGCATTCGTGGACTACGAGCTTTGATTCGATCGAGACTTGGGCTGTACTGCAATCTCCAACGGTTCCAGATTGACTATCGGTGCGTCAAAGTGCTGAAGTGTTCGTACGAGAAACATCACAATGTCAGTCCGACTTCAGGACCAGATGGTGGATGGTGGAGGCACGGAGACGTCATTTCTCCAAAACTGTTTACGGCTGCAATGGAGGATGTCTTCAAGGTTCTGGACTGGAGTGGACTAGGCATTAATGTCAATGGCGAGTACATCCTTCGGTTTGCTGACGATATAGTAGTCATGGCTGAGACTACGGAGGAGCTCATTACAATGCTCGATTACTTTAGTAGAGCTTCCGAAAGAGTGGGCTTTAAAATAAACATGGACAAAACCAAAGTCATGGTCAATAACCATGTAGCACCCACTCCGACGAAAATCGGAGACTCTACACTCGAAGTTGTAGACGATTACGTTTACCTGGGACAGATAATCCAGTTGGGTAGATCTAACTTTAAGAAAGAGGTCAATGGTCGAATCCGACTCTGCTGGGCAGCGTTCGGGAGGCTGCGCGGTATCTTCTCTACCAACATACTAGTGTCTCAAGACGAAAGTCTGAGACCAGTGCGTGTTGCCAGTGATGAAATATGCCACTGAAACATGGTCGCTTACAATTGGCCTCTTCAGAAGGCTTACAGTCACCCAAAGGGCAATGGAAAAGGCTATTCTTGGAGTTTTCTTGAGTGATCGCATCAGGAATGAAGATATCCGCAGGAGAACCAAGGTCGCAGACATAGTTCGAAGAATCGCCAAACCTGAGTGGCAGTGGGCAGGGCACATTGCTCGTAGAACGGATGGTCGCTGGAGCCGAAAGGTTCTAGAGTGGCGATCGGGCATCTGAAACGCAGCGTTGGAAGGCCTCCCACAAGGTGGACCGACGACCTGGTGAGAGTCGCGGGAATGCGGTGGATGACGACGCACAGGATCAGTCGTTGTGGCGACGTTTGGGCGAGGTCTATGTCCAATAGTGGACGTCTTTCGGCTAAAATGATGATGATGTGCTCGTTTATTACTTTTTGTATTTAAAAACAATAGCATTGTATAAGAATGTGAAGTACCCTGGAGCATTTTTATGAGGTTACAACTTGTTTGACATTATGAGCATGGCAGTTGAGAGTTTGTCATGCTCACTCAAATATCTCGCTGATGATGGTACGTTTTATTGGGTCATTTGGTGGACCTTCAAAAGGGTTGAGCTCAGTGGGGCTGATACACGTGTCATGTTCGTGTACGGGCGCCGTCAGTTGAGACTGGTTTTTTTTAATTTCTATTTTTTTATTAATTTTTTTTTTCATTACTTATCTACCTACATTGTGCTCACATAATAGAAGCGACTAATGTGACTTAAAACGGTGTCTATGGAGTTCCTTGCACGTTCTTCTCCATAAAGATCTACGCTTTGGAACGTGCAGTTTAGCTTCACTTTTTTATATGTATTTGTGTGTCTAACCCTGCTTATCTTGGCTACTTGCGTGATCGTTTTTCGTTCACTCAATTTATGTTTGTATCTATTTATTTACTGCTATTGTTAAATATGTATGTATTATATGATTTAATTCAGATAATATGGTCTATTTAATTCTTCTCTATATTTTTTAAACACACTGCGTCTACATCTCTCATCCAACTCTCCTGTCGCAGGTCTGCTGGAAGAAATTTCGTTAGAAATAAGCAGGACCTTTGCACTCTTTTATCTGTATTTGATCTGTTCGCATGCCAAATGGTCGTTTTTGGCAGTCTATATATGCATCTTTGTATCTATTCTATCTATGTATTTATTTATGTATACGCGTACATACATACATACAAATACGGTTCAGTTGAAAACCAGCGTCAGGCAACTAGTTGTTGTAGTAGTTGTCTGGCATTTTTGCTGAACTTGACCTATTTGGCGTAGCCGTGAGAGATTAACATTGTTAGTTTTCTTTTTTTAATAAATGTAAAGGCTTTTGAGCCCTTTCAGCAATGTTAATCGGATCTGTAACCTCGAAATGCGATTCGTAATAAGGCGTGGTTTATCAGGCGAAGGGTATAGATACTCGTTACAAATCAAATCACTTAATGTTAGGAGTAAAATGAAAAGAAAATACTAAGTAAGCGGGGCCCGACTCTCACCACCCATAGTTGGAAGGTGAGTAGTGGGAATAAACCCTTAAGTTTTAGTTATTAATTAAGAACTTTTTCTATATTACTTCAAGAAAAAAAATACAAAGTAATTTTATTTTAATAAATTTGTTTAAAACTAATTTAGCAAAAGACCTCTGAAAATCTGCTATTTTACGTGAACTTTGGCCCCCCATAATGTACTCATTAAAAAAAGTACACAATACAAGCCTTGCACATTTAATATGAGATTCTGAATGACGCCAATTTTTCTGAAAAACTTTTAAGCGAATGAGTAATTAATCAAAATTACAATTACCGCACGCCTCGTTTGTGAAACCGTACCATATTTAGTTTAGATTTTAGTAGCAACTAGCAAGCATCGTTTGACTGGCGATGTTGCCGTTCCGTAGTGCGCCGCCGCCCGCGCTACGCCGCGCCGCTTAGGTTGCGCGGGTTGACAACAATGCATACGGTAACGATAAAAGTATCGATACTTGTAACGTTAATTGGTAACGTTATTTTATAGATTCGATACCAAGGTATCGTTACTCATGTTACCGTTAAAATGTTAACTTTATGAAAATAACGTTAATTAACGAAACTTATAGTGTGAATTTGGTAACGTTAACAAGCCCTGGTACAAAGTTTATAAACCGCCATATTGAACGCGTTCTTACATTCGTTCATTCCCGCTAGATACATTATTTATTGAGAATTACTGTACCTACCAACTTAATATTGCATTGAAATAGCATAGGTAAATATTCTAACCGCTAATTATCGTGAGTTAGCTCGGCTAACTTACCTACAACTTATATTCAACCGCATTCTTTTCTTACACCCGCTTAGAATAAAATAATTATTCTAGGCCTACCCGCTATACTTAATATTTTCTACGTTATATTTTCTAGTACTATTATTCCAACAAGGAAGATCTTAAAATGAAAGTTAAATTACTTCATGCTAAAAATCAAGCAATCTATGAACGTTTATCGTCATTATATGAAGCTTCTAAGAAAATAAATACGACTAGTATCGAGCTTCGTTCGATGGAAACATTCATGGCGGACACGGAGACACTCTCAGTCACTCGTCAAGAATTTAGTACCAATTTAGATAAAATAAATACATATTCTTTACTATTAAATCCTGATCATAAAATCGATTATAACAGTCTAACATCTTACGATGGAGTATATACTCGCGTAGAACGAGTGCGATCACTTATCGCCGCGAAGTTTTCAAGGTCATTGGACGACTCGGCGTCTAATGATAACGCAAAACAATATAAAGGCGCGGTCAAACTGCCGCCGATTCAAATTCCGTCCTTTGATGGTAGAATTGACAACTGGCCTGTTTTTTATGAATCATTTAAATCAAATATCCATAGTAATTTGAACCTTACAAATTCTCAACGTGTACAATATTTGATAGGTAGTTTCAAAGGAAATGCATTGCAAATTACTGCCGGAATTATTCCCTCGGGTGATAACTATACCGCTATCTGGAACAGTTTTACGCAACTAATAATTCCGCGTCTTTGAATAGTTTCATTGAAAGTTTTCACGTGTCCGTTTCCGCCTTAGAACAATTACAAATTAACGATTTAAAGGATTTTATTTTGCTTAGTTTAGCTGTGAGAAAGTAAGACCCCGCAACCGTACATTTATTTGAAATGCATAAGAGAGATGAGGAAATTCCTACTTATACGGATTTCGTTGAATTTATAAAATCACAAGTTAAAATATTGGATCGCACCATTTCATCTCGAACCGCGTTAGTGAGTAACAACCCTAATAGAAATAATTCTTCTCGTAATCAGTCACGTGATAGTACAGTACATACTTTTGTAGCTTTTGATAATAATCAAACTTGTTTGTATTGCAATAAATTCGCGTTTGGATTTTATTAAAAACAAACGTGGATGCGTAAATTGTCTTAGTACGCTTAGTACGCACACTGCTTCACAGTGTAAATCTATACATACTATACTAGTAGGACGTGTAACAAAGGACATCATTCTGTTTTAAATCTAGAACACAGTTCGCAGCCGCCTTGATCTGTCTCGACTGACGCTGCCACTAGCTCCGCGGATTCGCAACAGGTGGCGCTATATGCGTGCTCTCGCGTCGGAGGTACAAACACACCACGTAGTACCACAGTATAAATATTTATTTATTTATTTAAAACTTTATGTACTAATGAAACATTGTACAAAGGCGGACCATCGTGTTCCGGTACATTTTTTACTACTTAACATATCTCCTCTTTTCTTATATCTATGGGTGTAACGCAAGCTGTGGTAATGTTCGAAAGAGTGACCGTGGCCCTGGATCACAAAGGGTAACTGAAGGAACACGGGTGGGTTTAGTTTGTAAAGTCTGACACTCCCTCTCGCAATGCCTTAAGCATTTTCTACCAGTCGACCTTAAACCTCGACCTAAATATGGAACAGTATAGAAACTAAGCCTAGTTGATAAAATAAATACCTACGCTCCATTAAAGCAATAGGGTTGTCACTGTTACTCAATGTTTTTGATATTGTTTATTTTTATGAAAATAAAAATGTGTTTTGTAGTGATCATTCAATCGAACAGAAATAACTAGTTTACAAATAAAATTTAAATACGTAATCTTATGACATCGCATCAGTTAACCTGAGCAAAAGACGACCATATCACAGCCCGCCATAAAAGCAAATTCAGAAGTATTTCAGTTTTTTTTTTGAAGTAACCAATTATACTGTTTTATTGTTAGCTCCTTTTTAACACTCTCGAAAACCGCGAAAACGACACCCATAACGAAAAAGTTGATAATTTTTTGCAGCCGCCATCTTGGATTTCCATTTTGACACCACTATCGGATTTAACACCCTCGAAAACCATGAAAACGACACCCATAATGAAAAAGTTCATAATTTGTTGCAGCCGCCATCTTGGATTTACGTTTTGACAGCACTATCAGCTTCAACACTCTCGAAAATCGCGAAAACGACACCCATGACAAAAAAATAATAATTTTTCCAGCCGCCATCTCGGATTTCTATTTTGACATCACTATCGGATTTAAAACCCTCGAAAACCACGAAAACGACACCCATGATGAAAGAGTTAAAGTAAAAAAAAGTAAACAAATGTAAAGGACTTATTACACTAGGCGTTATCAGCACACGATACTGAGAGTGTCTTATTTTTTGTTCCGAGTAAGACAGTCGGACCCTTATTCCACTACGCGACATCGACTTAGACTTTCTTAATATCGAGTGGTGTAATATGCCCCTTAGTAGTAAAAAAAAAATAGATTTAAGTTTACGAATGTATTGTGATCGATCACACGGACTCGTAATTTTATTCGATACAATATTATAATAATAAATCATTCTTACCTTACACAGTCAGCAGGAAGTTTGAAAAACGATAGCTCCGGTTTTGAAGAAGCTGAGTTCAAGCAGCCGTATACTACGCAATACGCTCGGGGCATTTTTATGAAGATCGCGTAAACTTTAATAAGCGCGACCACTCGTCTTTTCTCTCGGTTTTCATTAAACCTCGTACTCGACATGCTTTTGTAAGCCGTTTCTTTGTCTATTTAGGACCCGTTTTATATAATAAGCTCAATAGGATACTTAATATTTATAGTGTTAGTTATAAACATTGTAGTCTTAAGTTAAACGAATATTTGGGAAAACTTGACTACACGGACACAGAAAAACTTCTTGAATTACTTCAATAATTTTATAGATATTAAATTCGTAGTTTTGTTTTTTAAACTGTATTTCTTAATTATCTTAGTATTCTTTAATAATTAATTAAAGGTGGGTCAAAATAAACTGATCGCTTAGTCTAGTGATGGCCTGAAACACAGGTTTTTGTTAACCTAGCTCAGGCAAGTCGCTACAAGTTATAATGGCAGTACTAATACACCATTAATATGTCAATATAAACATGTGTAAATAAAACTAGATTTTATATAATTAGTTAATTAAGCCAATCTTTTTATAAATTAGTACTACGAAGTATTTATAAATGTGGTTTATGTATTTCTTTGTAAAAGTACTTAAATAAATTATTATTATATTATATATTATTATATAATTCGTGAAGCAGGAATAACACGAAATTCGAACGAAACTAATTCAAAATACAAAAATACTTCAGAGTACACTTCTCTGCAGCCATTTGCAATAGAAGTCATAATTAGTTCTCTGGACGCTCGCAAGTGGCGCTTCAAATGGGCACAAAAAATTTGCTGTCACACGTATATGGAGCAGACTGTCCAGTGGTATATATTAGAGGTCAGTGGACAGAAGAAAGCTAAGAAGGTGTAATTTGTTAACATCTTATATAATGATAGTTGTAATATTCATATTTTTCTTGTTTTTTTTTTTTATATAGCCTCTTTTTTATAATGTGAATGTGAGAACACTACTACTAGACTCCGCGAATTTTTAGAATACTCCCAATTACGACGACTCACTTTTTTATTATAATTATTTTTATTGTGCTTTTGTGTACAATATTGACTTGTCTACACTGTTCTTACATAATATCTATTAATACTGTAATATGGAAATATTGTAACCTCAACCACTTTTTTAAAACAGTAACCATGGAGTTTCTTGCCGGTTCTTCTCCATAGGAAACGACCAATTTGGAACCATGCATTAGCTTCTGACGTTTTATAAGTGCCCATGTAGGCCTATCTATTCTATACTTAATCTGTAGAAGTGAAAATTCTGCACATTGAAAATATCAAAAAAATAAACGGCAGAGGGTGTTACTAGACCGACACCGAACCCAAAAACGTGATTAAAAAAATTTTGGTCCGTCTGTCTATTTGTTCAGGCATCACGCAAAAACTACCGGTTCAATTACGATGAAACTTGGTATAATTATTTTTTAATATCCTGAGCACCACACTGGGTAATTTTTATCCCGGCAAAAGTATCTTTTCTTCTCTACTCTACATATAATAAAACAGTAAGATTATTTTGCGATGGTATTAATAGGCGCACAAAACTACTGAACCGATCCTATTCACATTTTGCATACATAATCCTTATAGGTCAGGGCAACTTATAGGCTACAAATTATCACGGTATTTGCTATGGGGGGTGAGCAATATTCCAAAATGTCGGTATTGAACGACATTTGCCGCGAGTTCGATCTCCTATAATATACAATGTTACTTCAATTGTAATAATAAAACAATTTTCTGAATATTTTTACCACATCATTGACATTTTTACTTCACATTTTTATAAAAAGTAATCAAAACATAATAAAATCAAAGCGGCGAAATGAAAATATACTATATTTTTTTTCCAGTTAGCTACAAATTTAATATCTTAGACGAAAATCATCACGCTATCATTGATAAAGAGCCAAGTAGTCCATTTGACGTTTATATAAGAATACTTATTTTAAACAGAAATCAATGAGCGCCGTAGCATAGCGCTCATAATATGTCTAGATCGGTGCACGGCAGGATGCGAGTTCGAATCTTAATTTTTTTTTTGTTATTGTTTCATTTTATTTTACTGTAAACAAAAAAATATATTATAATTTTGCGTTCGGACTTATTTTTTATTAACATTCTGGTTTCTACATCAGAACTTTCGAAGCAGTTTATCAGATACTGACCTCCACTATACATTACTGAAAAATTACGATCATTTATTGAGACGTCCACTTAATAAACCGACAGCGGTTTTTATCAATCATATTTTTTATTTTTACCTTTTACCATATAATTGTTATAACTTTAGTCAAGCAAGACCTGCCAACCCAACCTAAGGCAAGAAAAGTAAATATGTACTTAATTATTGATTGTAGAGTAACACGGCTAAAGGTTTTACATTTGTCAAAGGCATGGCATGGCTGGAAAGACAACATGCCGTCCTTACCTTCCGCATGACCCAGGTCCTCATCGGACGTGGTAAGTTCGGGAGGTTCCTCCACTGGATTCGTGTGTAAGAAACGTCTGGGCGCTACCACTGTGTGAACCGCCCGGAGGATACGGTGGAACATACGGTAGAGGTTTTTCCCACCTGGTCAGAGCACCGCCGTTTCCTCGTGGGGGCGACCGGCGGCAGTGATCTCTCGCGCCAGGCCTTGGTACAGGCCATGGTCTGTAGCAAGGAGGAGTGGCAAGCGCCGCCTCTCGCCTCGATGATGATGAAAAACACGGCTAAAGGTTTTACATTTGTTAAAGGCATGTTTTTAATATAATAAAAAAAACGGCAGCTATTCACTTATCTCATAACAATCTGACAAGATTTTCATCCGAAAACACATCACAATCAGGTTAAGAGTCCAAGAGAGAGTTGAACATGGACATCGCGTTAGAAATAGGACCTGTAGTTCAGAAGCAACTGTTTTTCGATGAAGTATTAGAGGAATTGTGTCTTAAGCTGCCTAGGAGAAAGTTAGAAGGTATTGTCTTGGTGTAGTCACATCAATTGCCACACTCAGAGAAACTACTCAAAAACCAATCACACATTAGTGTTCAACGTTGATCAGTTTCGATTAACGCCTCAGAGATCCGTCACAAGTTGTGCATAGTACAACACACGAAATGTCACTCTATGGAATCCCGCCAAAAAAAAGCAAATACTGGTAAATCACAGAAAGATGCTCATTGAGTAGTTCGAGGGGGTTACCAGTACTTTAAGGAGCGTCTCACTCAGACTTGACCATAGCCTACTGTTTAGAAAGAATACCTAATTCAAAAATTCAAAAAATTGTGTATTATGACTTAAGCAACCATACATATTATAAAGAGGTTGGAAGCATAACGTGTTGAAAATCGGCGCTAAATCATGGCTTTTGGAATTTCCGAAAGTGTCGGAAAAATCAGTTCATGACTTCTTCTTGCACTTTCATAGTATCGTAGAATATGTAGAACGAGTATTTAATGCATGTCAACGTAAGACTGACACAGTCACAGCTCGCCAGTCACAGGCACGTACTGCGTAGGGACTGCATCGGAAAGCGAAAGGGTTACACCAGGCTTCCCAATAATAACAATAACCGACGTGGTTTGAGTTACTGAAGACAGTTTGATTATGTACGTATGATGTATCCAACATTCTTTGCGCCCTTACGTCGACATCCGGTCGTTACTTTCTTGACAGTGAGTGGTGTCCAACACTGAGACAACATTTTGATGGAGGCCAGTGTCAGTTACAGCCGCAATTGGCTGGGAGATTTGTTTGCCATCATTTTACTGTTTTGTAAAGTCACAAACACAGAGCAGTCGTAGGTGTTTCGAGAGGCTTCTATTTCAAATTCGGCGGATTGGCCGAAGGTCACGGTGGAGTATACGGTTCCCCGGTCTGCCCCGCTTTGGAGGAGCAACGCCCAAAAATTATCAAGCTGTAACAATTCTCTCGCATATTCTTCATAAATACAGTAATTTTGGAGCAAGATGACGTCACAAATCACTGCGTAGAAACTGTAAAGTTGCTAACTATGGTGGACTGCCAATGCACATTATCCAGCTGAACGTCAGTCTGCCGATTATTCTCCTTCAAAAACCTCCACTAAAGCTTTATAACAGGGGTCGCCTAAAACTCTGCAGAGTACTATCATCGAGTCAAAACTTATGGAGGTAACTCTTTCCAACAATCTCATAGCCCTAGCAGTCATCAGCCCAAAAGCGCCCCGTCTGTTTACTAATATCTGTTCGAGGTGCGCATAAAACATCTACTCGCCATCAAGCCTGCGAGTCTCGACACCCGATTGACTCCGACGGCGGCTGGGGTGTGATCATGTCCTCTTCCTCATGATTTCAACCACCTTCTTTACTCGCATTACTGCTTCGCCGTAGGAGGTGGTTGCTTCCCATTCCCCATTGCTCCGTATCAGGCCTGAACTAAGGCCAGACGCGAGAAGTTGCTGCCGCTAATTTCCCAAGCCAAGTGTGGTTAACTTCCACCGTATACCCCATTGTGTCCTCTGGGCGGTTCGCACAATGGTTACACAAAAAACACCCGGGTAGGCTGTTTCTTTCCGCTGAATCCGAAAAAGGTACCTTCCGAAACACCTATGTTCGATGAAGACCTGCATCAATGGACGCTGTAATGGCCTTATTAGCATTTCCTTAAAGAGGAGATTTACTACCGCGATTGTGGCGAATTCAAGTTACCGTGGCTCTGGGATGCAAAGGGCAACTAAAGGAATATAAGTGGGTTTTAGTCAGTAAAAGCCTAACACTACGTGTCGCTTTACCCAAAGCAGGGGGCTACATGTCTCTTTCTGATTATTGACGTTCATAAGTTTATTTGATGTATCTCATTTATGTGTATTTTGTTCTTGGTGAGCGAAATAAATAAAATTAAATGTATAAATCTGGACATAAGACATTGTATATTATTACATATTTACTGGACGTAATTTTCGTTTTGGCCTTTAACCGTTTTATGTGAAAGTAAAATAAATTAATTAAATGCTTTCGGCATGAATCATAGGCACAGATTTAATAGTTGCATTTGCGCATTTTTACGAACTTGATGCGGACGAAGTCGCAGGCAACAGCTAGTGTAATAATAAGAAAAGAAAAAGTTTATAATTAAGGGGCCATTCAAGTATTACATAAGTACTACAGGGAGGCGGGGGGGGGGGGGGGGTCTTTGCTTTGCTTAGTTTTGATGACATGGGGGATGAGGGGGTCTAGATGGTGATTACGCTGATGTACTAATCTAAAACTAAAAAATATATATACTGCTGACAGTATATATATTTTTTTGTTTTTTAAGAGTCGATGTTTCTAAGTCGCAAGAAAATGAGTAGACACGACACACATCACTGAGCAGCAAAGATCCAATCTCATTGAAGATTTAGAGTCATAGATTCGTGTATCATGGACTGACGACTGTTCGTTTGAATTAATATGTCGAAGTTTGATTTTTCCTTTATTTCAAGCCTATTCCTTATTTGTAGACTTACAACTACTGCTCATAAATTAATAACGAAACCAGTACATTGACATGCTTGTACCAATGTTAACGTAAGCGTGGGGAGGGGGTGAGAGCTTTGCTTACTTTTGCTGTCAAGGGGGACGGGGGAGATAATATTTAAAAAACATAAACAAGTTTATATGGCAATGCAGAATACCTACTTTAATTGTGAATTTGACATGCAATCATTAATTATAGTAACGCTAAATATTTAAATAAACCCACTTTGAAATACACAGATCACATACACTAAAGAAAAGCTTAATGTGGCATACAGCCTCATTTGTTGCTGGGTTGGTGAGGAATAAAACCACTGGTTGACTTCTTTCTTCTATATTTGGAGTGTTCTCTTCAAGATGGCTTGCCGCTGACTGGTCTCGGTCGGCCAAAATGTTCCTACTTTTATACAATTTTTTATAACTCTTCTTGAGTATCTAACCAATCACAAATAATCCCATTTAAAGCGTTAGCCAATCAGAGCGAGGCAAGAAATTGTGCAATTTTCCTAAGTATCTCGAAACTTTACCGTAACGAGAACCGCGCGACAATATTTATCGATTTGCGCTAAATAAACTTAAACAAACTATGTTTTTAAGGTTTCTACGTACTAACTATTTAACAAGAATATAAAATAAAATAAAACATAACACAAATCTTACACTAACTTTACCTTATGTACAGAGTAAGTTCACTATCTACTCAACTATGAAGGATGTAATTACGGCACTTATTTACTTAAACTATTAATGTTCATAATCACTTTCATACAGTTTTACGGTGTCTATGTACCACTTATGTACAGTTCACTATCACTATATATTTCACTTGTCCCGCACATCACTCCCGCCGTGCGACCGTGTCGCATCCGTCCGCGGTGCGGGCTCGATGCTCGTAGGCAGGGGCAGGATCACCAACTTCTTCACAGGCCGGCGCAGAACACCTCCCTTGGTCAGCACGTCCACCGTCCGCACGATGTTGTCGGGACCCGGATACGTAGCGATGACCCTTCCTCGGATCCACACGTTGCGGGGTAGATTCGGGTCGACGATCTGCACGAGGTCGTTGACCCCCACCGCCTGGCCTCGTCCGTTGGGCTCCCGCCGGTGTTGCAGCTCAGGGAGATACTCCTTCACCCAGCGTAGCCAAAAGATGTCCGCTAGCCGTTGTGCGGCCCGCCAACTGGATCGTGAGATGGTGTCTTGCTCGGTGAACGTGCCTGGTGTGGCACGCGCCCTGGTCCTCCCAATAAGAAGTGATTGGGAGTGAGTGCTTCTGGGTCTTCTGGGCTGACTGAAACGTGAGTCAGCGGACGGCTGTTGACGGTGTTCTCTACTTCCGTTAGTAGAGTCATGAGAACCTCTTCTGTCGGGTGACGTTCGTGTAACGTCGCGGTGAGCGCTGTTTTGACGGAGCGAACCATACGCTCCCAGGCCCCACCCATGAACGGAGCTCCAGGCGGTATGTAACGCCAGGAGATGGTCCTCTTCGCTGTTTCTTCGGCCGTCGCTGCGTCGATCGCCTGTCGTAGTTCTTTGTCGGCGGCCTTCAAGTTAGTGCCGTTATCCGACCATATTTCAGTCGGGCAACCTCGTCGTGCGATCATTCTTCTTACTGCCATTACTGCGGAGTCGGCGCTAAGTGAGCCGGCGACTTCCAGATGTATAGCTCGCGTCGTGAGGCATGTGAAGATGGCCACATATCTCTTTTGTCGGGTTCGTCCGACAGTCACTGATAGAGGTCCGAAGTAATCTACCCCGGTGAAGGTGAAGGGTCGCTTGTGGTGAGCTAAGCGACACGCTGGCAGGTCTCCGGTTCTCGGATGTGGTGGCACTAGTGTCTTCATTCTGCAGAATAGGCATCTTCTCAGTATTGCGCGTGTGATAGGGCGCAATCTTAGTACCCAGTACTGTTGTCTGCATTCGTTGACGGTGGCTTCCACGCCGGCGTGATGGAGTTGCCGATGTATTGATTGTATCCAGAGCTTAGTCGTGGGATGGTCACCGTCGATTATCAGCGGGTTCTTGAACTCATCCTTCATGTCCTGGACCGCTCGAATACGGCTTCTGAGTCTGAGTTGGCCGTTTATGGACTCGACGCTGAGTTGGTGAAGGCGGCTCTCTTTGTTGATTGTTTTCCCATTGTTGAGGCTATCTATTTCCTCCGTGAAGGACTCTTCCTGAGAGGATCTCATCAACAGTTCTTCGGCTGTCTTGAGAAGCTCGGCTGTCACTGGTAGGAGTTTCCTTTCTTCTCGTGACGGTTTCTTTGCTGTTGTAGGTTCCCGTTGTTTCACTGTAGTTCTGTTCTTCTTCCAGGTGGGGTCGGCTTCTTTATTCTTCTTCGTTCTTCTATAATTGACTCTCTGTTCGGTAACTCTGCAGAGTTGAATGAACTGCAGAACGCGTGCTGTTGAGTATCGGAGTCGGTCCCAGCTGGAGAACTTCGTAGGATCGGGCAGACTCTCTGCAAGCTTCTGTTTTCTTTTTTCATTCATATGATGCGTCCTTTCTTCATCGGGAGATTCTTCAGCTGTTGCCTTCGCCGCTTCAGTCGGCCAGGAGTCTTCATTTTGGTATAGAAAGTCTGGTCCTTTGAACCATCGATGATCTCTGTTGAATGTTGTAGGTACATCTCGGGTGGCGTCGTCCGCCACATTCAGTTTTGTCGGTACCCACCGCCAGTCGTTGACCTTAGATGTCTCTTCTATTGCTGCCAAGCGATGAGCTACGTAGGGTTTGTACGAACGTGAGCCTGTTCTTATCCAAGTCAGTACGGTTTTGCTATCTGTCCAAAATATTGTTCGTTCAGGTTTCCTTTCGTGTTCTTCGACCACTGTCTCTGCCAGTCTAGTGCCCATGACTGCTGCCTGCAACTCTAGTCTTGGGATTGACGTCAGCTTCAATGGTGCCACCTTCGCTTTGGCTATGACGAGTGATAGGTTGACCTCGCCATCTGACGTCACTGTTCTCCAGAAGAGGACCGTAGAGTAGGCTGACTCGCTGGCGTCGCTGAAGACGTGTAGTTCTAGGGAAACGGCGTCGCTGTAGTCGAGATATCGTCGCGGGATCGCTACTTCGCGGAGGTTCTTCAGATGCTCCATCCATGTTTCCCACTGCTCTGCCAGGTCTTCATCGATCATATCGTCCCACGCCGTCCCTCTACGCCAGACTTCCTGAAGGAGTTGCTTCGCTCTGATCGTGACGGGTGAGGCAAATCCGAGTGGGTCGAAGAGTGACATCACTATTCTTAGTGCTTCCCTTTTGGTTGGTATTTTACCTTCTATGAGCGTCAATGGTATTCTGGCTAGGTTGAGGTTGAAGGTGAGCTCGTCAGAGTTGATTCTCCATATGACTCCCAGGACTCGTTCAGTCTTTTCCTCTGCTTTGTAGAGTTCCATGTCCTCTCCTTGTTTATCTTCTCCTAGTGATTCTAGTAATGACGCTGAGTTCGATTTCCACTGTTTTAATTCGAAGCTAGCCTTCAGGTGTACTTCTCGTACGTCGTGTGTGATACGTTTGGCGTCTTCGAGGCTTCTGAAGCTGTCTAAATAGTCGTCGACGTAATGCTTTTCTATGATGGCAGCTGCGGCTTCTGGGTAAGTTTGTTCGTGGTGCTTAGCGTTCAGGTTCTTGACGTAGATTGCTGTTGAAGGTGAACTCGACGCTCCGAAGATTAACGACTTCATTCTGTATTCTTCTGGAGGCTGGTCATCTCGTCGGTTCCCGCGCCACAGGTACCGCAGTGCGTCTCTGTCTTCTTCTTGCAGTCTGACTTGCATGAACATTTCCTTGATATCCGCCGTAACTGCGATTATATGTTGACGGAATCGCATGACGACGCCTGGTAGTGACCGTAGTAGATCTGGACCTTTGAGCAGCATATCGTTGAGCGCTACCCCTTTGGTCTTGGCGGCGGCGTCGTGGACTACTCGAAGTTTTTCTGGTTTCATCGGGTTGGTAACTGCGAAGTGTGGTAGGTACCAGGTCTTGTTGGCCGTCTTCTCTTTTGGAGCAGGTTCTGCATACCCCTTTGTGATGAGAGCGTCCATTTGTTCGACGTACTTCTTCTTCAATGTGGGTTCACGATCAATTTTCTTCTCTATGTTGAAGAGCCTTTTCAGTGAGTTTTCGTAGTTGTCTGGAAAGTTGACATCTTCTTTGCGCCAGAGGAGACCGGTCTGGAATCTTCCTTCTTCAATCTTCGTTGTAGTCTTCTCTAGGATACGGAGGGCCTGTTCTTCCGGATCAGTCTTCGGTTTCTTAGGGTTGATGCATAGTGCGTCCATTTCGAAGTAGCGTTTCACGAGGACTTCTAAGTCTTCTTCTGGATCTTCTGTGACGTGCGACACGAAGTCGATCTTCTGTCCGTAGGTTCGTGTTTGGCTACCGTGGAGTACCCAACCTAGTGGTGTGAGAGATGCCACTGGGTGGTTGTTGTCTCCTCTTCTTACTTCCGTTGTCAGCAGAAGATGCCAGTTGTCTTGTCCGATCAGTACTCGTGGCTTCGCGTTGGTGTACGTGAGGTGTCCTCGGATGTCCGATAAGTGTTGACATCCTTCTAGTAATTCTTGTGGCACCCGTTGAGATGAGACTTGCAGGTTCTTCACTGTGCGCGCTTGTATTTGCTCTTCGTGATCGTTGAGTCCCTTCAGCTTTATGATGACTCTTCTGGATGCTGACTCTGACGTCTTCATATCATTTATGGTTTCTATCTTCAGCGGGTCTATGGGGCCTGTAGCTCCGATGCTGGTCGCTAAACTATCGTCGACAAGCGTGACTGTTGACCCGTCGTCCATTAGCGCGAAGGTGTTGACAGCTCCTTTCGGTCCTTCCACCTGGATCGGGAGGATCTTCAAGTATGATTGCTTCTTGATTGTCCAAGTTGAATTGATGACTTCAGTTGCTTCTTGTTTCGCTTCCGCCTTCTCTGTTTTCTTGTCATAGTGTAGCATCTTGTTATGAGAGTACTTGCAGGCGTTGATTCCACACGGCTTGGGTCGGCAGTTGTGAGTCTTGCTTCTGTAACGGAGGCACCTAAAGCAGAGGCGCTTAGACTTGGCTATGTCCCATCTTTCATTCGCATCCAACTTCTTGAACTGTTCACACTCTGTCGCGTTGGTGTGTCCCGTGTTCTCACATATGAGGCACTTCGGTGGCGGTGTCTTCACAGTCACGTTGTTAACCCTTTGCATCCTTTTCTGTGGCGCGACTGTCGCTGGTATTGCTACCTGTTCAGGCAGCGCGTAAGGTCCGCACAACTCAGCTTCTCTCTTGAAGAACTTCTCGATCTTGATGAGGCAAGGATCTTCACGTGGCTGTGTGGCTGAGAAGTCGTAGTATCTATATCGTAGGGTTGGCGTCAGCTTGTCGACTAGTGTCTTCGCTAGTTCAGGATTGTACATGTAATTGAAACAATCCAGAGTCTTCAGTGTAGCTACGACGTTCGAGATCTTGGTGGCGAATATGCAGATGTCCCTCGGTGACTCAGTAAGACGTGGTAGGCCTCGAAGCGTCTCCATCTCCAGCATGGCTATTGATTCTGGTCTTCCGAATCTTGACTCCAAGGTCTTCATCACTTCCGCTGGGTGTGCGTTGGTTATTAATAAACCTTCAACCGCTTCTTTGGCTTTCCCTCTCAGGTTTCTTCTGAGTCTATTTGTATTCTCAACTGTACTGAACATCGCTTCGGTCTCGTAGTAGGCGGCGCGGAATGGCAGCCATTCCTGATGACCCCCACTGAAGATCGGCAACTCGACGAACTTAGGTCGCTGTGAGGCGCTGACCGCTCGGGTGATGGCTTCAGCTAGGAGAGCTAAATCGGTTTGACCTCCCGCCGGTGGCTGACGTGCTTCTTCCTGCTTCGCTGTCATTGGTTCTTCTATGTGAACAACCGTTGGTTCTTCTATGGCGCGGTGAGGTTCATTAGTGATTGCTAGCACCGGACGGTTCGTTTGATTTTCCAACCAGCTGTCCACTCTTGCGTTAACTTCTGACTTCGTGTAGAGGGAGACGTCATCTTCTTCCTCTTCTGAGTCTTCTTTTTCCAATGTAGCTAGGCGTGCTGCGGCTAATTCCACTTGTAGGCGTAGTAATTCTTCCTTCGCCTTCGCAATCTTGTGCTGTTTCGTCTTGCTGTGAGTAGATCCCCCCCCTCCCCCCCTGCTGCTAGGGAGACGGAGGTCCTGTGGTCCAGCCGGTTTTGTTGGACCGGTGACGTTCTTCGTAGCTCGCTTCACTGTAGAGGTTTCTGTTTCTTGGCGAGCTTCACTGGTGACGACAGTAGCGGGTGGCTTCATCAGCTGTTTGGCCTTCGCACCTGCAGTCAGCGTCGTCGCAGCGGATGGTGTTACGGATGGAGCGGCGGCGCTGTCAAGGTGCGAGGCAGGGGGGCCGCTTGCGGCCGAAGTAGATGCGGCGGCGGCGGCGGTCGAGGTGGTTGTGGCGGTCGCGGAAGTCACGGTGGATGGTTCAGTCGTCGCGGAGTTGTCTGTTTGTTCCGAAGTCTCCGTGGCTGTCGTCCCTGTTGCTGTCGATTCCGTGCTGGCTTCCGCGCTGGTACCGGTCGCCGATGTAGTGGTTTCGGACGATGACGGCTTCTGTTCACCCGACGGCTTGCGGCTTCTATCTACTGAACGTGTAACGGGCATGCTGTAAGCTGATTTTCTTTGAATATCTTGAATCTTGAGAACGCTTCTTATTATTTTTCGAAGAAATCTTCCCTATGACGTGAAGTCTTCCTATCTTGAGTCTTGAAACGCTTATTTGTTGAAGAAATCTTCCCTATGACGTGAAATCTTGAAACGTTTCTTATTTTTCGAAGAAATCTTCCCTATGACGTGAAATCTTGAAACGCTTCTTATTTTTCGAAGAAATCTTCCCTATGACGTGAAATCTTGAAACGCTTCTTATTTTTTCGAAGAAATCTTCCCTATGACGTGAAATCTTGAAACGCTTCTTATTTTTCGAAGAAATCTTCCCTATGACGTGAAATCTTGAAACGCTTCTTATTTCTCGAAGAAATCTTCTCTATGACGTTCCCCACAAATATCCGGCTCGAAGGACCATTAAATGTGGCATACAGCCTCATTTGTTGCTGGGTTGGTGAGGAATAAAACCACTGGTTGACTTCTTTCTTCTATATTTGGAGTGTTCTCTTCAAGATGGCTTGCCGCTGACTGGTCTCGGTCGGCTTTTTTTTTTTTTTTTTTTTTTTTTTTGTGTGTGGCCTCTCGCAGGTCAACCTAGGAGGTTGTCGGCTGCTTAACCGGTCTTGCCTGTGGCGGCCTCGATTAGAAATCAAAGCCTCCAGCCAGGGCTTACTTAAAACTACTTAAAACTAAGCGACAACACGCTAAGGGCACCCCCTATGGGGTACGGGCCTCGGCTTAGGGCGTCGCTGGGGGGGGGCAGCAAGGGACGAGCTGGATCGAACAGTATTATTATTTATCGGGGATTATCTCGGTCGGCCAAAATGTTCCTACTTTTATACAATTTTTTATAACTCTTCTTGAGTATCTAACCAATCACAAATAATCCCATTTAAAGCGTTAGCCAATCAGAGCGAGGCAAGAAATTGTGCAATTTTCCTAAGTATCTCGAAACTTTACCGTAACGAGAACCGCGCGACAATATTTATCGATTTGCGCTAAATAAACTTAAACAAACTATGTTTTTAAGGTTTCTACGTACTAACTATTTAACAAGAATATAAAATAAAATAAAACATAACACAAATCTTACACTAACTTTACCTTATGTACAGAGTAAGTTCACTATCTACTCAACTATGAAGGATGTAATTACGGCACTTATTTACTTAAACTATTAATGTTCATAATCACTTTCATACAGTTTTACGGTGTCTATGTACCACTTATGTACAGTTCACTATCACTATATATTTCACTTGTCCCGCACACTTAACAAAACAAAATTCTAGAATAATTGTTAATTTAGAAATAGTAACGGAACCATTTATTAATTTCAAAGCTATTAAAGTTACTCACATTTAAAACGAACATTTGCATTTGTAACGAGATATTAAAAACTACAGTCTGCATTTAGCTGATCGTGATTAACAATTACCATAGTTTGTTTAGGTGTTTGTTTAAGGACCTTTTTGGCAACAACTAGAACCGTATCATGAACAGTGAGCCACTAATGTTGGAGCATAATACTGGGCCTTTAAGATAAAATGATCGAGACATGAGTTTAGTCGGGTGGTGCTAATAAGTTTAAGTTGATTCGAATCGCGGCGTTGATCATGGATATTTATATCACCAGTGATTATGATATTATTGTATTGTGCGATACTGGTTGAAAGCATTAAGGAAATTGGTGATGTCTTTATAGCTTGGAGGGCGGTAAACTGCTAGTGGGCACTATAGTGTTGGAGTCAATTTTTATCATGAGACTATTTCTATCTGCGATTAAGGGTTCTGCCGAAGTAATATTTAGAGATGAATGCACATAGACCACTACCCTCGCATTCTCTGTGTTATTGTTCTTGGAGACGCAAAAGTTGTAACCTGTTAGGTTGGACAAAGTATGGGTGATGGGCAGCCAGCATTCGGTAAGGAAAATAACATTCCAATCTATTTTTGTTCTAGCTACCAGGTATCGTATGTAGACATGGTATATTTTTTGAGATACTTCTGATATTTTGGCCAAGAATTTTGAGTAAATTATTAAGTGTAAATATTAGATGGAACACAAGTGTCCAGGTCTCATGTAAGGAATCCGACACGGAGACAGAGTCTATGTTGGATAGGTTGGTTTGTATTATCGAATTTTAAATAATGTTTTATTCTTGTTTAACAGTGGTAGTTTTGTATAATTGTTTATCAGTGCTATAAGCTCACGGTAGGCGCTGTTACTGGCAAAAATAAGAAACTTATTTGTTTCATATTATCCTAAAGTAAAAGTTATGTACTGGCATTCAGCAAGGCTACGTGTGTAGTGTCAATTTGTATGTGTGATCTGTTTGTGTAAACATTGTGTTGGTTGCATAAAATTATTAAATTTGTAAGATAGTGCCTGTTAAAATATGCTTAGCAAATTGTATCTACAGTATGGCAACTAAATAGTAAGAGCTATTGTGGGGAGATAAAATAAAAGACTTTATTTAAAGAAAATCACTTTATAATATGACGTACTTTTATTATCAATTAAAGAAAGATAAAGTACGAGTATTATTGGATTATTAATGCCTCTCGGGCTGTCGTTGGCCTTCCCCGCTTCTCTTTCAATCCAAGTGGTTAAGATTTTGCCTCTAAGACCTAGCAGATGCACCGATCACAGCAACCATTAATCCATTAAGTCTAATTTTTAGATGGTGTCACATTCCAAGATGTAAATACAAATTTGAACAACTACAATCCGGACTTGAATATTAATTACAATGACAAAATTATTAATGAAACAAATGTGACTATGTTTCTTGGACTAAACATTGAAAACTCTTTAAAATGGAATTCACATATTGACTATGTATGCAGTAAGCTAAACCAACTTTCCTATGCCTTGCACATGTTAAATAAAACGGCCAATCGAGCAACAGTCTTAACAGCGTATCATGGTTTAGTAGCCTCAACATTGAGATGTGGAATCATATTTTGGGGAAATGCCACGAGTAAAGATTAAATGTATTTAAATGCCAAAAAAGGTGCATAAGAGCCATATATAATTTTAAGACAACAGACAGCTGCAAAACCAATGACGTCATTGTACATCTATGAAACATCGATATTCGTCAAAAGAAACCTACATAAGTTTGCTCGAGTGACTAGTCAGCGCCGTTGTGACCAGTTACAAACTGTCGGATCTTGTACTGCATTATACAGAAACAGTATTTTTGTAATGGCTCCAAGGGTCTATAATAAATTACCAAATTGTATAAGAAATGAAGATAATGTCCGCAAATTCAAAAGTAAATTGTTTTTGTTTCTAATAGATAAGACTTATTACTCTATTGAGGAATTTTTACATGATAAACTATGACATCAGCCCTTTACTATTTACCATTGACATCTATTTGAAATTGATTATAATTTATTAATTTATTTGTTTTTAATATTACATTTATTTAACATTATTTACTATATTACCATTGACAATTTGTAACACAATATTTAAATAAACTTAGTAATGTTAAGTGTAAAACATCTTTAATGCGTAAAAGCTTTTTCGGCAATGCTCCAAAAATTTATAACAAAATACCGAATGCCATAAAAAATATGCCATTAACAAAATTCAAAAAGTCACTTAATATGTTGCTTTGTGATAAGTGTTACTACACATTGGATGAATTTTTGAATGATGGCTCAATATAAACAAAATAATGTTGCTATTTATTATAATGCGTGTGAATTTTTTCTGTCCTTGTTTTTGTGTTTTAAACTTAAATTATGAAATGTTTGGAATTTTTTTACTGTTGACATTGACATTTAATATTCTTTTTGACATTTTAATTATTTAACTTAGATACTTTTTTTTTTTATTGGGTGGGAAAATCATCCTAATGACATCCCCGCTCTTGGGCGGAGCGGGAGATAGTGTCAGACTCTTACTGACTAAAAACCCACTCCTGTTCCTTCGTTGCCTTCGTCCCAGGGTCCCGGGTTCCGCTTTCACACTACCCGTGGCCCCAGTAGGCTTCGACCCTGCTGGGCCCCTACGATTTGCTGACATCTCCTTGAGGCGCGCGTGGAACAATACGCGCCGTCGACGACTTGGGCTCGATCCGGACGGTTACCGGACGATCAGACGGCGAGCCACCCATTGCTCGCCGTCTGCAAGCCCGCGCCTACGGTGGCCGGAAATCGGGATCGGAATCCCGGCGGCGGTTGGAGCGTAAGGACCGTTGCCTCACGCGATCGGCCGCCTCCTTAGCTAGCATTACTGCTTCGCAGAAGGAGGCGACCGCCTGCCACTCCTCCTCGCTCCGGAGCATGGCCTGAACCAAGGCCCGGCGCGAGAGATCGCCGCCGCCGATTGCCCCCACGAGGACACAGCGTTGCTCTGCCCAAGCTGGGCACACCTCCACCGTGTGCTCTACCGTGTCCTCCGGGTGAGCCACACAGTGGCGAAACCCGGGCGTCGTTTCCGCACGAATCCGGTGCAGGAACCTCCCGAACTTACCGTGTCCGGTGAGGACCTGCGTCATGCGGAATGTGAGGACGCCGTGAGGTCTTTCCAACCACGCCTCAAAGAGGGGACTTACCGCCATAATTGTGGCGTGCCCAAACTTAAATACTTTGATTTTTTGACATTTTAAATATTTTGGATTAGATAGTTATTTTTTTTTACTTTTTACTTAAATTATTATTTGCTGTTGATATTGACATTTAATAATCTTTGACATTTTAATTAGATACTTAATTATTTTTTTTTGAAACTTTACATACTTAATAAGTTATAAAAATAATCCCTTAATTAGATCTGACATAATTCAAGTAATAGATATTATTTTTAAATTTTATTAATTAAATTGAATACCATATGCAGGATTCTCAAACATACATTTTTAAACTTTAATATGTAATCTTGAGCTGGATGCTCACCATATTTGTAAGCCTCCTGGCATAACATAGCGTTCTCTTCATCAAATATAAGATCTGTATTTCTGTACCCGCGCGTTTTTTTTTTTTTAATCATTGCGGCAATCATATATAATCGTTGCTTTATGTTTGATGCCGTGGCTAAAAAAAATCTTTTACTTGATTTATTAATCTCTTTATTTACTTTCATAACATAATGTATAAGATTAACTATTTATCTATTTCACATAGTTAAAGTAAGCGAACAAATAAATGAACAACAATTATATTTAAAAAAAATCTATAATTATAATATATTTGACATATTGGATGCCATTCTCCATATAAGAAGCACATTGCAAGAATTTAACTACCTACACAAACATAATTATGGTACGCTAACATCATGCTTACTTCCTAAATAGTAATCTGAATTTAAATTTTGATAACATGGTTCGATAGACACACCGGTATTTAAAAACTCCGGACTACGAATAATAATTAGGAATATACAAGACTTGATTATCTCCATCTTATCTGCAAACGGTAACTAGAGCTTTAAGCTATCCATCTCTTGACTCTATCAAAAGAAAACCTACAATAATATGAAACTGTACTAGTTTACCAGACAAATAGTCATGTCGAGGGTCAAGTTATCGACAACCATAGCAATATTATATCTATACTATACATACAATAAATCTGTAGAAGAATCGAAAAGATATCCAGCAAAACAGCCAGAACAGCACCCATTTCGGAATTTTGATTGTTTATCTGTTTGATTGTGCATGCATCACAAGTTTTATAAATAAAAATTGTACGTAATTTGAAGTAATACTTAGTGATTGTTTCGTTGCAATCAGTTCACACAGTCAAAAGAGTGTATTCAAGAAGTAAAATATCACAATACACGTAATGCGTATACCCGCATCGCCATCTACAGAATCAAAGTAGAACTAATGTTGACCGTTGAACTTCATATTTAATAGACAAAGTTGCCTCTTTTTCGAATTTTCTGAATGGCATTGTAAAGATTATTCGCGGAAGAATGACCATTATCCATGTTTGCAGACGGTAATCTTTATTTTTTTTAAATAGGTTGAAAAAGTTATGGATAAATAGGTTTTGGTACGTTTCTCTGTGCTGTTGGTTTGGTCTTTAACTGTTTATGATATTTAAAGGAATGTGAAGCGCGGTTATTGGCTCATCTAGAACACCACGCACTCTCACGTGAATCTAAAAGTTTCACGGAAAGGCGTGGCTTGCGCATAAATTCACAAAAGAGTCTGACAAACAATTGGTTTATAGTACTAGCATTATTTTCCAAGACCTTTATTCGCAAACTCTTTATTTAAATGGAAGTGGTGATACAGTCAGAGCCTTGCATTATTTTATCCTTCTTTCTATATTAGTCATGTAACGCAGGGTCTGGTCTCTTATCTAAGTGACGCATTTAAATTATCGACAACCACACGAATGAGGTCACGGGCCCAGATAGTATCAATCGCAACATAGTATTTTGGGACAGTAGATATTTTATTTATTAAAGGCGAGTTATAAAATATCTTAAATATTGCATTTTAAAACAATTACGCTAGCCACTACGTTCTCCACAGATTAAAATTCCAAGTATTTAAAACTAGCTAGTACACAGATACAATACTTATACGAGACTGCTGCTGCGTCCTAGAACTTATCTCTGAATTTTAAAATATAAATAAAAAAAGTCAATTTGTGAGCGTACGTCATTAAACCCCACGTTATTACATAGAGATGGCTGATCCTTTAGAGTCGCTTGGATTTGCTTCCTAAAGGCCTTTTGACTAAGAAAAAGAATGTGGATTGAATTGAACTCATTGTTATATGTATCAAAAAAACGATGAAGTGGTGAACGCGAGCCAGCGTTGGATGTACAGAGGCTAGTAGCGAATAGACGTCGAGTGTGTACCTCGCGTACATAAACTGTTCAAGGAACCAGGTAACACAGACTCTAAGTCTGGACAAGCAAAATGATAGCGGCACATGTAGAACAAAGGGAAAACTTCCAGGAGTTTCCGTTTTGACTTTAAGGTCAAAAATCATATTTTTTAGAAGCAAGTTTTTTTCCGATAACATCTAGAATTGATATCGCGACTGACGTCGTGCTAGTTCTATTTTTTCATTATATTTGGCTTAAAAGCGTTCCATATAGTAACTGTATATTCTCAAGGTTGATACAAACCCCACGAAGATCTCATAACAAAAACAAACATGTGGTAGGGCTTGTAAACAATCTTTTCTATTTGAACATCCAGAAGGAGCTTTGAATCTAGCAGAACGTCAAGACTGCAGAGAAAACTAATTTTACCAACCGGCTTATTAGCAAGACGACAGTCGAACTCTGTAATATTTTTCTTTCTGGTAAATCTTATAACATGACGCTTTGGAAGGCTAAGGTTAAGTTTATTGGAAGAGCAGTAGTTCGAGAAACTGTCTCAGTCCTGCTGGAATTTAAAACAATTGACTTTATCATAAATAATTTTATAGACAGAGAAATTTCGAAATTTGTTGAGTCTTTTATTTCATTAACGTATAAAATGTATAATAACCTGTTGAACGCAATAAACTGAATGTAATAAACATCAATTGCAATTGTATTGTACGCAATAGGCAAGAAGCTTCGTGTGAATGCGTCCATTAAGTATTCAATAAGTTTAGAATTACATGTTTTTGAAGCATGAAATTGTTCTAAGAAAGTGAGTTTGCAATGATAACTAGTAGGTATTTGGGATACTGGCACTTAGCTCATGATTTACTTATTTATTGAAGAGCCTCAACTAAAGATGGACACACAAATTCACAATTTATAAAGAAACATAGGAGACAGGAGGAGCTTGCTTTGAGTTTTGAACTAAGATAGATAACGTAAAACTAAAATACAAACTATTAGTTAATACTTAAAAATAATATGAAGGAAAAATGTAAAAACATTTTAAAATATAAAATATGATTTAAAAAACTACTTTAACCACATTAAACTTATATCCTTGAATTTATAGAGGTCGCACTCTTCGACTGCTTCACATGCCGCGCTCGTTCCGATCAAGCTCCGTTGTTCAGACAACCGTTACCGGCAGTACATCTATAAAGAGAGCACAATAATATACAATGATTAATAAGAAGATTATTAAGGTTCGCGAAAACCAAGAAGGAGAGACTTTAATAAGTGATATCCTACAACTCAACTCCAATTGACAGAACTTATTGCTTGTATTTTGTGAAACGAATTGAAGATTTTCTTCTGTTGTTATGGCAAGTAAGTCGTGTGGAGGTTCTACAAATGGACTTAGAACATGGGCTTAAGTCCTTGGCACTGGTATCGTCACTACACTAGAGGAAAAATTCAGATTTAATTGTTTATAATTAAAATAAGTTATGACCGAAAAAACTTCCTTACTAATTGTATGCGCGTAACACCCATTTGGCTATGAAAGCGGGAACGTCGCATCTTTTGCCCACGTAATCTGCTGTGCACTGGCAGACTGGCGCACTCGCCTCGTTCAGGGAACAAGTGCCGTCGTTTAGACAGAACTGACGGCATGCGCTGCCAGTCCCTTCTCCAGAGTTACCGGCATCGCAGCTGACACAATAAAAATGTTCGAAAATTGTAACATAATAAACAGACACGCTTGTAAAATATAACTATAATTTGTAATTAATTATAGTACTAAAACTATTTAACAAATATTTAAAAAAAGCGTTGAAAAATGTACAGTCAAATGCACAACAGTGGTCGGTCATAACTACTGCAATGGCGATCTCAATACCAAATTGTTACCAATTGCGTATTATATATTATTTTAACAAGTTCTGTTTCAAGTCCCTAGTGACAGGGGTTTGTGAAATCATCACCTGGCTTCTTTCAAAAGAAGCCAGATAATGTCGGACAAAAGGGTGTGTCAGACCTTGACTGACTAAAAGCCACTAGTGTCCGTCAGTTGCTTTTGTGTTTCAGGACCACAGTAATTCTTCCAAAAATTTCAACTTTCCTACGGTTTTGCTGACATCTCTTTTTTTAAAGTGATATAAACCAGTGCTTGACTGCGATCCCACCTGATGGTAAGCGGACATGCAATCATTGATGGTCAGGCGCACTAGTTTATTAAGAGCCTATTCACTCTAGCCTTGAAGACACCTAAATTATAGTTGGACTGGAAGACCGCAGCAGGCAAATTGTTCCAGTCCTTCGATGTACGCGGTATAAACGACGAAGCGAAACGCTTAGTCCGGACCGTTGAAGTTTCATTAACGTAAGGGTGGATACTCGCCGTTCGTCGGGTTGTCCGATGGTAGAAAGGAGATGGCGGAATCAAGTCTTGCAATTCCCGCGCACATTTCAAAATGCAACCTGTAAAATACCGAAAGGCTGGCTACCCTGCGCCAATGCTCGAGGCTTTCTAGATTGGACTTAACCAAATCTGGATCCCCAATTAGCCTCTTCGTACGCTTTTCCACTGAGTCCAAAGCTGCTAGATGGCATTATAATAATAATAATACTAATGACCGCCAATGGCCTTATAGCCAAAAGCTTCGACGACCATCTGTCGAAGCTGTCGTTGCACGGTTGGATCAAGGGCCTGATACAGAAGGCAGTACTCCTAGATACGGCCCGCATTGTGAGGAGGTTCCTGTCTCTGGGGCCCTAACCACCGGTAGCTTGGACCCTGTTCCCGACACCGGCGGACAACTATTTTTTTATATTTTTAAATGTTTTTTTATTTATATGTTTTTTAAAGAAATATTTAAAAATGTAATGAATATGTAAAAAAAATAAATGAATGGAATAATAATAATAATAATTGTTTATTTGTACTACAATTTAAATAAATTAGTACACAGTTACTTATTACTTGTACATAATAGCAATTTTAAAATGCGAACTGCTGCCTCCTAAACTAGGCCAAAAGCCTTTGTTTTAGGAGCCAATGTTCCTCCAGCAATAATTAGATAATAACAGACATTGCAAGTAGGTGTTAATTATAAAATAAAATCATAATACAATACAATAAATCATTTAAATTGATTATAAAAATTATTATTAGAATTAGTTTAAATAAGTAAATGATTAAATTAGATTAAATTAAATTAATAAAGCATTTTATATACGCAATCTAGAAAAAATAATTAAACGATTGAAAAAAAAAATTAACATCAGTCTTTAAGAGACGACTGTAATAAGATTTTCAGTTTCGTCGTAAGTTAACTTCTGCAGCCATTTGGCAAGTTTAATTTTAACATCGTGTTTAGGTAAAGGATAAATGGAGATGAGCTTGTTTATTTTATTATAGAGCCGAGAGCTAGTTGCCACATACTGTCGGCTGGCAAACTTAGAACGGCATTGTACCGCGTCGCAAACAGGAAGGCCTTTTCGTCTTTTCAGTCTGTCAGTGTCTAGGTGCAATATGGAGTGTTTCCGAAGCACTGCACGGAGCACAAAGAGCTGTCTCACGGTCAAGACTTCGGCTTCTGAATATAGTTGTTGAGTCGAGAAGTCCCTACGCTTAAAGTACATGACCTTTAAGATCGCCCTTTGCGCTCTCTCCACTTTAAGCAATGAGGTTTTGTAAGTTCCACCCCAAACCGGTATACAGTACAAAACAATAGACTGGCAAAGGCTTTGGTATTCTAGCTTGGCTGTGTCAGGATCCGTGGAGTACCTAAGTTCTTTAAATATATAAATTAGCTTCCTGATCCGCGTGCAAAGAGTTTCAATGTGTGATTGCCAGCTTAGTTTACAATCAATATGGACTCCTAGGTATTTAATATCTGGAACCAAGGACAGAGAGGGACAGTTACAATTAGAGGAGTCACCTGAGCAGATGTGGGCCCTAATCTGCTCAGATTCTTGTGTAATTCGTTACATGAACAACAGCTTTTTTAAGGCAGTTGGGAAAGATTCCAGATTCAATAGCACGATTGAGTATATGCGTGATGGGAGATGCCAAGACGGACCTAGATTGTATCAGTACTTTTGCAGGTATGTTGTCAGAGCCAGTAACACAGTCAGAACGCAGGCAGCCGATCAGCGTTTCTACTTGTGTTTCATCAACTGGGAGTATGACAAGAGACTCACATGGTGGTGCTTGATAGAGGACTCTCGCATCAAGGTTAGCTCTTGAAAGAGGAACGACTTGAGAGGCTAGTTTATGACCTATGTTAGTGAAGAAGCAATTGACACGGTTTACAGAAGCTATGGGATCGCCAGTGGTACGAAGACGTTCTGTGGCGGATTGCGGTTGAAAAGTGGTATTAGTTATAGCCTTTATTGCCTTCCAGGTGGCTTTTGGGTTATTTTTTGCCTTTTGTAATTCGCTTTTATCGTGTGCTCTTTTTAGTTTTTTCAATAAACAGTTAAGATAATTACGATATCTTCTGTACGTAATTTGAAGAACCGCGTTATCAGGATCTCGTTTTAACCTGAAATGCATCCTGTCACGGTTTCTTATACATCTAATTAAGCCCGGAGTCATCCAAGGTTTAATAACACGGATCTTATTTTGGATACGTATACTCTGGGCATGTGAAGCGATAGTCTTTTGAACTATTTTTATAAATAATTCCACCGCCAGGTCTGGGTTCATTTCTTTCAGAACCGGACTAAAATCACTACTATCTAGGTCGGTCTTTATTTTTGAGTAGTCATAGCGCACAAACGTAGAACAGCGATTTCTGTTGTTCAAACCCCTGATCCTCAAAGCCAGAATGACTGGTAGGTGGTCAGTGATGAATGTTTGAACTACTAGAACACTTGCGGGATTTCTAGTTTTCAATAGAACATGATCTAAGCAGTTCTCGGATCTGGTAGGACGAAGGTGCGCTGGAAGTAGCCCAAGAGTGGCAGTCAGTGTGAGATATTGATCAGAGTTCCTGTCATGGTTACCACGTTTGATGTCAACATTTAATCATCAAGTTCGTCGGATATAACATTTGTGTTAGCCATTGAAAATCAGGGGAGGAGTAGAAACGATTGCACAATAAAAGTCTAAACAGAACAAAAATCTCCATTTCTCAGTGGAATAGAATTTGCTGTATCTACTTACAAAGTTTTCAATTAAATCAATGGATGAATTATAATTTACTAAACAAAAGACTGGTCTGCAGTAGTTAATCTTATTAGTAAAATTAAGAACATTTGATTGCAATAATGCTATATGAAAATTAACAATTGTATATCAGGTTTTATAACATTCTATTAACAAAAGAAGGGTTCTAAACCAACTAAAATTAGAAGAGGTTGAGGCATGCACGGCAACAGCAAGAAAAACATGAAAAACAATAGAAGATATGTTTGATTTCCAGTATAGTCTTTGCTTTTTATACAAGGAGAGAAGACATTTTTCCGACTTTATTTGCGTTGGTTTCTCATTTGGGTTGATAGGATCTTTCCGGATGAAGATTTTTCCATACGAACTCCAGCAAGAGAATTTGTTGGCTTTTGCTAGGGCCCGAGTATCATAGAATAGTTTTTTTCTAGAGGGCGGGAGGTGTTCGTCTACGTAGATCGCCTTTTTCTCTCCAACCAAACCAATGGTGTGCGTGTTCAACTTGTCGATTACTGGGCGCTCTTTGTTAAAGTTACGAACGAATGATAGAAATTCATTTCTTAGCATTACCGAGTTAAACTCAGCAACGATCGGTCTGGGTGTTGTCGACGTTCCTGGTAGGCGATATAGATCACGGAAGCTATCCTTCCGGACTTCCACGCCAACAGCCTTACCCACCGCTGTAACAGCAGATAGGAGGTCCTCCGAGTTTTCCTTTCCTCTCAGTGGAAGGTCTCTGAACTCCACTGTTGAGGCACGTGATTGAAGCAGCAGGTACTGAACTAGATTTTCAAGGTATTGAATCCGATCCCCATTTTCTTTTTTTAGCTTGTCTAAGTTAGCTAAGCTAGTTTTTATCTCTTCGTAGCATTTATCCGTAAATTGTACACTTTATTTAATTTCCGTGTGTGATTTTCGGATCTCTGCACACTGAATTTTCAGCTCACTCATATCTGTAACCAACACCTTTAACATGGCATCGTGCTCTGCTTTCCAGGAAGAGAGACGGTCATCGTTATCAGCTTTCCAGGACGAAAGCATCTGCATTATATCGTTTTTAAAGTCATTAAAGATGCGGGGAAATTGGTTGCTTTCATAGTCTTCGGAGTCTTCAGAGACTGGTGGCTCGTCAGGTTTTGGGGAGTCACCTGTGCGTGGGCGTTTGAATCTATGGGTTATATTTTTATATTTTGATTCGACCGCCCAAAATTGAGGTTTGAGGAAATTTCAACTCCTAAGAGCTGAAGGCGGTCGGTGCACACCAGGGATACATTCTAAAAAGAGAAAACTATTGCTGGTATACCATCTGGTCCACTAGCTTAATTAACGTCTAGATGACACAGTGCTCTCAAAACTTCTCTGTTCCTTATGCAAATCTCGGGCACTGAGGTGTTGCAGTGAGATAGAGTTGGTGGAGTAGCACTGCTAGTGTCAAGATGAGAATTGTGGGCGAAGAAAGCTGCAAAGAGACCTGCTTTCTCTCTCGCCGTGTGACCCAGTGTTCCATCAGATTTAACCAGCGGAGGCAATGTGGGCCTGCAGAAGTTCGCTTTGACCGATTTGGCAAGGGACCAGAATGCTCTGCTACCGGACGGCTGTGCAGAGAGCTTTGCGCCAATATGGGTAATAAATGATAAATGATATTTATTTTGTAAGTAGGTTTAAACAAACACTTTTACACGTCAATTTTTTTTTGTCATTTTAAACTAGATGAGGCCGGTGTTTCCTAACTGACTACCCTGAGAAGAAACACTTAAACAAACTCAGGGGTCAAAGTCTCTTTTAAAGTCCATACAGTTAATATGTAATGGTCACTTCACATGAGAACAGTGCAGATTTGTCTGAGATGGTCTTTTGAAGAAAGAACCATACAGATTTGAGTGGACCTGTCCAGTCAGTGCAAGCATTTGTCAGTATTCGCAAAGCGGTCGAACCGAGCCTTCTTCAGTGCCTTTTTGTAGGACTTGGCAGCATGGTTGAAAGCTCTCTTCTTTGAACTCAGATCCGGAGCTTTGCGATCACAAGCGTCAACCCATGCGAGAAACGCCGAATGCTTACGCTCTTCAGCTTGAACATAATCGGCGTTGAACCATGGTTGAGCTGAGCCTCCGATGGGTACGTCTCTATAAGGGATGAAAAACTCCATAGCTTGACGTATCACATCGGATGTAGCATCTGCACAGCTCGACGGACTTTCAGAAGAGAAGCAGACCTGCTGCCAAGGATAAGACGCAAAAAAGTGCCGCATCTCATCCCAATCTGCTGACCTGTAACGCCATATTCTCCGTTGACCACGTGAGTCGCAGTCAGGTGGGGAATCGTGAAACAGAATTCACCAGACAGTGATCTGAAGTTCCAAGTGGTGAGGAAACTGTTACAATACATCTGTTCGGATCGGTGGTCAGTAGAAGGTCCAAACTATTAGCAGTATGACCAACTTGTTCGCTCGTAGTGGGTACCACGAGCGAACAAAAGTTATTTACGGCAAACTTTACAATTATGTTATTTTCATCTTTTCTTTGACAAATCTTGTCGCATCTGCCGAGTACACGATCAGGATCCAACGCAGGGGCACTTGATATAACTAGTGTACGGTGAGAAGAACAAGTTTTACCTGTTATCCTTATTGGCAGAAACCTCGCATCTTCCACCATCGTAACCTGCTGGGCACTGGCAGGCCGGCTCGTCCTCCTCATTAAGGGAACAGACACCGCCGTTCAAACAGTGATTATGGCACGCGTTTTCTTCGCACCTTTCCCCAGAGTAGCCGGCCATGCAGCTGAAATGATACTGAAAAGTTATTCTATAATCAAAAAATCTAAAACATATTTGTTATTAGAACAGTTGCACGAGGTGCGCGACCACTGCGCTGTTACGACCACTCTACAAGTTAATCTTAGACCACACTGATATCGGTGATAGGACTCGGACTTCAAATAAATATAAGTCGGAACTCGTCAGCTCACTATCAGCAAGTGTGCTGATGAATGTCGGCCCATTCTCTATGTGAGAAGAGGCCCCTGCCCTCCAGTACGATGAAACCGGGCAGGCCCTCTCTTTACATTTATGTAATTTTATTCTTCTGTACGTGAGTGGGCCACTGAACTCCTTTCATAGAAATGGACTGATTTTATTTATTAATTAGATGATTTATGTGCACACGTATAACAAAAGAAAGATAGATCATTATAAAAAATAGTTCTAAGGTACTGCTTATTTTAAAAGAAATTCCTTTCAGTAATTGCGAAAGGAGAGATGTAGAGAATAGTGTGTAGAAACAAGTTAAGAAGAGCACGTGCAAACTTAGATTATAGTAACAAATAACACATTTTTTTGAGCTCTTTTTCTACCCGTTGGTGCATATTATTTTTTTCAGTTTGTATACCTATTAAGTTATAATATTTTATAGTTAAGATGTACTTAAACATATAATTTAAATATCAACGACGACTTAACTATAAATACCTTATACTAAAAATAAATATATAATAATTATATATACCTACATTATTATCACGCTAGAGAGGAAATATAGCTTGCTCTTTTACTTGAATTTTGAATAGTGAAAAAGATTTTAAATCTCGAATGCTAGGTGAAAGAGAACTCTACACTCTTGCTGCATGGACAAAGAATAAGTAGGAGTAGTATCTGGATTTTGATGAAAACAGAGTTTGTTTGAGTAACAGTACTCTTTCAGTAGATTGAGCTCAGCCGCATATGCAGTAAGCACAGCTGGGTTAGTTTACTATGCTTATTTCCACAGTATTATGTCTTATGGCATTTTACTGCGGGGATCTGCAGCTGATGTAGACTCAATTTTTATATTGCAAAAGAGAGCAATCCGGGTTATTTATAAAATGGGTCCTTGCAAGTCCCTCAGAAATAAATTCAAAGAAATCGATATACTGACTCTGCCTTCTCTTTATATCTTAGAAAGTATTTTGTATGTTCGTTAAAACTTGGGGCCTGTATTAATAAACGTTCCTCAGCGCAAGATCTCGTACTTGATACCCATCTTGAGATCCTGATCGTATTAATAAACGAGATTCACAAGACCAAGCTCAAGCTCGAGCTTAAGTTTCGGCTTAGGTTTACCTCATCAGCCGAGTGTTGACTGATTAATAAATGAAACTCAACACTTAAGTTTACAAAAATCTGTGTACTTGAGATACCAGATCATGAGTGCAGACCGACCGGGACTTGAGGCGTAGTGATAAACATGGAGTTTGTAAATATTTTAAGTAAAATTAATTAAGTACCCCAAATTTTTAGTTTCCTTTGGCAATATTATAGACAACCATCTATTGGGAAAACCTTTTGGAATCCGTTGTTGGCTGTCAACAAGGTGATCCTCTCGGGCCAGTGATCTTCAGTTTGGCCATTCACCCAATTATTCGTCAGTTAAATTCCAAATTCAACATTTGGTATCCCGACGACGAGACCCCAGGAGGCGATGTAGACACAGTTTTAAATGATTTACTTTATATATACTTTTTTTTTATATACTTCTTTTTTCTAAAACATTGCTTTTGCAATATTTTTTATATTATTAGACCCCAAACACCATAAATTCATTAGTAATTTATTTTGTTAACGTCTCATTTATTGATAGTTGTAATTTTTATATAGCTCTTTTTTATAATGTGAATGTGAGAACACTGTAGTCTCCGCGAATTCTTAGATTACTTCTTATTACGACTCACTTTTTATTATGATTATTTTTATTGTATTTTTGAGTACAATATTGCCGGTTCTTCTTCATAGGAAACGTATTTGGAACCATGCACTAACTTCGGACGTTTTATAAGTGCTCATGTAGGCTTATGTGAAATATAAAACTTTTCACTTTGATATTGTATTTCACTAATGGGTCTTGGTAATGGCAATTCAAAATGATTTGAGGCATCCCATACATACATTTTTGATAAACAATATCGCAAAGGCCATAAAATAGCATCATATTACTCTATTTTATAGTAATAATTAATTTTCTGTTTGATTTACTTATATTATATCTGGTCTATTTTATCTCTTCATTTTTTACATAGGTATTTACATTTAAAAATACTAACTATAATTACAATAAAATATCAAAATAATAATAATAAAAAGCCTACACTAATTACAACTAACTAAAATATGGCGTCAAAAACTCTTTCACATCGCTGTCGACTGTTACCCTCTGTCCAAGGTAAACACCAGCCCTTGGGTCACGCGAACTGTCAACTAGACGTTTTGACAGATCTTTATACAACTTGTGAGCACTCGGACCCCACGAACCGAGAGTTTCAATCCCAAACGATTCGAATATATAACTTCCAACAAGGTTATTATATTTTCGCCGCTTGAGGTTCTCAGCAGCCGCAGCGGCAGCACCAGCACAACACGACGAGCTAGGAAGATGAGAAGGCGCAAGAGTATAGACACAAGTAGCGTCACATACTAAAGGCCTCCCCATCTTCCATGGGAATAACGTCATGCCGTCCGGTCTCTTGCCATCGTCGCGTGCCAAGCCATGGGTTTCCAATACGGCTGGAACGCCGACGGTGAGAAGAGCGCGTCTGATGATGTCGTTGATGTTCGCGTTTCGTGATATGCGACCCACACTTCGGCTGCATGACAGACCGTGATATCCGAGGCTGTTGACGACTTCGCCACAGTGGCAGCGATGAGGAGAACAGCAAGGAGCGCCTAGACGCAAGGAAGTAGCGATGCGGAAAGTATTATTATCGAGCAAGGTGTCTATGTTCGACGACGGATGACCCGACTCCCACTCTCCCACAGCCAGCAGGCGCGCACGCTCCGCAGGAGCAGTAGATGTTTCAATCAAGTTCTTTTGAACTACTTTGCAGAGCGGCTCATCCCACTGTATTTGGGAAGATGGTTCATCGGGTGGATTAGAATTCGGCAAGCGAGTCTCCAGGTATCTATAGCCTCGACAAAGCACGGCACATTGAAATCAATCAGTGAGGGAGATAGGATATTCCTGTTTAATTTCTCAGTGCCGTGAACCGAGGATATACTATATAAAGGCTGGTAAACTAATACTAGTAACTTTGCGGACGCAGAGGCCACCCATACGGATAGTAAGGGAAGCTTGAGCCCAAGCTCGGTCATCTATGGCCACGTTTGAAATTAACGTAAGAGTATGCCGGATAATTTGGTCCATTTTTTCCAAAAGATGTGGGTGTTTCCATAAATCATCATCATCATCATTTCAGCCGAAAGACGTCCACTGTTGGACATAGGCCTCCCCCAAATGCCGCCACAATGACCGGTCCTGTGCGTCTCGCATCCATCGAGTTCCCGCGACCCTCACCAGGTCATCGGTCCACCTTGTGGGAGGCCTTCCAACGCTGCGTTTTCCGGTACGTGGTCGCCATTCCAGAACCTTTCGTCCCCATCGACCATCTGTTCTGCGAGCAATGTGCCCTGCCCACTGCCACTTAAGTTTGGCGATTCTTCGGGCTATGTCCGTAACCTTGGTTCTCCTGCGGATATCCTCATTTCTGACGCGATCACGCAAGGATACTCCGAGCATAGCCCTTTCCATTGCCCTTTGAGTAACTTTAAGCCTTCTGATGAGGCCCATTGTAAGCGACCACGTTTCGGAGCCATATGTCATCACTGGCAACACACACTGGTCATAGACTTTTGTCTTGAGACACTGTGGTATATTGGACCAGAAGACACCGCACAGCTTCCCGAACGCTGCCCAGCCGAGTCGGATTCGACAATTGACCTCTTTCTCGAAGTTAGACCTACCCAACTGGACTGTCTGTCCCAGGTAAACGTAGTCGTCCACAACTTCGAGTGTAGAGTCTCCGATCTTGATAGGAGTGGGTGCTACATGGATGTTTACCATGACTTTGGTTTTGTCCATGTTCATTTTAAGTCCCACTCTTTCGGAAGCTCTACCGAGGTCACCGAGCATTGTACTGAGCTCCTCCGTAGTCTCAGCCATGACTACTATGTCGTCGGCAAATCGAAGGTGAGTGATGTACTCGCCATTGACATTGATGCCTAGCCCTCTCCACTCCAGAACCTTGAAGACATCCTCCATTGCGGCCGTGAAGAGTTTCGGAGAAATAACGTCTCCTTGCCTCACACCCCGCTGCAGGAGGATAGGTTTCGAGGTCTGGTCCTGAAGACGGACTGACATGGTGGCGTTTTTGTATAAACACTTCAGCACTTCGATGTACCGATAGTCAATCTGGCACCGTTGGAGAGACTGCAGTACAGCCCAAGTCTCGATCGAATCAAAGGCTTTCTCATAGTCCACAAACGCTAAGCAGAGAGGCTGATTATACTCCTCGGTCTTCTGTATAACCTGCCGCAGCGTATGTATGTGGTCTACGGTGCTGAAGCCTTTTCGAAATCCGGCTTGTTCGGGAGGCTGGAAGTCGTCGAACCTGCGCGCAAGACGGTTCGTGATGACTCTGGAAAACAACTTGTAGACATGACTCAAAAGTGAGATGGGCCTGTAATTCTTCAGCAGGGTATTGTCACCCTTCTTAAAGAAGAGTACCACCACACCTCTGCTCCATGCCTGTGGCGTTTTTCCCTCGAGTATGACGGAATCGAACAACTTCTGAAGGGCCTTTAGGACCGGTTTTCCACCCGCCTTCAGGAGCTCGGCCGTAATTCCGTCTTCACCCGACGCCTTGTTGTTCTTCAACTGCTTCAGAGCCATCCTAATCTCGTACAGGCTGACGTCCGGGATATCTTCGGTATAGTGTCGAGTCAATCTAGCTCTTGGGTCGTTTGCTAGATTTGCCGTGGGTTCGGAGATTGACGTGTACAACTGTCCATAAAAAGCCTCGATCTCTCCCAGAAGCTCCGATTTGGCGGATATGACACTGCCATCGTCGATCTTCAGCTTCGTGAGCTGACTCTGCCCAATAGACAGATCTCGTGCAAATACTTTAGAGCCCTTATTCCGCTCAATCGCATCTTTAATCCTCTCGGTATTAAATCGGCGCAGATCGCGTTTCAGAGACTTTGAGATCTGTTTATTGAGCTGCTGGTATGTGCACGCATCATCTGAAGACTGCAAAGTCATCTCACGCCTCTTCTTCATAAGCTCGAGAGTTTGTTCTGACAGCTTCTTGTTCTTTTTTGTACGGTAAGTCTTGAAAAATTTAGACCCCACCGTATGGACAGTTTCCACGAACCCATCGTTATATTCGTCCACGGAGCTTCCTAGGCACTCGAAACGATTGTGGAGTTCGAGCTGAAAACTCTCGGAGTTATGGATCTGGATCTGTGCTGGACGGAGCGTAGACTTCACCAGTCGAGACCTTTCAAGCTTAATATTTTTTTAATATATTCAATGTGCCTCTTACCATGCGGCGATCACTTCCAGTTTTCACCGCATTGATCACGGAGACATCATTGAATATTTGCTTCTTCGTTGACAGAATGAAGTCAATCTCATTTCTAGTCGCACCGTCGGGACTTTGCCAGGTCCACCTCCTATGCTCACGTTTTCTGAAGAAGGAGTTCATCATGTAGAGGCCCTCCTTCTCCATAAAACTAGCCAGTAGGTGTCCTCCGGTGATTCCGACGTCCAAATCCAAATTGCCCTACTCTTAGCTCGTCACTATCTCGTTTGCCCAGTTTCGCGTTGAAGTCCCCCATGACCACGGTGAAGTGAGTTTTAAAACCATGCATGGCACTGGATACATCCTCATACATGGTTTCCATAAATGAGAAGCGCAAAAGAAATATGTAATTTAGAGCCGAAGTAGCAGAAACGAATTATGGTAATGGCCGAATGCATGTTAATTTGTAGTAATCTTTCCGAAATATCATTAAAATTTTGAATTTCTTCCTCAACAAAATTGGGAAAGGAATCCTCGAAAATAAGAGGTCCAAGGAAACGAATAGAGCTTTTTTCAATCATATTACTTAGTGGGATTATTGTGTAAAATTTGGAAAGAGTCAGTTGTTTGTCGGTACTGTCGGATGAAAAGTCCACATTTTGAAAGATTCAGATCAAGTCCTATTGAGTCAAGTTGATTTTTTAGGAAAAGTAAATCATTTAAAACTGTGTCTACATCGCCTCCTAGGGTCCCGTCGTCGGGATACCAAATGTTGAATTTGGAATTAAATTGTCGAATAATTGGGTGAATGGCCAAACTGAAGATCACTGGCCCGAGGGGATCACTTTGTTGACAGCCAACAGCGGATTAAAAAAGGTTTTCCCGATAGATGGTTGTCTATAATTCGACTGGCCTGTTGGTCTAGTGGTTAGTAGCCCTGACTGCTATGCCGGAGGTCGTGGGTTCGATTCCCACCCAGGACAAATGTTTGTGTGATGAGCACGATCATTTGTTCGGTGTCTGGGTGTAATTTATCTGTAATATGTATATATTTAGAAATATATAAGTATGTTTATCAGTTGTCCTAGTACTCATAACACAAGCTCTGCTTAGCTTGGGACTAGACGGCGTTATGTGATAGTTGTGTAATATTATTATTCTTAT
This sequence comes from Mythimna vitellina, assembly GCA_949316375.1. Lineage (NCBI taxonomy): Eukaryota > Metazoa > Arthropoda > Insecta > Lepidoptera > Noctuidae > Mythimna > Mythimna vitellina. The sequence goes on along the minus strand of OX438713.1, from coordinate 12,514,176 downwards.
TATAATATTGCCAAAGAAAACTAAAAATTTGGGGTACTTAATTAATTTTACTTAAAATATTTACAAACTCCATGTTTATCACTACGCCTCAAGTCCCGGTCGGTCTGCACTCATGATCTGGTATCTCAAGTACACAGATTTTTGTAAACTTAAGTGTTGAGTTTCGTTTATTAATCCGTCAACACTCGGCTGATGAGGTAAACCTAAGCCGAAACTTAAGCTCGAGCTTGAGCTTGGTCTTGTGAATCTCGTTTATTAATACGATCAGGATCTCAAGATGGGTATCAAGTACGAGATCTTGCGCTGAGGAACGTTTATTAATACAGGCCCCAGGTTTTAACGAACATACAAAATACTTTCTAAGATATAAAGAGAAGCTGCCTTCTCTTTTTGACTCTGCAGTCAGTATATCGATTTCTTTGAATTTTTTTCTGAGGGACTTGCAAGGACCCATTTTGTAAATAACCCGGATTGCTCTCTTTTGCAATATGAAAATTGAGTCTACATCAGCTGCAGATCCCCACAGTAAAATGCCATAAGACATAATACTGTGGAAATAAGCATAGTAAACTAACCCAGCTGTGCTTACTGCATATGCGGCTGAGCTCAATCTACTGAAAGAGTACTGTTACTCAAACAAACTCTGTTTTCATCAAAATCCAGATACTACTCCTACTTATTCTTTGCCCATGCAGCAAGAGTGTAGACTTCTCTTTCACCTAGCATTCGAGATTTAAAATCTTTTTCACTATTCAAAATTCAAGTAAAAGAGCAAGCTATATTTCCTCTCTAGCGTGATAATAATGTAGGTATATATAATTATTATATATTTATTTTTAGTATAAGGTATTTATAGTTAAGTCGTCGTTGATATTTAAATTATATGTTTAAGTACATCTTAACTATAAAATATTATAACTTAATAGGTATACAAACTGAAAAAAATAATATGCACCAACGGGTAGAAAAAGAGCTCAAAAAAATGTGTTATTTGTTACTATAATCTAAGTTTGCACGTGCTCTTCTTAACTTGTTTCTACACACTATTCTCTACATCTCTCCTTTCGCAATTACTGAAAGGATATTCTTTTAAAATAAGCAGTACCTTAGAACTATTTTTTATAATGATCTATCTTTCTTTTGTTATACGTGTGCACATAAATCATCTAATTAATAAATAAAATCAGTCCAGTTCTATGAAAGGAGTTCAGTGGCCCACTCACGTACAGAAGAATAAAATTACATAAATGTAAAGAGAGGGCCTGCCCGGTATCATCGTACTGGAGGGCAGGGGCCTCTTCTCACATAGAGAATGCGCCGACATTCATCAGCACACTTGCTGATAGTGAGCTGACGAGTTCCGACTTATATTTATTTGAAGTCCGAGTCCTATCACCGATATCAGTGTGGTATAAGATTAACTTGTAGAGTGGTCGTAACAGCGCAGTGGTCGCGCACCTCGTGCAACTGTTCTAATAACAAATATGTTTTAGATTTTTTGATTATAGAGTAACTTTTCAGTATCATTTCAGCTGCATGGCCGGCTACTCTGGGGAAAGGTGCGACGAAAACGCGTGCCATAAGCACTGTTTGAACGGCGGTGTCTGTTCCCTTAATGAGGAGGACGAGCCGGCCTGCCAGTGCCCAGCAGGTTACGATGGTGGAAGATGCGAGGTTTCTGCCAATAAGGATAACAGGTAAAACTTGTTCTTCTCACCGTACACTAGTTATATCAAGTGCCCCTGCGTTGGATCCTGATCGTGTACTCGGCAGATGCGACAAGATTTGTCAAAGAAAAGATGAAAATAACATAATTGTAAAGTTTGCCGTAAATAACTTTTGTTCGCTCGTGGTACCCACTACGAGCGAACAAAAGTCATATCTTTATATTAGATAAAATTGTGTTGACTAACTAACTAAAGGGAACTAACTAGTATGACACAGGCGTCTGATATTAACATAATAATCACATATCGTCACTTTCCGAGTGTCTCGTTGGTGTAGTGGTCACAAGCTCTACCCCTAAGCATGAGGTTATGGGCTCGGTTCCCGGGTAATGCATATTATTTATGATTTTTGTACGTGGAACTTGTTAGTAGCAACCCGAAGTCTGGACTCGTACCCTCGTCGTTGACGGCGTGGAGTGTTCCACGCGCGCCTCGAAGAGACTCTGACCACCCTACACGGGTCCCCTGGGTAGTGCTAAACGAGCAGATGCGGTGGTAGGCCATAGCATCGGCTTTCGGCTTAATAGTTACCATCCACCAGACAAAGTCATGCCACCAAGCGATCCGTCTTGTTCCGGCGTGATGTCTGGTGAAGCTGTATGGTGGAAGATGGGTCTGAGTAGTTGTGTTGTGACGTATACCGGGTATGATGCGCCAGCTCTTGTTGTGTCGGACGTTTGATCGTGAAGGATAGCGGGATCCGAAGCACGGTGCTCCGCTGGCCGACCGTAGGTAGTTGGGGGCCCAAGTAGTGTGCCAGCCACACACGAAAGGCTGCCCCGCCAACTGCGAAAAATCCCAGGGTTGCCCCATCGTGCCGGTTTGCGACCGGGCGAGAGGACCCGATGGCGATCCCTAGGGGGGTTCGGGCGTCCCCACAGTCTCCAGATCAACCCTCTTTTGGCGCAGCAACCCTGGTCGTGTTGTTGGGTTTAACATCGCATCATCTCGCTCAACTGCCATCTTCCATCTCTCCTATTCAATCCACAAAAAAAAAAAATGAAAGGTAAAAAGAAAGGCAAGTGTCAACAGCGGATGCACGTCCTCTCATTTCAAGTGCACCTCTCAAATATTAGAGGGCTGGACTCCAATCTCGATGCGGTCCACCACCATCTTGAAACTGACAAGCCACACTTGCTTTTCTTGACGGAGACCCAAATTAGATGTCTGTCAGATACGGCGTACCTCAACTACCCGGGATACTCACTGGAGCATCATTTCCTGCAGCGTGCCGAGGTTTGTGTGTACATCCGTAATGACATCTGCTGCCAGCATCTCCATCACCTTGAAGACCCAAATTTATCTACGCTACGGCTGTTGGTGGACACTGGTATGGACAAAATTGTTTATGCCTGTGTCTACCGATCGCACAGCGGTGATCAGGAGACAACTCGGTTGTTCGACCACCTCAGTGAGGCCACCGATAAGGCTCTGCATCGGCACCCTGATGCGCAGCTCGTTGCTCTGGGGGACTTTAACGCCTGCCACCAAGACTGGCTTTTCCCATACCAGAAAACCGACCACGCTGGGAGAGAAGCGCGAAACTTTGCAGTATCGATGGGCCTTTCCCAGCTGGTTAAGCAAGCGACTAGGGTGCCTGACGTAGTTGGTCATACTGCCAATAGTTTGGACCTTCTACTGACCACCGATCCGAACAGATATATTGTAACAGTTTCCTCACCACTTGGAACTTCAGATCACTGTCTGGTGAATTCTGTTTCACGATTCCCCACCTGACTGCGACTCACGTGGTCAACGGAGAATATGGCGTTACAGGTCAGCAGATTGGGATGAGATGCGGCACTTTTTTGCGTCTTATCCTTGGCAGCAGATCTGCTTCTCTTCTGAAAGTCCGTCGAGCTGTGCAGATGCTATATCCGATGTGATACGTCAAGCTATGGAGTTTTTCATCCCTTATAGAGACGTACCCATCGGAGGCTCAGCTCAACCATGGTTCAACGCCGATTACGTTCAAGCTGAAGAGCGTAAGCATTCGGCGTTTCTCGCATGGGTTGACGCTTGTGATCGCAAAGCTCCGGATCTGAGTTCAAACAAGAGAGCTTTCAACCATGCTGCCAAGTCCTACAAAAAGGCACTGAAGAAGGCTCGGTTCGACCCATATTGGCGCAAAGCTCTCTGCACAGCCGTCCGGTAGCAGAGCATTCTGGTCCCTAGCCAAATCGGTCAAAGCGAACTTCTGTAGGCCCACATTGCCTCCGCTGGTTAAACCTGATGGAACACTGGGTCACACGCCGAGAGAGAAAGCAGGTCTCTTTGCAGCTCTCTTCGCCCACAATTCTCGTCTTGACACTTGCAATGCTACTCCACCAACTCTATCTCACTGCAACACCTCAATGCCCGAGATTTGCATAAGGAACAGAGAAGTTTTGAGAGCACTGTGTCATCTAGACGTTAATTAAGCTAGTGGACCAGATGGTATACCAGCAATAGTTCTCTCTTTTTAGAATGTATCCCTGGAGTGCACCGACCGCCTTTAGCTCTTAGGAGTTGAAATTTCCTCAAACCTCAATTTTGGGCGGTTCATTGAGTCCAAAGCCAAGGTAGCTGCTAGAAAACTAGGCGTTCTCGCAAAGGTCCGACGGTACTTCACATCAGGACAGCTTCTAATGTTATACAAAGATCGTGTGTGGAGTACTGCAGTCATATATGGGCTGGTGCTGCAAAATGCCATCTAGTAGCTTTGGACTCAGTGGAAAAGCGTACGAAGAGGCTAATTGGGGATCCAGATTTGGTTAAGCCCAATCTAGAAAGCCTCGAGCACAGGCGCAGGGTAGCCAGCCTTTCGGTATTTTACAGGTTGCATTTTGAAATGTGCGCGGGAATTGCAAGACTTGATTCCGCCATCTCCTTTCTACCATCGGACAACCCGACGAACGGCGAGTATCCACCCTTACGTTAATGAAACTTCAACGTTCCGGACTAAGCGTTTCGCTTCGTCGTTTATACCACGTACATCGAAGGACTGGAACAATTTGCCTGCTGCGGTCTTCCAGTCCAACTATAATTTAGGTGTCTTCAAGGCTAGAGTGAATAGACTCTTAATAAACTAGTGCGCCTGACCATCAATGATTGCATGTCCGCTTACCATCAGGTAGGATCGCAGTCAAGCACTGGTTTATATCACTTTAAAAAAAACTTTTTACAAAAAAAATATAACCGACTTCACTAAAAAAACATTAAAAGGATCAAAATAACTTTAATTTCGGAAGTCGGTGTTTCTCGGTATTATTTGTATCTTATTTAACACCGACTTCCGAAATTAAAGTTATTTTGATCCTTTTAGTGTTTATTTAGTGAAGTCGGTTATATTTTTTTTGTAAAAAGTTTTTTATTTCACACTTTTTAGTTGCGATACACTTATAAACAGACATCAAATGTTACTTTTTGACTGTAAATGCTTAAGTTCTCGATGAAAATACCAAAATCACTATATGGTTGCCTATAATATTTGAGGAGTTCCCTCGATTTCGCCAAGATTCCATCATCAGATCCCGACTTGGTGACTATGGGACCATTTGGGAAGTATATTCTTTCCAACAAATAAAGATTTTTTCAAATCGGTTGGCAAGCGACGAAGTTATGCGCGAACAAACATAAAAAAGAAATACAAACATCCGAATTGAGAACCTCCTTCTTTTTTAGAAGTCGGTTAAAAAGAGATGTCAGCAAAACCGTAGGAAAGTTGAAATTTTTGGAAGAATTACTGTGGTCCTGAAACACAAAAGCAACTGACGGACACTAGTGGCTTTTAGTCAGTCAAGGTCTGACACACCCTTTTGTCCGACATTATCTGGCTTCTTTTGAAAGAAGCCAGGTCATGATTTCACAAAACTCCTGTCACTAGGGACTTGAAACAGAACTTGTTAAAATAATATATATGCAATTGGTAACAATTTGGTATTGAGATCGCCATTGCAGTAGTTATGACCGACCACTGTTGTGCATTTGACTGTACATTTTTCAACGCTTTTTTTAAATATTTGTTAAATAGTTTTAGTACTATAATTAATTACAAATTATAGTTATATTTTACAAGCGTGTCTGTTTATTATGTTACAATTTTCGAACATTTTTATTGTGTCAGCTGCGATGCCGATAACTCTGGAGAAGGGACTGGCAGCGCTTGCCGTCAGTTCTGTCTAAACGACGGCACTTGTTCCCTGAACGAGGCGAGTGCGCCAGTCTGCCAGTGCACAGCAGATTACGTGGGCAAAAGATGCGACGTTCCCGCTTTCATAGCCAAATGGGTGTTACGCGCATACAATTAGTAAGGAAGTTTTTTCGGTCATAACTTATTTTAATAATAAACAATTAAATCTGAATTTTTCCTCTAGTGTAGTGACGATACCAGTCCCAAGGACTTAAGCCCATGTTCTAAGTCCATTTGTAGAACTTCCACACGACTTACTTGCCATAACAACAGAAGAAAATCTTCAATTCGTTTCACAAAATACAAGCAATAAGTTCTGTCAATTGGAGTTGAGTTGTAGGATATCACTTATTAAAGTCTCTCCTTCTTGGTTTTCTCGAACCTTAATAATCTTCTTATTAATCATTGTATATTATTGTGCTCTCTTTATAGATGTACTGCCGGTAACGGTTGTCTGAACAACGGAGCTTGATCGGAACGAGCGCGGCATGTGAAGGAGTCGAAGAGTGCGACCTCTATAAATTCAAGGATATAAGTTTAATGTGGTTAAAGTAGTTTTTTAAATCATATTTTATATTTTAAAATGTTTTTACATTTTTCCTTCATATCATTTTTAAGTATTAACTAATAGTTTGTATTTTAGTTTTACGTTATCTATCTTAGTTCAAAACTCAAAGCAAGCTCCTCCTGTCTCCTTTGTTTCTTTATAAATTGAGAATTTGTGTGTCCATCTTTAGTTGAGGCTCTTCAATAAATAAGTAAATCATGAGCTAAGTGCCAGTATCCCAAATACCTACTAGTTATCATTGCAAACTCACTTTCTTAGAACAATTTCATGCTTCAAAAACATGTAATTCTAAACTTATTGAATACTTAATGGACGCGCCCTCGCACGAAGCTTCTTGTCCACTGCGTACAATACAATTGCAATTGATGTTTATTACATTCAGTTTATTGCGTTCAACCGGTTATTATACATTTTATACGTTAATGAAATAAAAGACTCAACAAATTTCGAAATTTCTCTGTCTATAAAATTATTTATGATAAAGTCAATTGTTTTAAATTCCAGCAGGACTGAGACAGTTTCTCGAACTACTGCTCTTCCAATAAACTTAACCTTAGCCTTCCAAAGCGTCATGTTATAAGATTTACCAGAAAGAAAAATATTACAGAGTTCGACTGTCGTCTTGCTAATAAGCCGGTTGGTAAAATTAGTTTTCTCCGCAGTCTTGACGTTCTGCTAGATTCAAAGCTCCTTCTCGATGTTCAAATAGAAAAGATTGTTAACAAGCCCTACCACATGTTTGTTTTTGTTATGAGATCTTCGTGGGGTTTGTATCAACCTTGAAAATATACAGTTACTATAAATGGAACGCTTTTAAGCCAAATATAATGAAAAAATAGAACTAGTACGACGTCAATCGCGATATCAATTCTAGATGTTATCGGAAAAAACTTGGTTCTAAAAAATATGTGTTTTGAGCTTAAAGTCAAAACGGAAACTCCTGGAAGTTTTCCCTTTGTTCTACATGTGCCGCTATCATTTTGCTTGTCCAGGTTTAGAGTCTGTGTTACCTGGTTCCTTGAACAGTTCATGTACGCGAGGTACACACTCGACGTCTATTCGCTACTAGCCTCTGTACATCCAACGCTGGCTCGCGTGCACCACTTCATCGTTTGGTTGATACATATAACAATGAGTTCAATTCAATCCACATTCTTTTTCTTAGTAAAAAGGCCTTTAGGAAGCAAATCCAAGCAACTCTAAAGGATCATCCATCTCTATGTAATAACGTGGGGTTTAATTATATATGCACACAAATTGTTTTTTTTTTAAATTATATTTTAAAATTCAGAGATAAGTTCTAGGACGCAGCAGCAGTCTCGTATAAGTATTGTATCTGTGTACTAGCTAGTTTTAAATACTTGGAATTTGAATCTGTGAAGAACGTAGTGGCTAGCATAATTGTTTTAAAACGCAATATTTAAGATATTTTATAACTCGCCTTTAATAAATAAAATATCTACTGTCTCAAAATACTATTTTTTTTTTAAGATGTGAGATCATCCAAATGACTTCTCGCGCTCTGGGTGGAGCGCGAGGGCATGTCAGACTTTTACTGACTAAAACCACACCTGTGTCCTTCAATTACCCTTTGCATTCTAGGACTACGGGTTTCCTTTTCAGAGATTCTCCGCGGTCCTAGCTAGCGGGCATCGGCCCTACTGGGCCCCTACGGTCTGCTGACATCTCTTTGAGGAGAGCGTGGATCACTACGCGCTGTTGACGACTGGGCTCGGTCCGGTTAATTACCGAACAGCCGGACGGCGAGCCACCCATTGCTCGACGTCCGCAAGCCTGCGTCTACCGTAGCTGGTAGTCGGGGTTGGAATTACGGCGACTAAGGCGTGAGGATCTTCGTTCCCTCACGCGTGCAGCCTCCTCTTTCGCTAGCATTACCGCTTCGCAGGAGGCGACCGCCTGCCATTCCTACTCGCTCCGGACCATAGCCCGAACCAGGGCCCGACGCGAAAGGTCGCTGCCGCCAATTGCCTCCACGAGGACACGGCGATGTTCCGCCCAAGCGGGGCACGACTTCACCGTATGCTTCACCGTGTCCTCCGGGCGGTCCACACAATGGTGACACCCGGGCGTTTCTTCCACCTGAATCCGATGCAGGAACCTCCCGAACTTACCATGTCCGGTGAGGACCTGCGTCATGCGGAAGGTCAGGACGCCATGTTGCCGCTCCAGCCACTCCTCAAAGAGAGAACTTACCGCCGTGATTATGGCGTGCCCATCACTGGATTGCGACAGTCGCTGTCGCCATTCCGCCATGAGATCTCGCCGGAACACTGTCCGCCATGCTACGACTTGTCGCGGCAGTGGAGTTTCACCCCGGCGTTGCATCTCCATGCGCAAATCGTGCATGCGTGCATGCGGACTGTTGCCTCCAGATCCCACGATGGTAGGCCAGCAAGGAGGCTCGCCGCTTCGCGGGAGACCGTGCGGTATCCCCGCACCATCCGGATAGCCATGACCCTCTGGCAGGCGTTCAGCATGGCCGCCGGTCGCTTTTGCAGCGACGGCGCCCACACCGGCGCCCCGTAAAGGGCCATGGAATGAACGATTCCCGCGTAGAGCCTCTGGCAGGAGGCGTCTGGACCCCCAAGGTTGGGCAGGAGCCGCTTGAGGGCAGCTCCGGTCCGTTCCAGTTTAGGAGTCAGACGTCGAAAATGCTCCACGAAGTTCCACCGACTGTCGAGGACGAGTCCCAGATACTTCATCGTTGACCCGACATCGATGCGAACCCCTCCTACCATTATTTGGGAACCCGGTGGAGGCGTGTTCCGAGGGCCATGAAAATACATGGCCTCGGACTTGTGCAGAGCCACCTCAAGTCCCAACTGCTGAATCCTCTCAACGACTGTCGCAACCCCGCGTGTCGCAAGTTCGGCAGCCGCCTGGTGCGACTCTCCTTGCGCCAGGACCAGCGTGTCATCTGCGTAACAGACCACGCTGACCCCGTCGGGGAAGTCACCGCGCAGCACGTAGTCGTACCCGATGTTCCACAAGGGTGGCCCTAGTACCGATCCCTGCAGATCACCGCACGACATCTCTCACCGTTTCCATTCTCGCTGGTGACCGAGGTAGATGATAAACCTTTCCTTCAGGAAGGCCTCGATTGCACGACGGAGGTAGTCGGGTACCTGGTGGTACCGGAGTGCCCTCCTAATGCTACTCCAGGGCAGGGAATTGAAGGCGTTGGCGATGTCCAAAGACACCACCACGACGACCCTGCCCTGTGACACCGCGTCTCCCGTCGTGAGGGTTCGCACGCGCATGATGGCATCCACCGTGGAGCGCCCTCTGCGGAAGCCAAACTGGCTGTCCGCAAGATCCGGCCCCACCCGCGTCAGATGCGCAACGAGGCGGTCTGCAGTAACTCTTTCAAAGAGCTTGCCCACCTCGTCGAGCAGCATGATGGGCCGGTACACGGACGGAGAGTCCGCAGGGCGCCCCGGCTTCGCGATGAGGACCAGTTTCCCCGTCTTCCAGCGAAGTGGAAACTGGCCCCTCTCCATGCATGCGCTGAAGAGCCCTCTTAATCGAGGCCCGAGAGCCTCCATGGCCAGGACCCAGGTCTTGCCAGGCAAGCCGTCGGGTCCTGGGGCGGTATTTTTGGCGTTCAGCCTTCGTACCGCCACGCTCATTTCTACCTCGGTCACCTCCGGAGTAACGTCGTCGTCGCCATCGTGGTCCGCGTAGGACACCGCGGGGGACAGAGCCATGGGCGGGGAAGAATGCTCCCCTCTCGAAGGGAACAGAGCGTTCACCACACCCTCCACGAGCTGGGGCCGGAGACTCTGTGTCAGCGGGGGAGCCCAGGCGCGGAGCTTATCCCGCACCATTTTGTAGGGGCGTCCCCACGGGTCTCCGTTCAGATTCCCCAGCCACACGTCGCAGGCCTCTAATTTGGCCCGCCGTATTTCCACTCGGAGGGTGCGCTTCGTCGCCCTGTATCCCTCGTACAGCTCCGCCTCTATGGCTTCCGCATCCGGCGGGCGGATGCGGCGCCTGCGGTGTCTGGTGTACCGGCGCCGCGCGGCAACGCATGCCTTGCGCAGTTCCGCGATCTCCGGCGACCACCAGTACACCTGGCGTCGGGCACGTCCTAGCCGGACTCGGGGCATTGCCACGTTGCAGATTTCTGACATGGCCTCCTAGAACCACTCCGCCTCGACATCGATGTTAGCCGGCCTGTCTGGTGCTGGCACCCAGGCCTGTACATCGCGGCTTCCAGGAGGAGCTCCCGGTCCAGCTGCTTCAGTGCCCACCACGGACCACATTGGTTCTGTCTGACCGGCGCGGTCGAGGTATGGGCGGAGACGTTGAACCGGATGTACCAGTGGTCTGAGTACATCTCCACCCCCTCCATGACGCGCCAGTCGACGACGCGCGGAGACAGAGCGGGGCTGGCGAACGATACGACTACCACGGACTCGCCCTGCCTCCGCACACACGTGGGGACAGAACCCCGATTTCGGACGACTAGGCCTGCCTCCAGAGCCCAATCCTCCACCATCAGGCCCCGTGTGTCTGTATGCCGGGAACCCCAAGCAAAGTTCTTGGTATTGAAGTCCCCGCAGACAACCACGGGGAGGGATCGAAACCCGGCGACGACGATGTTCAACTCCATAAGGGAGTTGGCCCTTTATGGGGCGCCGGTGTGGGCGCCGTCACTGCGAAAGCGACCGGCGGCCCAGCTGAACGCGTGCCAGAGGGTCAGGGCCATACGGATGGTGCGGGGATACCGGACGATTTCCCGCGAAGCGACGAGCCTCCTTGCTGGCCAGCCACCATGGGACCTGGTAGCAACAGGCCTTGCACATATGCACGATCTGCGCATGGAGATGCAACGCCGGGGTGAAACTCCACTGCCGCGACAAGTCGCGGCATGGCGGGCAGAGTTCCGGCAGGGTCTCATGGTGGAATGGCTACAGCGGCTATCGCAACCCAGTGCTGGGCACGCCATAATCATAGCGGTAAGTCCCCTCTTTGAGGAGTGGCTGGAAAGGCAACACGGTGTCCTTACCTTCCGCATGACGCAGGTCCTCACCGGACATGGTAAGTTCGGGAGGTTCCTGCACCGGATTCGTGCGGAAGAAACGCCCGGGTGTCATCATTGCGTAGACCGCCCGGAGGACACGGTGGAGCACACAGTGGAGGTGTGCCCCGCTTGGGCAGAGCAACGCCGTGTCCTCTTGGGGGCGAACTCTCGCGCCGGGCTTTGGTACAGGCCATGGTCCGGAGCGAGGAGAAGTGGCAGGCGGTCGCCTCCTTCTGCGAAGCAGTAATGCTAGCAAAGGAGGCGGCCGATCGCGTGCGGCAACGGTCCTCACTCCCCAACCGTCGCCGGGACTCCGATCACGACTTCCGGCCACCGTAGGCGCGGGCTTGCAGACGGCGAGCAATGGGTGGCTCGCCGTCCGACCGTCCGGTAACCGTCCGGACCGAGCCCAAGTTGTTGACGGCGTGTACTATTCCATGCGTGCCTCAAGAAGATGTCAGCAAACGTAGAGGCCCAGCAGGGTCGAAGCCTACTGGGGCCAAGGGTCTGATTCTGAAAGGAAGACTCGGCCCCAGTTCGAAAGGCAACGAAGGAACAGGAGTGGGTTTTTAGTCAGTAAAAGTCTGACACTATCTCCCGCCCCGCCCAAGAGCCGGGGATGTCATAAGATGATTTTCCGCGCAACTAGTGTCACTGGGGGATTTTAATGCCCACCATCAGGAGTGGCTTTTCCCATACCAGTGCACAGACCATGCTGGTCGAGAGACGCGAAAGCTTGCGCTAGCGTTAAATCTCACCCAGCTGGTCCAGGGAGCAACGAGGGTGCCGGATGTTGACTCGCACACGGCCAACTGCTTGGACCTTCTGCTGACAACAGATCTAGACCGCTATTCAGTGTCGATATCATCACCGTTAGGTAGTTCCGACCAGTTTCTGGTGAAATCAGTATCAGTCTATTCTCCGCCCGATCCCTGCCCTAGAGGCACCAGGCGGGTTTGGCGATATAGGTCAGCAGATTGGGATGGCATGCGATCTTTCTTCGCATGTTATCCTTGGCAGCCTACTTGCTTTTCTTCGGGTGATCCATCGTCGTGCGCGGATGCTGTGACCGATGTGTTGCGGCGGGGGATGGAATACTACATTCCATTCTCTGATGTAACAATGTCTGGCCGGGCTCGCCCATGGTTTGGTGCGGAGTATGATCGCGCTAACAAGCTTAAGCACACGGCTTACCGGGCATGGGCTACGCTCGTATGCGCAAGGCAAATGACGTGGGTCAGAAGAAGAAAGCCTTCAACAGAGCTGCCAAGTCTTGCAAGAAGGTGATGCGGAGGTCTCGGTACAACCACATTAGCCGCATCGGGAACAAACTCGCTTCATACCCTGCTGGTAGTAAGGCGTTTTGGTCCCTGGCTAAGTCGGTTGAATTGAACTTCTGCCGTCCCTCACTGCCGCCACTGCTGAAACCCGACGGATCGCTGGCCCACACCGCTGAGGAGAAAGCAAATATGTTTGCCTCACTCTTCGCGGAATCTTCGCGTCTAGATCCTGGTAACGCGCGGCCCCCTGTTAATCCTGTTGGTTGCGAGACGAGTATGTCAGATATTCGCATCCATCAGAAGGACGTCCGCAGGGTGCTGCGTAACCTTGACGTGAACAAGGCTAGTGGCCCAGACGGGATACCAGCCGATCTGACGCGCCTATTTAGGCTTTCATTTGAGACTGGAAAAGTGCCGGTTGCATGGAAGCAAGCTAACGTTCAGCCCGTGCCCAAGAAAGGTAGTCGGGCTGACCCAGCTAACTACAGACCAATCTCAGTAACGTCCATTCTCTGTAAGACTATGGAACGTGTACTCAACACTAAACTCCTGGCATACCTAGAAGCTAATGGCATCCTAAGTGACCGACAATACGGCTTTCGCCGAAATCGGTCAACTGGTGATCTTCTAGCGTATGCCATCCACATCTGGAGTGAAGCCATCGAGAAACACGGGGAAGCGCTTGCCGTCTCCCTCGATATCTCGAAGGCTTTCGATAGGGTCTGGCACGAAAGCCTTATTAATAAGCTTCCTTCTTTCGGTTTACCTGCTGGTTTGTGTGCTTGGATCGCAGACTTCCTGAGTGACCGGTCAATCCGAGTGGTCATCGATGGTTGCTCGTTCGGTCAAATGGCCATTAATGCCGGGGTCCCTCAGGGGTCAGTGCTCTCGGCAACATTGTTCTTGCTGCACATTAATGATCTGCTTAAGCCCGGTACCTTTGGGTATGCAGACGACAGCACTGTTGCTGAGAGTTACATATCCAGCGCGCAAGCTAGTGGTACTCTATCCGGTCTCTTCGAGAGGCTATGGTCGAGCGCTTGAACTTGTCCTTGGAGGCAGTCTCTGAATGGGGCGATGCCAATTTGGTTAAGTTCAATGCTGCTAAAACCCAGGCGTGTCTCTTTTCTGCTAAAAGGAGCCAATTCAGTCCTGCTCCAACTTTCCGGGGCGTAACCGTGCCGTTAACCGACCGTCTTGATCTTCTTGGTGTTACGTTGACGTCAAAACTCAACTTTGGGCCATATATTGAAGCAAAGGCTCAACTGGCAGCAAAAAAGCTGGGTATCCTCGCTAAGGTCAGGCAGTACTTCACGCCGGAACAGTTGCTCAAACTTTATCAAGCACAAATTCGATCGTGTATGGAGTACTGCTCTCATCTTTGGGACGGATCTGCCCGATACCAGCTTGATGCACTTGAGGCAATTGAGAGGCGTGCCAGGAGGATCATTGGCAATGATACACTCGTTGAGTCGAGGCTCCAAAGTCTTGAGCATCGGCGCCGAGTTGCTAGCCTGTCGGTTTTCTACCGGTTGCATTTCGGGGAGTGTGCGTCGGAATTGCATAACCTAATTCCGCCTAGCCCGTTCCATCATCGGACCACCAGGCGTACGGCAACGCGCCACCGGTACATGGTGGACATTCCACCTGTACGCACAAAACGTTTTGGGAACACATTCATTGTGCGTACAGCTAAGGAGTGGAATTCCTTGGCGGAATGTGTTTCCTGATAGCTACAACCCGGAAATCTTTAAGTCAAGAGTGAATAGGTTACTTCTAGGTAAGCGCGTTCCATCGTCAACCGCCTCATCGCTTTCTATCAGGTGAGATGGCGGTCAAGCGCGAACCTATGCAGAATAAAAAAAAAGTTAACATATATACATTTATTGATACTTAATTTTAGTTTATTTTTAATACAGTAATTAGTTAACCTATTCAAATCTTCTTGAAGAAGGTGAGAATCGCTAATCGATGAAATTTTCTTATAAATTTTAAGATCATCTGCGTATAACAAAAAATTACTATTTTGAAAGCAATTACCGATATCATTTATATAAATAATAAACAACAAAGGACCCAGAATTGATCCCTGGGGAACTCCAGATGTTGCTAAAAATGTGTCGGAATGGTACCCGTTACTTACTACAGTTTGACTACGATTACTAATATAAGACTGGAACCAGCGCAATAGATTGCCCTTGATGCCATTAAATGAAATTTTTCTCAATAATATTTTATGATCAACTCTGTCAAAGGCTTTTTTAAAGTCAGTGTAAATTGTGTCAGTTTGGGCTCTGATGTCCATATTATTAAACAAGAAGGTAGTAAAAATCATTAAGTTGGTGACAGTGCTTTTTTGTTTCACAAAGCCATGTTGCTCCGGAATTATACTATGTTGAATATAAGAATACACCGGTTCGGTTCGGGGAAAGATAAACACCTACCACAGCAATGTCCCCAAACCATGCTGCCACGCAACCCCGTCCTTTCTTGACGCCCTCGAGGGGAGGGGTGCCGGCGGCGGCCGACGAAATTAATGTCACCGAGCCGTTCAAGTCCTGCGCCCAGCCAGCCCTGGGTGGGACATAGTACGGCTCGGTGACCACGGCGATATTAATCGACCACTGCGCCATGCTCTGGAGCAACAGATCTTGAGCGGGGACGCAGTGGTTGATATTCGCCTGGAGGGGACGTAATGGAGCCGGTATTGACAGTCCATTACAGTCTCCTCCCGAACTCCCTGTGAGGGCCCTGTCGCGGCAGTTGCGGCGGTAGCTGTGGTGGCGGCAGCAGCAGCAGCAGCGGCGGTGGTGACGGCGGTGATAGGGGAGGGCCTCTTGCCCTTACCCCTGGCCTTGGTGGGGGGAACGCAGTTCCTGCTCCCAGCCCGGTGGTCGGCCGGCTTGCCAGCCGCTGCACACACGTAACAGTGTGGCGCGGCGTTGCAGGCTACGGCCTTGTGACCGGGCCGACCACACTGGAAGCAGTGGTCGCTTCGGTCTACCTCCGAGGTGCAGTGGATTCCCGCATGGTGGCCCACCTGGCAACGGAAGCACCTCAGAGGTTTGGGCTCCAGCAGCTTCACCTGCGCTGAAACCCAGCCCACCAAAAGCCTTCGACCCTCCCCAGTTATGGCCTTGGCCGCCGACACGGGGCAGCTTACCGTTATGGTTCGCATGTCCGTGCTGTCAGCACGGATGGTGCCCGCCCGCACCTGGTAGTCAGAACACCTTCCTTTCCTGACAATGGCGGCCACTACTTCGTCCTCCGTCACGGAGTCGTCCAGGCCCATAATGCGCATATCAATGCACTTCGTGGGCCTGG
Organism: Mythimna vitellina; assembly: GCA_949316375.1. Classification (NCBI taxonomy): domain Eukaryota; kingdom Metazoa; phylum Arthropoda; class Insecta; order Lepidoptera; family Noctuidae; genus Mythimna; species Mythimna vitellina. Next base: position 12,498,059 of record OX438713.1, on the reverse strand, counting down.
ACACTCGGGCCACATCCGCATCTAGGGACGCTCTGATCTTTTCAGCCAGAGCATCCGCAGTAGGGCCGCTGTCCGCACCAGGAACCTCCAGCATGTGGCCTCCGGTTGCAGTGGTCCTCATACGGAAGCCCCCAGCGATGCCAAGCTCGGTGAGATCCACCGCCCGCTTCGCTTTGGTCATCACCTCGTTGTAGGTCACGCCTTTCTTTTCCACACTAGGCTGTAGTGTGATCACTACAGCTGCGCCAATTTTTTCCTCTCTCCAACCACATGCCACTCGGCGTCGGCTGGAGATTCGACAGGCTGGGGAAGGGGAGGTGGTCGGCTGCTCGCCGTGGCTGGAGCTCCCGCTGCCTTGCCCTTCCTGGGTGGGGCAGGCTTCCTCTGCCTCGCCGCCACCGGGGTCGACCTCGCGGGTTCCGATGACGCGGTTCCGCGTTTGACTGCGGTGGCGGTGGCGTAAGACGTCGCCTTCCGCTGGCCAGAGGCCGCGAGTGGGGGGCGCAGCACTATTCCCTCCAGCACAGAAAATTGCTGCTGGACATGCTTCTGGAACGCAGCAGTTGCTTGCAGTTGTTGCTGCGGCTGCCGGAAGGCAGCCAGTTCCTGCCGCACCAGAGCTAGCACTTGGTTCCCCGGCTCGGTCTGAGGCTGTTTGCGCTCCCCTTTTTGTGCCATCTGTGGGGCGGCTGCTCCTCGAAACCCAATCTGGTTTGCCCGGAGCCTCTCGTTCTCCTTTCGGAGAATTTTCATGCTGGCCGCCTGGTGGGCGACCTCGTTTTCGATAACTTGACCCTCGACATGACTATTTGTCTGGTAAACTAGTACAGTTTCATATTATTGTAGGTTTTATTTTGATAGAGTCAAGAGATGGATAGCTTAAAGCTCTAGTTACCGTTTGCAGATTTGATGGAGATAATCAAGTCTTGTATATTCTTAATTATTGTTCGTAGTCCGGAGTTTTTAAATACCGGTGTGTCTATCGAACCATGTTATCAAAATTTAAATTCAGATTACTATTTATGAAGTAAGCATGATGTTAGCGTACCATAATTATGTTTGTGTAGGTAGTTAAATTCTTGCAATGTGCTTCTTATATGGAGAATGGCATCCAATATGTCAATATATTATAATAATAGAAAAATATTTAATATAATTGTTGTTCATTTATTTGTTCGCTTACTTTAACTATGTGAAATAGATAAATAGCTAATCTTACACATTATGTTATGAAAGTAAATAAAGAGATTAATAAATCAAGTAAAAGATTTTTTGTAGCCACGGCATCAAACATAACGCAACGATTATATATGATTGCCGCAATGATTAAAAAAAAAAACGCGCGGGTGTACCTCAGGGTGGCGTCCTCTCTCCTCTACTTTTCTCTGTTTTATTAAACGCTATCACTAAGGTCCTAACTTCTAACTATCATCTCTATGCAGACGACTTGTAGTTATATCATCATTTTAAAATAGGTGAACTCGCTGAAGCTGTGGATGCCATCAATTATGACCTTGAAAACATAAACAAGTGGGCTAAATCCTTTTGACTTCAACAAAATCTCAAGCGCTTATTATTAGTGGCAGATACATGCTCAACCTATTGCATCATCAGCAGTCTCTCCCGCAAGTAGTATATGATTCAATTCCCATATTGTAATCAAAAAGTGGTAAGAACTTAGGCGTCCATACAGGTAGTAACCTCTCTTGGGAGGTTCATATAGATGATGTTAGTAAGAGGGTCTTCTAGTCTTTTCAGTCCTTTAAACGACTCCAAAAATTCTTATCATTTCATACTAAGGTCACTCTTGCTCAATCTCTTCTTCTACCGCTAATAGACTTTGCGGATGTCTGTTTTTTACCGACTTCTAAAAAAGGAGGAGGTTCATCATTCGGATGTTTGTATTTTTTTATGTTTGTTCGCGCATAACTTCGTCGCTTGCCAACCGATTAGAAAAATTATTTTTTTGTTAGAAAGGGTATACTTCCCAAATGGTCCCATAGTCACCAAATCAGGATCTGATGATGGAATCATCTTGGCGAAATCGAGGGAACTCCTCAAATATTATAGGCAACTGCATAGTGATTTTGGTATTTTTATCGAGAACTTAAGCATTTACAGTCAAAAAGTAACATTTAATGAAGTGGAACTGATGAAGAAGATCAGAAATGGTCAACGGAACTTCATACTCGCATATATATCACAATGAAGATAGTTAAGCGACTATGATAATACAAATAAATTAATAGTTCTGAATAGTTCCGTTGAAAATGCTATCATCAAATTGATCTGATGATGATGATGGAGCCAGAAGGTAGGCACTGGAACTCCGTCATTAATCAATGTAACCTAGCCGTGTTTGAGCTTATTAGAATTGTCATGAAATGCACTTTGGCTATAAGGTACTATCGAACTGATCTGATGATGGAACCGGAAGGTGGAAGGTAGACACAGGAACTTCATAATAAAACAATGTAACCTAGTAGTGTTTGGATTAATTGGAATTGTCATGAGAAATAGGCACTCTGTTTATAAGTGTATCATAAACATAATATATAAGTGTAAACACTAAAAGAATACAAAAAATACCGAGAAACACCGACTTCCGAAATCAAAGTTATTTTGATCCTTTTAGTGTTTTTTTTAGTGAAGTCGGTTATCTTTTTTTTTTTAAAAGTTTTTTATTTCACACTTTTTAGTTGGGACACACTTATAAACAGAGTGCCTATTTCTCATGACAATTCCAATTAATCCAAACTCTACTAGGTTACATTGTTTTATTATGAAGTTCCTGTGTCTACCTTCCACCTTCTGGTTCCATCATCAGATCAGTTCGATTCGATAGTACCTTATAGCCAAAGTGCATTTCATGACAATTCTAATAAGCCCAAACACGGCTAGGTTACATTGATTAATGACGGAGTTCCAGTGCCTACCTTCTGGCTCCATCATTTACCGGACGATCGGACAGCGAGCCACCCATTGCTCGTCGTCCGCAAGCCCGCGCCTACGGTGGCTGGAAATCGGGATCGGAATCCTGGCGATGGTTGGAGCGTAAAGACCGTTGCTTCACGCGATCGGCCGCCTCCTTTGCTAGCATTACTGCTTCGTAGAAGGAGGCGACCGCCTGCCACTCCTCCTCGCTCCGGACCATGGCCTGAACAGAGGCGCGGCGCGAGAGATCGCCGCCGCCGATTGCCCCCACGAGGACATGGCGTTGCTCTGCCCAAGCGGGGCACACCTCTACCATGTGCTCTACCGTGTCCTCGGGCGGTCCACACAGTGGCGACACCCGGGCGTCGTTTCCGCACGAATCCGGTGCAGGAACTTCCCGAACTTACCGTGTGAGAACCTGCGTCATGCGGAAGGTGAGGACGCCGTGAGGTCTTTCCAACTATACCTCAAAGAGGGGACTTACCGCCATAATTGTGGCGTGCCCAGCACTGGAACGCGACAGTCACTGTCGCCATTTCTCCATGAGAACTCGCCGGAGCTCTGTCCGCCATGCTGAGACTTGTCGCGGCAGCGGAGTTTCACCCCGGCGTTGCATCTCCATCATGTTTCGTCCGTATGGTGTTCGGACGTAAAGAATTGCACCATCCCATCTCTTCCCGTTGGTGTCGGAAGAGGCGACTAAGGAACATACCAGAGAATGGGCAGCAGCATTCTCTGTGCATTATAACAACCACACTGCGATCGCCAACCCGTCGGCCAAGCGTGGCGATTACGGCAAACCCCCCCAATAAATGATAAGCAAAGGAAAGAAATGGCCCCTAGTGCCCGGCAGCCCGTCTACCCTTGACTCCGGTAGCGGTCAAGGCCACGGCGAGGCAAGGGGTGCTAAGAATCACCGGATGGGATCCGGCTACCCTAAAAAACAACGACTGGACCTGGCAACATATAACACACGCACACTGAGGACCGACGAGAAGATAACCGAACTTGAGTAGGAATTGAGCAGGTTGCGATGGTGTATTATTGGATTATCTGAAGTCCGAAGATAGGGGGAGGACACGATAATTCTTAAATCCGGTAACCTGCTCTATTTCCGGGAGGGGGACCAGCAGTTCCAGGGCAGTGTCGGGTTTTTCGTTCACAAGTCCCTTGTGAACAATGTGGTGAAGATCGAGAGTGTGTCGACCAGGGTGGCGTACCTCATACTCAGAATATCGCCAAGATATTCGCTGAAGGTCATACAGGTTTACGCCCCGACCTCGACGCACCCCGACGACGAAGTAGAGACCATGTATGAAGATGTATCCAGTGCCATGCATGGTTTTAAAACTCACTTCACCGTGGTCATGGGGGACTTCAACGCGAAACTGGGCAAACGAGATGGTGACGAGCTGAGAGTGGGGCAATTTGGATTTGGACGTCGGAATCACCGGGGACACCTACTGGCTAGTTTTATGGAGAAGGAGGGCCTCTACATGATGAACTCCTTCTTCAGAAAACGTGAGCATAGGAGGTGGACCGTCCTGGCAAAGTCCCGACCGTGCGACTAGAAATGAGATTGACTTCATTCTGTCGACGAAGAAGCAAATATTCAATGATGTCTCCGTGATCAATGCGGTGAAAACTGGAAGTGATCATCGCATGGTAAGAGGCACATTAAATATCAATATTAAGCTTGAAAGGTCTCGACTGGTGAAGTCTACGCTCCGTCCAGCACAGATCCAGATCCATAACTCCGAGAGATTTCAGCTCGAACTCCACAATCGTTTCGAGTGCCTAGGAAGCTCCGTGGACGAATATAACGATGGGTTCGTGGGAACTGTCCATACGGTGGGGTCTAAATCTTTCAAGACTCACTGTACAAAAAAGAACAAGAAGCTGTCAGAACAAACTCTCGAGCTTATGAAGAAGAGGGGTGAGATGACTTTACAGTCTTCAGATGATGCGTGCACATACCGGCAGCTCAATAAACAGATCTCAAAGTTTCTGAAACGCGATCTGCGCCGATTTAATACCTAGAGGATTAAGGATGCGATTGAGCAGATTAAAGCTGTGATTATTGCTTGATTAAAGTATTTGCACGAGATCTGTCTATTGGGCAGAGTCAGCTCACGAAACTGAAGACCGACGATGGCAGAGTCATATTCGCCAAATCGGAGCTTCTGGGAGAGATCGAGGCTTTTTATGGACAGTTGTACACGTCAATCTCCGAACCCACGGCAAATCTAGAAAACGACCCAAGAGCTAGATTGACTCGACACTATACCGAAGATATCCCGGACGTCAGCCTGTACGAGATTAGGATGGCTCTGAAGCAGTTGAAGAACAACAAGGCGTCGGGCGAAGACGGAATTACGGCCGAGCTCCTGAAGGCGGGTGGAAAACCGGTCCTAAAGGCCCTTCAGAAGTTGTTCGATTCCGTCATACTCGAGGGAAAAACGCCACAGGCATGGAGCAGAGGTGTGGTGGTACTCTTCTTTAAGAAGGGTGACAATACCCTGCTGAAGAATTACAGGCCCATCTCACTTCTGAGCCATGTCTACAAGCTGTTTTCCAGAGTCATCACGAACCGTCTCGCGCGCAGGTTCGACGACTTCCAGCCTCCCGAACAAGCCGGATTTCGAAAAGGCTTCAGCACCGTAGACCACATACATACGCTGCGGCAGGTTATACAGAAGACCGAGGAGTATAATCAGCCTCTCTGCTTAGCGTTTGTGGACTATGAGAAAGCCTTTGATTCGATCGAGACTTGGGCTGTACTGCAGTCTCTCCAACGGTGCCAGATTGACTATCGGTACATCGAAGTGCTGAAGTGTTTATACAAAAACGCCACCATGTCAGTCCGACTTCAGGACCAGACCTCGAAACCTATCCTCCTGCAGCGGGGTGTGAGGCAAGGAGACGTTATTTCTCCGAAACTCTTCACGGCCGCAATGGAGGATGTCTTCAAGGTTCTGGAGTGGAGAGGGCTAGGCATCCATGTCAATGGCGAGTACATCACTCACCTTCGATTTGCCGACGACATAGTAGTCATGGCTGAGACTACGGAGGAGCTCAGTACAATGCTCGGTGACCTCGGTAGAGCTTCCGAAAGAGTAGGACTTAAAATGAACATGGACATTTGGAGGTATGCGGAACAGAGAGTAAAGTCCCGCAAACCTCCTTTGAAAAGGGAGAATCCTCCGGCCAGATGGGTGTTATGTCTGGTGGGCAGCTGCCCGATAGATGATTTCGGGTTGTTCTATATGTTCTAATCGCGCGGAGAACTTTGCTTGCGCGATGCAGGATTTTCTTATGTGACGCGATAGATGTCGCTACATCACTCCCCTCCGGAGATCGGAGATCGATGGTTCTTGATGCTTCTTGATGCGTGCCAGGCCAGTGGTAGGTTGGTTCCAGTGAGTCGAAACCGAATGCCGCATAGTTCTCGGTGAGTCGGAACTGTCTGCGGTGATGCCCCAGTGAGTCGGGGTGGTGCTGTCCCAGTGAGTCGGGATGATGCTGCAGGCTCCAGTGAGTCGGAGGAGTGCTGCTGGCTCCAGTGAGTCGGAGCGGTGCTGTGCGACGTAGTGGCTTGACTGCTTGCGTCGACGAGGAGAGGTTCTTCATTGCTCTTCATGTGACTGGCCGAAGATGCAGTGTGCTTCGCCAAGGTCGCTGATGAGGCTGAGGGTGATGACCAGGTATGACCATGTAGGCATGCTGGTGGTCAGGATACCCTTTATAGCCGTGGGTGCTGGCTGTATGGCTCGCTGCTCGAAAGCTTGAGGAAGTGATGATGACGTCACGAGGTAGTAGCTGCACGAAGGCTGCACTGACGTTCTTTGTCGAGGGTCACCAGTTTGGGAGGAATGTGGAACAGAGAGTAAAGTCCCGCAAACCTCCGTTGAAAAGGGAGGATCCTCCAACCAGACGGGATGTTATGTCTGGTGGGCTGCAACTGCCCGATAGATGATTTCGGGTTGTTCTATATGTTCTAATCGCGCGGAGAACTTTGCTTGCGCGATGCAGGATTTTCTTATGTGACGCGATAGATGTCGCTACAGACAAAACCAAAGTCATGGTAAACATCCATGTAGCACCCACTCCTATCAAGATCGGAGACTCTACACTCGAAGTTGTGGACGACTACGTTTACCTGGGACAGACAGTCCAGTTGGGTAGGTCTAACTTCGAGAAAGAGGTCAATCGTCGAATCCGACTCGGCTGGGCAGCGTTCGGGAAGCTGTGCGGTGTCTTCTCATCCAATATACCACAGTGTCTCAAGACAAAAGTCTATGACCAGTGTGTGTTGCCAGTGATGACATATGGCTCCGAAACGTGGTCGCTTACAATGGGCCTCATCAGAAGGCTTAAAGTTATTCAAAGGGCAATGGAAAGGGCTATGCTCGGATTTTCCTTGCGTGATCGCGTCAGAAATGAGGATATCCGCAGGAAAACCAAGGTTACGGACATAGCCCGAAGAATCGCCAAACTTAAGTGGCAGTGGGCAGGGCACATTGCTCGCAGAACAGATGGTCGATGGGGACGAAAGGTTCTGGAATGGCGACCACGTACCGGAAAACGCAGCGTTGGAAGGCCTCCCACAAGGTGGACCGATAACCTGGTGAGGGTCGTGGGAATTCGATGGATGCGAGACGCACAGGACCGGTCATTGTGGCGGCATTTGGGGGAGGCCTATGTCCAACAGTGGACGTCTTTCGGCTGAAATGATGATGATGACGATGATGTTGCATCTCCATGCGCAGATCGTGCATGTGTGCAAGGACTGTTGCCTCCAAATCCCATGGTGACTGACCAGCAAGGAGGCTCGCCGCTTCGCGGGAAATCGTCCGGTATCCTCGCACCATGGACATGACCCTCTGGCACGCGTTCAGCTGGGCCGCCGGCTGCTTCGGCAGCGCCGGTGCCCACACCGGTGCACCATAAAGGGCCATGGACCGAGCAATTCCTGCGTAGAGCCTCCAGCAGGAGGCGTCTGGACCCCCAAGGTTGGGCAGGAGCCGCCCGAGGGCAGCCCCAGTCCAATTTAGTTTGGGAGCCAGACGTCGGAAGTGCGGGCCCCTACGGTTTTGCTGGCATTTTTATGAGGCACGCCAGGAGCACTACGCGCTGTTCGACGACTTGGGCGCAGTTCTTACCGAACAGCCGGACGGCGAGCTACCCATTGCTCTTCGTCGGACCTATTGCTATCATACAGGTACGAGTTCAGACTCCGGGATGATACTTACAACGTACAATTTATAATAAACTAATTATTGCCCGCTAGCGTAGTACTTTCAGAGATTATCTCCTACAAACAACAAAACAAACTATCTCTTTATAATATTAGAGTAAATATTCCTGACCCGGGAGCCGCACCTACAACCTCATGTTTGGCGGTAGAGCTTGTGACCACGAGACCAACGAGACACTCGGAATGTGACGAAATAAAATTACCATAAATTTAATTCCACAAGTGAACAAAAGTCATTTAGGGCAAATTTTAGATTTATATAATTTTCACCTTTTCTTTGAATAAAAAAACTTGTCGCATCTGCTGAGTGTACGATCAGCGTCCCACACAGGGTCGCTTGACATAACTAGTGTACAGTGAGAACATCAAGTTTTAATTTACCTGTTGTCCTTATTGGCAGGAACCTCGCATCTTCCACCATCGTAATCTGCTGTGTCCTGGTAGGCCGTATCTTCCTCATTCAGGCAAACAGCGCCGTTTAAGCAATATTCATGGCAGCACGTGTTCACTTCGCACCTTTCCCCAGAGTAACCGGTCTTACAGCTAAAATAACGAAGATACAGAAGAGTTACTCTATTATTAAGAAATCCAACACATGTCTGTAAGTAGATGTAACAGTAGCGCGAGGTGCGCGACTGCGCTGTTTCGGAGGCTCTATAGGTTTATCTCAGATCACGCTGACATCGCTGACGGGACTCGGAATTCAAACAGATACAGGTCTGAAGTTGTCAACTAACTTTCAGTAAGTGTGCTGATAAATGCTGGTCCTTTCTCTGTATGAGATGAGGCCTCTGCTTTACATTTATATTAAGTTAATTTTCTGTATCTGTGTGTTACTGAACTCTTCTAAACAGCTGGCTCGATATTAATGAAATTCTTAGCTTTTGTATAAGTGACTTCACGGATGGTTTAGAGTTACAATTGAACTTGGCAAGGCAATATTTTTTAGATCCGTAATAATAGTAATAAAAGAGTTTGTATATCCTATACAATGAATTACATGGATAATATGATTTACCGGCATTTAGGTTGGCCCTCAGCACCGACACTACAGTTTCCTTGGAAACAGTAGTCCTTACAGATAGATACGTCGCATCTTTCACCATCGTAACCTGCTGTGCACTGGCAGGCTGGCTTACCCTGTTCATTCAGGGAACAAATACCGCCGTTTAAACAGTGCTTATGGCACGCATTTACTTCGCACCTCTCCCCAGAGTATCCAGCTTTACAACTGAAATAATGAAGATAAGAAACAGCGTTAATCAGCAGACCAACAGATATTGTGACTAGTTGTAACAGGCAAACGAGGTGCGCGACCACTGCGCGTCTCTCAAAGTGACGCACTATTCTTATCACAGTGCGCACTGAATATGGTTTACAATAAAATAAAATATTCATTCGATATAAAATAATGAACTACATTTCAGGGGTTGCAAGTACTCATGAAAATGAACCACTTTTTATGGACCTAACCCTAAAATCTCTAAAAATAATCAGCATTTTCCTACATTTTGCCAATTTATGCAAAAATAAACTTTAGTTTTAATAGGTATTCGTAGAAGAGAGCTAATCCTGTAGTGAAAGTTGCCAATTAATTAACAGTCGCTCTGTATAGATTCAAGATGATGATAAACTAATTTTAACTGGAGTAATGAAGCAACAAAGTAATTATTTACGTGTTTTTTTTCTTGTGTATAAACCTATAACCTACGCAAGTTAAGCGACGCCTGTCCAGGCGTCGCTTAACTTGCCGTCAGTGAGAAATATTAGGGTCAGCTCACACCGAGACGCGAAGTGATGCTGCGTGAATTATTGGAGTTAGCGAAACTGCACAAAAACATAAAAATATAATTATAAAAGACTTCGAATAAACCCCGTGGCTTCGCTTGCTTCGTGCATCGTGAAGTGACCCTGAATGAACACGAGATGAACACGTTTTACCTGCATGTAGGTTGTCCCTCAGCACTGACACTACACTCTCCTTTGAAGCAATAGTTCTGACAGACTGATACTGTAGACTCACTCTCCGAGTCATTCGGAATTAGACCCCGGAGAGCATCGCAACTCTTTATTCCCAGAATTTGTTCTTGTATTGTGTAATTGGCTGCTATAAGATGACATGAATAACAGTATGAGCTAGACCCTAAGCCTAGTTTTCTTGTCACAGTTTTTGATGAATACTTTGCTAATTGCCAAATTCCCCATTTATTATAGTTCTGCCAGTAGATGAAGTCATTTGACACGGACACTGAAAATGCATAATAAACGTCTTCTCTAATATACAATGTTGTTCTGTTCGTTCCAATAAAACTTGCACTTTTAATATACCAGTTTTCATTATTGTATCTTTTCTCAGTCCAGTACATTTTTTGTGTTTGTTGATCGATGGCCAAGCTTAGTCGCCAATCAACATGGTCTTCTATCAAAACTTCTCTCTTGGAGCCATCTAACCGAGCCCTCCCTATCTCATCGTTTGTGATCCAGTAAATATACCTGTAATTATAAAAATCTATAAATATTCACAAAGTTCAAAACGAATTAAGTTGAGTCATAAACCTGCACACGAGGGCAAATATAGCGGAACATAAATAGATATATTTTTTAAATACAATTTATTTTATAATCGTGAAAAATTAAAAACATTTTCTTATTCAAAACTATTCGTTCCAAATTTCATCAAATTCGGTTCAGTAGTATAAGCGTGAAAGTGTAACAGACAGAGTTATTTTCACATTTAACAAGGCGCGCTGATAGAGACGCCATTGTCCCTCACAATCCAAGCGCGTCACCTTCCACACACCACTACAAGGTAATTACACAAATGCCGTATCCTGTCAGTCCGCGAACTGATCGGTTACCAGTCGACATTATTATCTGTTACACCTTTTTAGTGTACCTAATACTCTGCCCATTGAGATTTTGATATTATATTTAAAATATACGTTTTTATTCTCCATTCCAGCAACGAGTAACAGAAAAAGTTATTTGTTGCTATTTATTCAGTATTGGAATACATTGGTTCTTCATGAAAATTCTTTATATGCATTATAGGCAAGTTTATCGATATTCTTACGTTTATACTAGAGAGCCGCCCGGCTTCGCTCTGGTAGCACTAATATCTTATAGCCTGCCGACTTCTTTTGGGCGGTTGAGTGAGGGTGGTCATTTCGGTTACGAACAATTCTCATCCAGCGAGTAGTAGTACATCTACTCGTAGTTAGCTACGCGCCAGGCTCTAGGCGCTAAGGGGGCGTCCATAAATTACGTGAGATGTTTAAGGAGGGGAGGGGGTTAAGTCAAATCACATCTAATCTTACGTTGGAGAGAGGGGGGGGGGTCTCGGCAAATATCACGCAATTTTTTTCTGATTGAAACAAAAATAAATTACTATTTTAAAATAAATTACTATTATAGTACATGCTTAAGATGTAATCTTAAGCGTAATCGTAATACTATTAAGATCATTCACAAATTCGTTCGAAAGACAATAATGGACTGAATTAGGTTAGATATTCTTTTTTTAATCACAGTAGTTACGATTTAAGTATTCTATTGTTAAATTTTAATTACACTTATAACTCTCAGCAATATTGATTACTGGTCTTAATTAGTCGTAAATAAAAGCACGAAGCAATTTTTGTTTTCTTTTTACAATAACAATTCAACGCGTTTACGTAAGAAACCTACATTTTGAAAAATCTCACGTGAGATTGGGGGATGGGCGAGGGGGTTGAATAAAATCTCACGACATCTCACCAGGGGGGGAGGGAGGGACAGAAAATTCAAAAAAACACCTCACGTGATTTATGGACGCCCCCTAAGCAAGCCACCGGTCAATGCGCTTGTGGGCGACTCACGTATATTTACACAGTTTACACACTACACGTAAACAATAAATATATAAATCGACTACATCTATCTATTTATGTATATTTACACATAAATATTTATTTATATATATATTTCCAAGATGTCAACACACATATACACTAACACTAAAGACCGTGTATAAAATGACATGACGCATTGGACACACGCATTGTCGATGACGCGCCGGCGACAGTTTTTCTTCTACCACCGCGTTATTATATTCTTGTAATATATTCGTTTCTCACTAGTCACGACCTACGCTGCTAGAAAGATATACGTGCACTCGCGCCGATAAAAAGTTGTCGACACCTACCCGCGCTAACTCATCGCTACTTGCTAAGACTATTCTAGCTGTTATACTCGTAATATATGTGCTTGTACTTAGCTCGCTTGCGCCTTCTAACTTACAGTGTTGTAGTGTTGTGTGTGAGGAATATACCTGGAGATTCAGCAAGGACTTTAATTTATTCACCACTACCCAGTGAGTACCTTCACCACACACACACACCGTCCATACAACCAAACGCTGTTGGCTCTTAACAATGATCCAAATCGCTCAGCGAATTATTGCCAAAGATTTCGCAGAACAATTATACGAGAAGAAACCGGCCAAGTGCGTGTCGGGCCACGCAGTGTAGGGTTTCGTAGTTACCAGTCCCGAAAACCACGAATATAAAATCCATGTCAAAATAATTTGGATTGAACGACAAACTTAACTTTTTAGTTGAATAGTGCATTTTGATACAAGTGGTGAAAGTTTGTCATTGCAGCCGAGGTGAAATTCACCTGAGGCGTACGGGCGAGGGTGTTATGGTGCCGAGTGCTGCAGTGACAAATCTTCACGTGTATCGAACGGCGTTTTTCAATAGGTGCACTTACGAATAAATACTTTCTCTGAAAATTACGACGCCTTTTTGTTCTTTTTGTAGGTACTGAAGAAAATTTTTCAAAGTTGCCCTACATTTTAGTTTTGATTTAAATGGCAGCAGGTTTCCCACGCATAGCACGAAGAATCGCCAAACTTGAGTAGCAATGGGCAGGGCTCATTGCTCGCAGAACAGATGGCCGTTGAGGCCGAAAGGTTCTGAGGTGGCGACCGGAACGCGTACCGGAAGACGCAGTGTTGAAACCCCCTACAAGGTGGACCGATGACCTGGTGAAAGTTGCGGGAATCCGATGGATGCGAGACGCACAGAACCATTCATTGTGGCGACATTTGGGGGAGGCCTATAACCAGCAGAGTGAAAAAATACTTGCGAAACCACGAGGTTCCGCAAGTATTTTTTAACTCAATCATAATATCTGGCACCGCAGCATCTAAAGAATTCTCTTCAAATCTTAAATTTGACATTTTTTTTTCACAAATAACATAAATGAATAAGTTAGTTAATAATATTTAATATGATTTTTTCCTGCACTTTACCTTTGCAGGTTGAAGGAGAAAAAGGTAAAGCAAAGGCAAAGGCATTAAACCGATACACATACTAATATCAAAAATAAAAATCCAAATATTTTGAATTTAGAATACACATTCTGATAATTCTTAATCTGTGGGTGTTAACAAATTACTGTCTATATAATCATATTTATTTATGATATTCTGTTCCTAAACACAATTTAAATTTTCATTAAATGTTAAAATTTTAAAAATTGTCGCCTCTTTGCTTTAAAAAAAGTAATAATCACCGTTGACCGTTTTTTTTTATCATTTTATGATAAATCGCGCTCTTGGGCGGAGCGTCAGATAGTGTCAGACTTTTACTGACTAAAAACCGACTCCTGTTTCTTTGCCTTCGTTTCAGGGCCCCGGGTTTCACTTTCACACCACCCATGGCCCCAGTAGGCCTCGACCCTGCTGGGGCCTTACGATTTGCTGACATCTCCCTGAGGCGTGCGTGGAACAGTGCACGCCTTCGACGACTCAGGCCCGGTCCAGACGGTTACCAGACGATCGGACGGTGAGCCACCCATTACTAGCTTCTGCCAGTGGTTTCGTCCGCGTGAATGTTGGTTATAGCAGACGCAAAGTGGAAGACAGATAAAAAGTAGCATACGTCTATCCTTGGGCTTGACGCTGTCTCCGTAACAAATTTCGTGAAAATCGGTTTAGTAATTCAACCGTGTAACAGACAGACAAAGTTACTTTCTCATTTATAATATTGTAAGTATAGATAAGTACAAATAAGATTTAGTATAAATTTGGTTTTTTCATGAAACAAATGAAAACTGTACTCAGTACAAAAAAAAGTTTTCCGATCTTCTAGATAAAGTTCCGCTAATGTTGTCGGTGTGTGTGTGATTGTATCACTAGTAACGTACCCTCCACAGCTTTCCACGGCGATATCAAAGCAGGTATTATTCAACTTAACTAAAAGATTTCCGTGAGCTTGGTAAGAAGATGCAGGATTTAATGGAAGCGAGTATATACTATGTCCTTCCTTCCAATAGAGTACATCTGTGACGGGGTCGTAGACAGCCCTCACGTAATTAAAATAGTCACACGTTCTCGTAATTAAAAGTTGTGTTTTCTTGGTTAACAGGTCAAAGCTGAATATTGACATGGTCTGGTCAGGGTCATTGACCCGGTTGGCGGCAAACAGCAGCCTGTAGTGCACTGGATCGTAACTTATTGAAGTCATCGTATGATACCACGGTATAACTTGTGTGTGCGTTCGTACACCATCTTTATAAAATTCTAGTTGTGTGCCTGCGCCCACGACGATGTCTGAAACATAGAAGTATATTTATTTTAAAATATTAGATTTATTATATTACTAGATTTGCTCACGGCTTCGTTCCCTTCTACTGATACTCTATTCTACTCTACCTTACATACTCTACCCTACTCTACCCCTGGGCTTGCTGACGGCGAGCAATGGGTAGCTCGCCCTCTGACCGTCCGGTAACCGTCCGGGCCGAGCCCAAGACGTTGACGGCACGTAGTGTTCCAGGCGCGCCTCAAGAAGATGTTAGCAAACCGTAGGGGCCCAGCAGGGTCGAAGCCTACTGGGGCTATGGCTTGTGCAAAAGAGAATCTCGGAGCCCTGGAACGAAGGCTTTGTTTAAAGGAACAGGAGTGGGTTTTAAGTCAGTAATTTTCTGACACGCCCTCACGCTCCGTCCAAGAGCGTGAGATGTCTTTGAATGATTTCTCACTAAAAAAAAAAAACCTACTCTACCCATTCTACCTCACTCTACCCTACTCCACCTACTCCACCCTCTCTACCCTGCTACACCCTACTCTACCCAATTTTGCCATACTCTACCCTACACTACCCTACCCTACCTTACTCTACCCAACTCTATCCTACTCTACTCTTCTCTAACTCACTATACCTCACTCTACCCTACTTCGCCTTACTCTACCTTACTCTTCCCCACCCTACCCTACTCTACACTTTTTTTGTGTGTGTGTTCAATGTCATTTCCCGCTCTGAGTGGAATGAGAAGGCGTGTCAGATTTTTAGTGACTAAAACCACACCTGTGTCCTTCAGTTGCCCTTTGTGTTCTAGGACTATGCGTTTTCTTAACGGGAATTCCCCGCGGTCCGCGGGCGGCGGTAGTGGGCATCATCTCTGCTGGGCTCCTACGGTTTGCTGACAACTCTTTGAGGAGCGCGTGGATCACTACGCGCTGTTGACGACTGGGCTCGGTCTGTTCAATTATACTGGTTTACGTGAGTTTTGTCCATTAAATGGAATATATTATTATATGGTCACGTACTTTGGGTATCCAAATAAAACACGGAATAAAAAAAAAATCTAAAAACGCCTGGTTTAAGTAGTGTTGCGAACAGGTACATATCGATACTTTTGTAAAAATCGTGTATTTTTAAATAAATGTGTATATTATAAAATTATTATATTGTGTAGGTATATTAGATTTTTTTGAAATATGTTGAACAAAAACAAAAATTGCCAGCAAGCTTTTTGATATTAATAAAGAAAAAATATGTTAAAAGCATGAGTTGGATTTGGTTTGAAATTAGCAGAATGGATAATTCTTTTTAATAAATGAAAAAAAAAAAAACAATAATCAGGATTGATTATTGATTATTATATTGATGATAACGACCGTAAATAGAAAATAAAATAAATAGAACTAAAAAAGAAAAGAAAAGGAGAAGATGTGCTGAGAAGGTTGACTTGATTCATTTGCTACCAAATACTAAAGTATCTGTGTTTCCTGATGGCTACAACCCGGGAGTATTTAAGTCAAGAATGAATAGGTTTTCCACTCGCCTATCGTCAACATCGAGCATGGTTTAAAAGCTTGTTACTTCATCTAACGCAATTCAACGTTATAATTGACGTAAAGGCAACGCGAAAAAAGAGTGATAACGCCTGAAAACTCTTTTAGCATTTGGAACTGGCGGACGACAACGGGCGCCCTAGGCCCGTAGCGCGACTGGGCCACGGTTGTCACCTCAAGCCGTCAAAAATTTGACATTTTTTTTTTTTGTTCATTGTGTTTTTATTTATATTCTGTGTTTTTTGTGCTAGTTTTTATTATTTATTATATAGGTAAGTGAAACCAATTTTTTAATGTTAAGTGCTGGCAGTAGCGATATCGGAAACTGTAGCAGTCAACCTGCCACATCATTTGACTCCCAATTGGTAAGATGCCCTCATTGCTCCCAAGCACGTTATTTTAAAGGCGAACGGGGGCTAAAGATCCACTATGGCAAGGTTTACAAACCACATAGTGTACCTTTATGCCCCCCAGCCACATCACAAATATCAACACATTCGGAATCACTTTGGATAACCTTATCAAATTTAAAAAATCCAACACCGGTGTTAAAGAGAGTTCCCCGAGGCGCGAGACGGTCTGTTGCGCTAAGTTTAGCGCGTTGCGTCCGTCTTGCGACCCAGGAAAACACTCAAAGTGCTTGGGAGGAATTACTCACCTTCCCTTACAGGATTCTACATGTCCAAAAAAAATTGGCTTCAAAAAAAACATTAACGACCCAAATTAAAGATAATTGCAATAATTCGGCTGACATTTTAGATCTAAATTTACCCCCTTTCAACAACGTTTCCCAGAAAGGTTTGAATTCACATGTAGAATCCAAATTAAGTGAAGGTGACATTAGCGGAGCTGCCAGGTTACTTTTTAGTAGTGATGTGGTGGCGCCTTACTCTCCAGATACAATTTCAGCTCTGGAGAGTAAACACCCAGCGCCTCCGGATGACCTCGCTTTCCCTGACCCTCCTGTTAGCCCCAATCCGGATTCATCATTTTATCAAATTTCAGCCCATCAGTTAAATGTAGCCATGAGTTCCTTCAGAAGCGGTTCCGCCGGCGGCCTCGACGGTCTGGCTCCCCAACATTTAAAGGACCTTTTAAGTTCAAGCGCCGGGGACGCTGGTGAGTCGCTTTTGAAGGAGCTTCTGGCACTAGTCACCCTTATGCTCTCCGGCGGCGTGAATGATGCCGTTGTCGATGTCTTGTACGGGGCCAATCTATGTACCCTGCGCAAGAAGGACGGCGGCATTCGTCCCATTGCCGTCGGGTGCACGTACAGGCGTATGGCAGCCAAAATTTGTTGCAGACTATACGGCGAAGCTTTGTCCAACAAATTTCAGCCCCTACAGCTTGGCATTGGTTCCAGAGGGGGCTGTGAGGCTGCCGTACATGCCCTCTCCACCTTTTTAAATTCCGACAAGGGCGAGGTCATCCTCAAGGTTGACGTTAAAAACGCCTTCAATTCTGTTAACAGGGACACTTTGTTGGCTGAAGCAAAAAAAGAACTACCAGAAATTTTCGGCTTTTTGTGGCAATGCTATAGGCACCCATCAAAATTATTATACAAAGATAATGTTTTGGAATCTGCAGTTGAATGCCATCAAGGTGACCCTCTCGGGCCAGTCATTTTCAGCTTGGCTATTCATCCAATCATCCAACAGTTAAATTCAAAATTTAATGTGTGGTATTTAGATGATGGAACTCTGGGAGGTGACGTAGAAACCGTTTTAGAAGATTTCAAATTTCTCAAAAATCAATTCAAATCCATTGGCCTTGACCTCAACCATTCAAAATGTGAAATTTTTATTTCAGACAATACTGACAGACAATCGACTCTACAGAAATTTTATTCGATAGCTCGAGAAATCAAAATTTTAGATAAAAGTTCACTGCACCTCCTATGTTCTCCAATTTTGGAAGACAGTTTTTCATTATTCATTGACGACAAAATTGAACGTTTTAACAACATTTCGGAAAGACTATGCAAAATTAACCTACATTCGGCTTTCACCCTCATACTGTATTGCTGTTTTGCACCAAATTTCATGTATTTTCTTCGCTCTTCCCCTTTATGGAAGCAGCCACATCTCTTGGATAAAATTGATTAGACCATTCGATATACTCTGACTTCCATCTTAAATGTGGCCCTGGATGACCGAGCGTGGCTACAAGCTACGCTACCCATTCGTTTTGGTGGGCTCGGCATCCGCAAAATTTCTAGTGTAAGCCTACCGGCGTTCCTGTCTTCGGTCCACAGCACTCAACAGTTGACCAATAGAATTTTAAGTCCATCATTGGTTAGCTGTGAGGTGCCGTGCTTGGCCGAGCCCGTAACCGCCTGGAAAATGGCTTGCCCGAACAAGGCGTTGCCCGAGAACCCATCTTCCCAGAGACAGTGGGATGAACCGCTCTGCAGTTTGGTACGGAATAACCTTATTAACACGTCCACCAATACTGCTGAGCGTGCCCGCCTACTGGCTGTGGGTGAATGGGAGTCGGGCCTCTGGCTACAGACACTATCGTCGCCCAACATAGGTACTATGCTGAGTGACACCACCTTCCGGATCGCTACATGCCTGCGACTGGGTGCTCCTAGCGGAGCTCCACATCGGTGTCAATGCGGTGAAGCAGTCGACCGCCTCAGACACCATGGCCTATCCTGCAGTAGAAGCGCTGGTCGGATAGCTAGGCACGCAAGTGACAAAAGCTCGACGGATGATGTCATTAATACATCATCCGTCGAGCTCTTGTCACCGCCGGGATGCTAGCTGTTCTAGAACCCAATGGCTTGGCACGCGACGATGGAAAGAGGCCAGACGGGATGACCATAATGCCCTGGAAGTTAGGTAGGCCTTTGGTGTGGGATGCAACATGTGTCGACACCCTTGCGCCATCCCATCTTCTAAGTACGGCAGGTTGTGCTGGGGCGGCTGCTGCAAGTGCAGAAAACCTCAAACGGCGTAAATATAATAACCTCATCGGAAGTTATATGTTTGAGCCGTTTGGGGTTGAAACACTAGGGCCATGGGGTCCGAGCGCTCATCGAGTTGTTCGTGATATCAGCAAACAACTGGTCGACTCTTCGCGTGACCAGAGGGCTGGGCTTTTCTTCGGACGACGAACCAGCATTGCTATCCAACGTGGCAATGCTGCCAGCGTTCTGGGCAGTTTTCCTATTGATATCGATGTGGATGAATTTTTTGATGCCCAATAATTTCTTTTTCTACCCTTTTGTAAATATTATTATTTTTAGTTTGTATATATTCTATAGTTTTTGTGTTTCTTATAATTAGTATTAGAATGTTAGAGCAATTGTAATAAAAATAATTCAAAATGTTAAAAGCAAGTCAATTTCGCATCACTAATAGTCTGATATTTTTTTGATATTTTTATATTGTGTATATGTAGTTTAAAAAAAGATTTTTTTAAAAATTAAATGTTTTTTTATTATGCATTTTTTTTTAATATTTAAAAATTCGAATAATATGTTTATATAGAAAATAAATGGAATAATAATAATAAAAAGTTTATTGAGATAAAAGTATTTATTTATTGAGTACTGCCACATTACAATACATTTAACAATAAAAAACAAAAAGGAACCGATTTCATCGTCGTGGTCTAATGTATGTAACAATAACGGCGTACATAAAATTTGCAATTTATTTGCTTGGGCCGGATACTCAGCGTCAGCGGGGGAGCCCAGGGGCGGAGCTTTTCTCGCACTAACTTGTAGGGGCGCCCCCATGGGTCTCCGTTCAGAGTATCCAGCCACACATTGCGCGCCTCTAACTTCGCCCGCTTTATCTCCGCTCGGAGGGTACGTCTCGCCTCTCTGTATCCCTCGTACAGCTCCGCCTCTCTGGCCTCCCGTCCGGCGGGCGAATGCGGTGCCTGCGGTGCCTGGCGTATTGGCGCCGCGCGGCATTGCACGCGCTACGCAATGCTTCGATCTCTGGCGACCACCAGTACACTTTGCGCCGGGCACGTCCTGGCCGGATTTGCGATATTTGCTTCAGCGCCCAGCGCGGACCACACGGGGTCTGTTGGACCGGCGCGGATGAAGACTGGGTGGAGACGACAAACCGGATGTATGGATGGTACAGATCGATGGTCTGAGTACATTTCCACCCCCTCCATTACGCGCCAGTCGACGACACACAGTGTCAGAGCGAGACTGGCGAACTAAATATCCACCACCGACTCGCCCCATATCCGCACACACGTGGGGACAGAACCCCGGTTTAGGACGACCAGGCCTGTCTCCAGAACCCAATCCTCCACCATCCGACCCCGCTGGTTCGTGAACCGGGAACCCCAAGCCAAGTTCTTGGCATTGAAGTCTCAGCAAACGACCACGGGGAGGGAACCAAACCCAGCGACGACAGCTTTCAGCTCCATTAGGGAGATGTGAAGATCGCCGAAAGATCTGCTCGAGGACAGGTAGACGCTTACCACTGCGATGTCCCCGAACCGTGCTGCCACGCAACCCCGTCCCCTCGTGACGGCCTCGAGGGTCGGGGTACCGGCGGCGGCCGACGAAATTAGGGTCACCGAGCCGTCCAGATCCCGTACCCAGTCTCCCCTGGGCAGGACATAGTACGGCTCGGAGACCACGGTGATATTGATCGACCACTGCGCCATGCTCTGGAGCAACAGATCCTGAGCGGGGCGCAGTGGTTGATGTTCGCCTGGAGGAGACGTAATGGAGCCGTTATTGACAGTCCATTACCGTTTCCTCGCGAGCCCCAAGTGAAAGCCCTGCCACGGCAGTTGCCTGCCTGCCGCCGCACATGCGTAGCAGTGCGGCGTAGCACGGCAATCTGCAGCCTTGTGACCGGCCTGACCGCACTGGAATCAGCGGTCACTGCGGTCCACCTCCGCGGGTGCTATGGTGGTCTGAAAAGCCCAATTCTTCTGTAGTTGCGTACATATCTTTGTGGTTAAAGTTATTAAATATTAGATCTAGATATGTCGCAGTGTTTGATGTAATACGTGTAGGTCCTTTTTACATTTTCAGTAAAATTATATTCCTGCATTACGTTTAGAAATTGAGTAGTTTTTAAATTGTCTGATAAAACATTAACATTAAAGTCACCCCCTATAATTATATTTAATTTGTGGTATTTATTGTTTATATATTTTAGAATTTGTTTTAATTGCTGATAAAATACTTCCTCCTCTCTTCTATTCCAGTACATAGTTACAATTAATAAATTTTCTTTTGGAAATTCCGTGGCGCATAGTTCTATAACATACTCAATAGACATGTCTGAGTTGTCGTTTCTATGGATGCTTTGTCGTTTATATGTTCTTGTAAAAATATACATACACCGCCACCTGTTCTAGTGCTGCGACAGTATGAGGATGCACATTTATATCCACTAAATTTAACCAGATCTAATTTTCCTGAGTTAGCCAAGTTTGTGAAATACATATTGCCTTATATATTGAGTTTTCGTCAATAAGTGCTTCCAGTATATCTTGTTTATTATTAAGGCTTTAAATTACTGTTCCAAAATTTTCAAAATTTTGGAACCGTAATTTAAATGATAGGTCGTTGTTTACAATGTCCATGTTATTATCAAAGAAAAAATCCGAGTTGTCATTAGATTTCTCATTTATAGTTACGTTTAATGTATTGTCAGTGCCACTTAGGTTATCGTCGCTAATATTAGAATAATATTTATCGTAGTCAATTAATATATTTGATTTGATATGGTCAAAAATGTTTCTCCATCCGTATAATTTTTTCCTGTATTATAAGAAAACATGTCAAAGGTTAGTGTGCGATTACTGTCAAAAAAGTATGCATATTTGTGGTTTTTTATGTCCAAACTCAGGAGATTGTTGAATAACTCAACTTTATCATTATGTATTAGCGCACCTCTTCATAATTAACCGACTTCTAAAAAAGGAGGAGGTTCTCAATTCGGATGTTTGTATTTTTTTTTTATGTTTGTTCGCTCATAACTTCGTTGCTTGCCAACCGATTTGAAAAATTCTTTGTTTGTTGGAATGGGTATACTTCCCAAATAGTCCCATAGTCACCAAGTTGGGATCTGATGATGGAATCTTGGCGAAATCGAGGGAACTCCTCAAATATTATAGGCAACCATATAGTGATTTTGATATTTTCATCGAGAACTTAAGTATTTACAGTCAAAAAGTAACACTTTATGAAGTGGAACTGATGAAGAAGACCAGAAATAGTCAACGGAACTTCTTACTCGCATAGATATCACAATGAAGATAGTTAAGCGACTATGACAATACAAATAAATAAATAGTTACGTTGAAAATGGTATCATCGAGGTGATCTGATGATGATGATGGAGCCGGAAGGTAGGCACTGGAACTCCGTAATTAATCAATGTAACCTAGCCGTGTTTGGGCTTATTAGAATTGTCATGAGATGCACTTTGGCTATAAGGTACTATCAAACTGGTCTGATGATGGGGCCGGAAGGTGACCTAGCAGTGTCTGGGTTAATTGGAATCATCATGAGAAATAGGCACTCTGTTTATAAGTGTATCGTAACTAAAAAGTGTGAAATAAAAAACTTTTTACAAAAAAAGAATAACCGACTTCACTAAAAAAAACACGAAAACGGTGTTAAATAAGATACAAATAATACCGAAAGACACCGACTTTCGAAATTAAAGTTATTTTGATCTTATATGTGTTTTTTTTAGTGAAGTCGGTTATTCTTTTTTTGTAAAAAGTTTTTTATACAAAACTTATATATAAGTCGGTGCGCATATAACAATATTTGTGTGCTTACAGTCTCTCAGAGATTTTTTCAAATTTTCGAGGATATCTAGATAATCGCTATGTTTTATATCGTTTTCTCCAATGATTATAAAGCAATAGTCTTTTATTGTGAAGTCTTTTAGGCTGTCTTCGACGGTGTGTAGCAACTCTTCTGTGGTGGCATTGTTTATCAAATAATGACAGTAGTCAAATTTTTCAGAGAAGACTTCCTCGATTAATGGTAGCGTTCCTTTAGTACAGCTATTGCTTATTAAAGCGATTTTATTTTTTTGTATCGGTCGAGATACGCCTACTGATTTTTTTGGAGCAACATTTTCCAGGTGTGAAGATAATGTCAGGTTTTTGTTTTGTGTCAATATAATGTCATATTCATATGTCATCTCGGAAGTCTGAGTTTCTTTGCTTTGTGTGTCGACTTTTATTTCCTTGGAGTTTGAATTGATGGAAGCATTGGGGTCATTATTTATTGCTATTGGTTGAAGCTTTTCTCGATTCGATTTATGTTTGTTTGATCTTGGTGTACCATTTTTCCTACTAGGCGTTAAGCAGATCTTTTTATATGTCTCGACAGTTTTGAGGGCTTTTTGCAAATCGGATTTCAATCGGAAGTTTTCGCTGTTGAGGTCGTCTATTTCCTGATGAGCACTCAAAAATTGCGTCTTAAGTGTATTTATTTGTTCGGTCAAGTTGTTCATAGTGTCGTCATTATTATAATCATGTAGGCTGTCAGGTACTCTACCCAACTCTATCCTACTCTACCCTTGCCAGTGTGGAAAATCCTCATGGATGTCCTTCGCCGTCGTCGGGTCTGTCAGACTCTTACTGACTAAAAACCACCCCGGTGTTCCCTCCCACACTTGGACCGGGGATCGTGGGAGCTGATACGCCATCCATGATCCCCAGCTAGTGCCGGCCCACTTACGCGGGCCACCTCAGGCCCGCGGGTATGTGTCCTCCCCCGCGACGTCCAATAGGGGCACGCGTGGAACACTACGCGCTGCCACCTCGGTTCTTACTGGATGGGGAACGGCGGACGACCCCGAGTCCACCGTCCATCCGGACCTCTTTATGGGGGCTGGAAGAGGGTGTTATCTGCCCTCCGGCGCCACCCGGTTCGCCTGCTGCGGCACGGGAGAGTAGCCACGGAATCCCTCTCCCTCTCCGCAGCCTCCTTCTGCGAAATTACGGCTTCACAGAAGGAGATCAACGCATCCCACGACTCGGCGTCCCCGACCATAGAACGAGCGACGGCCGGCAGCGACAGCTCGGAGCCCACTTCAGATACGAGGGCACGGCGCTGCTCCTCCCATGCGGCACACTCTGCCAGTATGTGCTGCGCCGTGTCCTCCCGACAGTCGGTGCAGTGATGGCACCGAGCGTCTGGCTCCCTGTTTATGCGACACAAGTACTTCCCGAAGCAGCCATGCTCCGAGAGCACCTGCGTCGCCCTTAACGACAGGGAGCCGTGCTTCCTTCAGCCATTCGTCGAGCACTGGTCGGATCGCATCGACGATGGTGAGGCCCTGGTGCAGAGCTGAGACCGACGCAGCACGATCTCGCGCTGCATCGGTTCACCACCTCGCTTCCTCACCTCCTCGCGCCACCGGTACAGTGAGGCGAGGCCCCTCGCCTTCAGGTCCCAGGGTAGAGATCCGGCCAGTGCACAACCCGCCTCGTAGGAGATCGTGCGATACCCCCTGATAGCCCTGACGGCCATCACGCTCTGTGGTCTTCGCAAGATTGCGATGCTGCCGGCCGTCAAGTCAGAAGCCCATACCGGGGCCCCGCACAGGGCCATGGATCACATGATCCCCAAGTACAGGCGGTGCTCGGGCCCCCAAGATTGGGAAGCAGCGTTGCGAGCGCGCCCTCGGCGCCCATCAATTTGGGTGTCAGCCGCTGAAAGTGAGGGCCAAAGTCCCACCGGCCGTCGAGCACCAATCCTAGGTACTTCATGGTAAACTCGACAGCGATTTGGACCCCCCCGAGCACGATGTGTGATCCCGATGGCGGCGCCCGTCGGGGGCCATGAAAGACCATAGCCTCCGACTTGTTGAGAGCCACCTCCAGGCCCAGGCGTCGTATGCAGCTCACCACCCGTGAAAACGCTACCGTCGCGAGCAACGCTGCCTGCCTGTACGAGTTCCCCCGGGCCGTGACCAGCGTGTCGTCTGCATAACATGTCAGCTCCACACCCGGTTGGAGCTCGCCCCTCGGCACCCAGTCGTAACCGATGTTCCACAGTGGTGGCTCTAGGACTGAGCCCTGTGGAACATCGCACGACATATCGTGACGGCCCTTGCCGTCGCGCCCCTTGTAGGTGACACACCTTTTCGCCAAATAAGCCCCAATGATGTGGCGGAGGTAGCGGGGCACCCTATGGTACCTTAGTGCCTCCCGGATACAGCTCCAGGGCAGGGCGATAAAGGCGTTAGAGATGTCCAAGGACACCGCCAACATCACCCCGCCCCGGTAAACCGCTTCCTCCGCCAGGACTCTCACTCGCATTATAGCGTCGATAGTGGAGCGCCCATGCCGAAATCCGAACTCCGAATCCGGTCCGACTCTGACTGTCGTCTATTTCCCGCCCCTCTCTGTACAAGTGGCTGTGTAGGCGGGCAGCAATAATCTGCTCAAAAAGCTTACCCACCTCGTCAAGCAGCACTGTGAGCCGGTATGCGGACGGCGAGTCTGCTGGGCACCCCGCCTTCTTGAGCAGGCTCCTTTGGAGCGACCTAACCTTTTTTCCCAACTCTATCCCACTCTGCCCCACTCTAACCCACTCGACCTAATTCTAACCTTCTTTTTAACCGACTTCAAAAAAAGGAGGTTATCATTACTGCTTCGCAGAAGGAGGCGACCGCCTGCCACTCTTCCTCATTCCGGACTATGGCCTGTACCAAGGCCCGGCGCGAGAGATCGCTGCCGCCGATCGCCCCCACGGTTTTGCACGGATGCAATGCTGATACTAAATATACAAGAATGTCCTTTTATACAACGCTCACAGCTTTTTAGTCATTCATCAACATGTCTGTTCAACATGTTTTCTTTAGATGTTACTCTTGAAACAGTGACATGGGGTGCTACGACAGAAAACCGCCACGAGTGCCCGCGGGCTATAGTTCCCTTGCGGATACATCCAAGGTGAAGGCCAGTCTGCGGGACGGTGCACCCTGGGAGGTGGCTAACGACTCTCCTTGGGTACTTCCTAACCTAACCTAAGGGGTCTCGATGTCCACCTGCGAATATTCTGTCAAAGGATCGCTTCAACGCGTGTTCCTCTGCTATAGCAGATGGCTGGAAATGCTGCCGCTGCCGCGGCCACGGTTGTTGTATCCAAGCCGGGCCCGTCGGGGCAGACTAGGCATGGGACTGTAGTATCGGATTCCGTGGGGTCAGCCCCTTCGGTCAGAAGACAGTAGCAGGGGAAAGGTAGCCCCCTCCCAAAAAGGGCAAAACGGCGCTGGCCACTAAAGCGATGGGAGCCCCTGCCATGGCGGCAAGCAGGCGGCCTACCCCGCCAAATGGCTGGTGGCTGGCGTCAAGAAAAAGGCGGGTAGAGCGGCTCGGGCCGCCAAGAAACGAGAGCGGCAGTGGCAGTGGAAAAGGAGGGCCATCGAAGCCAGGCGTCGCGTCCCGGACTTTGCGGCTGCAATGATCACACTGCAGCCGGCTGCGGAGAAAAAGGGCGCGACTTACGGTGATGTCATCCGGAAGGTGAGACGGGTGGTGAACCTCATCGAGCTCGAAGTCACCGGGGGCCTCCGGATGCGGCATACCGCGACCGGTGCCCTTATGCTGGAGGTCCCCGGGGCGAAAAGCGGCCCCACAGCAGACGCCCTGGCCCAAAAAATCAGGGCAACCTTGGATGCAGAAGAGGCCCGAACGTGTCCAGGCCCACAAAGTGCGTTGACATGCGCATTATGGGCCTGGACGACTTCGTGACTGTAGATGAGGTTGTGGCCGCCGTCGTCAAGACGGGGTGGTGCCTTACCGATCAGGTTCGGGCAGGCCCCATCTGTGCTGACGGCACGGGCATGGGGGCAGTGACGATGAGCTGCCCCGTGTCAGCGGCCAAGAAGGACTCACCGGGGAGGGCTGACGACTTTTGGTGGGCTAGGTCTTCACGCGGGTAAAACTGCTGGAGCCCAGATCACTGCGTTGCTATCACTGCCACGTGGGGCACCACGTGGCGGCCTGTTGCGCAACGGAGGTGGATCGCAGTGACCACTGCTTTCAGTGCGGTCAGTCCGGTCCCAAAGCCGTCACTTGCAGTGCAGCGCCGCACTGCTGCGCATGTGCGGCGGCAGGCCGGCCAAATGCCGGGCTAGGGGCAGGTACTGCGATCCCCCCGCCAAGGCTAAGGGCAATGTCGCGAGGCCCATCCCTGCGAATGTGCTCGCCGCTGCGGCCGCCAAGTTGGCTGCCGCTGCCATCGCTTCCGCGGACGCCACCGCCACAACTACCATGGCAGGGCCCTCACGAGGGGCTCAAGAGGAGACGGTAATTGACTGTCAATAATGGCTCCATTACGTCTCCTCCTGGCGAATATCAACCACTGCGCCCCTCTCAGGATCTGTTGCTCCAGAGCATGACGCAGTGGTCGATCAATATCACCGTGGTCTCCGAGCCGTACTATGTCCTGCCCAGGGGAGACCGGGTTCAGGACCTGAACGGCTCGGTGACCCTAATTTCATCGGCCGCCGCCGGTACTCCGTCCCTCGAGGCCGTCACGAGGGGCGGGGCTACGTGGCAGCACGTTTCGGGGACATTGTAGTGGTAGGCGTCTACCTGTCCCCGACCAGATCTTTCAGCGATCTCCACATCTCCCTAATGGAGCTGAAAGCCGTCGTCGTTTGGTTTGGTTTCCTCCCCGTGGTCATGTGCGGAGACTTCAACGCCAAAAACTTGGCTTGGGGTTCCCGATTCACGAACCAGTGGGGTCGGATGGTGGAGGACTGGGCTCTGGAGGCCTGGTCGTCCTAAACTGGGGTTCTGTCCTTACGTGTGTGTGGATGCAGGATGACTCAGTGGTGGACATTTCCTTCGCCAGCCCCGCTCTATCACCACGTGTCATCGACCGGGAGCTCCTCCTGGAAGCCGCGACGGTACAGGCCTGGGTGCAAGCACCGGACAGGCCTGTCGACATCGACGTCGACGCAGAGAGGTCCCAGGAGGCCGTGTCGCAAATCTGACGTGACGCAATGCCCCCAGTCCGTCCAGGACGTGCTCAGCGCCAGGTATACTGGTGGTCGCGCGAAATTGCGGCACTGCGTAACGCCCACCGGACGCGGAGGCCAGAGAAGCGGAGCTATACGAGGGATACAGAAAGACAAAGCGCACCCTCCGAGCGGAGATAAGGTGGGCCAAATTCGAGGCCCACAACGTGTAGCTGGGGACTCTGAATAGAGACCCATGGGGACGTCCTTACCAGCTGGTGTGGAACAAATTCCGCACTGGACTCCCCAGCTGACGCAGAGTCTCCGGCCTCAGCTCGTGGAGAGTGTGGTGAGCACTCTGTTCCCTGCGCAAGGGAACACTCTCCCTGCCCATGGCTCCGCCACCAACAGTGTCCGACGCGGACCACGATGGCGATGACGACGACAACGCTCCAGAGGTGACCGAGGTAGAGATGACAGTGGCGGTACCAAGGCTGAGTGCCAAAAATACCACCCCAGAACCAGACGGCTTGCCTGGGAAGGCCTGGGTCCTGGCCATGGAGACTCTCGGGCCTCGACTGAGAGGACTCATCAGCGCATGCATGGAGAGGGGCCAGTTCCAATTTCGCTGGAAGACGGGGAAACTGGTCCTCATCACGAAACTGGGGCGTCCTGCGGACTCTCCGTCCACGTACCAGCATTGTGCTGCTCGATGAGCTGGGCAAGCTCTTTGAAAGAGTAATTGCAGACCGCCTCGTCGTGCACCTAACATGGGTGGGGCTGGATCTGGCGGACGGCCAGTTCGGCTTTCGCAGGAGGCACTCCACGGCGGACGCCATCATGCGCGTGCGAGCCCTCACGACAGGGGATGCGATGTCTCAGGGCAGGTGTGTCGTGGCGGTGTCTTTAGACATCGCCAACGCCTTCGACTCCTTGCCTTGGAGTAGCAATCGGAGGGCACTCTGGTATCACCGGACGCCCGACTACTTCTGTCGTGTAGTTGAGACGTACTTGTCGGACAGGTACATCACCTACCCTGGTCACCAGAGAGAGTGGGAACGTCGAGAGTTGTCGTACGGTAATCCGTAGGGATGGGTACTAGGGCCGCCCTTGTGGAACATCGGATACGACTACGTGCTGCTCGAGGACCTCCCTGACGGGGTCAGCGTAGTTTGTCGACGACACGCTGGTCCTGGCGCGGGGAGAGTTGTACCAGGCGTCGGTCGAATTAGTAACACGCGGGGTTGCGACAGTCGTGGGCAGGATCCAGGAGTTGGGACTCGAGGTGGCACTGCACAAGTTGTCCGAGGCCATGTGCTTTCACGGCCCTCGAAACGTGCCACCACCGAATTCCCAACTAGCGGTAGGAGGAGTTCACATCGGCGTCGGGTCGTCTATGAAGTACCTGGGACTCAGAGCGGCGCGAGAAGAAGTGGCAGGCGGTCGCCTCCTTCTGCAAAGCAGTAATGCTCGCAAAGGAGGCGGCCGATCGCGTGAGGCAACGGTCCTCACGCCCCAACCGCCACCGTGATTCCGATCCCAATTTCCAGCCACCGTAGGCGCGGGCTTGCGGACGGCGAGCCATGGGTAGCTCGCCGTCCGACCGTCCGGTAATCGTCCGGACCGTGCCCAAGTCGTCGACGGCGCAAACTGTTGCACGCGCGCCTCAGGGAGATGTCAGCAAATCGTAAGAGCCCAGCAGGGTCGAAAGCCTACTGGGGCCACGGGTAGTGTGAAGGCGACACTCGGGGCCCTGGGACGAAGGCAAAGAAGGAACAGGAGTGCATTTTTAGTCAGTAAATGTCTGACACTACCTCTCGCTCCGCCGAAGAGCGCAATTCGTCATTAGATGATTTCGCCATGATCGTAGAACAATGACGGATCTAACAAATATTGAATTTTACAGGGCAGCCATTTGTAATTTTATAATAGTTTTTTAGACATAACTTTCTTAATACTTAATGTGTAATGTTGAAATTTTGTACATATTTTATTAAAAGGGTTTATTTTAGGATGGAATAAAAATA
Organism: Mythimna vitellina; assembly: GCA_949316375.1. Lineage (NCBI taxonomy): Eukaryota > Metazoa > Arthropoda > Insecta > Lepidoptera > Noctuidae > Mythimna > Mythimna vitellina. The sequence goes on along the minus strand of OX438713.1, from coordinate 12,467,789 downwards.
TTAACAAATATTTACGCGGTTTTCTAGAAAAATCACATGCGTCTATTTACTTCGGATTCAACACAGTCATAAGGTATCATCCGACGTTGTTCTTCGGACAGTTGCTGTTGATAGAGTGACGGATATTATTTTGCGATCATGTTCTACGGACGGTCTAAGAAATATTTGGACGGATGTGTTATCTATATTGAACCATGGGCTAGTAAAAAAGTAAATATGTGGTGGTGGATAAGATAGTAGGTGTAAATAAGCTTAGTAGGTATATAAGGTAGGTACTAGGTAGTGTTTTAAGGCTTATCTTAAATGAAATTCAGACCATAACACCGTACTATTTTAAATTATTTTTATAATTAAATCACATTAATATCTATAACTATAAGTGGGTTACTAATAAATATTTTTTTTTAATATATAATCATTTTATTAAATTAAACAAAATTACATTTAAAGCCACTTTCAATTAATTAATTACAAATTTACTCAAAAAATTCACGAAATCAAAATAGTAGGTAACAATTAATAAAGAATTAAAAATAGAAAATAGGATAGGTAGTGTTTTATATGTATACTTTATAGTGAAACGAAAGGACTCCTCGGTTTAATCAATAAAAAATAATAGGAACCACAATCAATGTTATATCTAGATAACAACGTAGATTTTAAATAATAAATTCTCAACAATCACTAAATCAGAAATCAAAATAGTAAACCTACTATTAGAATAAAAAGCAAAAAATAACGTAATTGCATAACAAAATATATTCAGTCGAATTCATAATCAACATTGCGCCCATGGAATTCGACCTCTAAAAAAGATATGGTATTTAAGTGGTACTAGGGAAAAATCAGAAAGACTTGCAAGATTCATGTATTTATCATTACTGATTGGAATCGGACCCAGATAAGCTTTACATAAAGTTGGACAATTATAATTACTCATCTTCTTCCAAAGTACAAGCGTCATGACTCGATTTTCACAGAAAGTATTATCTATATCGGATTATATTACTCTCATTTCCATAGACACAAAATTCTTTTATTACTGTCCAAGCAACTTTATTCTTATCCATACTTTTAACCCAGTTCTTGTTTTTTAGCAGATCTTTAAAATAAAAAACACATAAGAATCACCTGTTATTTAGCCCACTGGGCAAACAACTTCCATTCTTCTGGAGTGTAGATAGTTTTATGCTCAACAGCCCATTTTTTATCACACTGTGAACCGAATCCTATTAATCCCTAGAAGCATGAGCGTATATATAGAACACTGTGGTTTCAGTTCTGGCCTGCACAATTGGGAGACAAGAAACGAAATTCTTTTGCACCCCTACACCCATACAGACTTCTATATGAAGTCATAGACGCAACTGGCTACTTCGTTAGCCCCACGTTTGGCAATCCCTTCATCTCACATGTAATAATAACATTGTTTAGCAACCATTTCGTATATATTGAAATTATAGCATGACAGCTTTCTTTTATAATATAATACACTCATTTGCCCATGAGGGCAAGACAAAACCTTTTGAAAATCGAAGGTACCACAAATAATACGTCCATTAGAATTAATAGCGTCATTTTTATCATTTTGTTTGAAGGTCCTGGAGAGTGTTTTGTTATATTGCTGTTTTACATATTTATTGTTCAACAAAAATCCGTCCAATGATCTTCATTATACGGATTTTCTATTTGTTTGAAACTGTGACACTGGTCAAACTAAGTCCATGCACGCATGCACGATCTGCGCATGGAGATGCAACGCCCGGGCGAAACTCCGCTGCCGCGCCAAGTCGCGGCATGGCGGAAAGACTTCCGGCGGGATCTCATGGTGGAATGGCAACAGCGACTGTCGCAACCCAGTGCTGGGCACGCCATAATTATGGCGATAAGTCCCCTCTTTGAGGAGTGGCTGGAAAGACATCACAGCGTCCTTACCTTCCGCATGACGCAGGTCCTCACCGGACATGGTAAGTTCGGGAGGTTCCTGCACCGGATTCGTGCGAAAGAAACGCCCGGGTGCCATTTACCATTGTGTTGACCGCCCGGAGGACAAGGTGGAGCATACGGTAGAGGTGTGCCCCACCTGGGCAGAGCACCGCCGTGTCCTCGAGGGGGCGATCGGCGATCGGCAGCGATCTCTGGCGCCGGGCCTTGGTACAGGCCATGCTCCGGAACGAGGAGGAGTCGCAGGCGGTCGCCTCCTTCTGCGAAGCAGTGATGCTAGCAAAGGAGGCGACGGATCGCGTGAGGTAAAGGTCCTCACGCCCCAATCGCCGCCGGGATTCCGATCCCGATTTCCGGCCACCGTAGGCGCCGGCTTGCGGACGGCGAGCAATGGGTGGTTAACCGTCCGATCGTCCGGTAACCGTCCGGACCGGGCCCAAGTCGTCGACGGCGCGTACTGTTCCACGCGTGCCTCAAGGAGATGTCAGTAACCGTAGGGGCCCAGCAGGGTCGAAGCCTACTGGGGCCATGGGTGATACGAAAGAGATCCCCGGGGCCCTGGAAAAAAATGGCAGATAAGGAACAGGAGTGGGTTTTTAGTCCCGCCCAAGAGCGGGGATGCCATTAGATGATTTTCCCAACCGAAAAAAAAAAACTGGTCAAACTAGATAGTGAAAAAAAGAATACTAATATCCTTTTTTGCATTTAGAAGAGAACAGAACAATGCTGAGCAACCCTTGGGACTAAATATGAGGATAGATTTTGATCCACAGCCACAAAAGGATCTTCTCTTAGAATACAAGCAAGTGATGATATATTCGGGTTCATGTTTTCCGTATCTGTCGACTGTATGATCTCCATTGTATGTTTATTAGTTATATGTGAGAAAAACATCATAAATTTCGTGCATTTCCTACAGGTCGTGTCGAATGGCATTCTGACAGAAATATTAACTTACTAGCTTCTGCCAGCGGCTTCGCCCGCGTGAAAATAGGTTTCTCCTAAAAAACTTTGGTAGATATTTATAAGATCTACAATTAATTAGAACATTTTATGGTTCTATCTTTTATAGTTTAGGCAGCGTACGCGAAATAAGTAACTTTTCTGGTTGATTTTTTACACCTTGTGTCCGAAAAACTCAAATATCTTACGGAACCCTATTTTTTTCCAAAACAAAATATAGCTTATGTTACTCGTGGATAATGTAGCTTTCGAAAGGTGCAAGAATTTTTAAAATCGGTCCAGTAGTTTTTGAGCCTATTCATTACAAACAAACAAACAAAGATTTCCTCTTTATAATATTAGTATAGACTAGCGGTCGCCCGCGGCTCCGCCCGCGTGGATGTCAGTTACCGCTGCAAAAAACCTACCCAGGAAAGACACGATCAGCAAAATGATTCCCAGGCCAATTCACAGTCACCGACACTAACATCGACGACGCAGTCGTTATCCGCCGCAGGCTGCACAGATTGTCTTTCTGTGGATGTTAAAGAACAACTATAACATCCATCAATGATGGAAATATTTAAATGTAATTAATACTAAGTTTTCACTTCTACCGGCAGTCCCGGAGTGCAACCCGTTGTTTCAGGATAGATAACTAAAGCGATTATTGTAGAGCTTCTCTATAAACAACATTTGACGTTAAATTATTTTCGGGTACCAAAATATACTGATGGTCGGGAGCCCCGACCCGTGATAGAACAACGTAAAGTTGCCCTTGCGTAAAACATTCTTTTCGTAAATCAATTCCTACTAATTTGAATGTTTGGCCCGGGGATTTGTTTATCGTTAGTGCGAAAGAAATTTTTACTGGAAATTGGAGCCTTTTGAAGGGTATAGGCAAATCAGTAGGGATCATGAGTATTCTTGGTATATGAGCTAATTCACCAGCTGCAGAGCCGGTTGTAATCTTCGCTACTATTAAATTATCTTTTAGCTCTTTTATAAGAAGTCTCGTGCCATTACACATGTTGGGGGGGCTTAAATTTCTGAGAAGCATTATCGGCGTGCCAACTTTTAACGATAGTTCATGAGGTGGTAGCCCAGCGGGGTTTAGAGAATTTAAAAATTCCTGAGTGTAGTGCACTGCGTCCTCGATGTTAGTGACGGTGTCTATAGATTTATAGCACTTAACTTCACCCGGTACTTTCTGCATAATTAAATTGTTTATTTCGTTGACTGTTTCATTCCTGGGAGAAGCTATTGCTCTACAACACAGCCAACCAAAATCATTTTGAAGTAAGTTTACGATGTCAGGATATATAGCATCTATCAGACTCATTCTTTTTATATTTCTTATCTAAATTATGGACTATTTGGCCTAGAGACTCATCCAAAGTAACCACATAATTGGTGCCCAAATTTAAAGATGGAAAAATTCCTTCTCCTAGTTTCAGCAGCTGTGTAAAATTGCTATATGTATTTCCATGTAGATGAGCTCTCATATTGGTGCGCAAATTCAAATGTTGTACAGATGTCCAAAGGTGAGACGATTTTAAACATGCCTTCATAATATCTGCTCGCGTACCTTGTTGACGACTGGAAGCGTTTGTCAGAAATCTACAGCAAATACAAAAGTGATACCACCCATGACATTAGCAGAGCTTCGGAGGTCTTTTAAAGTACGGTCCACGGCTTCCACATGAGCTCTATGACTCATGGTGCATTCATCCCATATTACCAACGACGCGTTTTGCAGCAACTTACCAAGAGGCCCATTTTTCCGAATAGAGCACGTAGACCGTTGATCTAAAGATACGGATAGCGGGAGTTTAAACGTAGCGTGAGCAGTTTTTCCTTCGTTCAAGAGAGTTGCAGCAATTCCTGACGAAGCAATTGCAATCGCTATCTTCCCTGATTTCCGTATCTTAGCAAGTATCAAATTTGCGAGAAAAGTCTTTCCGGTGCCTCCTGGTGCGTCCAAAAAAATAATCTCCCCATGTTATTGTTCACGCTGTCCACAATTATAGTCTCATAAGCATGTCTTTGATCTGGTACTAATTTTGGCACATTGTCATTAACAAACGCTGTTAGATCATTTCTGTTATACTGATGTACCATTGTGTCAATAGTATTATTCTGGGTACGAACGGGAGAAGGTAATCCAAAATCACTTTAATTTTCGTCGTTTAATTCTAGAAGTTGGTTTTCTATTTCAATTAATCCTTCATTATAAATGACTTCAGTGAAGGGTAAAGTGTTATCCTGATTTTGTTGTCTGATACGATGTCTAATATCTTCACAGAACTGATCTTTGGAAGTATCCCATAACTTAAATGGTTCCGATGGTTGACAAAATAAAAGTATGACTACGAACAACTCCCTTAGTTTTTTTGGAAAATGTGATAACGTAGCTTCAGTTAAAGTGTTACCCCAATGGTCATCGTTTTCAAGTAAACCCCGGTCACGGCAAGCTGCTTGATACGTCTCTTTGACAATACCGTTTACAGTTTTAGGGTATGCAAATGAGGTCGGACCGCGTACGTGGTGCAGAAGAATCCTAAAATAAAAACACTATGATTGGGATGGATGTATCCCGTAGACCCTACCTAAAGCGGCATCTTTTTATATCCCCGGATGTCCAACTACATCTTCACCACGCCTCCTTCTAGTGAATTTTTTATTTGCCCATGTATAGTATTGCGGGACCTCATGATACAGAAGATTTTTCGCGAATTCATCTTCATTACAGAGAGCAAAAAATGCCAGTAATCTGGTATACGGGCCGTGCAGCAGAAATCGTAATATTTTAATTTTGCCATAACTTCAAAACTAAACGTCTAATTTTAATAATTCAAGGATCAAATATTATCTTCATAAACTGTACTTAGTGATGAAATAATTTATTTTGATAAGGATTATTAGCATGAATAAAATAAACGCGTTTAAATATAGTCCAAAAAAAAAATCAAATTTTTAAATAAAAAAACGGTTGTTGTGCCTCACTCGACATAGATAGGTATAGTGTGTTGCGGACTTTTTTGTAGATATTTATAGGATCTACAATTAATTAGAACATTTTATGGTTCTATCTTTTATAGTTTAGGCAGCGTACGCAAAATAAGTAACTTTTCTTGTTGACTTTTTACCGAAAAACTCAAATATCTTACGGAACCCTATTTTTTTCTAAAATAAAATATAGCCTATGTTACTCGTGGATAATATAGCTTTCGAATGGTGAAAGAATTTTTAAAATCAGTCCAGTAGTTTTTGAGCCTATTCATTACAAACAAACAAAGTTTTCCTCTTTATAATATTAGTGTAGATAAAATAATCTTGGAAGAACTCAAAACTTATTATTAAATTCGAAAGATCAATAGTAAGTTTTAAGAACGCACACAGGCAGAAGATAAAAATCATGTAAGTACAACAATAAATATAAATATACAGCTTTTTATCATCTGGAATAATTATAACTTCAGTTAGATCATAATTCAATTTAAAAAACATAAAATAAATGGGAACTTTTACTATTACTATTTTTTCAAAAGAAAAAAGGCGAAAGTGAATATTAATTCAAAGAATAAAGTAGGATTATCACATGCAACTCTTTGATAAACAAGCGGATTCATAGAATAACGTCGGTTCTGATCAATCGCCGTTATCATTTCCATAGAAAAATGTAGTATAATCACGAACTCTTTGTAGTATATTTAACGATGTTTGAATTTTCAAACACAAAAATAATTTAACTGTCAGGTAGCAAACATTATTTTTCCGTAAAAAATAATTTTTAAGTACATTGATAATATTCCGTAGAAAACAGACGGATAATTTGAACCGACGCTTTAATTTGTGTATCTTGTGAAGTTTGGTTTAAATACAAGATTTAAGTGGAATAAGTGGTTAAATGAAATTCAATAACTTATCTGGACTTCCTGGTATGAAGTCGTCCTCATGATTGTAATCTTCATTTGTAAAGTTTAGTTTTTTGTGTATCCTTGTTTAAACGCTCCACAAGTTTCAACATAAATCTTAATCGTCCTGACTTCATTGTGGCTCAGTTTATAATATATCATGACTAAAACTAGGCGTGAAAGAAGTTAAAGTTTAACTAGTGCAATAAATTACGAAAATAAATAACTTCGATGCAACGCGTGCGCGATTTCAACTAACAATGACGCGTATGCGGATCCGTCGGCGGCGGGAGGGGGCGGCAGCCGGCCACAGCGCCTCGTACAAAGACGAGTGCGTAAATCCGTCATTTTACTGTGAGCGCTTTTCAAATCCGCCATTTTACCGACTGGTTATTTTGAAATCTACAATATGTATATTTTTTTTGTTGATGTAGTAATCAAGTATTCATGATGTAGTAAGTATCCAAATATTATAAAAAGTAATTTTCGTATTTTTGTCAAATCCGTCATTGTTCTACGATCTTGACGATTTTACCACCTAAAAAAAACGCGACTTATAATTGGCCATTGGCCAAAAACACTCTACGCTCAAATGTAAGCCTGCAACGTTGAAAGTTTGACCCTGGGTCATTGCAAAAGATATCTTTACCGGAAATTGTAGACGTTTAAATTGGAACGGTAAATCCATGGATTTAATGATAATAATATCGTGATTGTGTATCAGAGAAATTCGGGGAATGAATACATCTTCTCCGGTACCACATCCGGTAAGTATTGTGCACTCTATGATTTCAACTTATAAAAGTTTTTAGTGACTTTACCAGCAAACTAGTGTCATTGCAAAGTTCAGGTGGATTCGGGTTTCTTAATAAAATAACAGGGCAACCTACCTTCAACACCATTTTATGAGGAGGAAGTCCAGACGAGTACAAAAAATTAAGAAATTCTGTAGGAAAATGAACAGGTTCTTCCAAATCGAGAACAGTATCGACCGAGTAGTATATTTGCGTCGGCGCATCAATCGTTGAAAGAATCAAGTTATTTACTTTATCTACTTGTTCGTTACAGAATCGCTCTTTCTTTAAACCAAGATGTAGTCTTTCAACTTATGTTATAAATATCGGGACATACATTGTTGACCAACTCTTGGATGTTGACTATCAAAACACAAATGCGATTCCACCGCAACCGCTATGTCCCTTCCTTTTTACTCTAATATCTTCGATAATTTTCAATTAAATTACATGGTGTAAATGACCATATTGATCTATATTAAATGCACAATGTAATTAAGGTACTTAATTGGATAAGGATTAATGCTGTTTTGCTTAAAATCGCTTCTTTTTGCCACTATTTCTCATAACAAGTAACAGATAAGAAATGGTTATTAGTGGTTATCCCTAAAAGATAGACATATATCATTGCGGACTTTACAATACTGTAGTATATTATTTTGATCTATCTCGTAGGGTTCAGCTAGCATATGTAATGTAAGCGTAAAATAATATGTTTATTTACGACATCACATTAGAGACCTCCAAAATTATCAGTGTTCCTCTACTATATTATGCATGTATTATACATATAAACCTTCTTCTTGAATCACTATCTATTAAAAAAAAGTCAGCATCAAAATTCCTTGCGTAGTTTTAAAGATCTAAGCATACATAGGGACAAACAACGGGAAGCGACAAATACAAATACAAATACAAAAACTTTATTTGTGTACACAGGTACAATTTAGTTCTTGTCAAAATGTGTTAGTGTCTCTGTGTTCTGCCACAAAGTGGCATACAAATATTATTTAAATAAAATATTAGTTACTATCTAATATTTACAAAAGATACATATTTACTTTATTTATTACATGCCCACTCATTTTCCTTTTTACTTTATAGTGAAGCGACTTTGTAGTGAAGAAGATTTAAAAAAAAACTACATTTACATAAACAATAGACTGTTAAAAATGGGTAATTTTTGCTGTCTTGTATTAATATTTTCATCTGTATCTCTCACATCAGACCAGCAATAGTCACCTAGCATATTTTGGTCCCAAAAACCTTGAATTTGCTGAAATGATTTTAAATCTTAATGAAATCGCTCACTGTATTTATTACTCATACTACCAAGATTTTTTGAGAAAAAATCTTAATGGAAAACCAAACCAAAACCAACCAAATCTAATTAATTCAATCTAGTATTTTGTGTTTCTGTAATAGTTCTGTCTCTTCGTTATTTAACACCGACTTCGGGAATCAAAGTTATTTTGCTATTATACTTGTTGCTCTTGTTATTATACTATTGACGAATACCTAAATCACGAATTAATATAGAATTGCATTTCGTCAATACTAAACCATTTAGACATTTTAATTATTGTGACAATTTAATTATTTGGCTTTTTTGATTATTTTGACATTATAATTGTTTTGACATTGTAATTGTTTTGACATTGTAATTATTTTGACATTACAATTGTTTTGACATTATAATTGTTTTGACATTGTAATTGTTTTGACATTGTAATTGTTTTGACATTATAATTATTTGGACTTGGATTTTAATTGTTGTCTAAATAGAGTAAGTTCATATTACGTTAGTAGCAACCTTTCACGCACACAGTAATACTTCACACACTCAAATTAAGTTCATACAGTCCACTCATCTAAAAATAAATTGTAAAGAAGGTAGTGTGCAATAAATACCCTTTGAGTAAAGTCCTTCGAGCCGGATTTATATATAAAAAATCTAGAGACCGCGTGCGCCGTCGCAGCACCGCGAGAACAATAGCATTCCAGAAATTATCTTTGCTAAATCGTGCAAGTAAATAATAAATCATTAGCAAAATAATCGTTCAAATCTATATCAATATTGTTTGGATTTTGGAGTTTCAACGTCTACACATTTGTACACCATGGATGCGCTTCTGGCATATCAAAAGGAAGTGCTGGATAACCTGAAGAAGTCGGAGAAAAACTATAAAAAGACACCTAAAGATCGGTTGAAGAAACCTTACTTAAAAACCAGATTAGACAATTTGGAGCAGCTGTGGATAACGTTTAAAGATGGACACAAGTCTCTCATAGGCAAGGTCACCTTGAAGGACAAACAGGACACATACTTCACTGAGGATATGTATGTGGAGTTTGAGGAACTATATGTATCATACAAAACTTTATTGAAAGAAGCCCTGCAGCCCTATCTCGCGTCATCGAGTGGAACTTCGTCCGTAACACCGAAAATAAGTGCTGAACAAACAGTCAGTGAGTGCGAAGTTAAATTACCACGTGTGCAGTTACCTACGTTTAGTGGTAAATACTTTGAATGGCAGTCGTTTTATGATATGTTTAATTCGCTTGTGCATACTAATAAGAATTTGTCTCCAGTGCAAAAATTGCATTATCTTAAAAGTAACCTGTCAGGTGAGCCGGAAACTTTATTACGTAATTTTTCTATAACTAATGAGAATTATGAAGAGGCTTGGAAACTGTTACTTAAACGTTATGATAATAAGCGGTATAATTGTAATGCTCTTATGAGATTATTGTTTACGCAAAAACCGGTTACTAGCGAATCTCCTAGTGCCATTAAGCATTTATTAGATACAACTACAACTTGTTTACAATCTTTGCGTAATGTGGATATTAGTCCTGAGTCAATTAACGATGCGTTTGTTATTTATTTAGTGGTTTCTAAATTAGATCCTGAATCCATTAAGCAGTGGGAATATCAGTTGGGTGTACTTAGTAACGATTTACCGACATGGACACAATTATCTGAGTTTTTGGAATCGAAATTTAGGTCGTTGGAAATGATAGACTCGAATAAAGTACGTAACAATACCAACACAAAGTCGAAGTCTTTTCATGGGTCCATAGAAAGTAAAAAGAATAATTCTAATATACCTAAATGTTCTAAGTGTAAAGGTGAACACTATTTATACAATTGCAAGGAATTTAGTCAACTTAGTGTCAAGGAAAGGCAAGATTATGTTAAAAATAATAACTTGTGTTTTAATTGTTTCTCTCCATCTCGTCCAGTTTTTAAATGTCGTAATTCAGCGAGTTGCAAGCGATGTGGCAGGAGGCACCATTCATTATTACATTTTGAAAAGGAGGTGAGCAGCGAATCAACGAGTGAGGACGTTTTGGTGCAGAGTGAGTCGGACAAATCCGTGAGTACATTTATTTCAACTAATTTTTCGAGTAGAGGTTTAGAACCGAGTCGAGTTTCAGTATTCACTCGACTTACCCGGCATCAAACAACCTATTACTAAACGGCAAGTATTGTCGGATGTGGCCCGACTATATGACCCGTTAGGATGGATTGCGCCCGTGATAATCAAGGCAAAAATATTTATCCAAAAACTGTGGAGGTCGAAGCTTGATTGGGATGATGTACTGACTGCAGATTCAACGAGTGAATGGTTACAGTTTAGAGAAAGTTTGATATTTTTACATAAGATAAACATGCCACGATGGTATTGTTTTAGTCCAGGGTCAAAGGTTGAGTTGCATGCTTTTGCTGATGCTTCAAAGGTAGCGTATGGGGCTGCTGTATACATTCGTGCTATTAATAATAACAACGAAACATTTGTGAGTTTGGTATCAGCAAAAAGCAAAGTTGCTCCTATTGAGAAGGAGATATGAATTCCTAGACTAGAACTATGCGGTGCAGCTCTAGCAGCTAAATTAGTATTTGAGGTTTCACAAATAATGAACATTCCGAAAGAGAACTTGTTTACGTGCTCCGACTCAACAATAGTTCTAGCCTGGCTTAGAGGAGGGTCTAGCCGCTGGACTACTTTTGTGAGCAATCGTGTGTCAGAAATTCTAAATATTTTAGACTACAGACAATGGAAGCATGTTACAACTGATTCGAATCCAGCTGACTGTGTGTCGAGAGGCATCGCTTCACAAGATTTACTTGAACATTCATTATGGTGGTCAGGACCTTCTTGGCTTTCACAAGGAAGTACAGAGTTTGATAACGCTGATATTATCGAGGACACTCATTTATTTATTTTTATTTATAGTCAATGAAGAAAAGAAAAAGGAAAAGAATGAAAGGAATGTGATGTCTCATGAAGAAGAAAAACACACATCTTTAACTGCTTTACCTGTATTGGAAAATAAATTCATCTGGACTATGTTTTCATCACTTGCCAAAACCTTAAAAGCTATTTCGTAAGTATTGGAGAAGAGTTTTACAGAATTTAAGATTACCAAAAAAAAAACGAAAATGATATGCGAATAATATTACACCGGCAGAGAAAGATAGGAGTTTAATTATATGTTGTACATCAAACAGGTTCAAAGAGAGAATTTTAGTGAAGAGATAAAACAGTTAAAGTTGAAGAATACAGTCCCCAAAAAAAGTAAGCTTCGCACTCTTTATCCCTTTTTTGATGAAAATGGAATACTAAGAGTTGGCGGTCGTATTGATGAGTCAGAAGTAACTTATGATACGAAGCATCCCATAGTTATGCCTGCTAAGAGCCATCTTACCAGTCTTATAGTTAGTGATGCTCATCTCAAAACCTTTCACGGTGGACCACAAGCTATGTTGTGCTATTTAAAAACGAAATATTGGATATTACGAGCAAAAGAGATAGTTAAAAGTCACTACAGATTCTGTGTAAAATGTTTAAGATATTCTAGGTCTGAAAGCACCCAACTGATGGGTCAAACCCCAGATGTTAGGTTGAAACCAACCAGACCTTTTAAATCATCTGGTTGTGACTATATGGGGCCTATTAGCGTGAGATTTTCACCCGGTAGAGGGTCGAAATCCTATAAAGGATATATTTGTTTACTTATTTTTATGGTTACACGAGCCATTCATTTAGAGGTAGTAACAGATCTGTCATCAAAGGCATTCATTGCAACGTTTAAGCGTTTCACAGCACGAAGATGGCGACAACGGCACTAATTTTGTTGGTGCCAACAGACAGCTTCGTGAGATGTTCGATCGAGCTAAGTCAACTGTGCCACGTGAAATTGAGGAGTTATTGAGCTTAGAGCACACAACATGGCACTTCATACCTCCACATTCCCCTAATTTTGGTGGTCTGTGGGAGGCTGGAGTTCGCAGCGTTAAAACACATTTATTTAAGGTGATCGGAGATAGCACACTCACATATGAGGAGTTATCTACAGTTTTAGCACAGGTCGAAGCCTGTCTTAATTCTCGACCAATCACAGTAATGAGTGATGATCCTAACGAACCTCAAGCTCTAACACCGGGACATTTCCTCATTGGTGAACCGTTGATAAGTATTCCCGATGAAGATAATTCTAATCATAACATTGTAGGTTTAGATAGATGGCGATTAACACAAAAAATAGTAAATAAGTTTTGGAAACTTTGGTATAGGGAGTACTTGGTTAATCTTAATCAGCGATACAAATGGAACACTAATAACTCTGAACCCGATGTTGGTGATGTTGTAATTTTAAGAGATGATAATATCCCACCTGCTAAATGGATTTTAGGGAAAATTATTAAAAAATATTTAGGGCCAGACAATATTGCACGAGTTGTTAAATGTAAGAATGGCGAATTTAAACGTCCCATTAGTAAATTATGTTTATTACCTAAGTGAATTTTATTGTTTACTCACTATTATAATGTTAACTTAACTACTTAACTATGATGTTACAATAATAGATATCTATGTACCTTGTACCTTCTTACCAGTTATCAAGAACGATAAATGTAAAATAGCTAAAATATACAAAATGTATAATAACTTTTATACTGCAAATGTTATGTCTTCTTTGTTACATTTCTATGCAAGGTTTTGTTTGCTAAATCATTAGCATTTTGTCGCTTAAATGTTGTCTTCTGTATCACGGTTCTCTCAACATTGTAGAAACGTTAACATTATAAAATTTCAAAGACATATATTTTATATGCATGTTATTTTTAAGTATAGCATTTAAGTACATACCAGTATTACTAATAGGTACATATACAAAGATTGTTAGACATAAGTAGGTACTATCAATGTACACTTTGATGTGTTCTGGATCTTTAATTTATGTTCTCAGGCTTTTTTGTGTTTTGTATAACGATCTTTTTTTTAAGTTTATAAAGTACTACGTCCTTTGGTGGGCGGTATGTCTAAATAGATTAAGTTCACATTACGTTAGTAGCAACCTTTCACGCACACAGTAATACTTCACACACTCAAATTAAGTTCATATAGTCCACTCATCTAAAAATAAATTGTAAAGAAGGTAGTGTGCAATAAATACCCTTTTAGTAAAGACGTATTAAAAAGTTTTATTTCACCAAACAAGCCGATATAGACCTTATCGTCGTAGACAATTGTATTGACATTTAATAGTATTGACATTTTTAATTTTAATTTTATAATTGTATTGACATTTTAATTGTATTGACATTTTATTCGTATTGACATTTAATTGATTTGCAAATTATTTTTAATTAATAATTGGAGTAATATGCAATTGTTAAATTTATTTTCCTATGTAATATTATAAATTATGCATGTTTTTTTTTTCCTTCTAAATTATAATTTGTAATTCTCAGCGACAATTGCACCCCATATGTGTACGCCTCCAGGCATAACATAGCGCTCTGTTTATTAAAACTAAGACCTGTATCTCTTTACCTATGTTAACAAATAAATTATTATTATTATATTATTATTATAGTGCACTTTTTAGCATTATTATTATACTGTTTTTTTACATTGAAGTGGGTTGTATTTATTATGTTTTGTAAAAAGATTTTTCACTAAAAAGCACCCCTCAGAGCAACGCCGTGTCCTCGTGGCGGCAATCGGCGGCGGCGATCTCTCGCGCCGGGCCTTGGTTCAGGCCATGCTCCGGAGCGAGGAAGAGTGGCAGGCGGTAGCCTCCTTCTGCGAAGCAGTAATGCTAGCGAAGGAGTCGGCCGATCGCGTGAGGCAACGGTCCTTACGCTCCAACCGCCTCCGCCGGGATTCCGATCCCGATTTCCGGCCACCGTAGGCACGGGCTTGCGGACGGCGAGCAATGGGTGGCTCGCCGTCCGATCGTCCGGTAATCGGACCGAGCCCAAGTCGTCGACGGCGCGTACTGTTCCACGCGCGCCTCAAAGAGATGTCAGCAAATCGTAGGGGCCCAGCAGGGTCGAAGCCTACTGGGGCCACGGGTAGTGTGAAAGCGAAACCCGGGGCCCTGGGACGAAGGCAACGAAGGAACAGAAGTGGGTTTTTAGTCAGTAAAAGTCTGACACTATCTCCCGCTCCGCCCAAGAGCGGGTTTTGTCATAAGATGATTTTCCCAACCAATAAAAAAAAAAACTTAAATATCTTATATTCAGAGTGCATCTCATAAATTGTTATGAGATGCACTCTGATTATAAGATATATAGCAAAGGAGGAGGCCAATATTGGTAAATAATGGTAAATAAAAAAAATAAAAACTAGTTTTATCATTTGAAGTACCAACCAAACAGAAATAACTGTAAACAAGTAAGCTACCCTCTCTCAATCGTAGTCTTTAAGCGGATTCGTATAAAATAAGTGGATTCTGAAAATTATATTAAATGAAACTTCTGCATAATAATACTGCGTTGACAAAATAAAAATAAAACATTATTAATTTAAATCTGGTTGGAAATCAGAAATTTACATAAACTCAGTACCCCTTTCTCGGCCACCATAGGCGAAGGTTTGCGAACGGCGAGCAATGGGAAGCTAATCGTCCAGTAAGAACCAAGGTTGGGTCGACGGCGCGTCAAAGATATGTCAGCAAGATTAACGGAGCCACTTCGGGCCCATGCCTGCCAGGACTGCGGATTGTTCAAGAGAGTTACGGTCGTCCTCTCAGAGGGCAACTGTAGGAACACCGTGGATTTAAGTCAGTTGTCTTAACGTGTACAAAGAATTATTGATACAGAAAGTATATTACACAATCAATGAATTTCTAAATGACAAATGTTTTGACTAAAATGTATTTAATTTTCTAATGCTCAATTACAAAAAAAAAATGACAGGTTTAGTTTATTTATTTATAATGTGGTGTTAATATTGTTATCTTGTTTATTGTGACGGTTTTTGACATAAATAATTGTATCCTAATTGACATTATAATTGTATACTTCAATGAATTTCTAAATGACTAATGTTTTGACTCAATTTATTCAATATTTTAATCATGCAATAATTATGACAATTCCAAATTAATATTTATACACAATGAATTTATTTTCTGTAATGGTAATTATTATATTATGCTGCCTTGGTAATTTTGTGTAGTATGAAGGTTTTCTTTTCCTTTTGACATGTAATATTGTAAATATAAAAGATTGTACACCCCATGGGTATGTTACAGTGATACTTGTTACGACAATAATTTTAAGAGCTGTACTTCCACCTGTGACAAACAATAAATATATCTGAATCTGAATCTGTGTCAATGGCAAAAATTGTTTTTTATAAATTAAATTTCTTACCTGGCCCAGTATTTGGCCACGGTAATGCCGTCCGCTGACGCTGTCATTAAATCCCCACGTGAACAGGTATCAGGGCACGTGACCCGAGATGGAAGGCGTAAAAGTCAACAAAAGTCTGACACTCCCTCTCGCTACACCGAGAGCAGGAGAAGTCATTTGATGGTTCCCCACATAAAGCACCACGTCAGCTGTCTGCTAAGCTTGAAGAACCCGAAGTTATAGTACGCATATGTTCAGATTGTTATGTTTTAGGAACTTAGGAAAATGTTCTGTTACCGGCAGTCGGACACGCGAGTAAACTTATAGGAGATCCCTTTTTTCTCATGACTTTCTTGTGTCACAGTTAGGGTGACTGGTAGAGATGCATCAAGCGTAAGTCAGGCTTTCTACAGTTTTGGTAAATGAACAAACACACCATCTTATCGTTATCCTCGATAAGTGGACTATTAGACACTAAAATAATATTTAATTCGAACCAGTAGGTACCTACTTCCCGTGATAAGCGCGTTTAAACTAACAATTTTTTTAGGTTCATAATGTTACTGCAGATAACCTATAGATATTGAATTTTGAAATAAAAATGATGCAACAGTTGGTATGTACGAATACAGAACATTTACATTGAATTGAGGTTATCCGTCAATAAAATCCATTCATCATTTACGTCAGGAAAAAAATGGTTCTTAATACCACTTTACGCAAACTTGATAAGGACGATGATTTCTATCTGACTACCCTGAGAAGAAACAGAAACAATCTCGAGGGTTTCAGTCTCTTTTAAATTCCGTCAAGTCATGTGAGAACTATGCAGGTTCATGTCTGAGCTGGTCATTTGAGATAAAGATAGATCTGATTGGACCTGTCCAGGCAGTGCATGCATTAGTTAGGAGGTATTTGTGTGGCTTAACTCAGAACTACAAGGGAACTCGACGAATAATACCAAAGAAAAGATATTTCGGTGTGCCGGACTGAGTACTTTAATTCAATCATCCAATGACATCCCCCGCTCTTGAGTCCGTGTCAGACTTTTACTGACTAAAAACCCACTCCTGTTCCTTCTTTGCCTTCGTTCCAGGGCCCCGGGGTTCTCTTTTGCATCACTCATGGCCCCAGTAGACTTCGACCCTGCTGGGCCCCTACGGTTTTGCTGACATCTCACACTGCGTGCCGTCGACGACTTGGGCTCGGTCTGGACGGTTACCGGACGGTCGGACGGCGAGCTACCGATTGCTCGCTGTTCGCCGCAAGCCAGCGCCTACGGTGGCCTGAAATCGGGATTGGGATCCCGGCGGCTGGGGCGTATAAGGGGTGTTCTCTCGCGCGTGTGGCTGCCTCCTTTGCTAGCATTACTGCTTCACAGAAGAAGGCGAGCGCCTGCCACTCCTCCTCGCTCTGGACAATGGCCTGTACCAAGGTCTGGCGCGAGAGATTACTGCCGGCGATCGCCCCCACGAGGACACGGCGGTACTCTGCCCAGGCGGGGCACACCTCTACCGTATGCTCCACTGTGCTCCGGGTGGTTCACACAATGGTGGCACCCAGGCGTTTCTTCCGCACGAATCTGATGCAGGAACCTCCTGAACTTACCATGTCCTGTGAGGACCTGCTAAGGAAAAATCCCGTGCACTACTAAACTAGACGCAGGCTTACTCGCGTCAAATGCGCATTTGACGTGTTTATGGTAAAAAATGAAAGACGACACAAACAAGTTATGAAGTCAAAACAAAATTAGACAATACTATAGTATTATCGATAACGAGTCTTATACTCACCAAAGGAAATCGGTTGGGAGAACGGCACGAATAGCAACGTCAGAACAATCGCTCGAAACATCTTGTGTTGCGTTCACTTCTATTGAAATATAAAAGTAACACGTCTCTAACTCGAACATGGATTTATATACAACTCTTTAAGCATCCAGAACATTGATAACATGAGAAGTCCTCTGATAAGAACTCTTTATTAACAGGATAAAAAAAAAACATCATTCTGTATTTTACAATTTTTACTAAGTATAAACAAATGATAACGTAGGTAGTATGTTTTCAAACTCTAGCAATATCTTGCAAGACTAGGTCGCTGCCGCTTTGCCTGTCTTCTAGGCAATATCTAACTTAATTACTAATTTGTTATACCCTTTCTAATATCTCTTTCTTTATACAACAGAATTAGCTATATACAATTCACATAAAAACAACTAAAATAAAAATCCTATTCCTCGTCCTATATTATCCTATTCATCTTATTCCTCGACATCGTTATCAACGAGTGAAGTGCTGGCAGTTTTAGGTACCATGTTGAACAGCAAAGCTGATTCGGCCAAAAAAAGCCCAGCCTTCAGTAGTTTCTCGTGAAATAGTAACAAACATCCATACGTACAAACTCATACAAACTTTCGCGTTCATAATATTAAAGTTGTAAAAAAATTAAATGCCGGTTTTGATATTTGGTTTATATTATTTACGTTTTATTTTCTATATTATATTATATAACCATTATGCAATTACATTAAAACATTTTATGTAATGAATTATTATTTTATTGTTTCTTTCAGTTTCGTCCCAAGTTACATCCTAAGGTCTTTCTCAAATGTCAAAACGGACCTTTTATTTTTAACGAGTTTAGTAGGATAATTTCTCCCAAGACTCAACTTTAACTTCAACTCTTCATTAATGGCATTTGTGGAAAAGTCCGTTCGGTCCATGGCCCTTTATGGCGCACCTGTGTGGGCGCCGGCGTTGCGGAAGCAGCCGGCGGCCCGGCTGAACGCGTGCCAGAGGGTCATGGCCATACGGATAGTGCGAGGATACCGGACGATTTCCCGCGAAGCAGCGAGCCTCCTTGCTGGCCAGCCACCATGGGGGCTGGAGGCAACAGTCCTTGCACACATGCACGATCTGCGCATGGAGATGCAACGCCGGGGCGAAACTCCGCTGCCGCGATAAGTCGCAGCATGGCGGACAGAGCTCCGGCGAGTTCTCATGGAGAAATAGCGACAGCGACTGTCGCGACCCAGTGCTGGGCACGCCACAATTATGGCGGTAAGTCCCCTCTTTGAGGCGTGGTTGGAAAGACCTCACGCCGTCCTTACCTTCCGCATGACGCAGGTTCTCACCGGACACGGTAAATTCGGGAGGTTCCTGCACCGGATTCATGCGGAAACGACGCCCGGGTGTCGCCACTGTGTGGATCGCCCAGAGGACACGGTACAGCACACGGTGGAGGTGTGCCCCGCTTGGGCAGAGTAACGCCGTGTCCTCGTGGGGGCAATCGGCGGCGGCGATCTCTCGCGCCAGGCCTTGGTTCAGGCCATGGTCCGGAGCGAGAAGGAGTGGCAGGCGGTCGCCTCCTTCTGCGAAGCAGTAATGCTAGCAAAGGAGGCGGCCGATCGCGTAAGGCAACGGTCCTTACGCTCCAACCGCCGCCGGGATTCCGATCCCGATTTCCGGCCACCAAAGGCGCGGGCTTGCGGACGGCGAGCAATGGGTGGCTCGCCGTCCGACCGTCCGGTAACCGTCCGGACCGAGCCCAAATCGTCAATGGCGCATACTGTTCCACGCGCGCTTCAAGGAGATGTCAGCAAATCGTAGGGGCCTAGCAGGGCGAAGCCTACTGGGGCCACGGGTAGTGTGAAAGCGAAACCCAGGGCCCTGGGACGAAGGCAACGAAGGAACAGGAGTGGGGTTTTAGTCAGTAAAAGTCTGACACTATCTCCCGCTCGCTCCAGCGCGATTTGTCATAAGATGATTTTTCCACAAATTAAAAAAAAGAAACACAATTATGACAATAACTCTCGGCCTCAACGACTTATCATTGACAACTTGACAGTTACGCGCACATTTTTTTTATTTTCGGCTTGGATATAATTTCTTTAAGCCTAGATGGCTCAGGTCTGCGGTCCCTTGAAGCTGTGAAAAAATCAAACTTATGAGTTAACGGAAAAAAGATATGGCCGTTTATGTCGCAAAAAACTTATATTTCGATACTCTAAAGGGAATCAAATTCAAAGGATACTTTTCGTTGGCCTAGAATCTTGAGGTTGACGTTATCAATCCAGATGTTTAAAAAATACTTGTCATTCATATATTTATGGTCATGAAAAAAAAAAATCATTTCTTAGTTTTTTTTTTATCTGACCTTGGCTATTATAAGGGCTGTGTGCACTCTCGAATCGTTTGTGTTCTACGACGTAGCGGCTCGTAGCGGCTCGTAGCGCTACGACATAACATCACGCCTTCATTCCCGGCAAGAATAAGCAGAGTTTTATAACTGTATACTCGTAATGTGTTGTAATGCGATTCTGCCGCACGAGGCGCCTCGGCGGCCACGGCGTCTATATCCATATGGAAGTTGAATTATTCATTCTACAATGTTTTGTTGGCTCCTTCTTACCATTCTTTATTCTTTATTGTACACACAATTTTATATTAACAATAAAAATAGGACAGTTGATGTACATAGGCGACCATCGTTGCTTTGCATGTCTGTTGCTTTACACAAGTTTTACCAACGATAAAGTAAGGAAGGAATGTAAATAGTAATGTAACGACACCACAGCCATGGCAGGAAACACCGGCTCCTGGCAGTTCCTACGTGTCGCACAGTCCCGCACTCCACATCACGCTACCTCGGACACTGTCTGCGCTCAATGCTCTCCTAGACAAGTACACACATTTTGATAATGTTTGCGGAAGAACGGAAGACGATACTGTCAGAATGTATGAAATTTTGTGAGATGAATGTATGATTGTGTATTATGTTTATTAAAGAGGTACTTATGCAAGTTCTGCTCGAAAATCGGTTTTTTATTAAATCTGAATTATTGTAGAAAACAAACAATAACACATCGGGAATTACATAAAAAAGGCTTCGAAACATATAGGGTGACTGGTAATTAGTGACCAATACTTAAACACGTGTTTGTACTCATGATCACAAACAACTTTCCCAAAGAAACTTCTTTTTTAGACTAATTAGTTTTATGACAATAACAAAACAGCGCGTCAAGTCGTTGTCTCATGTACTTTTTGTACATTACCTACAATAGTGATAGAGCACCCGCGTGGCTTGCAAACTGTTTGCGACCGACGAGTTCCAATAAATTACGAAACCAAAAAATTTGTAATAATTGATCCCTCGCTCGATAGATGGCGTTGGGATCAAGTTAAAAGTCGATATGGTTTCGTTACCGCGATTTGGTTAGGGCCAGCAACAAACCTCAAAATATACGATTGATATAGATCAGTACGGTGTTTTTATTTTTATACCTACCTGTATACACATATATAGTATCAGTTCAAAATTTTAGTACTGAGTGTTTCCGCTGCGGCGCTCGGTATTAAACACAAACCCATCGGTGTACGTGATCGGTGTAGGAACCTACATGCTTTGGTTAAATAATATCCAAAGACAGTTAACTAGGAACCGTGAGCCTTTAAATAATCTAATGCTGAGTCACGAAACCTAGGCCTACGCTGCAGATGTGGCCGCGTGGCCATTTAGGTACACAGTATCATACCTACCTAAAGTTTCTCTGTTTATGCCTCGATCACAGAATAAGAAATAGACACGGTGAGGTGATTAAAATATATAATAAGTTATCTAGTATTTTGATACTTTACGAATGCGCGCTACTATAAATAAATCCATATTTTTTCTAAACAAATTAATGTCAGGAATTACATAAAACTAATGAGTATATAAAAAAGTTTCTTTGGGAAAGTTGTTTGTAATCATGATTACCATCACGTGTTTAAGTATCGGTCACTAATTACCAGTCACCCTATATAAAATATATATATTGAAAAAATTAAAAATGTAAAATTTGTATTTTATTTAGGTAATATTAGGTAATATTCTGCTTTCTATGTTCATAAGATGGTTAATAGTTTGATTGGTTATTAAATTAATTCATAGCATAGTAGCATAGTCGGCCTTATAATGTTCCCACTGTTGGGACTCAGGCCTCCTCTCTAGGAGAGGGAATGGGCCGTAATCCACCACGCAGGCCCAGTGCGGGTGGTGGATGTCACATGTCTTCGAATTTTTGGTTCTAGGACATGCCGGTTTCCTCACGATGTTTTCCTTCACCGTTTTGAGAGCAGTGGTGATGAAATAAATTACACAAAGTAATGCGCAAAGTAATTAATTCATACTAGTATTTAAATTGTGAAAGCAACTCTGTCTATCTGTTACGCTTACTCTGTTTTTTTTTTTAGGTGGTAAAATCATCCAAAAACATCCCTCGCTTTTGGGCGGAGCGAAAGGGTGTGTCAGACTTTTACTGACTAAAAACCCACTCCTGTTCCTAAACAACTTTGTTGGCGGCAATAAAGAAGCGATCGACACGCTGAAGAAAGAAGACCACATCTCAGAAGCAGAGAAGATCAGCATGCAATGGGAGTTCATTCCATATGGTGCACCTAACACGGGCGGTGCATGGGAGCGTCTGGTGCGATCCATCAAAACCGCACTGGATGCCACACTTAAGGAACAAGATCTTCGAGAGGAGATACTCCACACTCTCCTCCTAGAAGCCGAGCAGATTGTCAACTCTCGGCTTCTCACCCACATCTCTGAGAACCCTGAAGAAGAAGAGCTCACACTAAACCACTTCCTCATCGGGCGATCATGCGGCGCTACGAGAATCTGCAGCTTCGAAGATCACGTGCTCGTAGGCAGAGACACCTGGAAGGCTACGCAGCGACTTGCCGACCACTTCTGGCAACGTGGCTGCGTGAATACTTTCACACGGGGAATGTGTGCGTGTCTACTGTCCGCTTGTTGCGTACGCGACGACACCGGGAAAAACCGGTTAACGCAAGCTCAGTCAGTGGACTTGACTAGGATCTATGCGACGCACGTTGTTTGTTTTGTTTGTACAAGTTTAAACATGTTAACGTAAAAACGTGATATTTTATTATCAATAATGGTGGTTTATTGCACTGCGTGTATAAACAATACTAGAAAATAAAAATATATCATACTAAAAATAAAACTATACGTTAAGAGTTTTCCGGCACTTCCGACGTCTGGCTCCCAAACTGAATCGGACTGGGGCTGCCCTCAAGCGGCTCCTGCCCAACCTAGGGGGTCCAGACGCCTCCTGCCGGAGGCTCTACGCAGGTATCGTCCGGTCCATGGCCCTTTATTGGGCGTCGGTGTGGGCACCGTCACTGTGAAAGCGACCGGCGTCCCAGAGGGTCATGGCTATACGGATGGTGCGGGGATACCGCACGGTTTCCCGCGAAGCAGCGAGCCTCCTTGCTAGCCAGCTATCATGGGATCTGGAGGCCACAGCCCTTGCACGCATGTACAATCTGCGCGTGGAGTTGAAACGTCGTTCGCCCCGACGTTCACTCCACTACCGCGACAAGTCGCGGCATTGCGGGCAGAGTTCCGGCGGGGTCTCATGGTGGAATGGCGACAGCGACTATCGCCACCCAGTGATGGGCACACCATAATCATGGCGGTAAGTCCCCTCTTTGTGGAGTGGCTGGAAAGGCAACACGGAGTCCTTTCCTTCCGCATGACGCAGGTCCTCACCGGATATGGTAAGTTCGGGAGGTTCCTGCACCGGATTCGTGCGGAAGAAACGCCCGGGTGTCACCATTGCGTAGACCGCCCGGAGGACACAATGGAGCACACAATAGAGGTGTGCCCCGCTTGGGCAGAGCAACGCCGTGTCCTCTTGTGGGCAATCGGCGGCGGCGATCTCTCGCACCGGGCCTTGGTACAGGCCATGGTCCGGAGCAAGGCGGAGTGGCAGGCGATCGCCTCCTTCTGCGAAGCAGTAATGCTAGCAAAGGAGGCTGCCGATCGCGTGAGGCAACGGTCCTCACGCCCCAACCGCCGCCGGGACTCCGATCCCGATTTCCGGCCACCGCAGGCGCGGGCTTGCGGACGGCGAGCAATGGGTGGCTCGCCGTCCGACCGTCCGGTAACCGTCCGGACCGAGACCAAGTGGTCGACGGCGCGTATTGTTCCACGCGCGCCTCAAGGAGATGTCAGCAACTGTAAGGGCCCAGCAGGGTCGAAGCCTACTGGAGCCAAGGGTCTGATTCTGAAAGGAAGACTCGGCGCGGCGGTGGGTTTTTAGTCAGTAAAAGTCTGACACTATCTCCCGCCCCGCCCAAGAGCGGGGGATGTCATAAGATGATTTACCCACAGAAAAAAAAAACCTGTTTTGTATCAATAAATCTATTTCGTCATCTTCCTCTATTAGTTTACGTGACGAAACAAATATGGAAATATAAGATAATTTCATCTTTCATGTAAGTAAACAATTCTAAAAAGAAAATAATTTCCCTCGAATCAATATAATATTTTGCAACGTATTATCTTGTACCGTAATTCATTACCAGGTGGTTTGATCAAGGGATATTACCAAAAATGTGGCAGATTCAACATACAAATTGCATTATTTCAGATTGATCCAGCGGTTGGTCTTTTTCCGTCAACTAGTGGTCACTAGTGGTAACCGTCAACCACTACGTCTGTTACTGCGTACGTCAACCGTTGTCTAGTGCCGTGGACCAGTGGTTGATATCGAAAGAGATTGCATACTTGCTATTTATTGCCCTTATGAACTTGCAAACTGGCAAGATATTAATACTTTTTAAGGTTTATGCATTCTATAGAATAAGTGAATAGATTATAGTTACTGTATTTCTTAAACTGTTATTATTGAAGTCTTAAAGTGGCGTTTCTCTTAGTGTCAATCACACCCCCACCCCCACCTATGAAACTTAATAATAACCAAAATATTTTCGTTGTGTTACATCTCACTTTTTACCACTAAATGAGTCAAATTCATTTATTGCACTAGACCCACAACATAACTAGAATGGCTACATCAAAGAGTATAGTAATATACCTACACGGACTATTTACCTACATAATTATCGATACGTATCAAAAGAAATTAATCACACAAACACATTTTACACACACTTAAATCAATTGTTTTTAATAATTCTGTTGTTTATGTACTTTTATTATATATTTCTCAAAATGTTAGGGCCAACGCTGCGTTAAGCGGGCGCACGCGCGGGCACCCGTCGCGTGACTATGCGCGTGTTTCGTGTGCGGCGGTCCCTTTAGCGGAAACCGGTTTATTACCTCGCTAGTTTAACTTTAACGGTGTGCATGTAGTCCTGTCGATGGAGAACTTTAATCTATTATTACGTATCAAAACGGGCGCGGGGCGCGACTGCCCGCGACGGGTGCCCTTGTGGCGAGCCGCAATGGTGGCCCTTTGGATGGGACCGCGTGGGCGACCGCGTAACGCAGCATCGCTCGTCGGCCCTAAGTGGACTGT
Organism: Mythimna vitellina; assembly: GCA_949316375.1. Lineage (NCBI taxonomy): Eukaryota > Metazoa > Arthropoda > Insecta > Lepidoptera > Noctuidae > Mythimna > Mythimna vitellina. The sequence continues at coordinate 12,442,199 of OX438713.1, read as the reverse complement.
AATGTTCTTTTTTTTTTGAGTCTTCGAATGTCTTTAAAACGAACGGTTTTTAGATTCGTTTGATTGTTGATATTAGGCGTGGGAAAAGTGTGTTACTGAAAAGTTGCGAAACAGTGATATGTATCATTTGTAACATCGGCTCAATGGCTGTATGACTATGATTCATCGGTATAAATAATATTTCACGAACTCTAATAACAACAATTTATTTCGGAAACAAAATGGCAAAATCTCATGTTGGTTTGTTCCGCAAAACGCTTTGCTTGTGGCGCGATGGCGTTGCGTACTTCAATAGACGTAGGTACATGTGCGAGGCAGCGCTGCCACCCGCCGTCTAATTTATCTAAACCAGAGCACTTCGAATTTGTTAAAGGGCTCTTGACATTGTAATGAAATAGTTAAAGTAATAGTTTAAATAAAGGTAAGTAACTTTTTAAATAAAATGTTAAAAACTAATTGAACGCAAATATTTCATTTCTTATTAAATGACAGTTCAAACTACATCATCATTTCCCTCTTACCTAATCGCAATTAATTTAGGTTTGGCAGCATGTCTTCCCCGCATCTCAGACCTTTATTATACCTACCTACCGATAAAAATCAACAAAGCAGTGCTCTTTACAGGCTTTACGTAGGTAGGTACTTATTTCTAATTTTATTATTAATTATTGGGTAAATTTTTCCTGACACGGTAACCCTTAATATAGTGAAGTACTTTTTTGTCCCTTTCAGCAACACGCTTTCTCTATTCTGTCTATAAATCCTCCGTTTACGAAAAAATAAAAAGTACTCTTATGCCCCATTTACACGTGGGCCAAGCCTCGGCCAATCGACATACTTATAGCAATGTGAACGGAGAAACCCCGTTGAAACAATGGCGATTGGCTGAGGCCGGGCCCACAAGCGTTAGCTCTATATACTCTTTGGGGCCCACATTTAAACGAGGCATAAGTGGTTCAGGGCAGCGTGTCGTCAACGTAGTCATAATCTTGTTATACGATGTAGGTATGTAGGTTTTGAACTTCTCTCACTTTTTCGGTACATACTGTAATGAAATATTTATTTTTAGACAATCGGTTGTCAGCGTAAGTACTGAGCCTCAAAAGCCTAGGGATCAACATTGTACATTGGCGTGGCATGTAAAAAACAAAAAGTCATAAACTAAAACAACAAAAATTCAGACCAAAAATGTCCAGCAGGTTTCGGCATTTTGTGTTTTTGTGAGACGCTTGTAATTTATTGTGTGATGTCAGTGTGGTGATGGCCGCGAAGTACTTCGTGTGGGGCGAGGGTGTATGGCGGGAAGTGGACGTGGCGTCGGGCCGCGTGTCGGGCTGGCGACGGCGCGCGCGGTTCGTGTTTCTGCGGCGCGGACGCCTGCTGGTGGCCCGGCGCCGGCCCGTGCTGCGCGCACTGGACGCGCTTGCCAAGGGGCAGCCTAGCGCCGCCGCCGACGGCCGGAGACTCGCACACCGCAGGTAAACAACACCACGTCCTCGGTCGAGATAACTTTCGCGCTCAAAATGTATCGTTGATGATTATGGGTAAAAACACAACATCATCATTCTGGTGGTCGTTGCTGTTGTGACAGGCTCGCTGAACAAGCTGGATACGAAAGATTTTATTTATTTATTTAGTACATGAAGGAATTGCAGCTAATATAACCAGAAAAAAAGGAAACCATAATCATTAGAAAGCTAATTACAAGTTCTCACGTATAGACAGAATACATTAAAAGTAGTGTGGGCACTAAAACAAAAAAGCTTAACTTTTTAGTTAAGTAGGATACAGCATAAATCCTTGGTTCGCACTTAACCTTTCGAGTACCATAATTTATTACTATTATATATATTACCATAATAATATATATTACCATAATAGAAAGACAACGAGAGAGTGAATGCTGGTGTTCGCTCGGGGTTTAGTGAATTAAATAACTTATGAACCATTTACAGGCACTTTTGAAATGAAAAGAAAGTCAGACAGAAAAAATGATGCTAATTGCACATTATCTAGAAGCAAGAAACTTCATGAACACTCTTTTCAATCACTATGTGTCTTGTTGCTACTATTATGTGAGAACAATTTAAATAAAGTAAAAAAGAAAAACAAATTCTAAATATTGAAATTAAAATAAGCCACTGGCAGCTAAGAGAGGACCGGTCTCAACTGTCAGTGCCCATTCATGGATATGATGCATTATATTAGCACCACCCAATTCAAACATTTGGAAGGGAACCAAATGATCCAATACATGCTCCCATTTATGGTGAGACATTTGAGTGAGCATGACTAACTCTCAACTACCTATACTTGTGTACACTATTTATGTGGCTGTGGACACCTCAGTGTACAAGCTCCAACAATACCCAATGCCACGTTATTGCAGTGCTTCAGAGATGTTCGCCCAAGCCAGAGTCGACAGCTTATCAGCTGTCATGCGAAAAAAGAGTGCGTCTCTTCTCGCCAGATTGCGTGGCAGTAGCAACAGCCTCCTGAAAGTGATTGCAGAAAGGCATGATGAGAGCCCCATAGTGAGGCATCTTATTATGAGCACACTATCTTTAGTAGTTTATTCGTACTAACATAGTTTATAAGCTAAAAATTGTTACTAACATTCTGTATTGTTTTTATTGTGGTTTTTATTTTTGTGTTGTGTGGACTATGTTGTCTGAAATAAAAATATATTATTATTATAATACATCTTGATATAGCTGCAGCAGAATGACACTGTTTTTGTTAACCTACATATACATAGATACACACTGAAGTATCAAATGTCCACCAACAACAGATTGATTATTTTATAATATGAGTGAGCGAATGAGCCTTGCCTTGCCAATGCCTTACATGTGACAGTAGTGTTATTTTTTTTTGGCAATTATGCTGTTTGTGACTATTTTGCTAGTGTCACATTGAACCGGTGAGTCTGAGAGGACCACCATCGAGCTTTTACCTTTCTGCTAGATGTTAATAAGCTGGAAGGGCAAACACAAGTGTTAGTAAAGAGACATTATCTAGTTTACAAATGCAAAAACTACTAAATACAGAATAATTATGTGCACATTAATTACATACCAATTACAATTTTAATTTATTTTCATTAAAAAATGTCAACAAAAAGTTAATTCATTTGGAAGAGAAGTGGGAGAGAAGGGAATGAAAATTGGTTGGGAGAGGTCGACAGTAGAGCGGGATGACGGTGACACGGGGGGGATTTTCAAACAAGCAACCTTTGACACGGTTAGGTTAGGTGCGTCCCTGAGTTATTGCGCCATTCCAAGGTGTTGCTTCATATTGTTTGGTGTCGCAACCAATCTCTGGTTGAACAGCAATACTGCACCTGTACGGTTGCGCATGCTGCGGGGGCCGGACTGTTTACCACTCATCATCATCATCATCATCATCATCTTCCTGCCCTCATCCCGTGTTATTTGGGATCGGCGCAACACGTTTTTTTCTTCCACTCTGCCCTGTTACTCGTCATGCTATCACTAACTTCCTTTTCTTTCATTTCACTCTTCATACAATCCATCCATCTTTTCTTTGGCCTCCCTCTTCCTCTCAATCCATCCACATGTAAACTCATAACTCTTTTAGTAACATTATTAACCATTATTACATATATATTATTTAAAAAAACTTTTCTAAAACTTTTTAGGGTGTAAACGGGACCCTATTACTAAACCTCCACTGCCTGGCCATCCATCTGTTTGTATCTCCTAAACCGTAAGAGGCCGCTACAATAAGTTTTTTTTTTTTATTAATGATAGGCTCGCATTTGACCACCATCTCACCTGATGGTAAGCGATGATGTGGTCAACGATGGAGCATGCTTGCCTAAAAGTAACCTATTCACTCTTGACTTGAAGTAGTAGTAGTAAGTATTAATATAGTTAAATGGAAAGATGTCATATATATAATATCTTCACTGCAAGCATGACTTCTGAGCGTGGGGTCCTGGGTTCAATTCCCGGTTTGAGCAAAAACTGCTATTAGTTTATTCCATTATGAAATTCAAGGCAGCTACAGAGTAAAGCTGCCTGGAATTTGGAAGTTGGTGGTGTGACACCCCCGCGCCTCAGAAGGCACGTGGCTCCGTTGGCCCTGCGCCTGATCTCTTCCCATTGGTGTCGGATTGCTGCCCATCGGACTATGAAAGTAAAGCAACAGAGTGCAACTGTGTTTGCGCACGCATTTGCGTACTATAATATTTATTTATTTAAACTTTATAAACTTAACTTAACTTTACTTTTAGTTTTTATTAATGATAGGCTCGCGTGTGACCACCATCTCACCTGTAGCATTCTCTACCAGTCAACCGCAATGACTACATGCGGTAACTCATTATTATTGTGTCTATTAAGACTAAATATATTCACTTCTCCATGCGCGACCTTCAATCAATTCTCATCTTCATGCCCACAAATATGGATTCCACTCAGTCAGTACATGTAATTGTCATTTAATCCTTAAAACATGCCTAAAACATACCTCGGGGTTATAATTGACAAAACACTCTCCTTTAGAACTCATATTAAAAGTTTTTTAAGTGCAAAAATTATTCAATGTTTTTAAAAAATTGCTAGCAGTTGCAGACTCAAAATTGATCACCCAAGTTTACCTGGCACTCGGACAATCTATAATTCAATACTGTAATACCTCTTGGGATGGAGCACCAAAAACTTATTTGTTACCTTTTTTGATCTCAGAGAGCCATCCCACAGATTTGCTATACAAGTCCTGCAATGTACTGACCGTTCGCCAGCTTTTCATCATGCGTCTGGTATTAAAACAGCACACCATGCTTCCCTTCTACCCTGAGATTACTAATAAGAGACGGAATGATTTTGTATGCAATTTCAATACTTTTTCAAAATATGTCTTTGTAAAAAACTGAGAAGATAAAAAAAGATCTAAGATTGCATGTAGCGGGGATGAGAATGTTAAGATGGATGTGTTGTGACGAGAATGGATAAAGTGAGAAATGAATATATTAGGGGAAGTTTGAAAGTGGCGCCAGTGACTGAAAAGTTGAAAGGGAATCGTTTGTCTTGGTATGGTCACGTGAAGAGGAGGGATGAAACGCATGTTACTAAAAGAGTTATGAGTTTACATGTGGATGCATGGAGAGGGAGACCAAAGAAAAGATGGATGGATTGTGTGAAGAGTGATATGAAAGAAAAGGTAACTGATAGCATGACGAGTGACAGGGCAGAGTGAAAGAAAAAAACGTGTTGCGCCGACCCCAAATAAGATGGGACAAGAGCAGGAAGATGATGATGAGCTGTAAAAAGATTATTGTGCAATACTTCTAGCATCTCTTCGAGACAGAAGATCTTTTGGTTTCTAAATAAAACATGCTTTAGCATAGCATAGCATAGTCGGCCTTATAATGTTCCCACTGTTGGGACTCAGGCCTCCTCTCTAAGAGAGGGAATCGGCCGTAATCCACTACGCGGGCCCAGTGCGGGTTGGTGGATGTCACATGTCTTCGAATTTTTGGTTCTAGGACATGCCGGTTTCCTCACGATGTTTTTCTTCACCGTTTTGAGAGCAGTGGTGATGAAATAAATACAACATGCTTTGCTTTTAGTTAATTAAATTTAGGTTATTTAATATAGTGAACTAGCAAACCCGGCGAACTCCGTTTCGCCACCAAAACGCGCCAAACACGCCAAAACGAAGCCATCTGCTTCGTTTTATGTAATTTTTTTTTTTTTTTTGCTATAAACCTCACGGAGCCCGAGACCTTTCCAACGAATGCAAAACCGTGGAAATCAGTTCGTGCGTTCTGGAGTTATAGCGTAAGGAAGGAAAACCCGACTTATTTTTATATAGTAGATTTAATGATTGTTTATTTATTATTTCTTTGGTTCTTAGTACTTTTTTGCCTGACATACAGGTCCAACCTAGTTCAGGCAAAAATGTAATGTATGCGTTATAATTGTTGTTGTTTATGTATCTTAATTTAAATGTGCCACTTTTATTAAATAAACAATATTCTATTCTATCTGTTTATTACCGAGATGGTAATGTTGCACTTTTTGCGAACACCAATAGGGTTGAAAATAAAACCACCATTGTGTCCTGATCTGAGTTGAACTTTTTTAAACTTGAACTCTTTTAATTTGAACCTTATTGAACTATTTTGAACTATTGGAACAATTGGCTGGAACTATTAGGAACAATTAGCTGGAACTATTAGGAACTATTGGCTGGAACTATAGGAACAATTGGCTGGAACTATTAGGAACAATTAGCTGGAACTATTAGGAACTATTGGCTGGAACTATAGGAACTATAGGAACTATTGGAACTATTGGGAACTATTGGAACTAATTGAACTATTTATTCGAAAAACATCGTTACCCTTATACAAATGCCGGTAACGAAACCATAGCGACTTATAAAATGACCTTAACGCCATCTATCGAGACAATTGGTACTAAAATAATAAAATACAATGTTTCATTGTGAACACTATCTATATTCTATTCTATTAACTGCTCCATCTTTGTTTTAATATACTCATTTTATTTTATTTTTTTTTGTTAACTCACTGCTTTTGCTATATTTTTTTTAAATTATTTCGACTTCCAACTACCTTAAATTCGTTAGTAATTTATTTTGTTAACACAAATTTTTTGATAGTTGTAATTATTCATATTTTTTAATGTGAATGTTAGGATAATGTAGACTTCACGAATTCTTAGATTACTTCATATTACAATGACATGACTCACTTTTTTTAATATGATTATTTTTATTGTGCTTTTGGGTACAATATTGACTGGTCTACACTGTTCTTACATAATATCTATTAATACTGTAATATGGAAATATTGTAATGAAGCACTTTTTTTAAAAGAGTAACCATCGAGTTTCTTGCCGGTTCTTCTCCATAGGAAACAACCAATTTGGAACCGAGAACTAGGTTCTGACGTTTTATAAATGCCCATGTAGGCTTATGTGAAATAAAAATATTTTTGATTTGAACCTTTGGGTTAAAAAGACATCAAATAAAATAATTAATATCTCCTGCGTACTTGTCTAATTTCTGTAAACGAGTGAACACCGTGATGGACATACGGTCGTGAGGACGATTGTATCTGCACAGTGGCCTTTATACTAGCGTGTCATTGTGATGTCTCTCCCTGCAGCAAGTGCGAGACCCCCGCGCCGCCCGAGCCGCACCCCGCGCCCCCCGCCGCCCTCGCCTGCGACCACCACCACTGCTGCGTGCACAATGGGTGACTATCTCTGCTTGTTCTCGCCTTTTGCACCACTTATGAACGTGGTAGATGCTCTCTAGCAGAGTTCCTTGGTTTCCTAGTTCGTTGTATTAGTTGAAAGCTTACTGGTGTAGTAGTACATAGTAATGCATGTCCATGTGTTCACTTAGATGTCATTTCATGTGAAGTTGGTAGTAGTAGACAGATCGATCTAAGCAAAGGTAGCGTTGTGGCGACGAGGTGTGTCACGTGCGCGACAAACGAGCGGCGTCATTGCAGGTGCCCCGGCCGCGAGCCGCCGCGCCGCGAGGCAGCCACACAGAGCGCGCGCGACGCCGCCACCTGCACGGAGCCCGCCTACACGCTCAGCGTCAAGCACGACCCGCCCGCGCCCCGCGCCGCCCACAGCTCCGGCGACGAGTTCGTGAGGAGGCGCGCGCGCGGCCCCCACCACGTGAGCGTCCTGCTCGGCAAGCACCCGCAGCCCACCACGCCGCCAGACAGCGCTTCAGACAAGAAGCGCCCGCCCGGGCCGGGCATGACGCGTGGCCAGGCAGCGCGGCAAACTACGCGAGCCCGCGCCGTTACCACCAGCGACAAGACAGACTCCACGTCGGCAGACGAACCACTGCAACGGAGAGCGAGACGCAGCTCGTACCGCCAGGGTCCCGCCGTATGCAAGGAGCTGATCGTGTCGGAGGCGGACATCCTGGCGCTGCGCGGCTTCGTGGCGCGCACGCGGCCCTCGGCGCTGTACCGCTTCGACGCGGACGACGAGTACAAGCGCGCGTTGTTCTACGCCATCAACCCGCTGGTGGAGCTGGAACGGTGCGCGCGGCTGGAGCGGCTGCTGTCGTCGCGCTCGGCGGCCGCGCTCCCGCACTTCGCGGCGCGCCTGGGCCTGGCGCCGCGCGAGGACCGCGAGGCGCCGCCCTCGCCCGCGCCGCGCCGCTCCACTCGCCCTGAGCCCAAATGCTACCGCGAGCGCAGCGACTCTTCAGATACCGACAAGGTAACTACACTGCGTCTGAAATGGTTGTGAACCGTTTCCTAACCATGCAGAAGACGAGAACTGACTAACATAAAAGCCCATCGATGGCCTTATGTGTCGAGCTCTTGAACAGTTCCACAAATGTACAAACATACCTAGTCGCGAATAGCTGCGCGCCGCTCCCAGCCACCGCTCCACCACACTAACAGAAACACGTAGATTTGTAAATAATAAGAACTGTTAGAGATACAAGATAGAAAGTGACAGACAAAAGACTTTTGATTTCAAGGAGAACAAGGAGAAACACTCTTCTCTGAATAAAGAGCGAAGCGAACCGCTCGGCGTCACGAAGCAGGCGCCGCGAGCGACCGGACGTGCCGCCAGGCTCGAGGAGGTGGCGCTGATGAAAGCGCCCGTAACTAATGGCGTCGCCAGTGATGCTCCGAGGACGAAGCACCCCGTGGCCGCAGCACCCGAGCGGAGCAAGAAGAAGGCAGCGCGCGAGAGTGAAGACAAGGGCGTCGCGGCGTCCATGAGCGACATGTCGAGGCCGCCGCCCGTCGGCACGCACGTCATCAGCAAACGGTAGGTAGCCGGTACCCCGGTGCCACATCCGGCGTACTCAACGCTTTCACTTTAACTCAGTTTTCTCAGTACACGATAATCTCTAGTTGTTATTGCAGCCAAGTTACTTAGTAAATGTTTCACGTGTGATATGTGCAAGGCTTCCGGTACAGTCACCACTCCATGCTTCTTTGTGATATAGAGTTCACTTGTAATTGTGTTCGTATTGTTGGCGTTGAATGTTGTACTATTGTAACTAGAGTGCATTCAGACCGTACATGATAGTTTGACACATGCAATGTATTCATTATTGCATGGAATTTTTAGTTTTGAAGTAAAATATTTATTAGCTGTTAAACAATAATATGAAGGATTTTATTTTTGTATAAGTGCCGATAAACTGATTCGATATCAAGTATTGTCTTGTAACATATGCCATACTGGCTGATGTTCCTCGTTACGTCGGGAGTTCGTCCGGGCGCGAGGCTGGGCCCGGCGTGTACTAGCGTGCGGTTGTGTTGCAGCGCGTCGCGCGCGAACGTGAAGGAGTACTCGAACCTGGAGGACCACGCCATCGTGGCGTGGGTGCTGGGCGGCGCGCGCGCCTCGCAGGTGGGCGGCAACCGCGTGTGGCGCGAGCTGCAGGAGCAGTACGAGCGGCTCACGGGGCGCGGTGAGTGTCGTGCGGGCGAGGCGGCGCGCGAGGGGCTGGACTGACGTGTGTGTGTCCCACAGCGCGCTCGTGGCACTCGCTGCGCAACCGCTACCTGCGCTACATCCTGCCGGCGCTGGGCGCGCTGCACTTGCCGCCCGCCGACGTGTCCCGCCTGCGCGCCGCCGCCGCTACCGGTATGTCTGCATCACTTGTCACACACTTACTAACACAACACCTCATTATCTTCTTGCTCTTGTCCCGTATTATTTGGAGTCGACGGAACATATTTAATTCTGTTTCTTTCACATCACTCCTCACACAATCCATCCATCTTTTATTTGGCCTCTCTCCCTCCATTCATCCACATGTATATATATAGTTCTTTTAGTAACATGCGTTTCATCCGTCCTGTTCACACTACCAAGACAATCACTCCCCCATCAACACTTCAGTCACTGGCGCCACTTTCAAACTTCCTCTATTACACCCATTTCTCACTTTATCCATTCTCGTCACACCACATATCTATCTCAACATTCTCATCTCCGCTACGTGCAATTTTTTTTTTCATCCTTCTTTTTCACAGCCCAACATTCGTAAGACAGGTCTTATCCCGGACTTGTAGATTTTACGCTTCAACTTGAGGGGCATCCGTGGGTCACAAATTGTTCCAGTAACCCGTTGCTGTTTCATCCATCCTGAGTTGATCAGATGTGTTACGTTTCGGTCTACATCGCCATGAAAGCCATCCGAAAGTCGGAGCTGATCAGTATGGGCGTCCCAGCGAGAGCGAAGGGCACAGGACTGGAGTCGACTGCTGAAATCGCAGAAATAGTCTTCTGTTTTAGTTCTGCTCAATTTTAGCTCTCCAGTCTATGCCACCACACCTCCAATCTGCTCTGGACCTCTAGGCCACTCTCGGCAACAAGCACATTGTCATTGGTAAACAGCATACACCAGAGAGCCTCTTCCTGGAACTCCAACGTCAGAGCATCCATTATCATCAGGAAGAGGAAAGGACTGAGAGCCGACCCTTGATGTAAGCCGACAGCCACATTGAAGCTACCAGTGTTGCTCGGATCAACTGCACTTACTTCCCAGGCACACCTTTCTCCTTAAGGGCCCACCACAGAACCTCACGAGGTACCCGGTCATGTCTTTTCAAGGTCAAAGAATACCATGTGCAAGTTTTCTATGTGCACCTCTGTATTTCTCGCATAACTAGCGTATTGAGAATATAGCATCTGTTGCACCCCGACCAGGCGTAAAACTAAATTGGTTCTGTTAATTTTCATTCTCTTCTCTCAGCCTCCTTTCAATAATTTTCTCCCAGGCTTTCATAGTATGTGAAAACGTATTTTATTATTATAAGCCACTTAATTTAACGATACTACATTCTATTTCAAAAATATCTGTTATTTATTTATTGTGCACACCTACACAGTATTGTCTTTTTAACCCAATGGTTGACTGATAGAGAATGCTTTGTGGCATTAAGTCCGCCTATGTACCACCACTGTACATGAAGTTTAAATAAATAAATAAATAAAACTATTCCTCTATAATTGTAACAAAACACACCTAAATCACAAAGTAACGCCTGACTGGCCACAACCTGCAACTCGTAAGTCAGGACCGTTACTACTGCTCTCAAAACGGTGAAGGAAAACATCATGAGGGAACCAGCACGTCCTAGAACTAAAAATTCGAAGACATGTGACATCCACCAACCCGCACTGGGCCCGTTTGGTTACGACCCATTCCTTCTCCTAGAGATGAGGCCTGGGTCCCAACAATGCAATGCGTGTGTGATTAAGGTTTCAAACGTGTGCCTACACGAGGGGTGGCGTCACTTTGTGTAAACACACGTCCGTCGTTCCTCGGCAGTTAACAAGCAAACCCGGATGGAAAACAGTGCTATGTGGGTGGTATACATCGACGCACAAACGAATACCATGGATCCAGTGCATAATTCTGGACCCCCAGTGGTGGAATTTGGAATTTTTCGTCGGTTTTTTTTCCTAATTTTTGTTTTTTTTTTAATCTACGTTTTTTTTAATTTAATCAGTTTAAAATCGTTATTCTTTATCTACCCCGATAAAAATAATAAAAAACCACCATGCGGACGGGGGGGGTGCAGAATCATGTACTGTCAGTAGCATGTGACCTTCCTTACGCCAGAAGCGTATCGTCAGCGTAGCAAACTACGCTGACGCCGCTAGGGGTTGTCGCTAAGAACCCAGGCATAATCGATGTCACACAGGAGCAACCCCAAGAGCAATCCCTGTGGGTCACCGCGCGATGTCTCGCAGGTTCCACTCTCCCCGGTGACCAGGGTAGATGATGGCCCTGTCCGCCAGATAGGCCTCGATCGTCCTCGGAGCGAAGTCATGGGCGGAAATGCGATCCGTTCCCTTGTGAATGGTGACGGAACGCTCACCACGCCCCACACGAGTCAAGAGACTCGCGTCAGCGGGGGAGCTCTGGGTGCTGAGAAGTTCGTTCCATAGGGGCATCCCCACAGGTTACTTCGGTTACACTTCCCGGGCCAGATTCGTGGATCGCAGCATCTCCGCTAGGAGGGCGAGCGTTCTATACCCCTCGTACAGCTCCGCCTCCCTAGCCAGGTCTACGTAATGCTGGCACCATCGTTCGCCGAAGCCCTTTCCAACCGTATACGATGTATGTATTTGGATTTGACTTTTTGCAGGAAATACCGATGTTTTGTGACCTTAAAAAGGAATATTTAACTCTAGTAAACAAATATGAAATATTGTTAATTTATTTTATTTATAACCATTTTAAAAATATCTTCATCAACAACGAAGTCGTAAAGCTTCAATGAGAAAGAAAGAAACCGGCATGGACTTTGACGTCATAGTGCATCACGTACGTACGGTCGCCATCGAAAACAGTGTCTTGGCGAAAGAGACGGGTATATTTGTTTAAAAATGTTATATCTCGTTTGCTTTTCTACCATATTAATTGATAGGTTTCATAGTTAATATTCATAGTAAATATGTATTCAATGCATATTCCCTGTTGTGAATCGAGTTTATAGTCGTGTTCCGCTGTGCAGGCGCTATCAAGAGGCAAAATCGCGTGGGCTGCCCGCTGGTGGCGCGCCGGCCCTCCATATACAAGTCTCCGCCGCGCGGCGCCGCCTCGCGCCTCCCGCGCGCCCTCACACATAGCGAGGACAATACTGACAGTAAGTATTACTGCGCAGGCTAAGGTGGGAGCGAAGCGGAGCAGAGCTCCCGCTTTAATCTTCGTGGTTATTTTTTCTATAACCACTCAGTAGTAGAAGCCCTGCAGTGTGGGGCGACGTCATGCTATCTTAGCAGGTAGAGTAGTGTTTAACTACTGTAATACTGTACCACCGTGGTCGCTTACGTCATAAAAGGACGGACATTATATAAAATTTCATACTTCTAGTCCCAGTTATTTCGGCTGTGCGTTGATATGTCAGTCAGTTTCTCCTTTTATATATAGACATTCTATCTCAGTATTGTCATTTAATTTCGTAGACACATTCTAAACCGTTTCATATGACCGTGTGCTAGGTCCACCTTCACCGAAGCGCCGCTCGCTGCGAGTCCGGCCGCTCGAGTCCAGCAGCAAGGAGTCGCCGAGCAAGGCGTCTACCAGCAACAAGGACTCCAGCAGCAAGGAGTCCGCGAGCAAGGCGGCTGGCAGCAGCAAGGCGGCGGCAGGGAAGCAGCTGAGCAGCAACAGACGCTCGCCGCGCTACTCGGAGGTGACGCGCCGCTTCGCCGCGCGGCGCCGCATTCCGTCGTCGTCGGCGTCGCCGGCGCCGTCTCGCTCGCCGTCTCGCTCGCCGTCCCCGCTGCTAGAACCGAACACAAGGTCACGCCGTCTCTTCAACCCCAACGCTAACGTGTGACGTTATTATTAATAATTACGCAGGTCGTTTGTGTTGCACAAGATAATGTCGCTCAAGTAATGATCTTGAAGTCCGCGCTCATATTGATACACAAGATGTAATGGTGCATTTCCACTGAAGCAGAGTTGGGGGGAATGGAGAAGAGAGGACTGTGAATTAGCAAGTCTACTGCTCGAAATCTCCATTGCATCATTGGAAACAGTGTAAGTAAAATAGAATGGAGCCGAGCGGATTTGTATTTAGTACTAGCTGACTCGACAAACTTCGTACCGCCACACAGTCAATAAATATCGTGATACCTTTTAGCTGAACTGTCAAAAGATAACGCCATCTACTGGCATTACCAGAAACAGCATATTTTTTTTTTACAATGACTTTTTAATTAGAGATGGCGTTGAACTCGATTTTATTTTTTTCGTGAATTTTTCCGTATTTTCACACCATTTAAACCTTCCCTGGACTGTCACAATTATTTAAAGATCAAAATTAGCCAAATCGCTCCAACCACTTTCGAGTTTTAGCGAGACTGATGAACAGTTATTAATTTTTATATATACAACGCGGCGCTGACTATACGACATTGAATTAAAACACTCTTATTAGTAGTACATAGGAATATTATTAAAATACCAAAAAAATCCTAAAATCGAAATCTAAAAAATTTTTCAAACAAACTAAATAGCATAAAATCGTAAACAAATTAGAACACCATTTATAAATTCCATTAACCATGTAGTGGCGTATTCTTGTGGCGCCATTATTATGAATGCTCAATAAAAACAATTAAACCAAATCACAGACTTTCATTAATTAAATTATTAATCTTAATCACTATTTCATCACTTCGCACTCACTATCACTCACTTATTGTCGATATTGAATCATGTCCACCTGCCCTACGCAGACCAGACGTAGGGTTGCGTTTAAAATTCTATCATCTAGTGTCACACTTACACGCACTACCCATTGAAAAAAAAAGGAAAAAAAAAGTCTTTTTTTTCACTACCCATTGCGGGTTAAAGGTCGATTTTCCAGCATCCTCTGGACAGCTTGCTTTCTACAAGTATTAAATTATGACGACACCGAGAAACTACTTGCTACTTTGATTTGATTTAATATTTCAAACGTGAACACACACACCATCACATACTTACACTTCCACACAAAACACAAACGCATGTGACTATATGCCCATATACATACACACACACACTCACATATTTATTATTATTAAAAAAATATTTACATACACATACACACACATACACATATACACACACACTCACATATTTATTATTATTAAAAAAAAAAAAAAATTGTATGAGTTCCACGATCAGTTTTGAAGATTAATGTTGATGTTACTAGATAATCAATGTATAAAAGGCGGGGTCCTGGTGTCCTGAAATGTAGGCTTACAGCCTGGTTTAGGCACCAGTCTTCCACAATAATAAATCACTTGTAACTACATTTTAAGAATTTGGTGCATTGTAAAATATTGTGGTGAGAAAATAAACATTTAAACATTTAATAATGCGCCCATTGGTCGGACCAGGTCTGACAAACTCGGGTGCTCCCATACCTCTCTATACTTAAAATGGCATTTCTGTGGCACTCCCCATAAATTAAAATCATGTCGGAGTACTCCGACGCTGTGTAATTGTAACGAGACGTGATCATTCAAAAATAAAACGTAATTACAATAATTTTCAAATAAAAATATTAACGTCAGTGACCCTTGAGGTGTCAACTGACCTTTTGACTAGATTAATCCTTAAATGTTATGGCTTTAAGGTTTTATGTTTATGACACCGACTATGTTTTTTTTTCTCAGTTGTCAAAGATTTTTTTTTTTGTAGTCGTTGACTGCATTATACATCATGTAGAAAATACTGAAAATGGAAAATAATGTCTTATGACTATACTACTGGATATATTCGAATAATAATTTTTGGCATGCAGACTGGGAACATTGTGAGGTATACGCAGTTTAATTTAATGTTGTATTATCGGCGCCACCCTATATATAGATTCGCAACTCCACGTCTAAAGCGCGTATTTTGCGTACGGATGGGACAAATTCTTCATTCGATCTACCCCAGCTTCTCAAGGAAGGCCAGCAGCGCCTTGGTGTTACTGACCATTCCGCTGAAGTTACCTGGGTTTCCAAAGCAACCACTGGGCAGGTTAAAAGCAGATGAGCTGCTTGTCGTCCCTCCTCCATGCAGGCTCTTTTGACCAGACTTTCATATAGACCCAGGTCAGGGCCAGCCCTGAGCCGAAAAAACGGAGTCGAGTGGAGGGTAGCTCCACTCACTGCTCTTCTTCGCTCCTTTCCACCCAGCTTCAATGAAAACGCACCCTAAAGCTATGGGGCACATTTCTGTGTCGCGCCAGACGAATCGGTTTCAACGAACGAGTTTTTTTTAGCCAATCAAGTGCGTCAGAAGGTTTCCGTCACGACACGACACAGTAATGACTGAATCGAAGCCGGCTGCCTTTTTTTTTGGGTGGGAAAATTATCTTATGACAAATCCCGCTCTTAGGAGGGAGATACAATCTATGTACAATATTTTATAAGTGAGTCGGACTAGCGCACCAAGGGTTCCGTACCATCATATATTGAAAAGGCAAAAAAATCACGTTTGTTCTATGGGAGCCCTCTTAATTTTTTTTTTTAATTTGTTATAGCAGCAACAGAAATACATCATCTGTGAAAATTTCAATTGTCGAACTATTACTTCATGAGTTACAGCCTGGTGACAGACGTCTTAGAGTCCCGTTTTACTCTGGTTACGGACCTCTAAAAACCAGAAAGTTATAAGCTTGATATGATACCTGGTTGTCCTCACAAATAGGCGACTGACGGGTTGGTTTGCTCCCGTAACCAGCTGTGCTGGCGCCAACGACCTTACAGCCACTAGACGCCTCGTGCTTGAACTAGCGCACCAAAACAATTCTGTCAAATAGCTGAAGTACGGGAAGCGGGGTACTGCGTTCTGATTGGTACGAGGGAGTACAGCGTTCTGATTGGTCGAAACATCAGATCTAAACGTCTAGTGGCTGTAAGGTCGTTGGCTGGCGCCTGACATATGTTGTACTTAGTGTTGGTGGTGTCCAACTTGTGAGTTTTATTGAAATATTTTTGGGAAAAAAATTATATTCAAATACTAATTCTGAACAAACTATTCGGGTTTCGCATATACTAAAAATAATGTTGTATAGAAAAGAATATTTTTTGCAATTTTATATTAATCCCATTGTTTTCAGTTATTTCAATAAGAATATATGAAAGAAAAGCAATGTCCGAAGATATGAAAGAAAAGGAAGTTAGTGATAGCATGACGAGTAACAGGGCAGAGTGGAAGAAAAAAACGTGTTGCGCCGACCCCAAATAATACGGGATAAGGGCAGGAAGATGATATATGTTTTCAGTTATTTCAATCCAATCACTATCGTACAAAACATAATACATGATAAGAGAATCTACTGTCTAACTACAGCCGTCCACGTATAGTGACGCTTGACACACGGCGGCTGCCGCTAGCTTCGAAGTTGTAATGTCGTCGGCTGCAGTTACCTCTGGCGACAAGCCGCCCGTGTGTATGAGCTCTAAGTGAAGACTGACGCATCGCGCGGTAGATTTCCCATTGTAAGCGATCATCGATTTCGACAATCCAAACTTAAAAAACTTTACTTTCGTATTCGGTTCAGACATTAAATTAAAAAAAAAAAAACTAATTACCTTATACTCAACGCGGTAACGAAACCATAGCGACTTCTAATTCGACGCCAACGCCATCTATCGAGAGGGTATGAACTAAGTCGTGAACACCACTTCTGTAACATCCCCAGTGTGAGCAGTTTGTTCGTTGGCGTAGTGTATGTTAGTCATCATCATCATTTCAGCCGATAGACGTCCACTGCTGGACATAGGCCTCCCCCAAATGTCGTCACAATTAACGCTCCTTTGCGTCTCGCATCCATCGGATTCCCGCAACCTTCCAACACTGCGTCTTCCAGTACGCGGTTGCCACACCAGAACCTTTCGGCCCCCAACGGCCATCTGTTCAGCGAGCAATGTGCCCTGCCCTGCCACTTAAGTTTGGCGATTCTTCGTGCTATGTCGGCAACCTTGGTTCTCCTGCGGATCTTTATTTCTGATTCGATCACGCAAGGAAACTGAGCATAGCCCTTTCCATTGCCCTTTGGGTGACTTTGAGCCTTCTGATGAGGCCCATTGTGAGCGACCACGTTGTATGTTAGTATA
The DNA here is from genome assembly GCA_949316375.1 of Mythimna vitellina. Classification (NCBI taxonomy): domain Eukaryota; kingdom Metazoa; phylum Arthropoda; class Insecta; order Lepidoptera; family Noctuidae; genus Mythimna; species Mythimna vitellina. The sequence goes on along the minus strand of OX438713.1, from coordinate 12,424,580 downwards.
CAAACCAAATTAGCGTTAATTCAGAATCTTTATTGAACTTTGTATTTATAAGTAAGTGGCAATGGAATGTACGTTACAACTTATGAGCGTGTAATTAAGTGTACAATGAAATTTTAGGTAACTAGCAGAAATGTATGTGAAAGTATTTTAATGCCGAATAGACTGCTGTAACACGCTATGAAAGAATTTGCCGTCCACTTCAACGTATCATGCAATGTAACACAATTCCTAAAGTGAGGACGCGTTGTGCGCGGGTCCCGTGCACAGGCCACCGCGCGCTTCCCGTGCACAGGCCACCGCGCGCTTCCCGTGCACAGGCCACCGCGCGCTTCCCGTGCACAGGCCACCGCGCGCTTCCCGTGCACAGGCCACCGCGCGCTTCCCGGCACAGGCCACCGCGCGCTTCCCGTGCACAGGCCACCGCGCGCTTCCCGTGCACAGGCCACCGCGCGCTTCCCGGCACAGGCCACCGCGCGCTTCCCGTGCACAGGCCACCGCGCGCTTCCCGTGCACAGGCCACCGCGCGCTTCCCGTGCACAGGCCACCGCGCGCTTCCCGTGCACAGGCCACCGCGCGCTTCCCGGCACAGGCCACCGCGCGCTTCCCGTGCACAGGCCACCGCGCGCTTCCCGTGCACAGGCCACCGCGCGCTTCCCGGCACAGGCCACCGCGCGCTTCCCGTGCACAGGCCACCGCGCGCTTCCCGGCACAGGCCACCGCGCGCTTCCCGTGCACAGGCCACCGCGCGCTTCCCGGCACAGGCCACCGCGCGCTTCCCGTGCACAGGCCACCGCGCGCTTCCCGTGCACAGGCCGCCGCGCATGAACTGCTTCTTTCATGTTACGTTACAGCAGTCTATACCCGGCTTTAGATTCTGGATTCGCGTTGAGTCGCGCCAGTGTGAGGGGCGCGCTCACTAATGTATCTGTTGTAAGATCAATGTGTAAGTTAAGATGAATGTCGTGTACTTTATGTTCAGATATTATGGAGATATTTTTGAATAAAAATTGTTTTTTTTCCACATTTTGTAATTTAATTTTACCTACGTCATCGTCAGGCTCTTCGCCTGCGGCAACTTTTTGTGGCGATGCGGTCGCGTGTTAACTTCGACTCAGTCGCGGTGCGGTCGCTAGCTGTTTGCACGTAGAATACTTTTTATCCCGGAAGTGTTTACTTGGGATAATTTTATGCTATGACGCGGGCGAAGCCCCTGGCAGCAACTAGTTTAAATAATAATAATAATCTAAATGGAAGGCGACGAGCGGAGCTCCGGGACATCAAATACAAAAGTTGTTATCAATCAATCTAAGGGGCAATCTCCACGAGCGAGAGTCGTGCCACGCATTTCTATACACTCTCTTAGAACCTGTCAACACACGGCGATATCGCGGCGATGCGATGAGTAGTGTCGCTACTAGCAGCGGGCCCGCCGCGCGTCTGTCGCTACTGGCAGCTGGTTGTCTGCCAAGCAAGGACGTTCCGTATTGAAAAGTTTTTTTTTAAACAATAAACAAGTCTCGTTAATACTTGAAGTGGGGGAGAGACCTGCACTTTACGAGTCTCTCGCTCGTGGAGATGGCCCCTAAGCTGAGGGAATCGGCACTGAAAGTCAACAATGTACATAAGGAGTGTTCCTCAGGACATGGGTCACTTGCCTGTGGACTGGTCGCGTCCGCTTCGCTTCGCTCGTCGCCGCACTACACCCACGTGTTGTTGGTCACGTAGGCCACCGCGTTAGGTGTGGGGGGGGGGTGTATGCAAATAAAACTCAGAGCGGAAGTAGTAAGGGACACTTTACTGTCTCAGGGACACATGGTGTACACACTCAGCTGGCACACAGTACACTGGCGCACGTTGGCACATCGTCTGTACATATCACTGCTCACTTACACTAACGCACATACACTATACACGGTACAATGCGTTTCAAACAAGAATAGGATTGATTCTGCGCCATGTTGTGACGTCATAGCTGTCAAATCGAAGAAATTGGGTAGGGTGAGCAAAACAAGAAATTTTTAAACGAAAAATGTTTAATTAGAATCCACTCCTTCAATTCTGAGTCACTGTGTGAAGTGTCCGAGTAGGGGCACATGGAAGGAGGCGAATTGTTGCTATACTCTATCTGTTTAGGTTATTACCCAAATGTAAACAATCTTAACATGTCTTTTACCTTAAAGTTGTCTAAAAATTGTTATCTAAATATGTTTACAATTTGTTATTTATCTATACCGATGTTTGATAATTGACTAAATTTAAATAATCTTTTTATGCCCTTTATACGATTTTTTAAAAAGACATATCAAGATTGTTTACGTTTAGTTACCTACTTCAACGGTCCGGACTAAGCGTTTCGCTTCGTCGTTTATACCGCGTACATCGAAGTACTGGAACAATTTGCCTACTGCGGTCTTCCCGTCCAACTATAATTTAGGTGTCGTCAAGGCTAGAGTGAATAGGCTCTTAATAAACTAGTGCGCCTGTCCATCAATGATTGCATCACTGCTTACCATCAGGTGGGATCGCAGTCAAGCACTAGTTTATATCAATTAAAAAAAAAAACCTACCTAAACAAATGGAGTATAACAATGAAAATATTTTTTATTATCAAATTAAGACTCTAACAATATATTTAATTTAAACAATAACGTTTTTACTTTACCTAGATTTAACTAAGACTGTTAAAAAAAACGTTATTGATACGCAAATAAGTTTTCTTTGCAAACCATACTTTCCAATATCAATATTTGACAGATCGAGGTCATTGACTTTCCTATTCTTATTTGAAACGCGTACACTTGACACTTGTCCAGCCACAGTCGCACGACAGCTCGGGACTCCGCAGACAATCGCTGGCTTCATTTCGAGACTTAAACACTAATTTATTTGACAAATAGACAAAAATATATGCATCAAACACTTTCATCTTATTACGTAATTTTAAGATTGATCAGTTCTTGACGATTCAGACACGATATATTCGCACACAGTGTACGAATTGGCACATTTTTTATTTCAGTATTTTTTTCACTGACGATTCGGGCACACCAAATAGTTTTATAATATAATACATGGGGAAAAAAAGCGTTACCAAAATTATTTTAGGGTGGCAACTTTGGGTAGTTTTCTTTATATTATATTTTACAAAACTGAGCAGTAGTGGCCGAAGTGGTAACGGCCCCGACTTACAAGTTGTAGGTCGCGGGTTCAAACCCAGCCAGGCACATCACTTTGTGTAATTTATTTCATCACCACTGCTCTCAAAACGGTTAAGGAAAACATCGTGAGGAAACCGGCATGTCCTAGAACTAAACATTCGAAGACGTGTGACATCCACCAACCCGCACTGGGCCCGCGTGGTGGGTTACGGCCCATTCCCTCCACTAGAGAGGAGGCCTGAGTCCCAACAGTGGGAACATTAAAAGGCCGACTATGCTACTATGCTATATTTTACAACTATTTTTACAAACAGCTTCAATAAAATTGGTGGTGTCCAAATGGTCAGTGAAAAAACATTGTAAATAAATGTGTCAATACGAAGTCTCCGAATATATTGTGCCCGAATCGTCAGCAACTTATATTAATTCACACAAACGCGAGGTTGGGACTCGGGGAACATTTCATAATTTTATTGAAACTTACATTAAAAATTGAATATTCCCGTCATACTTGTATTTGATAAATAAAATTATTATTACCTCTGTTAAGTAAATATTGCTCATTTGCGACATGATGACATAACTCATTAATAAACTGGCCAAGTGCGAGTCGGACTCCCACATGAAGGATTCCGTACTACAATATTAATATAATAATATTCCACAACTATCACACAACGCCGTCTAGTCCCAAACTAAGCAGAGCTTGTGTTATGGGTACAAGACAACTGATAAACATACTTATATATTTCTAAATACATATATTATATAGATAAATTACACCCAGACACAGAACAAATGATCAAGCTCATCACACAAACATTTGTCCTGGGTGGGAATCGAACCCACGACCTCCGGCATAGCAGTCAGGACCACTAACCACTAGACCAACAGGCCAATCGGCCAAAATAAATATCCAGCAAGAAAATCACGCTGTTGTATTTTTTTTAGTATTTGATATAGCGGCAACAGAAATACAATCATCTGTGAAAATTTCAGGTTTATGAGATAAAAGAGGCTTATGTCAAATAGTGACAAGTAAAACATAAAAAAAAAAGTATCATCATCATCTTCCTGCCCTTGTCCCATCTTATTTGGGGTTGGCGCAACACGTTTTTTTCTTCAATTCTATCCTGTCAACCGTCATACTATCACTAACTTCCTTTTCTTTCATATCACAAAAAATAAAACAAAGTATATATTCTATTTAAGTCATCAATCTTTTTTTTGGGTGATGTCATCCTTGTCGCAAATGAACGATATGAAAGAATTTTAATTTACAATTATCTTCATCAATGACGATGTTAAACAGGGTTATTTTTAAAACACCAACAACCTTGCAGGACTATATTACTTACATCATAAACAACAACTTTTGTTCTATGACTTTTTACAAAACATAATACATTTAACAAAAACAAACCTTCAAGATTTCATTGTTCTATCTAACACATTTTAACTTTGTATTTTGCTGTACCTACCTACGCCCCCCGAGCACTCCCCGCTCCCCTCCGCTATTGTACTATCGCTTGCTTCGCATAGACTTCGTAACATTTAGAACGTTCTATTTAAATATTATTATTTTTGTATGAAAATCTGAGGAACCAATATATGATAAATTTTGAAAAGTTATAGAACAAAAATTGTTGTTTATGATGTTCTCAACATAGTGCTGAGAGGTTGCCGGTGTTTTAGAAATAACCCTGTAGAAAGCTGATGAGCAGAGAGAGAAGTCCAACCTGGACTCCAAGTCCCCAACCATCACGCCTGTACAGGCGCCACAGGAGACGCCGTAGATATACTCGCAGATAATTTTTTTTATATCTCGTTTGTATATCGAACAATTTTGATTTTGTCTTCACTGTTAGTATACCCGCCGCGAGCTCTACACCACTCATTTTTAATTTGTACGAATACTAAAAGGGTAATAAGCCCTTTAAGCAAAGGTCTTGTTATTATTTAAGTAAAGTCTCAATAAATAATATTCATAAACAGCAAAGTTATTAGCGTTTGTTGATATCCCAAAATGTCACACAATTTATAGAAATATTGGTACAGGCTATTGATTATTGATGAATGAACGGTGATCAAAATGGAAAAAACACTGCACATAGCATTTTCTAGTAGCAATTGTTATGAATTCATAATTATGATGACATCGTAGACAATTTTAGGATTACGTATTTTTTTCTTTTGACTACGCAAATATGATCAGTAACGGTTACGGATAGAGCCTTAATTTTTTTTGTACTAATTAAAAAATAGGTGGTGGTGTATAGTTCCATACCTCGTTCTCGCTCGCACCGGACACGTCATGGTGCGGCCCCGGGGGTGGTCACAGTGCATCCCGTGCTGCAGCGGACCCCCGCGGGGCTCGCGGGCGCTGCAAGCAGCACTACTTATTCCCGGAGGAAGGGTTCGTTCAACAGACACTACTTGCGCCGAACACTGCTAACTGTACACTAAGCGGACTACGTAAGACGAGGTTACTGTACAAGAGCCGTCCTTACAGCTAACACTTACAGCACTAACGTGTATCCAGACAATCAGTTCTAACTAGTTACTCAAATGTAGTTAAAAGTTCTTAGCACTGTTTAAAACTATTGAAACGTATGAACTATCCCTGGTGTGTGGGCGACAGTGCTGTTGTGACCTCCACAGCGCGAGGCTCACTCCCGCGCTGTCCGACAAAAAATGGCAGCCAAACACAGGAGTTCCTCCCCTTTCACTCGCATCTTCCTCATCAATACTGTAAAAGTTTTATTTGAGAAGAAAAACTTCGAATTATCAGAAATCGCTCATCTAGTAAAATATTGGCACATCTATATATTGAAAAGGAGAAACTGACTGACCGACATATCAACGCACAGCCGAAATTACTGGGACTAGGAGCGTGAAATTTTGCTCAAGGCTTCCTTTTATAACGTAGGCGAGCACTAAGAGAGAATTTCCCAAAATTGACCCCCAAAGGGAATGAAACAGGAGTCCAGTTTGAATGGAAAAATCCACTTTCAAGCGGACGAAGCCGCTAGCAGAAACGAAACTAATCTACAAATAATTGAGTTTTAACGATCAAGTGTCGAAAAGTGGATAATTTATAACCTTAATTGTGTATTATGGTCTATACTGGTTGCCAACATCACTCAAATTCTAATATAAAATGTAAAATGAACTCAAAACTTCGTTTTAAAATTTGTACAGTATTGTGTATAATACTTTTTCTTATTTCCTTATTTTACATAAAAACATAACATATAGAGATACAGACAGTTCATGTACAAATTCGAACTTAAGATAGATATGATTTTTATATTTCGGAGTGAGAGGGAATGATTAGCGTCGCTATTTGTAATGAGGCTTGAGTTGGCGCTCTCGGTAGCTGGAGGCACCTCGCTGGTCCGCCCTCTCGCCGCTCGGGCTCACACCAGCTCCAGCACCTTGATGGTGCCCTGCGAGTTGGCGGCCAGCAGCACGTGGCGGTCGGAGGCGCGGCGCCAGCACACCGCCGACACGAACTCGGACGGCTCCTCGTCGCGCCGCTCCCGCTCCAGGAACCCGCGGACGGCGTCGAACCTGCAACAGTGGACGGCGTTAGGCCATCGCAATAGCACCCACTCAAATACTTAGTAATAACATTCTAAAAGAGATCACTATGCACGCAAGCAGCAACAACTCGAAATCAAGTATCGAGCAGTAGCCCAGACTAGACGCAACATCCGTCTGGTCGGAGCACCAATCCTTTTCGACGGAGGTCGTTAACACGTAAAAGCAGTTGTATGTAAATGGATCTTGGGTTGGCCGCTCTTAAGTGGCAGTGGGCAGGGCAGGTTGCTCTCAGAATAGATTGCTGATGGGGACAAAAGGTTCTGGAATGATCACCGCGCACCGGGAGATGTAGTGCTGGACTCATGACCTGATGAAGGACGCAAGAATTTGTTGGATATTAGACGCACAGAACCGGTTGTTGAGGCGACACTTGAGGAGGTCTATGCTAAGGAATTCCCTGCCGGAGTCTGTGTTTCTTGATAGCTACAACTCGGGGATCTTTAAGTCAAGAGTGAATAGGTCACTTCTAGGCAAACGTGCTCAATCGTCGGCCACATCATCGCTTACCATCAAACCAAATACATACGATATCATCACCTATTTTAAACTTAAAACTATCAGAACGGCAATTATTAAATAATTATGTGTTATTTCAAGGTCAAAAAAACTTTTTTAACTGTTATCGTTTCATTTATCGTTAGCTTCTGTCAGCGGCTTCACCCGCGTGCTTGATTATATGGAAATAAGACTACCCCTACGTACAAACATATAAATACCTTTTTAATTATTCATATAAAAGCTTTATGCGACTTACGACCTCTTCAAAAGACAGTGCAGAGGACGAGAGATGCGCGCTATGGAAGCAGAAGCATCCAACTCCTACACATTTCATCACCCCGTCAGAACATCTCCCCCCTGGATGCGAATTGCAGTGGCCAATCTGGAAATCTCTTAACCGACTGCGGACCCAGGTTGGCCGCTGTAAAAACAATTTGGCCAAATGGGGCTTCCTCGACCCATCTCTAACACAGTGCCAGTGTGGAGCCGCTGCACAGGACATGCGTCATTTCCTATGCTGTCCATCCTGCACAACCACCTGCAGTTTACAGGATCTATACGAGGCCAATAACAGAGCCGTAGAGGTTGCCAAATACTGGTCAGAAAAAATTTAGTCAGAGTACATCGACACGAAAAGAATAAGACTATTCATAAACAAACGTGAGCAATTAAATGCCGGTTTACTAGCAGAGAACTTTATTCACTACAAACAATAACAAATTTGTCCAATCAACGAATAAACAAATCACAATGTACACTAGAGATCTGTTTAGTATCGCTTAGGTCATTAGGAATTATCACTTCACACTTAGGTATCGCACTCGTTTCGCAGTCGAAAAGTAACTGACTCACTTCTGGTCGGAAGCTCGTATTTATATGCGAAGCCAGGAACATTCTAGATACCGAGGTTTCCAAAAATTTGTCGTCAAATCGCGGGGTAGTAAATTATTTTTATTACAAACATGTACCTCCTTCCTTTCACGCGAATTTCGATTCTATTGTTAATCACGGAAGGTACGAATTCCCTTATCTACCTACGTGCCTACCTATAGCATAGCATAGCATAGTCAACCCTATAATGTTCTCCCTGTTGGGACTCAGGCCTCCTCTCTAGGACAGGGAATGGGCCGTAATCCACCACGCGGGCCCAGTGCGGGTTGGTGGATGTCACGTCTTTGAATTTTTGGTTCTAGGACATGCCGGTTTCCTCACGATGTTTTCCTTCACCGTTTTGAGAGCAGTAATGATGAAATAAATTACACAAAGTAATGCGCGTACCTACTAAACCTTATTTAATAATAATAGGGGTAGGTACTTTATGGCAGACTTTTCTAGAACTTGCCTTGCCTGGGTACGTACTTCCATTCTAGAAGCTTCGTACAGCAATGCGTTTTAATTATTTGATCCTACTCTTGATTTCATCGAACATACGGCGTGTTCAAGTTTCACGGCGTAACAGTGCCCCCCTCTTAGTCACGCTCGTCCCGAGCATTATTAGATCCGTGATATGGCGCCAATCTATCCACGTGGACTACCTTAGGCTTCCCTCTTAGCACTTTCTTGATGCGGTAGGTTACGTCGTTGATCCTTTTTATCACGATGTAAGGTCCCTCCCATCGAGCTTGAAGTTTCGGCGACTTCCCTTTTCGTCGAAGTGGGTTGTGGAGCCAAACCAGAGCACCTTTTTTTATTCTTGATAGGTTCGCGCTTGACCGCTATCTCACCTGATGGAAAGCGACGATGCGGTCGACGAGAGTGCGCTTACCTAGAAGTAACCTATTCACTCTTGACTTAAAGATTCCCGGGTTGTAGCCATCAGGAAACACAGATTCCGGCAAGGAATTCCATTCCTAAGCTGTACGCACAATGAATGTGTTCCCAAAATGTGTGCACCTTCCTCAAATCCCTAAGCTTTGGCATTACGGTCGTTTTTTTCTTTTTGACGCTGGTGTTCATGCTTTTCTCACGTACTCGTTTATGCACTTCGTCCAATTGATCTAGAAGGTCACTTACGTAGTCTGTAACTGGCTTAGTCTTGTCAGGTGGCACGCCAGTTATAGCACCGACCGGAAATATCATCTCCCTGCCAAAATTCACTCTTGCTGGAGTAAGTCCCGTGCTATCATGCACTGCTGATCGATGAGACATCAGAAATAGTGGAATATACCGGTCCCAGTCCTTCTGATGGTCATCGACATTCTTAGCCAGGTGATTCTCCAGGGTTTGGTTAAATCTTTCTACCATTCCATCCGACTGTGGATGCGCGGGTGTTGTGCGTGTTTTGTAAATCACATTTCCTGGAACAGCGCAGATTCGAAGTTACGGCCCAAAGGTGCGCCATACCGACATACTACTTCTTCGATCACTTTCTTCGCTACTGTCGTCGCTTCCTGATTGGGTATAGCGAAGACTTCGGGCCACTTTGTGAAATAGTCCTGGATCACCAGTATCTACTTGTTTCCGTCATCTGTTACTGGAAAAGGTCCAGCGACGTTGATGGCAATGCGTTCCCATGGGGCTCCCACATTGTACAGCTGAAGCCTGCTCCTACTTCTAGTCTGCAGTCCTTTCACAGATGCGCACGATGTACATTTCCGACACCATTGCTCTATGTCTTCTCTACAATTGAGCCAGTAATACCACTGTCTCACTTTCAGATTGCCAGGCTGATTGCTTGATTCCCAGGTGTCCTCCAGAAGCACCATCGTGTATCTCCTGCAGCAGGGGGATCACTTCACATCGTGGTACTATCACTTGTGTGGTCACCTCTTTGCCATCGTTCGATTTCTATTTCCTACAGAGTACATTATTTTCTAGGATTAAACTGTCCCCCTGTGCCCAGTAGCTCCTAGTGACGGGACTATGCGACGATACTTCACTCCATTGGGGCCCAGTTCCACTACGCTTCCAGTCCAGTATCGGTCGAATATCGTCATTTTCTTCCTGGGATTTCTCGAAGTTGCCCTTAGCCCTAATTAGATTCACGTGTTTTCGGGCTTCGTTCTGCTGGCAGTGTCTACAGTCCTCATTTGTAGGCGTCAGCATTGTTATGCCCTTTTCCACTACGATGTTGCGTGGACACAAAGTTGAACTCCTGCAGCTGCTCGAGCCATCTTGCAACTTGGCCCTCAGGGTTTTTAAATTGTAGAAGCCATTTCAAAGCAGCGTGATCCGTCCTCAACGTGATCTGGCCTTATTTTTGAAGTGCTTATTTAATTGCATTCAACTATTTTTGGATTACTTTCTAAGGTAGGCGCCAGATATACTTGGAATAACGATCATTGACCCTCCTACTTTTCTTAATTTAAAAAACGTAAATATAGACATAAAGCTGTCTCGATTCGACACTGTCGCGCATCTATACATTTTCCAGTAATGAAAAACAGTTTCTTGGTTTTAGGGAGGTATTAGGAAAAGGTCAATGTGCTTTATTCCACGTTTATCTGGCGCTTTGTATAATCACACTACGACATGCCTTTTGAAAATTGACGGCCCTACCCGTGAAAGTATGAAGGGAAAATAGGGGGCGAGGTCAGGTGCGTGAGGGGGGCGGAGCTAGGCTCGTGAGGGGGGCGGAGCTAGGCTCGAGAGGGGGGCGCGGCGACCTGTTCCATCGGTTTGTGTTTGTGCGTGTATCCGCAAGCGTTGTCATTTTTTGGATAACTTAGTGATGCCTTATCTCAATGTTTTAGTATTAAGTGATACTAAAAAAAAAGAAATTTAATTACTTTTCTCAAAGATTAAAATGTTTAAATTTGGAAGGTGATAAAAATACGAGGCTGTATAAGTAAGATGGTCACCTGTAGGCGAGCAGCGGCCGCGACAGGCCGGAGTAGTACACGTAGAGCGCGTTGTTCTCGGAGCCGCAGGCCACGTACTTGCCGTCCGTGGCCAGCCCCACGAAGTTCTTCTCGTTGGCGTGGCCCGTGAAGGAGCGCACGCAGCGCGGCGACTCCACGCGCCACAGTTTCAGCGCGCTGTCCGTGCTGGCCGACACCAGCGTGCGCGCGTCCAGGAACTTGACGTAGGACACGGCCTTGCGGTGGTCGCGGAACACGGCCAGCGGCTCCCGCGGCGCGCGCAGGTCGTAGTAGTGCACGCAGTGGTCCGCCGAGCCGAAGGCCAGGTGGCACGACGAGCGAGGGTTGAAGCGCACGCAGCACACGTTGAACTTGGCCTCCAGCGTGGCCACGCTGCGCTCGGCGTTGAGCGCCCACAGCTTGACGCGCGCGTCGTCCGAGCCGGACGCCAGCAGCCGGACGTCCGCGCGGTTGAAGTGCACCGACCAGCAGCGCTTGTCGTGCTCGTGCAGCGCGCGCGTGCGCTGCCCCGTGCCCGCGTCCCACACGGACACCGTGCCCTCGTAGTCCGACGACGCGATCACGTTCTTGTGGTACGCGTTCCACGACACGCACGAGATCTTGTGCGAGCACTGCATCTCGGCGCACGGGTAGTGCACGTCCACGCAGTCGCGCACCACGCTCTCGTACTCGAACACCTGCACACACACACATGCACGTCGGACACAATGACAAGCTGTCACGACAAGAAACGAGCTCATAGCCATAAACTGGACTGAATCCTGACTCCTGAGACATTCCAGATGAAAGAAGCCAACAATAGTTTGCGCGATTCGAGAATCGAACTCAACACCTCATGTTCAGCAATAGTATTTCTCACTTTTACTCACTATATTCTATTCCCGTTAAGGAAATAGTGATTCATAGATACAACTGCGTAGTAAAGACGTATTTATACTGGGGTAAAATATTAATACAAACTTATACTTTAGTTTCATCTCGAGAACATGTGCGAGAGGGGGTGCTAGCGTACCTTGATCCGCTTGGTGACGCCGGCGATGGCGAAGAACTCCTCGTCCTTGTCGAACTCGATGGTGGACACGATGGTCGAGTAGTTGATTGCGTCGCTGCAGTACGACAGCGTGGCCAGCGGCCGCAGCGCACGGTAGCGCGTGAACGCCAGCAGGTCCTCGCGGAACGCGTCCAGGCCGCGGGGCCGCAGCGCCGCGCGCGTCAGGCTGTCCGTCACGTCGCTGGGGCCCAGGGCCGCGCCGGGGACCCCGCCCACGCCTGGGGCCCCGTCTGGAGCGCGCTGGTCGCCACCTGCGGACATAACGCTTTACTACACGAAACTACGGTGTTCGGCGGTAGACAATAAAATGCGAAAGCGAAGCGATGCGGCGCTAATAAAAGAAATAATTGCAATAAGTCTTTGATTATTTATATTTATTTTTAATAGCAATTGTATGGACTGCTTTAGAATTTTTATTTATTAATTATAATTTGATTTAGTTTTTAATAGGCAGAGCCGCCGTGTCGCGTTGAATTCGCTCAAGTAGGACTCCACGTTATGTACTTATACGGTATCATGCGACAATCGAAAAATTCACCTTAGAGATCCACGAGCGCTGCCGCTATTATTTCAGCCAATCACTCCACAATAAAATTGTGAATAAAGTATAATGTTAATATCTCACCGTGCGTGGCCACATTCCTAGTGTCGGCGGGCCCCTGCGGCACGTGGTCGGCGTCGGGCGCGTTGGTGACGGCGGGCCCCTGCGGGCTACTGGCGGGGCCCGCAGCACTGGGCCCCGGGCCGCAGTCGCTGGAGAAGGCGGCGGGCGCGGGCGTGACGGCCGACGAGCCGGGGAAGTACAGCTCGTCGGCGCGGTGCGCGAAGTAACACTGTGGGGAGATAGTAACACATATAAAAGTTAAACACATAATAAAGGTTCTGTACAAACTTACCTATGTAAATACTTCAATTTCCCAATGATACTCCATTTCACACGAAGATTTTTCGAGATAAATTAGACTAGAAACTAGCATCCAACTGTCACGGGAAACCAATGTTAGAGCCTCTCAATAGTAAGAATTTAAAGTTGTGGGACATGTTTTACGATTGCATAAGTCGGGACCCTTGAAGCCTGGGGGCGCCATGTCATTGATACGGCTGATACGAAGGTAGCTATGCCACTACTCATGTTAGTAACACGTGATAAGGCGACGCCGTAGATGCAGCAGCCAAGGTCCTGGATCCTCTGCCCTCGAGGCTCTCGTCCGACGCTAAGCTCCGAGGAGGCCACCTCATGTTACCTGCACGAAGTCGTCGAAGTGCGCGTGCAGGCGCCGCCAGCGCGCCGCCAGCGCGTCTCCGCCCCCCGCCGCGCCGCCCGCGAGGCTCTCCTCCTCCGACGCTAAGCTCCGAGGAGGCCACCTCATGTTACCTGCACGAAGTCGTCGAAGTGCGCGTGCAGGCGCCGCCAGCGCGCCGCCAGCGCGTCTCCGCCCCCCGCCGCGCCGCCCGCGAGGCTCTCCTCCTCCGACGCTAAGCTCCGAGGAGGCCACCTCATGTTACCTGCACGAAGTCGTCGAAGTGCGCGTGCAGGCGCCGCCAGCGCGCCGCCAGCGCGTCTCCGCCCCCCGCCGCGCCGCCCGCGAGGCTCTCCTCCTCCGACGCTAAGCTCCGAGGAGGCCACCTCATGTTACCTGCACGAAGTCGTCGAAGTGCGCGTGCAGGCGCCGCCAGCGCGCCGCCAGCGCGTCTCCACCCCCCGCCGCGCCGCCCGCGAGGCTCTCCTCCTCCGACGCTAAGCTCCGAGGAGGCCACCTCATGTTACCTGCACGAAGTCGTCGAAGTGCGCGTGCAGGCGCCGCCAGCGCGCCGCCAGCGCGTCTCCGCCCCCCGCCGCGCCGCCCGCGAGGCTCTCCTCCTCCGACGCTAAGCTCCGAGGAGGTCACCTCATGTTACCTGCACGAAGTCGTCGAAGTGCGCGTGCAGGCGCCGCCAGCGCGCCGCCAGCGCGTCTCCGCCCCCCGCCGCGCCGCCCGCGAGGCTCTCCTCCTCCGACGCTAAGCTCCGAGGAGGTCACCTCATGTTACCTGCACGAAGTCGTCGAAGTGCGCGTGCAGGCGCCGCCAGCGCGCCGCCAGCGCGTCTCCGCCCCCCGCCGCGCCGCCCGCGAAGCTCTCCTCCTCCGACGCCGCGCCCAGGCTGCCGCCTGCACAACATTCACATGTTAACATCGTCGTTAACGTGACGTTAACTTCGCGTCTACTCAACGTTGGCGCTGCGCAAACGTTAAAGAAGCAACAACGCTCATAAAAAGCCAGTGGGATAGCGGCCTAAGAAGTAAGAAGGGTCCGAGCAACGAACCCTGAGGCACTCCGCTAGGCACCGACACCCAATTGACTAATTGGACTAATTATTGATCATTTACATACAGCAGTTTATTGAATATAATTATTGATCACTACGGCTTGCGACCTACCACAGGAGGTCCCCACTAAGGCCTTTAAAATTTACCTTTTTTATCAAAGTGTTGTGGTCAATTCGATCAAATGCTTTGTTATAATCAGTGTAAACCACATCGACCTGACTGCCGTCATCCAGAGCATCAATAAATAATAAAATCATCGCGTTCACCGCCTCGCCCACCTCCAATTAGCGAGCCAGCCCCACTGCACCTGTACTATACATACAAACGTACCGTCGACGTGCGCGGCGGTGTCGCCCACGCTGCCGGCGAGGTCGGCGAGCTCCCGCTTGAGTGCGCGCACGGCATCGCCGGCGTCGGCCTCCTGCGCCGCGTCCGCCGCCTCGCCCGCCTCCGGCAAGCGAGCCAGTCCCACTGCACCTGTACCACAGATACAATCATGAAACAACCGTATTCTTATACTGTAATAACAAAATTTACAAGGACTATGAGCAACTGTTACGTTAAGTCTAACCCTAAAATTGATAAACATTGCTCGCAGTACGGATGGTTGTGGGGCAAGGTTCGTGAGTGTACAACCGAATGCCGGAAAACATGGCATTGGAGGACCTCTTACAAGGTGAAATTTGCTGGATGCGAGACCCATAGAACCTGTCAATGTGACTATACTTGGGGTAAGCCTTTGCTTAGCTGAAAATGAAGATGATGATGGAGTTTACGGTTACCTTGCGCCGTGTCCCTGAGCACGGCTGCGACATGCTCCATATCCTTGCGCACAAGCGCCGCCTCGCGCGCTAGCTGCTCCAGCTGATGAGCACGGTGCTTGTGCAGCTGCGCGAGGAACTCGTACAGCAGTCTGTGGTGAGCTGCTGCACACTCGGCCTCCAGGAGGCGTTTGCGGCGTGTTAGCAGGTCTAGCATGGCGTCGACGTCCGCGAGGGGCAGCCTCCTCGCCTCGGCTGCGACGAGCGCCCGGACGCACGGCCCGCGTGGCTGCTGCACAGGCTCGTGCCGGGCCCGCACGCGCCGCCGCGCTACTAGCTCGTTGAGCAGGAAGTTCGGGAAGATGTGGTCGCGGGACGCGAGTGCCGCGCCGCATTTTGGACAGCGGCGGTGGAGTTCTACCGCCTAGGGAGGACAGAGATATGTTTCATTTAACGTGAATGTCCAGGAGAATCCGCGAAAATTTCGAAAGCCTGTATTTAATACAGGTTTTCGAAAGGTATCTCAGTACCAGATTAACATATTTCAGAGGTAAATAAATGCATGACGAATAATAATAATAGAGTATAGATTGTGTGCCGACACAATCTATACGACATGATATGAGTTGAACTAAATATTTCGCATAATGGAGACACCACTTAAGACAAGTCATTTGATGCACCAGTTCTGAATCCATTAGCAGAAGGTACTTATTATTATTCATTTATCAAAACTATTAATTTACATTCTTTTCACTGTGTATTAATTATTCCACTTGGTAAAGAACACAACTTAGCAAAAACAAGTACCTATATCTACATTTTTAGGGTTCCGTACCTCAAAAGGAAAAAAAAGAACCCTCACTTTGTTGTCCGTCCGTCTGTCTATCTATCTGTCAAGACCCTTTATCTCAGAAACGCGTGGAAGCATCGAATTGAAATTAAAACCTTATACTCAGTCTCAAGTCTGCGGTCTCTTGAAGCTGTGAAAAAATCAAACTTCTAAGTTAACGGAAAAAAAAGATTCGGTCGTTTATGTCGCAAAAAACGTACATTTCAACACTCTCAAAGAAATAAAAAATTCATAGGGTACTTCCCGTTGACCCAGAATCTCCAGAAGCAAGGTCTTTTAGTATAGTTATAGGAATAAATCTGAAAACTGTAAATTAAAAAAAAAAAGCTTTTTACAATTCGGAAAAATCTTCGTAACTCAATTCGGGAATCGAATGTTTTCATAGGTAAGTTTGTACGAAACCCTCAGTGCGCGAGCCCGACTCGCATTTGCCCTGTTTTTTCCACTTTCCCCCTTACATTCACAAACACACACACAAACACACCACACCCAGTTCTATTATTGCAACCAACTATGAGCAGTAGTGGCCGAATGGTAACGGTCACGACTTACCAGCTGCAGGTCGCGGGTTCAAACCCAGGCAGGCGCATTACTTTGTGTAATTTATTTCATCACCATTACACTCAGAGCGGTGAAGGAAAACTTCGTAAAGAAACCAGCATGTCATTCAAAGATATGTGACACCCGCACTGTGCCCGCGCGGTGGTTTACGGCCTATTCTCTCTCGTAGAGAGCAGGTCTGAGTCCCAGCGGTGGGAATATTATAAGGCTGATTATGAAGCTATGTAGTCAATTTCTAAGCATAGGTTTCACATGAATACGTGTTTCTGGAGGAACTGACTCCCAAGTCAAAGGCAATATACCTAGTTTGGGAGCCAGGGAACCTGTTACTGTGTACAATGTTACGAATAAAGTTATTTCCTTTATTCACTGTAAACACATATAAATTAAATTTTTAAATATATTTTTTTTTAACAAAATCATACAAAAAAAAAACATTTAAAAATATAAAAAAAATTACCCTACCGGTATCAGGAACAGGGTCCAAGCTACCGGCGGTCAGGGCTCCAGAGAAAGGATCCTCCTAACAATACGAGCCGTGTCCAAGAGTATCGCTTTCTAAATCAAGCCCTTGATCCAGTCGCCTAACGCGAGCCTCCTAAGGTGTTGATCGAGGCTCTTGGCTATTAAGCCATTGCCCGACACGACTATCGGTACAATGATCCACATCCCACATGTCGACCACCTCGCGAGCAAGTCAATATACTTTGTTTATCGTTCTCGGTTTTCACGAGGTTCTCGTCATGTGGAACGGAAATGTCAACAATCATTGCACGCCTCTCGCTTCGATCCACCACCACTATATTAGGCTTATTGGCTACAATAGTCCTGTCAGTGATGATGGACCGATCCCAGTACAAAGTGAAATGAAAATTATCATATCACATAGAACTGGGTCGGGCTCGTAGTACGGCACTTCCGATTCCACAAGAGAGTATTTCAGAGCAAGTTGCTGATGGATAATTCTGGCTACTAGGTTGTGCCTATGCAAGTACTCTCCGTTAGCTAGACGAGAACAACCAGAGATTATGTGACGAATCGATTCTCCCGTACGGTGACATGCCCGACAGATGTCAACTGTGCCGTCCTTCACAATAAATCTCCGGTAGTTCGAATAAAGTTATTATTATACGCGGAACAGTTATATCGTGCGTGCAAGCCGTACTTACAATGACATATGCAAGGAATATGTTTGGGATCCATTCACAATTAGTGTGAACTCGGCCAGAAGGTGCTTAAGCCTCAAATTCTTTAAGTAGGTTTGATAGACTGTTTAGTAGCTATTTATGCTGTATCCTATTTAACTAAAAAGCGAAAGTTTTTCTTTTTTTTGTGCTCACACTATATTTTAATTTATTCTTATGTCTATACGTGAGGACTTGTAATTGGCTTTCCAATGAATATGGTTTTCTATTTTTGTCTGGTTTTATTAGCTGTAAGTTCTCCATGTACTAAATAAATAAATTATTATAACGTTTATTTATTGTTATATACGTCACCATAAAATTGTAAATAATGTTAGATTATTATCTACTAGGCGACCCGCCCCGGCTTCGCCCGGGTGCAATGCTGATACCACCGTAACCGCTATGTCCCTACATTATAAATCTGTTATATCTTAGAAACTATTCATTTAAATAACATGCTGTAAAGAGCCAAATTGATCTATATTAAATGCACATTGTATTTAAGGTACTTAATTGGATAACGATTAATACTGTATTGCTTAAAATCGTTTCGTAAATAAGCCATTACTTCTCGTAAAAAGTAAAGAATAAAAAATGGTTATTGTGGGTTGCACCTAAAAGATAGACACATACCATCGCGGACTTTTTTGTAGACCTCTTTAAGCTGCACAATACTGTAGTACATTATTTTGATCTATCTCTTAGGGTTCAGCCAGCGTTTGCAATGTAAGCTCAAAAAAATGTGTTTATTTACGACATCACATTAGAAACCTCTAAAATCATCAGTGTTCCTCTAAGGGTTCAGGTTTATATATATAATACATGCAAAATACTATATTGTAAAAACCTTCCTCTTGAACCTGTCTATCTATTAAAAAAACCGCATCAAAATACGCTGCGTAGTTTTAAAGATCTAAGCATACATAGGGACACGAAAGAGACGAAAAGCTACTTTGTTTTATACTATGTAGTAATGTTGTAGTGATACCACGAGATCGTAAACCGTCGAAAGATTGTGAACCGTAACATACTGCGTACAATCTCGCGAGTAAATTATTTTAATCAAACGATATTTACAATTTTACATATTATATATGTTACCGTAAAATTGTGAATATCATACCGCGCTCTTTACATGAAATACAATACATTAAACGAATCATCAACATCATTCATCACCATTTACATTTCTTAATTCTTTATTGTACACAAAAAACATACATAGTACACGGAGATAATACAGTTTATGTACAAAGGCGAGCTTAACTCAACAATGAGTTTTCTTCCAGCAAACCTTTGAGTTACAGAGTGAGATTACATTCGAGGGTAGGAACCAGTGCACAATATAATCCTTGCAATAACTAAATCTAAAATATAATTATATTATACATAAGTCTAATATATAATTATAACTAGCTTTTGCCCGTGGCTTCGTTCCCGTCTATATTCTACTACTCTACCCTACTTTACCCTACTCTACTCTACTCTACCCAACTCTACCCTACTCTACCCTACTCTACCCTACTCTACCCTACTCTACTCTACTCTACCCTAATCTACCCTACTCGATAAAATGTATCCTATGTCCGTCCGTCGGTTCTGAACTAGCTCCCCACCAATTTTCAGCAAAATCGGTTGAGCAGTTCTTGAGTTATAAATAGTGTAACTAACTTTCTTTTATATATATAGATATAAATACATACTAATATATATTAATATTATGTCAGTAATGAAAGGAAGTGCTCTTTAAGTTTCCTCTTGAAGACATCCAGAGAAGGATTTCTCAAATAAATCTTACAAAATAAAAACCTTTTTATTATTATTAGGGTCTATTCAGACGTACTAGAACCACACCCCAACAGAAACACGTAGTAAGGCACCATCATCATCTTCCTGCCCTTGTCCCGTGTTATTTGGGGTCGGCGCAACACGTTTTTTTCTACCACTCTGCCCTGTCACTCGTCATGCTATCACTAACTTCCTTCTCTTTCATATCACTCTTCACACAATCCATCCATCTTTTCTTTGGTCTCCCTCTCCCTCTCCATCCATCCACATTTTTAGTACAACACGTAGTAAGGCACCATTTTTATAAAAATAAATACAGTTTAATTTAGACTGACCACATTTTGTCGTTGAACGCAACCACAGAATTGTTTCATCTGTTCTGTGAACGCAACCATGTGGGTGATATCGACTACACCGTTACCATATTGCAACCACAATGCTATCACCAGCGACATCGCGAATACGTCTGCAAACACTGGCTACATAACGATAACGCAACCGCTTCGACATTTGGAGCTACTCTAACGCAACTGCAAGAAGCTGCAGCGACACTATTCACACGTAACCACTTTTAGTCCCTGTGATGTGGTGAGGTTGTGGTGCGTATGCATAGAGCTTGAAACACTGGGAGAAGCAGTTACGTACCTTGCTAATACAGGCGTAGCAGAAGGAATGGCCGCATCGTGTGACGTAGGCCTCGTCGATGAGCTCGAAGCAGACGGGGCACAACAGGTCGCAGTCCTTGTCCTCGAGCGAGCCGCCCAGGCCGCCCAGCGCGCCCGCCCCCGCGCCAACGCCCGCGCCCGAGCCGGCTGCGCCGCCCGACATGCTCACCTCTCTAGGGAAATCATGAAGCCGAGTAATGAACAATATTAAGCCGGATAGACACTGCTGTAATGTAACATGAAAGGAGCATCATGCGTGTGGACTGGGCGCGCACGAACCGAACAAGTACCTACTCATACATTTGAAATGCTCTGTTCTCGGTCCTCGCGCGTAGTGCGCACGATGTCCACACTATGGGAATTCTGTTAAGCCGTGTACGCAAGTACGAACACGAACATAGTTCGAATCGAGTTCGCGCGCAACAATCATGAACTCTCTTAATAGCCATGGCATTTTCGTTGGAAGTGGTCGATTGTGAAATAGCGAAAAGTTTTTTGTTGTTCACATTGATTCATGAAGATCACCGTGTATACAGAACGAACTAATAGGAACGCCGCAAACATGTTTGTCGAACAGAGTGATCGATGTTCGTTAGTGGTACACACGTGCGAACCAAGTTGATGCGTATCATGCAACGTAACAAATTTGTTCGTACGTGCGTACACGGCTTTACGTTTTATTTTATTTTTTTCGGCAGGAGTGGGAAATCTTCATGGTCGCCCAGGCTGCCTCACTGATGAGCCAGTCTGGGCAGTGTCAGACTCATATTGGCGAAAACGACACTTCTGCCTTACATTTAAACCACGGACATGACGTCCATGCTCTTGTATGGTTTATACATTATTTGCTTCAGGGCAACTCCACCTGCACCTTTTAGCGATCACAATAAATCTCGTCCACACACGGCTTTACGTTACAGCTGTCTGTACCCCGCTTAACATTGTTATAACTACGTAGAAACAAACACGGATTCAACCCTCACAAAAGGTTGTACGAAAGGGAACCCTGGGGTCCTGGGACGCAAGGCAAAGAAGGAACATAGGTGTGAATTTAGTCACTAAAAGTCTGACACACCCTTCTGCTCCGCCCAAGACGGAGAGAAGACATTCGATGATTTCCTAATTTAAAAAAATGTAAGGCCTCATAAAAGGTTGTAGTTAAGATGACTAACTGCAACTAGAAAATCGGTCAAGTGCGAGTCGGACTATGAACTCGTTGATGACCAATACAGTGCATTCCTACAAAAAATATATTTTCAAAATGCATGACGCCCTGACCAACATTTTGTACAATGTGCACCTCGTGGGCAAAGCCGTGGGGCGAACCCTAATAATAGGGTCCCGTTTTTACCCTTTGGGTACGGAACCCTATTAAGTAGCATCATCAACATGAGCGTAAAAATGTGACATCACAACCCTATCAGGGTGGCCGTGCTCATCGTGCCCACACTGCTGGATCCGCGCTTAAGTAGGGACCTTGTAGAACTAAACTTCAAATCAAATCACATATTTTTATTGATACGAAAATACTTCTAGGCTAGGTAATATTATGTCTGAGGCCCGAAAATTCTTCTAGGCTAGGTAATGTTATATCTGAAGCCCGAAAATACTTCTTTGCTAGGTAATATTATGTCTGAGGCCCGAAAATACTCCTAGGCTTGGTAATATTATGTCTGAGGCCCGAAAATTCTTCTAGGCTAGGTGATATTATGTCTGAGGCCCGAAAATATTTCTAGGCTAGGTGATATTATGTCTGAGGCCCGAAAATATTTCTAGGCTAGGTAATATTATTTGTCATAAGGTCCGAAAATACTTATAGGCTTGGTAATATTATGTCGGAGGCCCGAAAATACTCCTAGTCTAGGTAATATTGTCTGAGGTCCGAAAATACTTCTAGGCTATAGTCATATTTAGTGTTAATTTATTATTTTGTATTTAAGCACTCTCTCGCCTGAAGCACAGGTTCACCCTAGTTCAGGCATATAAGCAACTGTGTTCTTTTTAATACTTAATATACTTTATTGTAAATGTGCCCTGTGTTATAAATAAACGATTTTATTCATATTTATTTATTTATATTATGTCTGAGGTCCGAAAATACTTGTAGGCTAGGTAATAAGGAATGCATTGTTTATAATAAGTTACATATAGATGTTAGTATTAATAAGTTAAGCGCATATATCGCATTGGCGATAAAAAAAATCCTTTAAAAATAGATGTAAGATGAAGAAAATAAATAAATAATCTATTTATATAAAAGGAGAAACTAACTGACTGACATATCAGTGCACAGCCAAAACTACTGGGACTAGGAACATGAAATTTTGTACAAGGCTTCCTTTAATGACCCAGGCGAGCACTAAGAGAGGATTTTCCAAAATTCACCTCCAAAGGGGATGAAAGGGGGGGGTCTAAAGTTTGTATGGAGAAACCTGCTTATCTGTGAGCGAAGCCGCTGACAGAAGCTAGTTAAAATATTAAGTCTGAGGCTCGAAAATACTTCTAGGCGAGGTTATTATCTCGCCTAGAAGTATTCCTCAGACAGGATGAGGAGGCTGTCTGAGGCCCAAACAGTTGTTAAGAATGTGTTATGTCTTAATGGTGTGATGGAGAACAAGATTGGAAGCAGCTAACACAAAGGATGTTTTTCTGCAAAAGATTTTCAATGTGGGCACAGTTAAAAAAGAATCCTTTGAAGCAATTTCTACCTGACCAAGTTGTAACAGCATGGAACAGGCTCCCAGGAAGTGTTGTGAACTCCCACATCGAACTGCTTTGTTGGACAGACTGAACATCTCCAAACTATATGAAACACATGCATCAGCATCTAGCTGCTATTATGTTAGTATGTCTTACCAAATAATAATAATAGCCTATTATTTTTTTAAATGATATATAACCTAGTACTTGACTGCAACCCCACCTAAGGGGCCGTTCAAGTATTACATAAGCAGATATTTGCAAATATTAACCCCCCCAACCCCCTAATCAGCAAAAATAAGCAAAGCTCCCCCCCCCATGTTTACGTAAACATTGGTACTTTTTGTTTGGTAATTAATTTATGAGCAGTAGTTGTGTCAAGAAAAGTTTACATGTGGATGGATGGAGAGGGAGAGGGAGACCAAAGAAAAGATGGATGGATTGTGTGAAGAGTGATATGAAAGAAAAGGAAGTTAGTGATAGCATGACGAGTAACAGGGCAGAGTGGAAGAAAAAAACGTGTTGCGCCGACCCCAAATAACACGGGATAAGGGCAGGAAGATGATGATGAGTTGTGTCAAGAAAAAAGGAATACTTAAAATAAAGGAAGTAACCGAGTGGATTTAAAATTTTGATATTATTAATTCAAATGAACAGTTCTCAGTCCATGATACACTAATTTATGGCACTAAGTCTTCAATGACATTAGGTGTCTGCTGACTTTTTTGTGATTTTGAAACATCAACATTGTTCTCTTAAAAAACTAAAAAAAAAATTGAACTACTGACGTAATCAATATCTAGATGCCCCCATCCCCCATGTCATCAAAAATAAGCAAAGCAAAGACCCCCCACCCCCCAACAGTGCTTACGTAATACTTGAATGGCCCCTAATGGCAAGTAGTGATGCAATTGTTGATGGTGAATCGCACAAGTTTATTAAGTCTATTCACTCTAGCCTAGCCATAGCAGGCAAAGTAACTAATGTTTGTTTTTTTGCAATTGAGCCGATTTCGGGAATCTGATGGTTGCGAGACGCACAAGACCGGTCATTGCGACACTTGGGGGAGGCCTATGTCCAACAGTGGACGTCTTCTGGCTGAAATGACAATGATGATGATGAGCCGATTTCGACTATTCTGACAATATCACATTAAGATGGCAGCCCAGTTGGACCCACCGTCAAACTTTGTACATTGTGGTTGATATTTTCCTAAAACTATTACATATGGATGCGATGTCCAGCATGTACCAGTGGTTTGGTGATAGCAACTAATTTTGTCTAGCAGATTTTTTTTTCTTCTCTGTGTTAATTTGCAATCAGTCGTTATCTATAAGCAAATTTGTGGAGTGCGTTGTGTCATGCAAAAGTGTGCCTCGCAGCAGAGACAACTCCTCAATGTAAATGGCTAAACCTGGTCTGGTCCCAGGATCAAGCACCGTTTCAAGCTGGTTTCATGCCTGGTACATATTAGCTGGATAGCTAGTTCATTAGGATGATTTACTAGCTTCTTCCTGCTAGTTTCAGAACTGTACTGGATTTCTTTTTTCACAGTGCTGATTTGTACGTTTCCATGTATCTCGGCATTTGTAACAAACCATGGTACACTCGTTATATGTCTTAGCATAATGTTTTGAAGTCGCTGTAGGATGTTTATATTCACTGTCGCTAGCGCTTCCCCACAGTTGGACACCATACATCCAGATTGGTCTGAGTATATAGTCTAGCAGAATTGCTGGAGGTTTAAATCGAATTCATTCAGTATCTCATATTTCAGCTAAGGCTTTGATTTTTCAATAGTAAACATTATTCAAGAAACCTATATGATGGGTTGCGTTACACTTCTGTACTGAAAATATATCAAACCGATGTTGGTTTGTATTTATTCATTTATTCATGTACACACAAACACTTAACGTTAAGTTACGTTTGTATTTATCTGATGATTGAAAAAGCCTTTCATTTACAAGTTTTCATCATCAAAATGTAATACTGTTTGTAGAAAAATCTGTAACAAAAACTTGTTCTTATTCATCAAATTTATTTTAATAGTTCAATATTTTTAAACTTTTAACTGCTTGCATCGGATTGGTCCGACAGGTGTAGTGGTGTCCTTTTTGTGCGTTTGGGACTAGGTACTCCATCTTGTTTAGCTTTTCAATCCTCATAGGTGACAGAAGAGCTAACAAGATGGAATATTTCATCATGGATGTGCGACCCTGGCAGAATAAACACGAAAGTGTTTGTCAGATATATACAACATAACAAATTACATATTTTATAGTTATCTAGTACAAAAATCTTGCTTTTTAAATAAACTAAATGAGAAAAGCTAAACCTACACTGAGAACCTACCCTAGGAGCTCCTGGCACCAAGTTGCCTATGCGCTCGCACGTAGCGCACCACTACTAAATAGCAATGGCCAACGTCTGCATCAGGAACAACCCTGAGCGGGAGCCACCACTCACTTTGTTCATCATCATGAACCCAAATTCATGAACAAACTTCTCTTCTTTATATTTTTATTGTATTAAATGGTTTTCACAAGCCGTTTACGCACATTTAAAATGAATGTAGTTCTTCAGATTACGATACGACCTCTTAAGACCATTAGTACTCAATTTAAATATCACTTAACAGAATGACTTCTTGAAACTTTCTGCGACGATACAGTTACTAAAGCACAATATTGAATATAGCTTGAAGTAGTTACATTTTATAATCTACCTTTTATTATGAAGTGTTCCTCTTCGCAGGTAGAGTGTAGGACGTCGGGATCAGTGTATTTATAGCCAACAATCGATACCCACTGACCATAACATGCTCAATTACATACAGCTGACCTATATCTAACAGAGGCGGTTACACGTACATATGACTGATGTGGGCACTGAGCGCGATGAGTGAAGGGACATGCTAGGGCACTCCGCACGCCCGCAGGCTGTTCGCGCTCTCAGCACCAGAGCCTCCGGGCTCCTGACACCGCCCCGGCTCAACAGCGGGAAAGTTCTCCACCACCCCACTTGTTCACAAGAACTACTGTTTACACTCAATGTTTCACACACAAAACACAACTCAGCACCAAACCCCATCGTTCAAAATTACGATTTTATGCATTTTACTACGATTTTTCATCAACACTCGCGTATCGGCACTCATTGACGTTTGACAATTTAAAATTGCCAGAAGAAATATTTTAAGTGGGTCAGTCCCTGGTCGACCCGGGGTCAAGGACTTGTAAATTGTGCCACGATGAAGGTCACATCTGAAAAGACGTGATAACAACAAAAAATTTAAAGTAAATCTAAAAACCAAATTTTTCCATGTTTTCCGTGCTAATTTTCCAGTATTTTAATAATAAATTAGAAAAATATTTGTTTGACGTGTAGTGACATCTAGCAAAACTTGATCGAACCACGTCAAAAACTGTTGGACCGACACAGATTCAACAAGAACTGTTTGACTGACAGTTGAAACGCCATTTTGCTATTATTACAGGAGGTTGCATTATCTGTTCGTCAACAATGTAAAGTGAAATGTTTGCTGGATTTATATAGTGAATGTAATGTGAAGTTAAGTTTTAACCCTTGGAATAAAAACTAGGGTTATGGAGGAGTCCAACGAGGAGCTCAGGGTCATTCCCGGTAAGTGTAGTGCTGAGAAATTAATGCTCGAAAATGTGAGTGTAAATCGTGCGAGGTCGTGTAATGTTAGCTTTCCCGATTTCAGAGCTCTACTTTCTGATAGCGAAATTTCTATCGGGCGGACCCCTGAAAGAGACTGCAAAGGTAAATTGGCTCGGAATGTGATCAAATTATTGTCCTGTACAGTTCAGTGAGCTAATTGTGACCATTTCTGTTGCAGACTTTGCTAAAAGAGCTCGAGACTATTGAGGTAGGTTTGAGCTTTTCCTAGTGCCGGGTTTGAGCTTATATTGTTGTTTTGGTCGCGGACGCACGTGGCTGCGGCTGTCAAACGCGCTGAAACTTCGCTGAAAAGTTTTTGTAGAGTTCGCGCTGTTGCAGGTGCTGCCCCGACGACTCGACTGGGAGGGACGCGAGCACGCCCAATCTTACGATGAATTGGTAAGTTTAGCGGACTTTTGCGCTCAAAACTTTGTTTATTTACGTTTTGCCAACTGTTTAGCGACTAGAAATACATAAATTGTGCGTAAACGGCGAAAAAACTTAAATTGTGTTATGCTTCAAAACGATCGTGAAAATACGATAGAATATCGTGAAAAATATTTTTATGGTGTTTCAGTGATAAAATTAAAGTTTTTGGCTAATTTGCGAAAAAAATGTTATATCATGCACTATCGAGAAGGAGCCGTGTCGTAATTAGAAGAACTTCTGTCTCGTTTCTTCACACTCTTCGGCGGTTACGTCGCATGTGCTGTCTCGTTTTAGCGCTCGACTGCAGTAGTTATCGGCCGCGATTGGACGGCGAGAATCCGAGCGCGGCTCGAACAGTCACGAGCACTATGTGACGTACAATGGCGCCATATTTCGAAATTGTATGAAATAAAAAAAATATAAGTGAACTTGCGAATTTTGCTGTTTTCGCTGAATGACAAAAGTTGATGATAAAAAAACGAAAAAAAACAAAAATAATTTAACTTATTCTTATTAATTTCTAATAGGAAAAAAAATAAGGAATCTCTTTGAACTTTTGAGCAACCATGATGTTGCATTGAATGTAGGACTTATTATCACAATAATCCCTGTAATCACTACTTAACAATGAATCTCCTACTGTACTCCATTCACTTCTGCATTAGATAAAAGAGTTTCATAGAAGTAGGTGTGCACAACATTTATTTTTCGAGATAAATTCAAACAATTTTAATAAATAATGGTTTCAATATAAAATTTTAACATTACATACTTTAATAAATTTGATTATTGTAAGTAGTAAACACTTAGATAGGTAAATGAAATAGTTTTTTTTTTAAATATTCATTAAGTACTTTATTTTAAACATTTTTTTTTTTTTTTTTAATAGTTATCAACAAGTTTCCTCCTTACAATACATAATATGAATTGTACACAATACAAGGCGACAAGATACTTATATAAAATTCATACAAATAGAAATAACTAATATAATATAGATTAATGAAAAACATTCCAGGTACTGACAACCCCTGCTTCTTTTAGGTTTTTAACATGGACACTAGTAGTATAAGTAAGAACTAAATAATTTATTTAATTAAAAGCCTCATAAATTCAAAAGATGGATAATTCAATAGATGAATTAATTTAAGTACATGGTGGACATTCCACCTATACGCACAAAACGTTTTGGGAACACATTCATTGTGCGTACAGCTAGGGAGTGGAATTCCTTGCCGGAATCTGTGTTTCCTGAGAGCTACAACCTAGAAATCTTTAAGTCAAGAGTGAATAGGTTACTTCTAGGTAAGCGCGTTCCATCGTCGACCGCATCGTCGCTTTCCATCAGGTGAGATGGCGGTCAAGCGCGAACCTATCGAGAATAAAAAAAAAAGTATAACAGTTGTATAACAGTTGGTATATAAGTTGATTATAATAAATTCAGCATCAATCGTAACTGTAATAAAGCACAATATACATATATTTATTTATTATATACTTTAATGTACAGCATTACAAAAGGAAAATAAAACACATACGTACATACAATGGGCGACCTTATCACATTCCGCGATCTCTTCCAGACAACCTGGAATGGACAGTAATTGCCTGGACAAGAAATGGGGCTGTCATTGGTGTGACAAAACCAGTATTAAACATATACATTATAATAATAATATTCCACAACTATCACACAACGCCGTCTAGTCCCAAACTAAGCAGAGCTTGTGTTATGAGTACTAGACAACTGATAAACATACATAGATATTTCTAAATAATAATATATCTTTATTTCCCAAAACTTACAGAAACTTATATCTATGTGACAGGAAATATCTACATATTATAGATAAATTACACCCAGACACGGAACAAATGATTGTGCTCATCACACAAACATTTGCCCTGGGTGGGAATCGAACCCACGACATCCGGCATAGCAGTCAGGACCAC
Organism: Mythimna vitellina; assembly: GCA_949316375.1. Classification (NCBI taxonomy): domain Eukaryota; kingdom Metazoa; phylum Arthropoda; class Insecta; order Lepidoptera; family Noctuidae; genus Mythimna; species Mythimna vitellina. The sequence continues at coordinate 12,395,554 of OX438713.1, read as the reverse complement.
TAACCACTAGACCAACAGGCTTGTCACATTATAATAGATACACAGATATATACATATGCTGTATAATAGATACATATATACATACATAATTATTGAAAACTATAGACAGAAATATAAATTACGACTATCGATACTTACAGCGACAGGTAATGTTCCCTAACGAGTCTTAAAAACAGGCAACGATTGAGCGTCTTTAATTGTGTCTGGTAATTCATTCCACAGACGAGCAACCTGGACAGTAAATGATTTATCATAGAAAGTCGTGGTATGGATTGGCAATTTAAATCGTAAGTTCTCTGATGATCTTAGCAATTTTGTATGTGAGTTGCAGAGAAACTCAAAACGTTTTTTTAGGTAAAGAGCCTAGCTAGGGATGCCACCAGAATATTTAGATCAAGGTTAACGAAACACATAGAACACACACCGAACATAACAGCAACACAAAGGAGAGTCAAATGGGGTGAATAGAAACAAATTTCAAAGGGTATTTTCACGTTATTTGAATATTTTTTGCAGCCTGTAACTGTACCATTTTATTAATGAATTGTTATTCTAAAAAGTCGATACTTTGTTAGAAGCCAATAATATGGTATCAAAGTGAAAAATCAAACCAAAGTTTTGTTTCTATTCACCCCTGCGTTTCTTTTCACCCCGTTTTACGGTAGTGGGTTTTGGTTCTATGTTCATTGTTCAGCCATGAGTGGGGTTGCAGGCATCCCAGCACTCAGACGTGTCATGGCGGCGCCTGGCCTCAGTGTGCGAGCGCGCCGTGTCACTCGCGCGCCTGGCGCCGGCCGCGGCGGACGTGCCCGACGCGCAACCGGACGCCGACCGCCTGGCCGCGCGCCTGTCGCTGCTCAGCGAGACGCTGGTGCGGCCCAAGCCGCTGTATGCATCACACAAGCAAGACCATACCTTGGGTAAGTGATATGTCCGGCCGTCCGGTAAGGATCAAGTACAGGTCGAAGGCGCGGTGCGTTGCACGCGCGTCTCAAATATATATTTTTTTAATTGATATAAACCAGTGCTTGACTGCGATCCCACCAGATGGTAAGCAGTGATGCAATCGTTGATGGTGAGGCGCACTAGTTTATTAAGAACCTATTTATGCCTTGAAGACACCTAAATTATAGTTGGACAGGAAGACCGCAGCAGGCAAATTGACGGGCCCAGTTATTGCCGAACTGAAGGAATACTGGGGGTTTAAAAGTCTGACAGTCCCTCTCGCTCCATCTAGAGCGCGAGGTGATAGTTGGAAAAGGTAAGTAATATGTAAGTGCTCTGCGTTATATGTATAGTAGACTGATGAAGAGGTTATGACAAGTTAGGTTGGTATATGCTACCGAGAAGTTCAAAGTTAAAGTAAAGTATTGTAATCACTGTCATCAGCAATCTGCAGTGCAGTGAGCAGTTGTGGCCGAGTGGTAACGGCCCCGACTTACGAGTTTTAGGTCGCGGGTTCGAACCCAGCCAGGCGCATTACTTTGTGTAATTTATTTCATCACCACTCTCAAAACGGTGAAGGAAAACATCGTGAGGAAACCGGTATTTCCTAGAACCAAAAAATTCGAAGACATGTGACATCCACTAACCCGCACTGGGCCCGCGTGGTGCCCAATCCATCTCCTAGAGAGGAGGCCTGAGTCCCAGCAGTAGGAACATTAAAAGGATGATTGTGCTATGTTATGCATCTCATCATCTTCCTGCCCTTGTCCCATCTTATTTGGGGTCGGCGCAACACGTTTTTTTCTTCCATTCTATCCTGTCAACCGTCATACTATCACTAACTTCCTTTTCTTTCACATCACTGTTCACACAATCCATCCATCTTTTCTTTGGCCTCCCTCTCCCTCTCCACCCATCCACATGTATACTCATAACTCTTTTAGTAACATGCGTTTCATCTCTCCTCTTTACATGACCATACCAAGACAAACGATTCCCCTTCAACTTTTCAGTCCCTGGCGCCACTTTCAAACTTCCTCTAATATATTCATTTCTCACTTTATCCATTCTCGTCACACCACACATCCATCTCAACATTCTCATCTCCGCTACATGTAATCTTTTTTCACCCGTCTTTTTCACAGCCCAACATTCTGATCCATACAGTATGACAGGTGTGTATGTTATGCATCTACAATCTAATAAAGATTGCTGCATCTTATAGGCCGGTCTATACGTGACATGACCCTAGGTTTGTTTTTGAAGATCAACCCATTGGTCTGCAGAGTCATGCTAGCTGATCACTCTCGTCGAGGTTAGAAGAGAGAGCGCGAGCACGAGTGTAGTCGGGGCCCTCGCGTCACATCGCCGCTCTCGCTTCGTCTCCTCTCGTCTGCTCTAAGACTGGCGTGGGGTTTAAGGCGCGAGGTGCGAGAGGGGAGACGAAGCGATGCGCGGCGTCTACATCTACTACTACCTTATTCTTTGTATAGATGTTATTCACCAACGCCTTTTCCAATGCTTTGTAATTTCAATTTCAGGTCAAAGTCAAAGTTTTTTATTTCACATAGGCCTACATGGGCACTTATAAAACGTTAGAAGCTAGTGCACGGTTCCAAATTGGTCGTTTCCTATGGAGAAGAACCGGCAAGAAACTCCATGGTTACTCTTTTAAAAAAAATTGATGTTACAATATTTATATATTACAGAATAAGTAGATATTATGTAAGGACAGTGTATACTGGTCAATATTGTACTAAAAAGTACAATAAAAATAATCATAATAAAAAGGAACCTAAAAACCCACTCCTGTTCCTTCGTTGCCTTCGTCCCAGGGCCCCGGGTTCCGCTAAGAATTCGATGTGGTATAGGTTAAAAAAAATTCATATACGCGCGTAAAGTCGCGACACTTGTCACTTCGACCACGTCCATTATGCTGGCGACACAGAGAGAACTGAACAAAGGCGTGTGTGAAGATGGGTGTTTTCTTGCGTCAGCTCGTGTTGTCTCGCCTCGCTTATAATTCGTCGAACTTCGCCTCGCCTGACTTCGACGAAAGTGAAGAGCTAGCATTAGATTATATGGCTGATAGAATGTCAGTTTGTGACCTCTAAGTCAGTTGGCAGGATCTGAGTCATCCGTCTGTTTTTTGTCAGTGCGCCGGCTGGTGTCCCGCGAGCTGGGCGTGGGTGCGGCGGCACGGGCGGGCGGGCGCGGTGGCCAGGCCATGTTCCCAGCGCGCATGCTGGCCGGCCTGCAGCTGCAGCGCCGCACGCTGGGCCACCTGTCCGCCGTCTACTGCCTCGTCTTCGACTGCACAGGGCGCTACGTCTGCACCGGCGCCGACGACATGCTCGTCAAAGTACGCTCACATACCTCTCAGCTTCTCAAATCGGTGTAGTTCTTTCCTCAAAAGACCATCTCCGACACTAATCTGCATGGTTCTCATATGATTTGACCATTACCAGGCCTGGCGCACTCTGCGCTGTAGGCATGAAAATGTACCTACTGCGCGCGGCTCCGTTGAAGTGGCTAATTCAGTAGAGTATCACACGCGTGTTCGACCTGCCGTTTGACGCGTACTAATCAAAATTATTTTCGAACTCTATCGTATACAAATTTTATCAAGTTTTTATTTCAAATATTTGCGGCATTTTCACGTAAAAAGTCAATGACCTAGATCATCTACACTACACTAATATTATAAAAAGGATAGGTAGTGTTTTTGTTCATCGGTCCATCTTGTGGGAGGCCCTCCAATGCTGCGTCTTCCAATACGTGTGCCATACCTCTGCTCAACTTGTATACTCCATTCGCGCTAGGGCATGCAAAACCGGAAAGTCATCAAAACCGGTTTTGAACATCGTTTTTTTGGGACCAAAACCGAAAACCGGAGCTAGGTCCGGTTTTAGCAAAAAAAAATCGAATGTAGTATAATTTAAAAAGAAACAACATTTTTTTTAAATACCCACTATTCACTAAGTCTACAAATAAAACAAATTGTATGATACATTTCTTTTTAATCCAAACCATAATAATTGTACAGATAACAATGAACTTATAATAGTATAAAGATTAATTAACTGAGATCAAATCAACAACAAGTAAGTTTTTGGTATCTTTGGTACCTATTAAGTCTGCTATCAAAAATAATATATTTTAAAAATAGAAAACACAATCAGCATCTTTTTTTTTTTTTTTTTTTTTTTATTCTGGATATGTTCGCGCTTGACCGCCATCTCACCTGATGGAAAGCGATGAGGCGGTCGACGATGGAACGCGCTTACCTAGAAGTAACCTATTCACTCTTGACTTAAAGATTTCCGGGTTGTAGCCATCAGGAAACACACATTCTTCAAATATTAAACACAGCCACCCACAATTACCAAAAAAATCAACATTTTCAATTGTCCTAGCGTCGCAAGCGAGGGCGGCGGACACGCACTTGCACTCCCGGTTTTTTTTTTTTTTTATTGGGTTGGAAAATCATCCTAATGACATCCCCGCTCTTGGGCGGAGCGAGAGATAGTGTCAGACTCTTACTGACTAAAAACCCACTCCTGTTCCTTCGTTGCCTTCGTCCCAGGGCCCCGGGTTCCGCTTTCACACTACCCGTGGCCCCAGTAGGCTTCGACCCTGCTGGGCCCCTACGATTTGCTGACATCTCCTTGAGGCGCGCGTGGAACAATACGCGCCGTCGACGACTTGGGCTCGGTCCGGACGGTTACCGGACGGTCAGACGACGAGCCACCCATTGCTCGCCGTCTGCAAGCCCGCGCCTACGGTGGCCGGAAATCGGGATCGGAATCCCGGCGGCGGTTGGAGCGTAAGGACCGTTGCCTCACGCGATCGGCCGCCTCCTTAGCTAGCATTACTGCTTCGCAGAAGGAGGCGACCGCCTGCCACTCCTCCTCGCTCCGGAGCATGGCCTGAACCAAGGCCCGGCGCGAGAGATCGCCGCCGCCGATTGCCCCCACGAGGACACGGCGTTGCTCTGCCCAAGCTGGGCACACCTCCACCGTGTGCTCTACCGTGTCCTCCGGGTGGGCCACACAGTGGCGACACCCGGGCGTCGTTTCCGCACGAATCCGGTGCAGGAACCTCCCGAACTTACCGTGTCCGGTTAGGACCTGCGTCATGCGGAATGTGAAGACGCCGCGCCGTGAGGTCTTTCCAACCACGCCTCAAAGAGGGGACTTACCGCCATTATTGTGGCGTGCCCATTGCACTCCCGGTAAGGGTATTATTACTGCAAGGGTATTACTGCAACAACGCAGGCGCAGGCTGGCGGGTTACGGGTGCGGGGTGCGGGGGTAGTGGAGGGAGGCATGTAAGTGGGTGGATGCAGGCTGTGTTCGGTTTGGATACATTTGTTGCCTCAAAATTAATTATTTTTTGAGATTGTTCGAAAAAAATGTTGATAAAAATCAAAATGTTAATTGTTACTCAATAATGGGAAAACCGGAGCTGAGCTCCGGTTTTGGCTCTCAAAACCGGTTTCCAAAAATCGTTAAATTTTGGCCGATTTCCGGTTTTGCGCAAAACCGGAAAACCGGTTTTGCATGCCCTAATTCGCGCTGTGATTAGACCATTAAACAAGCCTTTTTTACCGTCCGTTCAACTGATTTTAACATTTATTGCGTTGGTGGCATGAAAAAGGCCGCTGCAGTAAATAATTGTTACTGTAACTACTGTTTTGCTTTTAATGCCATCCTTATGCCTCGGGAATAGAAGCCAAAATCGATTGAACGAACAGTAAAAAAGGTTTGTAATGTTTCTACATATTGTCCAGTTGCGCAGACACTTGAAATATAAAACTACACCTACATCACTTTATCCACTAGGAATTAATTTGCGAATCATTAAAACAGCCACTAAGCTTCACTCGAAGAAATCCCGCCAAAAACCTCTTTGCAAACCGATACACACACACAGGTACAGATTATAGTGACTTGCTTCCTGGTAGGTATGGAGCGCAATAGACGGGCGCCTGGTCGCCACTCTCCGCGGCGTGGGCGCAGAGATCACTGACATTTGCATCAGTGCCGACGGAGCCTTGCTCGCCTGCGGCTCCGTGGACCGGCTCGTGCGCGTGTGGGGGCTGGCAGGGGCGGAGCCCCGCGCCGTGCTGGCGGCGCACGCGGGCACCATCACCTCGGTACACTGGGCGCCGCCCGCCAGGTAAGGCCGCACCGGGACGCGTGGCGAGCGAACTACACTTAGGCCTACTGTCCACGGACGCGTAACTTCACAGACGCGTATTCGTCATTATACGCTTGGTGTACGTCTGGGTGAAGCGTACATACTATACTGTGAAACTCTGTCGACGAAGCGGCAGCGTCGTGCCGTCGTGTCGCATCTATGAAACTACGCGACCGTGGACAGTACGCCTTAATGCTACGTTTAAACGTTTGCTAAGGCTTGGTATACGTCCACAAGCTCGTTTGCGAGTGCGTTACTGTGTTCTTGACAGGCAGACAGGGCAGACGTGTTCATTGAAGTCGTTTCGGCTTTTGCGTTTGGCTTGTTATATACTTCATTCATCGTTCGACCTACTAGTCAGACCTATACTCTGCCGCGTAAACGCATTCGACCAGCTGGATCTCGACAGCGACATTAAAGACGCGCAAACGTGTAAATACGTCGCAAGCGCTTGCCGCTAACTTACTTTGATTTCAAAAATTGACTCTAGCCCGAATGGCAACAGTAATGGCAGCTTACGCAAGCCAAGCCAAACAGCCCGTTGACATGCTTGTATGTTGTGGAGACTTGGCAAGCATGTAATGTGTGGGATTGTGTGCAGGAAGGACGTGCGGTGGCTGGCGTCGACGTCGACGGACTGCTCGGTGGCGTTCTGGACGTGCTCGCCGGACGGGCAGTTCCTGTCGCAGCCGGTGCAGTACGTGGAGCGCATGCGGCCGGGCGTGTGCCACATGATCTGCGCGGCCTGGTCGGCGGGCGGCGCCTTCCTGGCCGCCGGCAGCGCCGACCACCACGTGCGCATCTACACAGTGGAGCACGAGCCTGGAGGACCCAAGCGAGTCAGTTCGACACAATTATGTCAAATATACTTCATTTTTTTTTGATGAACTAGTGTATTCGCGTTAAGAAATAGTGACTCATCTTAGCGACGCCGTTTGACCAATTAGATCTTAGCAAATTAGAAAGCCGTGTTCACTTTGTCCAGTTGATGCAAGTCCTTCAGACAGAATTACTTATTATTAATAATAATAATAATGTTTATTTATTTCATAATAATAATCTTTATTATTTCATCTTTTTACACTAAATAGCCACAAGTAAATCTTAAACAAATATTTATGCTAGTGCCCAAAGAATAACTATAATTAACTTATCAGTATTTAAGAACTAAAGGAAAATTTACTTTACTAACCTAGGATTATGAATAATTAGCGACTTGCCCGAGCTAGGTTTATAAAACCTGTGTTTCGGGGAATTGAATACATTGTGTATGTGTGTTTTTCTTTACGTGTCGATGGACTCATATTAAATTTTTTCTGATTAGTATTATTAGCCTCATATAAATCCTGAAAAGTGAAGGTGGTTATGCTCTATGGGCAGCATAGAAGGTGACGCATGTCCTGCCCCCCTAGCCAAGTTACATCCGTTTCGTTTCTCTTTTCGTCAATCGCCTCGAGTAGGCCACGCCTCCGATTCCTTTATTCTGACGTCATCTTAATGCTGCAGTCACGAACAAAGAAATAAAAGGCGTGGCCGACTCGAGGCTATCAATGAAAAGAGAATCGAAACGAATTAGTTGTAACTTGGCTAGGGGGCTGTGCAGTGGCTCCGCACATGCACTGTGTTAGAGATGGGTTGAGGAAGCCCCATTTGGCCAGATTGTTTTTGCAGCGACCTGGGTCCGCATGGCAGTTCGCGTCCAGGGTGGAGCTGTTCTAAAGGGGTGATAAAGTGTGGAGGAGTTGGGTGTTTCTGGTTTCATAGAGTCTTGTGTTATAAAAAGTTTATTTTACTATTCATGGTTTAAATTTTACCCCGATATGAATTCATCGTTACTGTGCGTTATCACTGATGACGTCACTATTTTCTTAACGCGACTAGACTATAGTAAGGTAACAAATTCATGTTCATTGTGCGGTTATAAAGCAATGTCGTACTGTTGTCAGGTGCTGGAGACGCCAGTACACGACGACGCGGTGGACAGCATCGCGTGGGCTCACCGCGGACTACGATTCGTTTCCGGCAGTAAGGTAGTATCATCTTAGTCGCAACTCGTCTTTTGCTAGATAAAGACCTCCCCAAGCATCTTGTGTTGTTTGCATCTTTCTAATAAGTTCTGGAATAAATGTTTTGATTATAGCTATTACAATACTCTACTCTCTCTCTTTGTAAAGGACGGCAGCGCGGCGCTGTGGACGCTGCACGCGACGCAGTGGAGGCATGTGTTGTTGCAGCCCAAGAACACGCAGCAGGATGGAAAGAAACTCAAGGTAAACTATAAACAAAACGTAATGTTTGTGTGACAGCAGAGTTCAGTGAGGAAAAAACCGGGCAGATGCGAATCGGACTCGCGCAATGAGGGTTACGTACAAACTTACATATGAAAACAGTTCAATTAGCGAACTGAGTTAAGAAGATTTTTCCGAATCGCAATTTTTTTTTTGTGACGTAATGTAAATTTGTTATTTACAGTTTTTAGATTTTTTCCTATACTTGTGCTATAAGACCTTGCTTCATGCCAAATTTCAGGAATGATCATGAATTTTGATTTTCTTGAGAGTGTCAAAATATACGTTTTTTGCGCCATAAACGGCCGTTTGATTTTTTCACAACTTCAAGGGACCAGAGGGGCAGACTTGAGTATATGATTTTAATTTCAACTCGATAACTTCACGCGTTCCCGAGATAAAGGGTCTTGACAGACAGACAGAAACAACAGAGAAAAAAAATCAATATTAATTTAGATTACAACGCCATCTACCGGGTCCAAATGTAAATCTAAGCCATCCATGGACTCGAACACAAATCCTGAAATAGAATTTTTCATCAAAATAGGTTTTGCCGATTCGGAAGAGTTCAGTAATATTGATTGCATAATGCAATGCGGTTATAGGAGGACTATGTTGAAGACAAACCTTGTTGAGGACAAACTTTATAGAGCCCGCCGGGTTCCGCGAACTTAAAGAGAGGAATAGAGAGCTTGAATAAATCGGCTGTTGGTTTAACTCTTCAACCGCTTGCGTCGGGTTAATCCGACGAGTGTTTTCGTGTCTTATTCGCCAGGGTCATGTGTTTACGACTGGGTACTCCATCTCGTTTAGCTCTTCGATCCCCATAAGTGACAGAAGACCTGACGAGATGGAGTATTTGGCCGTGGATGTGCGATCCGAAGAGTGTTTGTCGGATACATCCGACGTAGGCGATTAATATAATAATCATTTTATTTTCAGGCATCAGAGGCCCATAGACAAAATACATAAAATAATCTTAAATAATAATACACTAATACATATTGTAAGAACAGTGCTTACTTAACTACTGGCTGGTGGAATAAACGCGAGAGTTTTTGTCAGATATATCCGATTTAGGCGGTTAATAGAGTGTGTTGGTGATATGTGCAGATGACGATGGTGTGCTGGGACATCTCGGACGCGTTCGTGATGACGGCGGTGTCGGACAACACGATCCTGGTGTGGTGCGCGCGCGCCGGCACGTGCGTGCGCGTGCTGCGCGCGCACCGCGACGAGGCCTACGTGCTGGAGGCGCACCCCTTCCTGCCCGGCGTCTTCCTGTCCGCCGGACACGATGGACAGCTCTTCGTGTGGGACGCGAAAGCCGACCAGCCCATCGCCACCTTTCACAACAGGATCGATGGTATGCACCACGAAACTTACTAATAGTAGGCAACACGTCTATGCTGAATTCAGTCTGTGCATAGGTGATAAAGTAGTAACTATATCAGTAGTCATGAACTGTCAGAATCAGGCGAAGTATTCGTGTTAAGAAAATAGTGACTCATCGTTGTACATCTGCCACGTTCCTTGACATGTTCACAATACGAACGCGTCTTTGTTAATTTTAAAAATGACCTATTCGTAAAAATCTGACGATTTTGATTGAATTTTTAAATAATTACTTATTACTATGGTTTGAAAATATATTGTGAAAAGTATGGTTAAAATTTTACTATAGTATGAATACGCCTTTACTTTGCATTTGCAGTGATGAAGCACTATTTTCAATCCTACGTAAGTGTTTAAATGGTTCAGTTTGAGTTGTAAGTAAAGTGTTATTATTATCCCCAGGTCATGGAGACGGCGCGATTTTCGACGCCAAGTGGGGCAGCGGCTCCACCGTGGCCGCCACGGACTCGCACGGCCACCTCCTCCTGCTGGGCCTCGGCAAGGGACACCGCCTGTACGGCGCGCTCCCACCTGAGCTGTTTTTCCACACCGACTACCGCCCCGTCGTGCTCGACGCGCACGGAGGAGCGCACGACGAGCAGACGGACACTCCCCCTCACTTGCTGCCCCCACCCTTCTTGGTGGACGTGGAAGGAGCGCCCCACGCGCCGGAGTACCAGCGCCTGGTGCCGGGCAGGGAGAACCTGGCGCTGTCGCAGCTGATCCCGGCCGCCGACGCGCCCCGCTCCAGGATCGACGCCATGATCGAGGCGCTGGCGGTGGCCGGCGGCCGCGAGCCCAGGGGCGTGTGGCGGGGGGAAGGTACACAATATACTACATTATTTTTAGTACATGCGAAACCTGAATATAGTTTGTTCAGAATCAGTAACTGAATCGATTCCAATCATTTTTACACCATGTAAGATTTTTTCCCAAAAATATTTAAAACAAGGTCACAAGTTGAACAGCACTAAGTATTAGGTGCCAGCGTACAGTTGGGCTTGGGAGCAAAACAACCCCTCAGTCTCCTGAAGGGCCCGGTGGCAATGTATTTGTGCGGACAACTAAGTAACATAACAAGCCGTGATCATAATACAGTATGAACATAAGATTGTTCTCTGACAGATAGTTACATCTTGTTCATTATTTGTTCCGTTATGTCGTAGGTGTGAGATACACAGCGGGCAGTTGGCAGCGCGGCGACCCGCTGCTAGTGCCGCAGTGCACCAGACCCATAGTGCAGCCACTAGCGCCCGCCGCGCAGGAACACATACACAAGACATGGTGAGTACTGCATCGTCTATGTAACGCGGCGACCCGCTGCTAGTGCCGCAGTGCACCAGACCCATAGTGCAGCCACTAGCGCCCGCCGCGCAGGAACACATACACAAGACATGGTGAGTACTGAATCGTCTATGTAAGGAGCACGCCATATACCTGTACATGGCCAAAGCCTTCGACACAGTCTCCGTGCCTCAGCTTTTGCAAAAACTTAAATGAACTTAGCTTTAGAGAAAATAAACAAAAATTATTTAAAGATTATCTCACATATCGCTCCCATTGTATTCGAATAAATGAAAACCTTAGCAGTGACCTACACCTACCCACCACTTTTGGTGTACCTCAAGGTAGTATATTGGGTCCTACGCTCTTTCTCGTCTACTTTAACGATGACTGCGGCCTAAATCTTACCGGAGGTAAAATTATATCTTACGGTTATCTGCCGAGAACATAAGCACCGTATCATCGGTACTTTTGTTCTCGACAGATATTTGGGAGAATGTCTTTAATTCATTAAACCCCCCCCCCCCCCCCCCAGCGAACGCCGGCGTTCGCTCGGTCATTGTCTTTCTATTGTCTCTAATTACGCTACTCAAAAGGTTAAAAGTGCTCGAAATGGTTTTGATAAACCATAAAGTACTATATCGTCTGTGTAATGCTCAAAGTTTATCACGGAGTTTCCGCTTACCTTTCATCTTCAGATCAGTACGATGGTACTTTATAGCCAAAGTGTATTTCATTAAAATTCTTATAAGCCCAAACACGTCTTCCCTCACCAGGTCAAAATACTTCCACTCATAAAAACAATTTAAAATCTATTCACTATTTACCGAGAAATCAGCGAATACTAAAATACGTATTTCCCTTTCAGTGCGGAATTAAACGCCTTGGAACAGAGCTGGTATCGTCGCGAGATGCGTCGCCGACCACTCATGATCAGCACAGCGACCGAGGGCTCCGGGGGCCCGCGCAGGCGAGCCGGGCGGCGCGCGCGGGGCCCCGCCGAGCGGCCCCGGCCCCGCCCGCGCCTGCACGAGGAGCCCCCGGAGCCCGAGAGCGCGAGCTGCAGTGACACTAGTGATGAATGGGTGCAGCGAGCGACGAGGAATGACAGGTCTACTCCAGATTCTAGGAACAGCAGTCTGGATCTCAGTGATACTGACACCAGGTGGGTACATGTGCCTATATTCTGTGCCTTGACACTGCTCTCATCTTGAGTTACCGACAATAATGTGCCTTAAGGGCTGTGCAACTTGCTTCGTTCAAATCCACTTTCTCCCTCAAGGTCTTTTAAATGTTAACGTTACGATCGAAGCCCCCTCCTACCATTGTTACAACCTATAGTGTATTCAAGTTTAGAGAATAGTGACGTCATCGTTGTCATTCAGCTTAGCCGCGCCTTTTGATGTTGCCTGTTGCGGTAAGCCCTTCAGACAGCACAGTCGCGTCTTTTGTCAAGTTTAAAAATGAATTATTCATAAAAATAAAACAATAAATTTCTGGCCATTGTTATTAAATTTTAAAATAATGATGTACTCTGTTTTCATTTTATTTTACATATTAATTTTTCTTTATAAATTTCAACAAAGTAATAAAACCATAAATACATAATAGGTTATGAAAAATACTGTGTGATAAAATGTTTAATAGTTACCCCAGTATACGTCACTATTTTCTTAACGCGAATAGACTACATTTATTTAGTGTTAGTGTCATAAGTTGTGTTACAAGAAAGAATTCAATATCCTAATAATCCCCTTGAAAAAGGTTTCCATCATCCATTAAATTGTAATGTTTTCTGCAATACTTCGGCCTGCTGTCCACGGACGCGTACCCCAAGCGAATATGCGTCTATGAAGCTACGCGTCCGTAGACAGTAGAACTAACTCTGCTTGCGTTGTAAATGTCACAACTAATGAGTGAAACTTTGTCGTAGCTCGCACAATTCTGGATCTAATAAAAGCAAAAGCGACAGGTTGGTTCTCTGGCGACATTGTCGGTGCTCGGTAAAATGCACTCGCATTTCAATATTCTACACACGTTATTATCTTCGCTATATCCGACGTAGGTGGTCAAAAGGTTAATGAAGTTAGAAGGAATCGTGGGAACTTGGAAGTCGACACATCTATTTTTTTTTTTTTTTTTATTATTTACTTTGAAGCTATTTACCGATCACCTGACACACGTTGCTTTTTTATATGTGTCAGCCATATCGTATAACACGCCGTATTACAAGTTGGCGCGCTGGATTGAATAACGTTGCTTTATTTATTTAGTACATGGAGAACTTACAGCTAATAAAACCCGACGAAAATAGAAAACCATAATCATTGGACAGCCAATTACACGTCCTCACATTAGAATAAATTAAAATATAGTGTGAGCACAAAAAAAAAACCTTCGCTTTTTAGTTAAGTAGGATACAGCATAAATAACTAATAAACAGTCTATCAAACCTAATGCTACTTAAAGAATTTGAGGCTTAAGCACCTTCTGGCCGAGTTCACACTAATTGTGAATGGATCCCAATCATATTCCTTGCATATGTCATTGAAAAAGACAATGGTGTCACAACAAAGTAAGTCCTCCAAAAAAAATAAGTCACGGATAGCAATAATATATATTTGTATCTAAAATAGTAAATCTATCATTTTGTTTAATCAAAAATCTATAATTTCACCCATAACTATTTAGGATAAAAGCCACCGCTATCCCCTTCGTATAACGTTATTTTAAACCTCGCAGATAAGAGGTCGCCAGATGGCCTCTGTCGACCCAAGCTTTTTGGATCAGTTCTTCATAATTTATAGTCATCCTACACTAACATTAAAGTTAAATTTTGGGTGTCACTTTGTAAAACCACAATCTACAATCCGGCTGAACGTGAGGTAGCCGCATTACATTACAGTGAGGTTTTTCAATTCGGCGCGTCTTTTTGTAATTTTATTTTTTTATGTAATACGACGTGTTTATTATTATGGCTGCGACATAATACATTACAATATGTTCTCAGTACAACAATGATACAGTAATGTTTGTGTGTGCAGCTCGTCGTCGTCGTCGCAGTACTCGGACTGGGAGGCGGGCGCGGCGCTGGCGCCCCCCGCGCGCGCGCGCCGCCGCCCTCTGCCCACCAACCGGTACGTAGCGGGTATAGTGTAGTGTGTGTGTGTGCAGCTCGTCGTCGTCGTCGCAGTACTCGGACTGGGAGGCGGGCGCGGCGCTGGCGCCCCCCGCGCGCGCGCGCCGCCGCCCTCTGCCCACCAACCGGTACGTAGCGGGTATAGTGTAGTGTGTGTGTGTGCAGCTCGTCGTCGTCGTCGCAGTACTCGGACTGGGAGGCGGGCGCGGCGCTGGCGCCCCCCGCGCGCGCGCGCCGCCGCCCTCTGCCCACCAACCGGTACGTAGCGGGTATAGTGTAGTGTGTGTGTGTGCAGCTCGTCGTCGTCGTCGCAGTACTCGGACTGGGAGGCGGGCGCGGCGCTGGCGCCCCCCGCGCGCGCGCGCCGCCGCCCTCTGCCCACCAACCGGTACGTAGCGGGTATAGTGTAGTGTGTGTGTGTGCAGCTCGTCGTCGTCGTCGCAGTACTCGGACTGGGAGGCGGGCGCGGCGCTGGCGCCCCCCGCGCGCGCGCGCCGCCGCCCTCTGCCCACCAACCGGTACGTAGCGGGTCTTTTAACCTCATACTAAAGGTACAACTACTATGGACCCACGTGGGCCACGCACGCCAGCCTGGACGCGTTGGTCTCCATACTAGAGGCAGAACTACATTGGGCGGGCCACGTGGGACACGATCGGCCGATCAAGGCGCGTCGGTCTCCATACATTTTATCTGGCACCTAGACTTATAGAGCTACTTTAGATCGACGCGACTCCACGTACAACTCAGGCGTCGCCCACGTGTGCTTCGGTCTAATAGAGTTCCTGTTTAACACAGAACAATGCTGCAACGCTCGCCCATTACTAGTTAGGAAGAATCGTAAGCAGGAGTTCATGTGGCTGTTTTGATTATTTGCAAATTGATTCCCAGTGGATATTGTGATGTGAAATTGTTGTAGTTTTGTATCTCAAGTATGTACGTAACTGGACAATATGTGGAATCATTGAAACAGGCGCGATCTCGGTAAAATGTAGCTGAGAATTGTATTGTAGTTATGACTTCCTCAGCGAAGTTTGCCGAAAAGGTTGACTTGATACATTTGCTGCCAAATACTAAATGTTATACTAAATTTGTTTACCATTAGAATATGTCATGTACTAATGGTAAACAAATTAAATAAACATAAGAAGACATAGCTTAAAGAACTTAGTATCGAGGCTTAAACAAAAAGGAAACGTAAACATTGGTCGCCCGACACCAGGCACCTACAGTTGAGCTGTCGTCCAGTTACAGTCCCAGCACAGTGGTGACGAAGCGCGCCGAGCGAGCGCCCCCCGCGCCGCAGTCGCCCGCGTCGCCCGGGGCGCCCGAGCCCGCCCCCCCGCCCGCGCCGCAGGACCTGCCCGACGCCTACCGCCCGGGCGAGTGGCTGACCGCCGTGTCGCCCAGGAAGGCGCCCTACCACCCGCAGATGGGCGATCAGTGTCTGTACTTTAGGCTCGTGAGTATTTAACACAATATTAACGACAAAAATAAAAATAAACCGACTGTGAAAAAAAATCCTTTAAATAAAATCTGAAAAGAAAAAAGAAACTTGTTCAGTCCAGTAGCATGGAAATCAATTTAACTTTAATTTAAATAAAATAAATAATAAATCCTAATAAGGAAAATATAGATTGCAACAGTCGGGACCCATATTAGTTGGAATGATTTTAGTCTAGATTATTTTAATGGGTCCCGACTATTGCAGTCAATATGTTCCGTAATTATTACATGCTTACATAGTTCCGTTTCTCAAAAGTAAAAACGGAACCCTTATAGAATCACTTTGTTATCCATCTGTCTGTCAAGACCCTATATCTCAGGAACGCATGGAGGTTTTGATTTAAAATTAAAACTATATTCTCAGTTAACGAAAAAAAAAAAAATTCGGCGGTATAAGTAGCAAAAAACAGAAATTTCGATGCTTTCAATGGAATCAAAATTCATAAGGTACTTCCCGTTGACCCAGAATCCTAAAATTTGGCATGAAGCAAGGTCTTATAGCACAGGTATAGGAATAATTTTGAAAACTGTAAATTTGTTGTTACCTGCGTCACAGAAAAAGAAATACGTTTTTTGCTATTCGGAAAAATCTTCGAGACTTCATTCGGGAACTGTAGTTTATACGGAACCCTCAGTCAGTGCGCGAGTCCAACTCGCACTTGCCTGGCTTTTAAATTAGATCTTTAATTTTTTTGTTAATTTTGCATAATCTGTGTAAATCTTTCAGTATAACTATTGGTTGTATGTGTCCAGGGTCACCAAAGGTATTTCGAAGCGGTCGCAGAGAAGGACGTCTACAAGGTGAACCCAAGAGACAAGCCCTGGGAGAGGACTCACGTCTATGTACGTATTCACCGACAAACATACCAGTACATGCTATCTTATATTAACTAACATACCTGACATAATTTACTCATACTTATACACAGACATAATTATTATAATGATGTACATGCATTATTAAAGGCACCACATTGGATCTACAATTCTATTGCATTCCGTGAATTACCACTTAGCTCTCTTCCTCTCTCCTAACTTGCTGGTTCCATATTGATCTATGACAATTTTCAACACCATAATGTATATGTTGCACTCAAAACTCTTAACCAGTCAAAAGTACTATTGACTAGCAAAATCAGTCAAAAGTACTTTTGACCGTATGCTTTAGTCAATAATACTTTTGACAAAAATAACAGTTAAAAGTACTTTTGCCCAAAGGACTTGGTTAAAAGTGCTTTTGACTAAGTGATTCCGTCAAAAGTGGTTTTGACTGGTCGTATCAGTCAAAACTCTTAAAAAGTTAAGGTGGCCGATAAAAATAACGACCAACGCACATATAAACTTTTATATTATTCATTAATAGTGGAGAACGTGCTGATATTAGAACAAAAACGAGTGACTACGAAAAGAAAGAACGCTTTTTGCAAAGAATTTTAGCGATAGAAGATATGAAAGATAGTCATTTCAATGTGATGAAAAAATTTGAAAAGTTTGCAATGGATGTGGAAACTTTTGCGGTTAAAACTACTTTTGACCAAGAGCTTCCGTCAAAAGTACTTTTAACCGCAAATTTGCAGTCAAAAGTACTAATAACCAATAATTTTCCGTCAAAACCAATTTTGACCAACCTGTTCAGTCAAAAGTACTATTGACTGATTTTGCTAGTCAAGAGTACTTTTAACTGGTTAAGAGTTTTGACTGCAACATATACATATGGATTGCAATAAAGTATTGCATATTGAGTATTGTAACTAGTGCTTGACTGCAATCCCACCTGATCGTAAGCAGTGATGCAATCATTGATGGGAGGCACTAGTTTATTATGAGTCTATTCACTCTAGCCTAGCCGCAGCAGGCAAAGTAACTAATGTTTGTTTTTGGGAATCTGATGGTTGCGAGACGCACAGGACCGGTCATTGCGACACTTGGGGAGGCCTATGTCCAACAGTGGACGTCTATCGGCTGAAATGATGATGATGAGCCGATTTCGACTATTCTGACAATATCACATTAAGATGGCAGCCCAGTTGGACCCACCGTCAAACTTTGTACATTGTGGTTGATATATTCCTAAAACTATTACATATGGATGGGATGTCCAGCATGTACCAGTGGTTCGGTGAAACGTAGAGCCAAAGTCTACGTTTTCAAAAGTAAAATATCTCTCGGCTAAGTGGCACCAACTGGTGATGTGAATTTTCCTGAAAACCTTTATTCAAAACAAGCTTTTGCCCGCAGCTCCGCCCGCGTTCGCAAAACATAGCCTATGTCACTCAGGAATAAAGCAGCTTTCTATCAGTGAAGATGTGGTATACGCATTAAATGTAGACCGGCTGAGGTGTGGCATCGTGAGCACCCTCGATCCGTCTCCGAGGACGAGTAGACGTCATTCTGAAGTTGCGCCTGCTTACTCATAATTTGGTTGTTTCATTTATAAAGCCAAATCTCTAAATAGTGATTTTAGTTAACACCACATTTTTCGCAATCGGACCAGTACTTTCAGAGATTACCTCCTCATCATTTTCCTGCTCTTGTACCGTGTTATTTGGGGTCGGTGCAACACGTTTTTTTTTCTTCCATTCTATCCTGCCACCCATCATGCTGTCACTAACTTCCTTTTGTTTCATATCACTGTTCACACAATCCATCCATCTTTTCTTTGGCCTCCCTCTCCCTCTCCACCCATCCACATGTATACTCATGACTCTTTTAGTAACATGTGTTTCATCTCTCCTCTTTACATGACCATACCAAGACAAATGATTCCTGTTCAACTTTTCAGTCATTGGCGCGACTTTCAAACTTCCTCTAATATACTCATTTCTCATTTCTCGGGAATGGATAAAGATCCATTCTCGTCACACCACACATCCATCTCAACATTCTCATCTCCGCTACATGCAATCATTTTTCATTCATCTTTTTCACAGCCCAATATTCTGACCCATAATCATAATCATTTATTTTGTTTGTACCATACAGCAGGTCTTATCACGGAGTTGTAGATTTTACCCTTCAACTTGGGGGGCATCCGTGGGTCAGAGATTAACTCATATAAACAACAAAAAAAAAACTACCTCTTTATAATATTAGTATAGATGTAGACAAATAGGCTACATCTTCGTAAAATCTGTCTACGCCGTCGTAGCAGCTGTCTACGCCGTCGTAGCATTTGTCTACGCCGTCGTAGTATCTATCTACGCCGTCGTAGCAGCTGACTACGCCGTCGTAGCATCTATCTACGCCGTCGTAGCAGCTGTCTTCGCCGTCGTAGCATTTGTCTACGCCGTCGTAGTATCTATCTACGCCGTCGTAGCAGCTGACTACGCCGTCGTAGCATCTATCTACGCCGTCGTAGCATCTATCTACGCCGTCGTAGCAGCTGTCTTCGCCGTCGTAGCATTTGTCTACGCCGTCGTAGTATCTATCTACGCCGTCGTAGCAGCTGACTACGCCGTCGTAGCATCTATCTACGCCGTCGTAGCAGCTGTCTTCGCCGTCGTAGCATTTGTCTACGCCGTCGTAGTATCTATCTACGCCGTCGTAGCAGCTGACTACGCCGTCGTAGCATCTATCTACGCCGTCGTAGCAGCTGTCTTCGCCGTCGTAGCATTTGTCTACGCCGTCGTAGTATCTATCTACGCCGTCGTAGCAGCTGACTACGCCGTCGTAGCATCTATCTACGCCGTCGTAGCAGCTGTCTACGCCGTCGTAGCATTTGTCTACGCCGTCGTAGTATCTATCTACGCCGTCGTAGCAGCTGACTACGCTGTCGTAGCATCTATCTACGCCGTCTTAGCATCTGTCTACGCCGTAGCACTCGCAGTTGTAACCCAAGTTGGTGTTTCAGGAATGCGAGCTAGTGAAGGTCGTTGGCATAAAGTACGTGATCAAGCCGCCGCGCGTGGCGTGCCTGCGCCTGGCGTGCTCGCTGGAGGCGGGCGAGGCGGGCGCGTCGCGGCCGCGCTCCATCACCGTGCGCTACCACGACATGCCCGACGTCATCGACTTCATGGTGCTGCGCCAGCAGTACGACACCGCCATCGCCAGGTGCTGGGGGCCCGGTGACCGCTTCCGCTGTATGATCGACGACTGCTGGTGGACGGGACAAGTGCTGGAGACAACAGGTTAGTGCTAGAGCTAGTGTGCTGCGCCAGTAGCCCCAACAAACGCTACTTCGTAACACCACTCTATTTTTTAAAGCAGAAGTCCACATGACGCACAGTCAGCAAAGTTTTGTTCTGATTTCGTGTACCTCCATTTCTCGGGTGGTACAAAAAGTCGGCTCTTTCAGGAATTTAACGTCATATCCGGCTCGAAGGACCGAACTGTATGGGTAGAAGCTTTACATATAATCTTTAGTGTGGTCTTTACTTAAAAATATTATATTAATGTTACTTAAAATGACTATAAAATGTTGCGAGTTCGTATTAATGACTTACTTTCGTACGCGACGATACAGTAAACCTGTACCAGAGTTACAATAATTTCTAATAAGGTCGAAGTCGCGGATGCTGACCGTACATCGTTCACTGTCACTGCCTGTGCCAGACTCGCCTTTTTTAAAAACCTTTCATTTCTCGTTAAGAAAATAGTGATGCATCAGTGCAACTGTAAAGTAAGATGTATGAATATTACAGCAAACTTTTTATTACACTTATTTTAAAATTAATCATAATCGCCAATAATTTTACTTTTATTTCTATGAATAGGTGAGGTATTCCGGTATGATCTAATTGGTCGTGCCTAAGCCGAGTGACAACGATGACTCACTATTTTCTTAACGCGAATAGACTAGGAAGCATAACTCATAAGCACTCCTTGCTGCGAATCAGGTTTCTTGAGCGAACGTTCACGCAGCATTACGGCGTGAACGTTCGCTCAAGAAACCTGGTCATGACGAAGCAGCCCCTGACCCAGTGTGTTTACAGGTGGGCCGGCGTCGAGCGCGGACAGCGCGCTGGCAGCGGGGCTGACGGGCGCGGCGGCGGAGGCGTGGGCGCGCGCCGCCGCCGCGCACTTCCTCTCGCTCAGGGTACGCTGGGACAACTCCGAGGTAACGGTCGCCGGTAAACTATACGATTTGATGTATGGTGACTTTAGGCATGTCATTTATGTACATCTTAAACAATGATGGACCAAGAATGCTACCTTGGAGAACTCCTTAAGTAGTTTTTCTGGCTTATGACACATGTGTTCAATTTCAGAGTTCTTACCCAATACATTAATTGTCGTAATTTGAATGCGATTAGACAGATAAGATATTAATAATTTTGAAGTATTTCTTATAATCCCATAACGGTCTTTGTTCAGCAGTATACCATGATCTACATGATCGAATGCTTTAGACATGTCTGAACAACCTAGGGGTTTGGCGATTCGTGTGATGTGATAAACACTCGAGGGGAGTAAATTGTCATGTTTGTTGTTTATAGGTGGAGCGGCTCTCCCCGTGGGACCTGGAGCCACTCGACCCGGAGCGACTGCCGCAGGTGGCGGGCGGCGCCGTGGCCGTGTTGCCGCACGAGCTGGAGGTGAGCCAGCCGCTTGGCTTTACGTTGTTTATGAGTAGAATGGCTTCCTCTGTGGGATCTGGAGCAGAACACCTGCCCAGTGGGAGGGTCCTCCCTTTTTGATGAACGTTGCGGGATTTACTCAACATAGCATCGTGTTCCGAGTAACTTTACAAGCTTAGGATTTCTTTGGCTTTGTCACTTGACTTTTATTTATTTCGTCGTGCAGGCCGTGCTGTACCGCGCGGAGGCGTCGGAGTGGCCTCCCCGCGGCGACCGCGCGGCCGCTTGCCGCGCCATCGCGCAGCACATCGGCTGCGTGATGTCGCTGTCGGCGGCGGAGGCCTTCGTGGCGCCCGTGGACCTGCAGCAGTACCCCGCCTACGCGCGCGTGGTGCCCTACCCCATCGACCTCGCCACCATCCGCGCGAGGTTCGACAACTTGTTCTACAGGTATGTACTGCGCGACTGCGATATCGCGCATCACATTGGCTACGTGATGTCTCCGTTGACGGCAGAGGCCTTCGTTGCGCCCTGACTCCTGACTTTGTCTTCAGACGTGCAGCAGCGGCTCAGTTCGACGTGCGCTACCTGGCCAGCAACGCGGAGCAGTTCAACGAGGCGCACTCGCCCATCGTGCGGCAGGCGCGCCTGGTCACCGACCTACTGCTGCACATCATAGCGCACTGGCGCGACGTGGACGTGCTGGCCATGTACCGCGACCTGGCCGCCTGCTACCACAGCTCCGACGACGAGCCGCTGCGCCCGCCCGCCAAGGTAGACTTCTACGCATAATAATCCACAACTATCACACAACGTCATCTAGTTCCAAGATAAGCAGAACTTGTGCACAGAACAAATGATCGTGCTCATCACACAAACATTTGTCCTGGGTGGGAATCGAATCCACGACCTCCGACATAGCAGTCAGGGCCACTAGACCAATAGGCCAGTAAAAATAACAATGTAGAACTAGCGACTTTAGACGACTCGGGCTTGGTCCTTATCGGACGGTGAGCTACATATTACTCGCCGTCTGAGAGCCGGCGCTTACGGTGGCTGGCGATCGACTTGCGAGCTACGACTCCCGTTTCCCACGGCTTCTGCGTGAAGATATCCTCTCCCTCACAGTTTCCACCACCCCTTTTCGCTCGTTATACTAATTAGTACTAAGAGGTGGCTTTCTGTTGGTTCTCACTCCGGGTCTCGGGCTGCCCGCCGCCCGCGCACGCTGCGCACTCCGCCCGCGCACGCGGCGCACACTCGTGTTGTTTTATCGTGACATTGGAGTTTTTAAGACAATTTTTTTTATTTTGTAATATTTTGTTTCGTCCACAGTCGCGGCGCGGCGGCTCCCGCTCGCAGCACTCGTGGCGCGCGGCGTGCGGCAGCGTGCTGACGGAGCTGACCGCGTCCGCCGACGCCGAGCCCTTCCGCCAGCCCGTCTCGCCCGACCAGGCGCCAGGTAACTTCATCATCATCAACGTCCGATTTATTAGCCGTTTCATACTTCTCGCTACTGACAGACGCCATCCTAGCAGTCATCCCTTACTTAGACATTTCACTTTAACCTCGCACTTTTGATATGCGTTTGTTGTTTCTTTTCTATTGGTATTTCCATCGATATTTATCTAATCTGGGCAATGCTCTTCGTAACATTAATTGAAAATAACTTTCGGCAGACTACTGCCTCGTGGTCGCCGAGCCCATGGACCTGGGCACGGTGCGCACGCGGCTGCTGGAGGGCGCGTACTCGCGCGCCGAGCAGTTCGCGCGCGACGTGCGGCTCGTGTTCTCCAACAGCCGCCTGTACAACACCAACAAGAGGAGCCGGGTAGGTACAGCTGTCGGCAGGCTACTGCCTCGTGGTCGCCGAGCCCATGGACCTGGGCACACTACCTCCCAACTAAGTTACCCACCTCAGTCACCTAGCCGGGGCAGCTCAAGCACTGCAGCGCTCAGTCCAAAGACTGCTGCAGAACACCGTGTGGTTTCTATTAACAAGATTTTGAAAAAACATCTCTACCTGCTCCAAACAGAATACTTCTGATGCCGCGGCTCTGTCCTACGTACGTGCAAAGTCGTCGTTTTAGGCGCCATTTATATAAAACAAGTCACCGCACCACCAAACCCTGCCAGGCGCATTACTTTGTGTAATTTATTTCATCACCACTGCTCTCAAAACGGTGAAGGAAAACATCGTGAGGAAACCGGCATGTCCTAGAACCAAACATTCGAAGACATGTGACATCCACCAATCCGTACTGGACCCGTGTGGTGGATTACGGTTCATTCCCTCTCCTAGAGAGGAGGCCTGAGTCCCAACAGTGGGAACATTGAAAGGCTGATTATGCTATCCTATGCTCAGTGGCGTGCCTAGGGTTTCAAAATAAGGCAAGCCCAATAAAATTTTAACCAATTTCAAAAAAAGAAAGTTCAGTTTTCGACTGAGAATGTAGGTACCTACGTATGTATCATCGCAATTTTCTCATAAACTACTGGTTAGGTACAATAAATTAAAAGTGAATTCATCCATCTTCTTCTTTCCTCTTCTTCAATTTCACTCTTGCTTGTCGTGCGGTGAATGTAGTAACCAAAGCTCACTGAAAGCATGCTAGTGCTAGATTGAATATAATAAACATATCTGCAATTGCATACCTCCGGTGACTTTAAAAAAAGCCGTTTGGTTTGCTTCATTGCTTGAGGGAACAAAGTTATGGTAAGTAGTTGCTTGCTTTGTAACAGGACTAACGGGTTACAGACAAAAACAAAACAGAAAGTTACAAAACGAAAGTTAAAAAATAGCTAGATAAAATGTAATAAGGAATTTAAATGAATTATATATATATATATTTATAATATATATTTATATTCTAATTGGAATCGTCTATCTTTATTAAGAAATGATTTAATTACATCAGAGTAAAATGTTGGTGATCGTTTTAATTCTACCAACAGCTGTTTTTCAATAGCTATCATTGATAATTCGGAAAGACGCTCTTGATCTTGTGTATTTCTCATGGAAACGTTTAAGAGACGAAAAAGCACATTAAAATAGTTACAACAAGATACGCTAACTTTAACAGCTTGAATAAATATGCAGCACCAGCAATACGACTTAATAGTGTGCGAACAGCCAACAATCCAACTAGTTTTATACACTGATCTATTTTTCGTTTATGCGATTTACTAGTCTGAGAAATACACAGATTAGGCGTCGTTTTTAATGAAGAAATTAACTGTTTTTTCTGAGCAAAGTTTAAAGATTTTACCTTATCTTCGCCAATCAAAACTAGAACGCATTTTAAATCCTCACAAGGTACAATTGCCTCCATTGTTGTAGGTAAGTCACCAAAACAACTGTATCACTGAGAAAATCTAAGAAAACACGAAAAACAACAAACAACAAAAAACAAAAAATCTATTTTCCACTCAAGTAAATAAAACTGAAGTGAGTTGCAAACAGAGTTGCAGTGTTGTCATTTAGGCAAAAAAAAGTCGCCAGGTATATGAAAAATCTAGCAAGATGTCGCAAATTTTTTATTTTTAACCGACTTCTAAAAAAGGAGGAGGTTCTCAATTCGGATGTTTGTATTTTTTTTTTTATGTTTGTTCGGGCATAACTTCGTTGCTTGACAACCGATTTGAAAAATGCTTTGTTTGTTGGAAAGGATATACTTCCCAAATGGTCCCATAGTCACCAAAATGGGATCTGATGATGGAATCTTGGCAAAATCGAAGGAACTCTTCAAATATTATAGGCTATTTTGGTATTTTCATCGAGAACTTAAGTATTTACAGTTAAAAAGTAAAATTTGATGAAGTGGAACTGATGAAGAAGACCAGAAATAGTCAACGGAACTTCTTACTCGCATAGATATCACAATGAAGATAGTTATGCGACTATGACAATACAAATAAATGAATGGTTCTGAATAGTTACGTTGAAAATTGTATTATTGAAGTGATCTGATGATGATGATGGAGCCGGAAGGTAGGCACTGGAACTCCGTAATTAATCAATGTAACCTAGCTGTGTTTGGGCTTATTAGAATTGTCATAAGATGCACTTTGGCTATAAGGTACTATCAAACTGATCTGATGATGGGGCCGGAAGGTGGAAGGTAGACACAGGAACTTCATAATAACACAATGTAACCTAGCAGTGTTTGGTTTAATTGGAATTATCATGAGAAATAGACATCTGTTTATAAGTGTATCGCAACTAAAAAGTGTGAAATAAAAAACTTTTTACAAAAAAAGAATAACCGACTTCACTAAAAAAAAAATACTAAAAGGATCAAAATAACTTTAATTTCGGAAGTCGGTGTTAAATAAGATACAAATACTACCGAGTAACACCTTTTTTAGATATTGCTTGAATATTTAATTTCATTGTTTTAAAAAGTCGCTAGTTTTATTGTTGCTAAATCTTAAAAAAAGTTTCCAAACTCGTTAAAAATCTCCAAGATCTCACAACGTTGCTAAAACGGCAACACTGCAGAGTTGGCAATGTGACGCGGTCACGCATACGCGAGCAACTTCATACGAATGCCCGGCTTAAATCTTCCATACTGATCGATTTGTAGACGCAAAAGGTCCTAACTCGTTATACGGCACGTCGCCATGGGTGCGAAAGAGACAGATATAGTATTTGAAAGCCCGGCAAAAGCCGGTGCGTGTAAGCGAGATAGCTATATGTAGATGCTGCAAATGCGAAACTCTGCGCGCGAACAATTGCGATGTGTAGTAGTATGGCATAGGTAGATACTTTGTGTTATTTTGATAAGAATTAAGCGCGCGAACTTTTAAATAGTTCGGGTTTGATATTGATTCTCTATCGAGCATTTTAGTAAGGCATGTATGAAGAAACCGCCACTGCCTATGCTATAAGTCTCCTCATCACAAAAGTTCACGCGAAAATATCAAGTAAATCGCGACCGCTTCGCTTCACTTGTCAGTGCACCACACACGTGCAGTTAGTCACGTAGGTCACCGCAATAGAGTATCAATTGTTTGTTCTATTCGCGCTGCATTGCTTCGCGATCGCGTTGAAGTCCCTATGTAGGACAGCCCGTAAGCTACGGTAGAAAATTATTTATTTAAATAATGTAAACTAGTTTGTGACTGCGATTCCACCTGATGGTAAGTAGTGATGCTATCGATGATGATGAGGCGCACTAGTTTATTCACTGTAGCCTTGAAGACACCTAAAATATAATCGGACGGGAAGACAGTAGCAGGCAAATTGTTCTAGGCCTTAAGGTGTGTCCAGACCTGGCGAATGCGACGCTCGCGAGCCTGTTGCGAACTGCACGCGTGTTGCTCGCGTTCGGTTACAGCCTAAATTTGTTGGGCCGCTCTAGTGCAGCTCCAGCGCGGCTCGAGTGAAGTGCGCGGGCGGCGCGGGGGCCCGGACATGGCATGCGGCGCGCAGCCAGCTAGCGGCGAGCGAGCGACGCATGCGCCAGCTTTGGACATACTTTTAGATGTACGCGATATAAACGACGAGGCGAAACGATAAGTCCGGACCGTAGAGGTGTTATCAATGTAATGGTGGACGCTGTACGTCGGGTTGTCCGATGGTAGACAGGTGTTTTCGGTGTGAGTGTTCTTCCCTTTCTGTTCTTTTCGTTTTAAGGCGTAAATTTGGTCGAAGTACGTTTTGATGTGGATCGTATTAATTTAGTTGTTACGTTTCAGATTTATTCGATGACGGTGCGCCTGTCCGCGCTGTTCGAGGCGCTGTGGTCGCGGTACAGCGCCAGCTCGCGGCGCCCCACGCGCCCGCCGCGCCAGCCCCGCGCGCGCCGCCCCACGCGTAGGACTAGGCGCGCTGCGCAGAACTGTAAGTACACTCTGCCGACGACGTCACTTATACTGTTCGAGGCGCTGTGGTCGCGGTACAGCGCCAGCTCGCGGCGCCCCACGCGCCCGCCGCGCCAGCCCCGCGCGCGCCGCCCCACGCGTAGGACTAGGCGCGCTGCGCAGAACTGTAAGTACACTCTGCCGACGACGTCACTTATACTGTTCGAGGCGCTGTGGTCGCGGTACAGCGCCAGCTCGCGGCGCCCCACGCGCCCGCCGCGCCAGCCCCGCGCGCGCCGCCCCACGCGTAGGACTAGGCGCGCTGCGCAGAACTGTAAGTACACTCTGCCGACGACGTCACTTATACTGTTCGAGGCGCTGTGGTCGCGGTACAGCGCCAGCTCGCGGCGCCCCACGCGCCCGCCGCGCCAGCCCCGCGCGCGCCGCCCCACGCGTAGGACTAGGCGCGCTGCGCAGAACTGTAAGTACACTCTGCCGACGACGTCACTTATACTGTTCGAGGCGCTGTGGTCGCGGTACAGCGCCAGCTCGCGGCGCCCCACGCGCCCGCCGCGCCAGCCCCGCGCGCGCCGCCCCACGCGTAGGACTAGGCGCGCTGCGCAGAACTGTAAGTACACTCTGCCGACGACGTCACTTATACTGTTCGAGGCGCTGTGGTCGCGGTACAGCGCCAGCTCGCGGCGCCCCACGCGCCCGCCGCGCCAGCCCCGCGCGCGCCGCCCCACGCGTAGGACTAGGCGCGCTGCGCAGAACTGTAAGTACACTCTGCCGACGACGTCACTTATACTGTTCGAGGCGCTGTGGTCGCGGTACAGCGCCAGCTCGCGGCGCCCCACGCGCCCGCCGCGCCAGCCCCGCGCGCGCCGCCCCACGCGTAGGACTAGGCGCGCTGCGCAGAACTGTAAGTACACTCTGCCGACGACGTCACTTATACTGTTCGAGGCGCTGTGGTCGCGGTACAGCGCCAGCTCGCGGCGCCCCACGCGCCCGCCGCGCCAGCCCCGCGCGCGCCGCCCCACGCGTAGGACTAGGCGCGCTGCGCAGAACTGTAAGTACACTCTGCCGACGACGTCACTTATACTGTTCGAGGCGCTGTGGTCGCGGTACAGCGCCAGCTCGCGGCGCCCCACGCGCCCGCCGCGCCAGCCCCGCGCGCGCCGCCCCACGCGTAGGACTAGGCGCGCTGCGCAGAACTGTAAGTACACTCTGCCGACGACGTCACTTATACTGTTCGAGGCGCTGTGGTCGCGGTACAGCGCCAGCTCGCGGCGCCCCACGCGCCCGCCGCGCCAGCCCCGCGCGCGCCGCCCCACGCGTAGGACTAGGCGCGCTGCGCAGAACTGTAAGTACACTCTGCCGACGACGTCACTTATACTGTTCGAGGCGCTGTGGTCGCGGTACAGCGCCAGCTCGCGGCGCCCCACGCGCCCGCCGCGCCAGCCCCGCGCGCGCCGCCCCACGCGTAGGACTAGGCGCGCTGCGCAGAACTGTAAGTACACTCTGCCGACGACGTCACTTATACTGTTCGAGGCGCTGTGGTCGCGGTACAGCGCCAGCTCGCGGCGCCCCACGCGCCCGCCGCGCCAGCCCCGCGCGCGCCGCCCCACGCGTAGGACTAGGCGCGCTGCGCAGAACTGTAAGTACACTCTGCCGACGACGTCACTTATACTGTTCGAGGCGCTGTGGTCGCGGTACAGCGCCAGCTCGCGGCGCCCCACGCGCCCGCCGCGCCAGCCCCGCGCGCGCCGCCCCACGCGTAGGACTAGGCGCGCTGCGCAGAACTGTAAGTACACTCTGCCGACGACGTCACTTATACTGTTCGAGGCGCTGTGGTCGCGGTACAGCGCCAGCTCGCGGCGCCCCACGCGCCCGCCGCGCCAGCCCCGCGCGCGCCGCCCCACGCGTAGGACTAGGCGCGCTGCGCAGAACTGTAAGTACACTCTGCCGACGACGTCACTTATACTGTTCGAGGCGCTGTGGTCGCGGTACAGCGCCAGCTCGCGGCGCCCCACGCGCCCGCCGCGCCAGCCCCGCGCGCGCCGCCCCACGCGTAGGACTAGGCGCGCTGCGCAGAACTGTAAGTACACTCTGCCGACGACGTCACTTATACTGTTCGAGGCGCTGTGGTCGCGGTACAGCGCCAGCTCGCGGCGCCCCACGCGCCCGCCGCGCCAGCCCCGCGCGCGCCGCCCCACGCGTAGGACTAGGCGCGCTGCGCAGAACTGTAAGTACACTCTGCCGACGACGTCACTTATACTGTTCGAGGCGCTGTGGTCGCGGTACAGCGCCAGCTCGCGGCGCCCCACGCGCCCGCCGCGCCAGCCCCGCGCGCGCCGCCCCACGCGTAGGACTAGGCGCGCTGCGCAGAACTGTAAGTACACTCTGCCGACGACGTCACTTATACTGTTCGAGGCGCTGTGGTCGCGGTACAGCGCCAGCTCGCGGCGCCCCACGCGCCCGCCGCGCCAGCCCCGCGCGCGCCGCCCCACGCGTAGGACTAGGCGCGCTGCGCAGAACTGTAAGTACACTCTGCCGACGACGTCACTTATACTGTTCGAGGCGCTGTGGTCGCGGTACAGCGCCAGCTCGCGGCGCCCCACGCGCCCGCCGCGCCAGCCCCGCGCGCGCCGCCCCACGCGTAGGACTAGGCGCGCTGCGCAGAACTGTAAGTACACTCTGCCGACGACGTCACTTATACTGTTCGAGGCGCTGTGGTCGCGGTACAGCGCCAGCTCGCGGCGCCCCACGCGCCCGCCGCGCCAGCCCCGCGCGCGCCGCCCCACGCGTAGGACTAGGCGCGCTGCGCAGAACTGTAAGTACACTCTGCCGACGACGTCACTTATACTGTTCGAGGCGCTGTGGTCGCGGTACAGCGCCAGCTCGCGGCGCCCCACGCGCCCGCCGCGCCAGCCCCGCGCGCGCCGCCCCACGCGTAGGACTAGGCGCGCTGCGCAGAACTGTAAGTACACTCTGCCGACGACGTCACTTATACTGTTCGAGGCGCTGTGGTCGCGGTACAGCGCCAGCTCGCGGCGCCCCACGCGCCCGCCGCGCCAGCCCCGCGCGCGCCGCCCCACGCGTAGGACTAGGCGCGCTGCGCAGAACTGTAAGTACACTCTGCCGACGACGTCACTTATACTGTTCGAGGCGCTGTGGTCGCGGTACAGCGCCAGCTCGCGGCGGGGCGGGAGATAATGTCAGACTTACTGACTAAAAACCCACTCCTGTTCCTTCTTTGCCTTCGGCCTAGGGCCCCGGGTTTCACTTTCACACTACCCGTGGTCCCAGTAGGCTTCAACCCTGCTGGGCCCCTACGACCACGACCCCTAAAATATTGCTCAATAAGTTAAAAAGTCACTATCTAAATAATTAATTCACTAATGCGCATTGATCTTTTTATCGGCAGCCTCACAAATGAACGGCACGGCGCACCCAGACTGTGACTCGGGAAGCTCCGACTCGGAGACGCTCGCCGCCACGTCGCGGCGCGTGCACGCGCGCGCCGAGCACGACGACACGCGCGCGCGCGCCGACGCGCATCACGCGCGCGACTCCTGGGACAGCGACGCGCCGCTGCACATTCCGAGGAAGGGTAAGTCAGTCTTCCATTCACCCCTGTCTAGCATTAGCTCACATTTTCGTTATTTCAACACGATTTAAAAGGTCGAAAATGTAATGACAAGCGACTCGCTTTTGGCTATATTTTACCGGGACACCATGGCGATTCGACTATTGACACTCGCGCCATGGTGTCCATAAACTACTAAATTAGACACCATAGAAACACCAGAGTCGCTACACCACTCTAAGACAGTATCAAAATGGACCTTAAGTGCACATGGCCGAGTTGGTCGCGCCGCCAAATTGGTTGCGCAACCACATAGACACCAGGTGAGTAACTATTTAGAGCTGTATACGTTTTGTTGATAGCGGGGACTGATCGCGCCGCCATGGTGTCCTGGTGAAATATAGTCCTTATCGCCTGATACCTAAGGGAAGTCGCCTGACAAATAGTGATATGATATCAATGTACTAAAATGGTTGTAACCGGCCGAGACGCGTGCTTAGCGAGCAGCCAACCGGCGGATTTTCAACCTGATACCAGGCTGTCAAAAATAAAATTATGCATAAGTTCACGTTCACAAAATAGACAGCTCAAACGCAAACTCATAAGTAAGGACAGCTGGAAAAAAAGGAGTACTAAATTGATTTTGATATTTGTAGAATTTTTACTATAGTTTTTTCGCGTTAAGTAAATAGTAACGTCATCAGTTCAACTGCAAAGTAAAGGCATAGGAAATTAATTTAGTAGTATGAATTTTTATACTTGTGTTAAAATTAAACCATTAATATTTAAGCAAACTTTTCCTCACATTATTAATGTTTTTATAGAGAAAATAGAGATAGCAGGTAAGCCAGGTGCAAGAGCCGTTGGCGGATCCAAGTGGATAAAAACCCCGAAGTCAATAAATGAAAAAAAAAAGGTGCAAAAGCCAATACGCCGATTGAGAAAGCAACACACAAGTGTTCATCGCTTTTTTTTTTTGTTAAGTATTAGAGTGTGATCGAAGAGATTGCGCTCGGAGAGGCAACATTGCATAATGGATGTCATGTGATGTCATGTCATGTTTTACAATAAAATATATTCTATTCTATTCTATTCTATTCTATGTCATAGGTATCGTATCTCATGAATGAATCTTAATTCACATTGAACATAGAATGGTAACTTAGCGTCGATTAGTTTAAAGTTTATGTTTTTATTTTATTTGTTTCTAATATATATAAGACCATAATCTTATCTTATGCAATATGGGAAAATTATACTCATGTGTTGCTCTGTAAACAAAGAATTTTATTGTGAAAACTATGCACAAGTAATTTTACCAGAAATAAATTGTAATTACTCATACCTGTAAACAAAGAAACGACATTCAATGTTTATAATTACAATCCCTTATTAAAACTTTAATATTTCATTGACACAAACACTTGTGTCAATATACAAACGTCAATCAAAAATTACCATAGACATGGCATAGACAACTAACTATACCAATGCACCTTCGTACATAATTCTTTACATATATATAAATACTAACATAATAAATAATAGAACACATCTATTATTTATTATGTTAGTATTTTCACACATAAGTTGGGTTTATTTACTTATATTGCTCGCACGTCCCTGAATTGATGAGTTACTATTTTCCTAACGCGAATACAATAATTATTTTTCTTACATTTGTTTTTATACTTTCTTTTAGTATCTACGTAAATATTTATATTTTTGTCGCTGCATCACACAGTTGTGATGCTTTGAACTTTCCAGTAAGAATTTTGCTCAGTTCATAAGCACTGTGCTCGACACATGTTGAAGTGTGCGACTGCAATATGTATCGTCTGTGTCGGCAGGTAAAGGTGTCGGCAAGAAGAGCAAGAGCAGCAGCGCCAGTGCGGAGCCCGCGGCCTCCACCAGCCGGGCGGCGCACGGTAACTATACAGCTTACGTCATTTAGGATTTATAGTTAATATATAATAATATAATATTCCACGACTATCACACAACGCCGTCTAGTCCCAAGCTAAGCAGAGCTTGTGTTATGGGTACTAGACAACTGATAAACATACTTATATATTTCTAAATACATATATATATATAACTTACACCCAGACACAGAACAAATGATCGTGCTCATCACACAAACATTTTTCCTGGGTGAGAATCGAACCCACGACCTCCGGCATAGCATTCAGGGCCACTGACCACTAGATCAACAGGCCAGTCAAAAGTAGTTCAGAGTACTTCAGAGTTTATGTTGTGTGTATGTCACTTGCGTCAATGTAGTCTAACCAGGAACGATCTTCAATTTAGAGATTTAAAAGAAACACTGAAATAACTTTCACTCAATACTCTATATTATGACACAAATATATATACTACCCTATATTTTAATTGGTACAAAAAAATGGGGCTATCCTTACCCGTTACTGATCATATTTTTGTAGAAAATCGCGAACCGATTTTTTTATTTTTTTTATTGATATAAACCAGTGCTTGACTGCGATCCCACCTGATGGTAAGCAGAGATGCAATCATTGATGGTCAGGCGCACTAGTATATTAAGAGCCTATTCACTCTAGCCTTGAAGACGCCTAAATTATAGTTGGACGGGAAGACCGCAGCAGGCAAATTGTTCCAGTCCTTCGATTTACGCGGTATAAACGACGAAGCGAAACGCTTAGTCCGGACCGTTGAAGTTTCAACAACGTAAGGGTGGATACTCGCCGTTCGTCGGGTTGTCCGATGGTAGAAAGGAGATGGCGAAATCAAGTCATGCAATTCCCGCGCACACTCCAAAATGTAACCTGTAAAATACCGATAGGCTGGCTACCCTGCGCCTGTGCTCGAGGCTCCCACAAAACCCCAAAATTGTCCACGAAAAGTACGTACCAAGGCCTGGTGAATTCTAGAAAAGGTCCCCATAAAGTAACTACATCTCATCATCTTCCTGCCCTTGTCCCATCTTATTTGGGGTCGGCGCAACACGTTTAAAGTAACTACCTCTATTATTATTAAATAAGGTTAGTAGGTAATTGATAAGGGAATTTGTTCCTTCCATTGTATACGATAGAGTCGGAATTCGCGTGAAGTCGCGAGAGACCGCGCTGTCAATTGAGACTAGTCACCTCCTAGGTGCCAGTTGCTATTTTAATATCTATATTTCGATTTTTATTTTTACTTTATTTGCATTGTTTTCACATGATAGCGACAAGAAACATGTAACAGAGATATTTGTAATTACAAAACATGATTGAAAAGAGTGTCCATGGAGTTTCTTGCACATTCTTCTCCATAGAGATCTACGCTTTATTATGTGCAATTAGCATATTTTTTTCTGACTGACTGACTTCTTGACTCTTCGTGTAAATACGAGACCCCGACCGAAGGGGTCAGGTTTGATTCTGACCGCGACAAGTACACACGGCGATACCTAAGAGTAGTGATTTTACCTAACAACCTAAGCGATTCTAGTACTCATTGACTGATTTTACCTTGTGATTGACTTTTCTTGATTTGTTCGGGGTTGGATTGAGATAGAGATAAAAGATGAAAGACAGTTTAAGATCAATAAATTCACTATATTATCTGTTTCCACAAAAATAAGATTAATTTATACTAGGATGAATGGTGAAAGATATAGGATTATGAGCCACGCGCACGGTATGTCTTCGAATTACGTACTAAACTTGCGGTGTGAATACAATAATATAAATGATGGAAATGTACCGAGCGGGTGGCAATAATGATGTCCCAGGCAAACGTACTGTACAGTGGTTGATCCATACATGATAGGACAAATTGTCATTATTTATTTATTTTATTCAGGTTAACCAACAACTGTATACACCAGTACACTAGCAACTTAATAATTATAGCATAATAGCATAATCAGCCTTTCAATGTTCCCACTGCTGAGACTCAGGCCTCCTCTCTAGGAGAGGGAATGGGGCGTTATCCACCACGCGGGCCCAGTGCGGGTTGGTGAATGTCACATGTCTTCGAAATTTTGGTTCTAGGACATGCCGGTTTCCTCACGATGTTTTCCTTCACAGTTTTGAAGCAGTGGTGATGAAATAAATTACACAAAGTAATGCGCCTGGCTGGGTTTGAACCCGCGACCTACAACTCGTAAGTCGGGGCCGTTACCACTCGGCCACCACTGCTCTGCTTAATAATTATAGTTGGATACATTGCGGGCGCAACAATTAATTATAGGTTAACACCGCTAGCACAAAAAACAGTGGTAAAATTATTAAATTATTAGATTACAAAATATTCTTAATGCAAATGTGAATATAACGCGACTATGAAAATTAAAATAAATTAATAAATTACTAAACAAAAAGAAATTAAATAATAATTGATATGGAAGTAAGATTATTTTGTGGTAAATAAAGTTCTCTGCTAGTAAACCGACATTTAATTGCTCACGTTCGTAACAATAGTAATGTATTGAGTTGCCCCCACAGAGAGCTACTCGCTGGCGAACGGTTCCCCGGGGGCGCCGTCGAGCCAAAGTTCCGCGGGGCGCCCGCACCTGGACGCGGCCGGCTCGTCCAGCAGCGACCACGACCACATCCGGGTGGTGGAGGAGGAGCTGCAGGACGATGAGGTCGAGCTTACCTACGAGGTCAGTGCCAAGTCAACATTTCAGCTGGAAGATGTCCACTACTGGGCATTGAGCCACCTCCAAGTAACGTCACGTCGACCAAACCTGTTCGCCAGATGCCTTTAAAGAGAGCAAAGCCTTGACCTATCTACTAGGGGCCTTTCAAGTATTACTTAAGCAGTTTTTTTTTGCAAATATTAACCCCCCCTCCTCCCTCGTCAGCAGAACTAAGCACAGGTAAATGCATTTTTCAATGTGTTCTGGTTTCGTTATTAATTTTTGAACATTAGTTATAAGTCTAGAAAGAAGGAATTGACTTGAAATTGAATAACGAAACAAACTTGTATACAAATAGTGTATTCGCGTTAAGAAAATAGTGAGTCATCGTTGTCATTCAACTTAGCCAAGCCCCTTGAACAAACAGATCATAGTAAATTAGAAAGCTGTATTCCCATTGACCAGTTGAATTAAATCCTCCAGATAGTACGAAAGCGTCTTTTGTCAATTTTAAAAATAAATATCTCACCTATTTGTAAAAATGAAAGTGTAAATTTTGACTTTTACTATTAAATAAAACAATTACTTAGTAATTATATTTGAAAATACTGTGAAATAAAAAGTTTGTCTCAATATTAATTTTTTTTAGGTTTAATTTTTACCCCGATATGAATAGGCTTTTCCTCAACAGTTTCACTGATGAGTCACTATTTTCTTAATTTATTTATTTAATCATAGGAGAACCAACAGCTATAACAAAAGTATAAGAGACATTGAGCCAATTACAGGTTCTCACGGTTAGAAACAGGTAAAGTAATAGAAAACTTACGATCACTAATAAGCACGATAAAAAAAAAAAACATAATTAAACATACCTTAATTAAAATTAGCACTATGCACTTTTGAAAAAGTCCGCATTCAGCTGAGTGCGTGCCGAATAGGTTTTAATAGTAAACGGGTCAAAAGAGAACTCTTTACAAAGAACATTAAAGTCCTTACACGCTCGCACCGTGCAGGCGAATAGATTATAGTGGAAATAAAATTTTGACGTGTATGACTGAGTTTTTATTCCAATATTCAGTGTTTTGCGTGTTTTCATTCATAATACCATGCTGGTACGTAATTATATGCCGATTAGTCGATCGCGTTTGGGATTGGTGCGACGAGTGTATTGGTGTCCCATTCGCCAGGGTCATTGTGTTTGCGACTGGGTACTCCATCTCGTTTAGCTTTTCAATCCTCATAGATGACAGGAAAGCTGACGAGATGGCGTATTTGGTCGTGGATGTGCGATCCGAAGAGTGTTTGTCGGATACATCCGACGTAGGCGATTAATATAATAATAATCAGAGGCCCATAGACAAAATACATAAAATAATCTTAAATAATAAAACACTAATACATATTGTAAGAACAATGCTTATTTAACTACAATTAAACACGTAATGTAGTCGGCGTCGTGTTGCGCTGCGTGGTGTCGCATAACCGTCCTCGGAAACGTCGATATACGCCACCTTTCGGCCAGAAGTCCTCTTTTAAGAAGGTCTGTAGCTGTTGGGTTGGAACTCGTATCACGAACGACTGGAAGTTGACGTCGTAGCGCGCCTCCAACCTTACGACCCTCAGAGTCCAGTTGGTCTTCACCTTCAAATACTCCACGACTTCCTCAACCTTCGTGTAGTGATGCAGGCGCGAAATGTATAGCTGCGTCGTAGGCACAGCAGGACGCAGCAACATGTTCGGACCACTCGGTGCGGTACCGCATTGGTTACGGGAACAGGGCTTCTTCTTCTTTTTTACTCTTGTGAAACCCTCTTCATCCACTTAATTAATAGCTCAAGTGTTATGATAGCAATGCACGGTCAGCTTGAAGGAATATAGTGAGGTTCATGCGGGCATGTGGATGTTGCAGAGCGGCGGCAGCCGGGCGCGGCGGCCGCGCAAGCGCAGACGCGTGCGCTCCGACAGCAGCGCCAGCGTCGCGTACCGCGCGCGCAGCCGGGCAAGACACAACAAGCCTGCCAAACGGTAACACACTACACATTATTATACGAACAAGAGTAATTAAATTCCGGTTTACTAGCAGAGAACTTTATTCACCACAAACAATATTTTTTTTTATTCAATTTACATTAATTTGGATTTGAATTTTGGACTGGCCTGTTGGTCTAGTGGTAAATGGCCCTGACTGCTAAACCAGAGGTCGTGGGCTCGATTCCCACACAGGACAAATGTTTGTGTGATGAGCACGATCATTTGTTGTAATTTATCTATATATGTATGTATGTATTTAGAAATATATAAGTACGTTTATCAGTTATCTAGTACCCATAACACAAGCCCTGCTTAGCTTGGGACTAGACGGCGTTGTGTGATAGTTGTGGAATATATATATTATTATATATTGTGGAATATATTATATATATTTATTTATTGTGCAAATATACCACAGTGTTACACAGTCTTTTCTATCCCAAAGGTAGACTGGTAGAGAATGCCTTGTTGCATTAAGTCCGCCTATGTACCACTACTGTACATGAAGTTTAAATAACTTTATTCACCACAAACAATTTTTTTTTTTTATCCAATCGCAATGAATCCAAAATCCTTTTCACTGTCGTTTAAGTCGTTAGATAATAATCTAACGACTTCACTTCACACACTTAGATAGTTCGCTCTTTTTCGCAATCGTAATCAGACTGACTCACTTCCGGTCGAGGGCTTGTATTTATACGCATAGCCAGGAAAATACTAGATACAGACGTTTCAAGGCCACAATAGAACATTGCAGTCGCATCGCGTGTTAATAAATGATTATTATTAGAAACAACCATCTGTCCGGACTTCATGCAAATTT
The DNA here is from genome assembly GCA_949316375.1 of Mythimna vitellina. NCBI lineage: Eukaryota > Metazoa > Arthropoda > Insecta > Lepidoptera > Noctuidae > Mythimna > Mythimna vitellina. Next base: position 12,357,424 of record OX438713.1, on the reverse strand, counting down.
CAGCTCTATTGTTTAAGACGGAAGGAACGAATTCCCTTTTCAAACTACCTACTAACCTTATCTAATAATAATAGGTACTTTATGGCAGACTTTTCTAGAACTTGCCAGGCCTTGGTACGTACTTCCATTCTAGAAGTTTCGCTCAACTATGTGTTTTAATTATTTGATGCCACTCTTGATTTTAGCCGGGACATGACGTGTTAAAGTTTCACGGCGTAACAATGTATATAAAAGGAGAAACTCACTGACATATCAAAGCACAGCCGAAACTACTGGAACTAGGAGTGTGAAATTTTGCACAAGGCTTCCTTTTATGACGTAGGCGAGGACTAAGAGAGAATTTTCCGAATTTTGCCTTCTAAAGGGATGAAACAGGGGTCCAAAGTTTGTACGGAGAAATCTACTTTCAGATGCTAGTGTAATATGAGGGCGTTCAAGAGCTGTATGGGGGCATATAACCGACTTTTTTACCTGCAATTTAGAGATGTTTTGTCCTTGCAGCACTCGTGAGCGTTTCACAGAAGCCACCTCCTCATCGTCGTCGCTCAGCAGCGGCTCGACGGGCGGCTCGGCGCGGCGCTACGAGTCGGACCGCTCGTACCGGCCGCGCTACTCGTCCGACGACGACGCGCCGCTGCACCTGTACCGCACGCGCCTCGAGCCCGCCGCCGAGCCCGCGCAGCCGACGCACAGGAGACGCACTGTGAGTATCGTGGGGGGGCGGTGAGGCGCGCCGCCTAGAGTCGGACCGCTCGTACCGGCCGCGCACGACGTCCGACGACGACGCGCCGCTGCACCTGTACCGCACGCGCCTCGAGCCCGCCGCCGAGCCCGCGCAGCCGACGCACAGGAGACGCACTGTGAGTATCGTGGGGGGGCGGTGAGGCGCGCCGCCTAGAGTCGGACCGCTCGTACCGGCCGCGCACGACGTCCGACGACGACGCGCCGCTGCACCTGTACCGCACGCGCCTCGAGCCCGCCGCCGAGCCCGCGCAGCCGACGCACAGGAGACGCACTGTGAGTATCGTGGGGGGGCGGTGAGGCGCGCCGCCTAGAGTCGGACCGCTCGTACCGGCCGCGCACGACGTCCGACGACGACGCGCCGCTGCACCTGTACCGCACGCGCCTCGAGCCCGCCGCCGAGCCCGCGCAGCCGACGCACAGGAGACGCACTGTGAGTATCGTGGGGGGGCGGTGAGGCGCGCCGCCTAGAGTCGGACCGCTCGTACCGGCCGCGCACGACGTCCGACGACGACGCGCCGCTGCACCTGTACCGCACGCGCCTCGAGCCCGCCGCCGAGCCCGCGCAGCCGACGCACAGGAGACGCACTGTGAGTATCGTGGGGGGGCGGTGAGGCGCGCCGCCTAGAGTCGGACCGCTCGTACCGGCCGCGCACGACGTCCGACGACGACGCGCCGCTGCACCTGTACCGCACGCGCCTCGAGCCCGCCGCCGAGCCCGCGCAGCCGACGCACAGGAGACGCACTGTGAGTATCGTGGGGGGGCGGTGAGGCGCGCCGCCTAGAGTCGGACCGCTCGTACCGGCCGCGCACGACGTCCGACGACGACGCGCCGCTGCACCTGTACCGCACGCGCCTCGAGCCCGCCGCCGAGCCCGCGCAGCCGACGCACAGGAGACGCACTGTGAGTATCGTGGGGGGGCGGTGAGGCGCGCCGCCTAGAGTCGGACCGCTCGTACCGGCCGCGCACGACGTCCGACGACGACGCGCCGCTGCACCTGTACCGCACGCGCCTCGAGCCCGCCGCCGAGCCCGCGCAGCCGACGCACAGGAGACGCACTGTGAGTATCGTGGGGGGGCGGTGAGGCGCGCCGCCTAGAGTCGGACCGCTCGTACCGGCCGCGCACGACGTCCGACGACGACGCGCCGCTGCACCTGTACCGCACGCGCCTCGAGCCCGCCGCCGAGCCCGCGCAGCCGACGCACAGGAGACGCACTGTGAGTATCGTGGGGGGGCGGTGAGGCGCGCCGCCTAGAGTCGGACCGCTCGTACCGGCCGCGCACGACGTCCGACGACGACGCGCCGCTGCACCTGTACCGCACGCGCCTCGAGCCCGCCGCCGAGCCCGCGCAGCCGACGCACAGGAGACGCACTGTGAGTATCGTGGGGGGGCGGTGAGGCGCGCCGCCTAGAGTCGGACCGCTCGTACCGGCCGCGCACGACGTCCGACGACGACGCGCCGCTGCACCTGTACCGCACGCGCCTCGAGCCCGCCGCCGAGCCCGCGCAGCCGACGCACAGGAGACGCACTGTGAGTATCGTGGGGGGGCGGTGAGGCGCGCCGCCTAGAGTCGGACCGCTCGTACCGGCCGCGCACGACGTCCGACGACGACGCGCCGCTGCACCTGTACCGCACGCGCCTCGAGCCCGCCGCCGAGCCCGCGCAGCCGACGCACAGGAGACGCACTGTGAGTATCGTGGGGGGGCGGTGAGGCGCGCCGCCTAGAGTCGGACCGCTCGTACCGGCCGCGCACGACGTCCGACGACGACGCGCCGCTGCACCTGTACCGCACGCGCCTCGAGCCCGCCGCCGAGCCCGCGCAGCCGACGCACAGGAGACGCACTGTGAGTATCGTGGGGGGGCGGTGAGGCGCGCCGCCTAGAGTCGGACCGCTCGTACCGGCCGCGCTACTCGTCCGACGACGACGCGCCGCTGCACCTGTACCGCACGCGCCTCGAGCCCGCCGCCGAGCCCGCGCAGCCGACGCACAGGAGACGCACTGTGAGTATCGTGGGGGGGCGGTGAGGCGCGCCGCCTAGAGTCGGACCGCTCGTACCGGCCGCGCACGACGTCCGACGACGACGCGCCGCTGCACCTGTACCGCACGCGCCTCGAGCCCGCCGCCGAGCCCGCGCAGCCGACGCACAGGAGACGCACTGTGAGTATCGTGGGGGGGCGGTGAGGCGCGCCGCCTAGAGTCGGACCGCTCGTACCGGCCGCGCACGACGTCCGACGACGACGCGCCGCCGCACCCAGTCCAGTCCGACCGATAATTGGTCGAGGAGCGTACAACGATAACTCACTATTTTCTTAACGCGAATACTCTATTGTAAAGAGCTCGACGACTCGACTAATGAATTGTCCTTTCACTCACTCACAGGGCGCAGGCGTGTCTCTCCGCGCTCGTCGAGCTCAGCGCCAGTACAACGAGGACAGCGAGGAGGACTCAGTGGCCGCCATCAGCAAGCGGCTGCAGCACCACCACCACGCGCGCACGAACCACGCGCACCAGGCCAGCAGGAGGAGGCATCATGCCGAACAGGTACCGTCGCAACTGAATGTAGCTGAAGACCAATTGTTGGGACTTTTACTGAAAAATAGCATTACTTTTAAAAAAATAATTAGGGATCAGCGCAAAAAAAAACTATTGTGACCAAATGTGGATTGAGTCGCGGGCACAAACTAGTAAACTTAAATAAATTGTTCTTGTTGTCCACAGAGTGCGAGCGCGGAGGGCAGCGCTCAGGCGGCGCATACGAGCGACCACAACTACTTCAACGGGCACGCCGCGCACGCGCCGCACCGCACGCACGCGTCGCACTCGCACCGGACCAATGGGAACGGTACGTACATTATGTAGCAGTATTCAGGCAGCGCACACGAGCGACCACAACTACTTCAACGGGCACGCCGCGCACGCGCCGCACCGCACGCACGCGTCGCACTCGCACCGGACCAATGGGAACGGTACGTACATTATGTAGCAGTATTCAGGCAGCGCACACGAGCGACCATAACTACTTCAATGGACACGTTGCGCACGCGTCGCACTCTCACTAGACCAATGGGAACGGTACGTACATTCTGTAGCAGCATGAATCGACCATTATGCTAGGAATCATTGAAACAAGCGCGATCTCGATAAAATGGAGCTGAGAATTTTATCGTAGTGTTGACTACCTCAGCGAAGTTTGCCGAGAACGGTGACTTGATACATTTGCCGGAAAATACTAAAAAACATTAGAATGTGTACATCCATATTTGTATTTCGGTTATTCGGTAAAACAAATTAACTATTCACAGGACGTCAAGGCTTAAAGGATTTAGTATACAAGACAAAAATATTAACAAAAAAAAAATAACACTAATGTCAATATTGTGTTGCAGGCAACTTGGCGGAGGGCTCCAGCGGGTCCGCGGGCCCCAGCTCGGCTAGCGCGGGGCCCCCGGGCGCGGGGGCCCCGGGCGCCGTGTCCATCTCGTCGCGCGGGCGCGTGCGCAAGCTGACGGCCAAGGCGCGCGGCCTGCTGCGCGACTGAGCCAGGGCCCGCGCCCGCCGCGCGCGCCCCCACTAGCCGCTCCACGCTCCACGCTCCACCACTTGCCCGACACATCGTACAACATTACTTTTACTATATGCGAAACCCAAAAGTATGTCGTGTCTTATACTTATTTGTGAAGAATCTCTGTACAAAATTTCATAATTGTATCGTGAAAAATCACAAAATTTGTTATGATATCTGGTTGTCCGCACAAATATATGGTCAACGGACCATCCGGGTGACTAAGAGGTTGTTTTGAACCCCCAGCTGTGCGCTGGCACCTAATGCCAACTATGACCTGCCGTGACCTATGTTGTAATTGAGTTAATGTTAGTGGTGTCCAACTTGTGACCTTTTTTAAATATTTTTGGCAAAAAATCTTAAAAATTATATTATATATTCAGGTTTCGCATGTACTAAAAATAATTTTGTTTAGGAGTGCCGATGAAACAAAAGTGCAGTGTGTACTGACGGTGATAATACTTAATATAATGTAGGTAACACTTATAAATAAAACAAGAGTGAATTTCTTCAACTTAGGTTAACTTTTTAACCGCACGTCGGATATATCCGACAAACACTCTCGCGTTTATTCCGCCAGCGTCGCACATCCACGGCCAAATACTCCATCTCGTCACCTCTTCTGTCACTTCTGGGGATTGAAGAGCTAAACGAGATGCGAGTACCCAGTCGCGAACACACGACCCTGGCGTATGGGACACGAAAACATCCGACGCAATCGGTTAATGCCAAAGGGAAATCTCGAAAGTTGTACCGGTTACAAGTTTACTTTAATTTTATTTGTGAGTAGGAAGAAACTGTATAGCGCATACATTTGTGACTGCGATCAGTTAAATATTGTACAATGTATAAGTTAGAAGTTTGTATATATATATATAATAAGTTAGTGTCAAGTCAATACTATCGCAATGTGAAGAAACATGTCGTCGACTGCTCATTTCAGTCAATTAGGAGACCAATGTTACTCACATAATACTTAATAAGCAACACAAAACAACATACTAAATGCCAGCTACGAGATATCTCGTAGATGATTTCTTCTCAAATGCCAGCTACGAGATATTTCGTAAATGATTTCTTCTCAAATGCCAGCTACGAGATATTTCGTAGGTGAATTCTTCTCAAATGCCAGCTACGAGATATTTCGTAGGTGATTTCTTCTCAAATGCCAGCTACGAGATATTTCGTAGGTGATTTCTTCTCAAATGCCAGCTACGAGATATTTCGTAGGTGATTTCTTCTCAAATGCCAGCTACGATATATCTCGTAGATCATTTCTTCTCAAATGCCAGATACGAGATATATCGTAGGACCTATATTGCTGGCGCCTAACGTTCGAGACATCTCGTAATAATAAAGCAACACTAAATGCCAGCCACGAGAAATATCGTTTATGGAAATTTCTAGTTAATTTTATTGATAAATAATAATACGTTCATTTTGGAGCTAGGTTAGGTTCCATATTTTATTAGTATCAATTTAGAAATAAGACGCCAGCTACGAGATTTCTCGTATGTGGCGTTCAGTGGATGTGTTGGTGGTGCACAAACAACACTAATGAATAAACATTTATTATTACCGCCGGATGTAGCGCCGCGCGTGGCGTGCAGTGTGCAGTACGTAATGCTCTCCTACCTTAGTGTGGTACGTCTCGTCTCGTCGTTGGTATTTTTAATATGTCTCATCTGACATTGTGTCCGACTGCGATAATAATAGAGGTTAAAAAAGGAAATTGTCCTTTTTTTAAAACGGGTTTTTTTTGAATTGAAGAAGATTGTGCTCTTGGTTTAATAGCTTTCGTTTTGGAAATTTTGTCTTATTGTCGCACTGAGGAGAAAAGTTATTCGTGAGATAAAATTTCCCACGTGAAATTGATTGAAAATAAAAATAGACATCCCATTAGCAGTTTTAAGTCCATATACATCATCAATATTGCATACCGCTTGAAACACATTGTTTCCACGGTAGAACTCATATTACAAAATAATGCGAGTTTACTTATATTTCATACAAAAATAGTTACAAGTACTGCGATATTACAGAACATACAAAACACAAAGAAACCAACAAATACCTAATTTCGATAAAAGAATAACGTACTTTTAATATAAAGTTTATTTGAACTTATAATTCCAAGTCAATCCAAAGATATAACACTTCAAAGCAACCCGTTTAAAAAAACGGCAATTTCATAGTTAAAGAGACCTAATATTAACTACGAGCAGTCAGACGCTAGTCTATATGCACGACGTATTGTTCGCACGCACACGAACTCCTTACCGAATGAAAACTGACATGAGACGGTTCGTAAAATTTGAGAGTAGAGCTTTGGAAAATCGAATTTTATGAAAAAGCCACGGCATAAATGTATTACAAATGTGTTGTCTTGACAAATTTTTATCGTTTTATAACTGTCGTGCTAGCCGTGTTCACTGTCGTAGACGACAGTAAAACGTGTCGTCCTATATGTGAACACCTCTATTTTAATATATACGCCACGATACTTACAACTACATAGCATAATCAGCCTTTCAATGTTCCCACTGCTGGGACTCAGGCCTCCTCTCTAGGAGAGGGAATGGGCCGTAATCCACCACGCGGGCCCAGTGCGGGTTGGTGGATGTCACATGTCTTCGAATTTTTGGTTCTAGGACATGGCGGTTTCCTCACGATGTTTTCCTTCACCGTTTTGAGAGCAGTGGTGATGAAATAAATTACACAAAGTAACACGCCTGGCTGGGTTTGAACTCGCGACCTACGACTCGTAAGTCGGAGCCGTTACCACTCGGCCACCACTGCTCAACTTACAACTACACGATTATAAAATTGGAACGCTGCCTAAGTGTATCATCCTATACCGTCCCCTGTGCTGGAACACCCACCTCCTCTCTGTGAGAGGGAGTGGACCACACGGGCACAGTGACTTTTGGGTCTAGGTTTAGAGTCGTCGTGTCGGTTTCCTCACAATGTTTTTCTTCACCGTTTTTTTGTATTCTAAGCTCGAACAACTAGTTTTTCAAGGCCCCTGAGCCTCCAGTAATATTAAGAACAATGTAAATTTAATAAGAATAGTTTGTAAATATTAGTTAATTGTCAGAGTGTACTTAAAGCACTGGACTTGTTTATGTAAGTAACGTCGACACTTTTGTTTCCCTTACAACCAGTTTGTGGAACGAAATTGTCTAAAATGATCAGTAGCTGTCATTAGTTGAATTAATATTGTAATATCACGCACGTCTCAAGAGACATCCAAACCGTAGGGGCCTACTGGGGCCTGAGTTCGCTTCTGAAACGAAAACCTGGGGCCCTGGAATGCAAGGCAACGAAGGAGTGGGTTTTAGTCAGTAAAAGTCTGACACGCCGTCTAGCTCCGCCCTAGTGCGTGAGAAGTCATTACATGATTTCCCACCACATAAAAAAAATATATTTGCCCTCAGACGTGTCGGTAATGTCTTGGTTAGGTTATGTATGCCATTTTATATTGCGGAGTGTTGTCAGTTAGAATTGCCGTGTCGTGTAGTAGAGACGGGGCGAGGACTCGAGGCCGGTTCGGGAGTACTTTATGTTAGCGTATCATTTGATTAGCAAAACGAACAATAATGTGAATAAAGCTCAATAGTTGTAAATATTTTTTTTATTTTTGCGCGAATCGTTTATACCACAAGACGGCGTCGAATCACTAGAGTTATGTCAACACCTGATAATGCTACCTGTTTCTAAACAATTGTATCGTCAACATCGAGCATGGTTTAAAAGCTTGTTACTTCATCTAACGCAATGTACAGAATTTTCACTTCTACAGATTTATTATAAGTATAGATTTATTTTAAGATGCTAACTGTCTGATCTCAACAACTTCGTAACTGGGTCATACGATAACCCTTGGCACGACTGGTGTCATATTTTCTTGTTTCTGATTATCCGTAACGACTGTCAAATGTCTACGAATGACAACCGGGACCAACGGCTTAAGAGGTTCCCATTCCACTCGCCTATAACATCGAGCATGGTTTAAAAGCTTGTTACTTCATCTAACGCAATCCAACGCGATGTTTGACGAAAAGGCAACGCGGAGAAAGAGAGATAACGCCTGAAAACTCTGTTAGCATTCGGTAATTCCGTGATTTACTCAAATATTTAAAAAAAAATAGGTAAAAGTTGACGTAAAATTCCACAACTGGGGGTCCAGAATGATGTACTGGATACGTGGTATTCGTTTGCGCGTCGATCTCAAAAACATTCTGTATATTGTACATTGGATCCTACCCTAAAATCATTTAGTATAGACGTATTTAGTTTTACCACTGCGCTACGGTTTTTCGGTCGTTGTCATAAATATATAATTGTATATAAATATAACATAATAATATATATATTCCACAACTATCACACAACGCCGTCTAGTCCCAAGCTAAGCAGAGCTTGTGTTATGAGTACTAGACAACCGATAATCATACTTATATATTTCTAAATATATACATATATAGATAAATTACACCCAGACACAGAACAAATGATCGTGCTCATCACACAAACATTTGTCCTGGGTGGGAATCGAACCAACGACCTCCGCTCTGCTGGGAGATAACTCATCGTTGAGTTAAACCCTACTACATGACATGTATAGGGAGGGTGTGTTACATAATTAAGAAAAGTGTAACCTCGAATAACACGTTCCACGTTACCACGAAAAACTTAACGCCGTAGCCATGCGATCTCGAATTACATGATTCAGAAAACTGTAATATCGAATAACACGTCCCCGTATGTTTACTAATAGGAAACTCTTCACAACGAATGCACGCTGCTACGATAGACCTTACACCACGGTCATGGAATCTCGAATAACCAAATCTCTAATTCGAGTCAGTTAACAACAAATGCGCGCTTCTATGAATAACTGAAAAAACATGACCATGACTGTGGCGTAAGGTCTATCGTAGCAGCGTGCATTCGTTGTGAAGAGTTTCGGATTAGTAAACTTACGGGGACGTGTTATTCGAGGCTACACTTTTCTGAATTATGTAACACACCCACATATATACAAGAAAATAATCATTTTCGTTCTAAAAATTGTGTGTAACTGTGAAATGTGCGTAGCTGTAACAATAGTCATGCTTTAACTTTGGGCTATGCTCGGAGTTTCCTTGCGTGATCGCGTCAGAAATGAGGATATCCGCAGGAGAACCAAGGTTACGAACATAGCCCGAAGAATCGCTAAACTTAAGTGGCAGTGGACAGGGCACATTGCTCGCAGAACAGATGGTCGATGGGGACGAAAGGTTCTGGAATGGCGACCACGTACCGGAAGACGCAGCGTTGGCAGGCCTCCCACAAGGTGGACCGATGACCTGGTGAGGGTCGCGGGAATCCGATGGATGCGAGACGCACAGGACCGGTCATTGCGGCGGCATTTGGGGGAGGCCTATGTCCAACAGTGGACGTCTTTCGGCTGAAATGATGATGATGATGAACTTTGAGTTGTTATTAAGTTCATATTGTTAGCAGTGTCGAGTGTGTGCTGATGTACCAGCGCCGATAATACTTTATTCTCGTGTCTAAAGTTTCGTATCCACTATGTTCGCGAACTAACTGGGATCCAAGCATCTGCAACCGTTCTGATGGAGACGGTACGCGCATCTCCATTAAAAATACCCATGCTCCCTCAGTCCCCCCTTTTTTAAGGTGGAAAATCATCCAATGACTTCTCCCGCTCTTGAGTGGAGCGGGAAGGTGTGTCAGATTTTTATCGATTAAAACTCACTACTGTTCTTTCTTTGTTTTTGTTCTAGGGCCCTGAGTTTCTCTTTCACTTAACCCATGGTCCCAGTAGGTTTCGACACTGCTGGGCCCCTATTGTGAAATTTTATGAAATCTCTTTGAGGAGCGCCTGAAATACCACGCGCACCTCAAAGAGATGTCATAAAATTTCACGCTATCGTGAAGTTAACCGTCCGGACCGAACCCAAGTCATCGACGGCGCGTAGTGTTCCACGCGTGCCTCAAGGAGATGTCAGCAAATCTTAGAGGCCCAGCAGGGTCGTAGCCTACCAGGACCATGGGTTAAGTGAAAATCAACCCAGGGGCCCTGAAACAAAGGCAAAGAAGGAACAGGTGTGAGTTTTAGTCAATAAAAGTCTGATTCGTCCTCGCGCTCCGCCCAAGAGCGCGAAAAACCTTTGAATCCACTATGTGGAGCAGATGCAGGAGCATAGTGCAACACGATATCTGGCTTAGTGTTATTATTATTTATTTCTCTATGTATTATATTGTATTGTGTTCGAACTCGAAGTGAATGCATTTCACCCGACGATGTTGTAGGTGTATTTGTGACGAAACACTTTGATCAGAATTTATCATTGTAATTTTAAGTAGAATTTTCTTTAAATTAGTCAATATACCTTTTAAAGTGCTCAAGGGTTTCATGTTCGAAGTGATGCTATCTCTTTGTTGTGTTAGGTAGTAGAAAGAGAAGGCAACTGTGACCAATTCTCGTGTCGACTGTTAAAAGATATTTCGATGCCTTCTATGCATAAAGTCGTATATATTTTTTGAGTATAATCTTTATATATATAATTCTTATGTACGTGTGTTTGTCACCTAACTCCTCCTAAACGGCTTGGCCGATTTGGATGTAATTTTGTATGTGAGGGTGTCTTTGGACGGTTTGAAAATAAATTTATACCCGGCAGGTGGCGCTACAAGCGGGTTCTTAACTTTTTTCTGACAAAATGTCAGTTTTCGGGCAACACAACGTCTGCCGGTACTGCTTATTGTAATAGAAGAAGAAAAAAACATTCAGCTGCTGGAATTGTGATCTTAAATTTATTGTTGACTAGCTGACCCGGCGAACTTCGTACAGTCTATTAGTAAGGATAACGCCATCTACTGGCATTACCAGAACAGCATAATTTATTTTATAATGACATTTTAATTAGAGATAGCGTTGTATTAATTCATTTGTTCGTTTAATCCGTCCCTGGACTATCTCGAATATTTCAAGACCAATATTAGCTAAATCGGTCCAGCCGTTCTCGCGTTTTAGCGAGACTAATAAACAGCTATTCATATTTATATATATATACATAAAGTTGCAAGAACATTAGTTAAAAACGCTTCATAAATTACTTATATCATTAACTACTACGAAAACAGCTTTCCAATTATTATAATTAATAGGCTAAATTGAATAGGCACTTAATAAACTAACGCGCCTCACCATCAACGATTGCATCACTGCTTACCATCAGGTGGGATCGCAGTCAAGTAGTTTATATTAATTTAAAAAAAAAATCTTTGCCTTACGGCCTTATTCTTATTCTTTATTGTACACACAATTTTATATGATCAATAAAAATAGGACAGTTGATGTAGATAGGCGAGCTTAACCCACAACTGGGTTTTCTTACAGCAAACCAAACGATTTAGAAAGAAAATTTACAAATTTTGAGGAACTTTAAATGTACAACAAAAAAATTTAACATAAATTAAATCTAACTTAAAATTAAAAATACACTAAACAGATATGTATACAGCACACTATACATAAACATTATATATACAATAAATAAATACCTATAAACATACATAATATATATGGGTCATGTTAATAAAAAATGTATGCGTTATGCGTAGAAGGCATCGATTTATCTTCGTTTCGATGTCAAACGTGTTCTGATTGGTCGGCAGCGGTCGGCCATCTTATTTAGTATCTGTTAGATCAATATATATATGTTAGTATTATGTTGTAACCTAAGAATATAAGATCGAACTCGTAGCTCAGTAGTATTTTTATAACTTCTAGCCATAACTGTATAAACGTAAGACTTTTTTTTTTATAATAATCTAATTATTTGACCATGTAATGGCAATACCGGAGTCGGGTTTTTATTTTATAATATCATTGTTAAGATAAATTGATGCGAATATTTTTGTAAAATGTAATAAATCTATTATTATTTCGTCATTGTGATATTGAGTGTGCAACGAGCGTGTGGAGCGACCTCTCTGGTGATGTATCAATTATTTATAATTATTGTTATCAATGTGTGAACAAACTAAAAACGCACAAACTACGCTATCATTATTTAAGTGGGTAATATTAACAATTTTTCTGTTTGGTTGATAGCAACACCAAAGCGCAATTTATGAAATAGTGGGTAAAAATTAAGTCACTTGCGCTTGGATCTTTTTCTTATTGAACTGGCAACACAATACCTAACACAGAGCTTACATTTTAGTTTCTCCTCCATATTCAAAGGGATTTGTGTTGCCAGTGTGTAAAACAAAACTTAGTACTATAGTGAACTTGATATAATTATTTAATTTTCCGTGTAAATGAAAGCAATGTAACAATTCTAAAATAGTGAATATGCAGCAACAGATTTTGTAATTGAAGACTATGTGTTTTTGTACCGACAATGTTTTATATTAAGCCGGGTTTAGACAGACTGCTGTAACGTAACACGCAATGCAACATGAAAGGAGCATTTCATGCGTGTGGACGGTGAACTGTACAAGTACCTTCTCACATAGATGAAATGCTCTGTTCGCGCGCGTAGTGTGCACAGGTCGCGCGCGCAAGACGTCAGTTACATTGCATGTTACAACAGTCTGTACCCAGCTTTGGTGACAGCAATTTATGTGTGTGCTAGGCCTATACTCAAACTCCTTTTAAAAGAAACTTATTGTACTCCGATATCCCTGGCAACAAAAAATACCATCAGTATATAACAGAGGTTTTCGCGGGATTTCTTCAAGTGAAGTTCAGTATCTTTTTTTAACTATTCGCAAATTGATTCCTAGTGGATATTGTGATGTAAAATTGGTGTAGTGTTGTATGTAGAATCATTGAAACAAGCGCGATATCTGTAAAATGGAGCTGAGAATTTTATTGTAGTGTTGACTACCTCAGCGAAGTTTGCCGAGAAGGTTGACTTGATACAGTTGCTGCCAACTATTTGGAATGTGTTCATCCATAATGTAATCGTAAAAAAATTAACTGGGTATTATGGATCATTTAATTTCTGTTATTCCGACTGAAGGACTGTAAGGCGTCCATTACACGATAGGTTTTGCTGTCAGTTTTGTCACAGACAAATATTTTGTTTGACGAAAAACCTACAGTCTAATCCTATGACTGACGTTTGCATGACGAAAACATAATGGCGATAACATTCCGTCATTCAAACGTCAATCATGATTGATAGTTTTGATTGACGCTTGCATGACCGTGTATTGGACGCCTAAGGTCAAGAGATATAAATAAATAAAAAAACAATAAATAATGTGTAACTGCAAGAGGTAACTTAGAAATAGGCGCTAGTGAGCTCTCTACAACCCTAGCTCGAGCACGCTCGAAGCCAGCAGTCTGCTCGTTCGTTAGCAGTAACATTAGTATAAGTAGCGTGTAGCGTGAGGTGTACATTGTACCTATGTATATACAAGTGTGGGTGTGTCCGTCACACCGCTGAGTTGATACCAAACTGAATTAAATTAATATTTTGGAAATTTTTCGCTGTTTTTATTTATTTTTTCTAAGAATTTAGATGAGGCAACGTTACAAGGCCTCCCACAAAGTGGACCGATGACCTATGAGAGATGTAAAGGATCAGTCGTAATCGTAACGACACTTGAAAGACTTGTCTCCAACAGTGGACGTCTTTTAATGGCACTTGCCTATTAGCGACTAGGAACTAGTGATGTGCCGAGTACGGCTTGACTCGAGTCAGACTCGATTTCTGCTTTGGACTTGCTTACTCGAGTACAAATTTATTTTGATTCGAGTACGGAAGACTCGATTCCAGAACTCGTGTACGCAAGACTCGATTCCAGAACTCGTGTACGCAAGACTCGATTCCAGAACTCGTGTACGCAAGACTCGATTCCAGAACTCGTGTACGCAAGACTCGATTCCAGAACTCGTGTACGCAAGACTCGATTCCAGAACTCGTGTACGCAAGACTCGATTCCAGAACTCATGATGCAAGACTCGATTCCAGGACTCGAGTACGCAAGACTCGATTCCAGGACTCATGTACGCAAGATTCGATTCCAGGACTCGAGTACGCAAAACTCGATTCCAGGACTCGAGTACGCAAGACTCGATTCCAGAACTCATGTACGCAAGACTCGATTCCGGGACTCGAGTCTGAAAGAATCGATTCTGAACTCGCTGACTCGATTTTATTACGCGAGTCCAGCTGACTGGAATCTAGCATTCGAGTTAGATTGACTCGCTCGTACTCAATCTATGTTTACTTAAGTTTGACCCAGCATATTTTATAAGCGTACAATTAGGTACACGAAAAAGGATCTGTTTTTGATTTGTAATAAAACTTGATCTCATTTCTAATTTCTAGATACCTCTCTAGTACCTATGTTCCGTATTTTTTAAGTATAATTTTTAGTAATATTTGATTACAATAAAAACAGTTGATTTATTTATCGTTGTGTCATTATTTTAAACCTAAACTTCATGCTGTCTGAAGTTTTCCTTTTTGTTGTAAAAGTATCAATAACGGACTCTTCTGGTTTTGAATTTCTAGACTACACTTCTGGACTCGAATTTCTAGACCCGAGTCATGGACTGTGGAACTACTAGAGTTGAAGGGATGAAATAAAATACAAAATATGTGTCTCAAAATGATGAATTTAACCAGCTATAAAAAAAGTTTACAAACCATCATATAGGTTTATATTTTTTTTAATAATTTTTGTTTTTAGGAAGTTAAAAAAATATCAAATTTTTTTTCTGACAATCGAAGTAAATTGCGCACATGGGAGTTTAACTCTTGCATTTGAAACGTCATAGACTCGTGGTATTAACTTAGCCATGTTTGATTTTGAGAATTTTTAAAACACTGAAACATCAAAGCATATTTCCGAAGAAGAAAAAAACTAGTGCCAAATTTGAATGAGGTGACAAAAACCCTTGATGCCCGATATGTCAAGCAGTGAGGGGTTAAAGTAAAGAGTGTTCCAATTGTTCCAAATGATGCATTTAAAACATTACTGATGTTCCAATCTTTCGGAACAGTGAGTCAGTTCAGTAAAGAGTTACACACGCCTACCCGTCGCGAAAATATGCGCGTGTTGTGTGCTTGAGTGCAGTATCGCTGGTTCAGCTTTAACGGTGTGCATGTAGTCGTGTCGATGGAGAACTTAATATTTATTAAGAAGTAAAAAGGGGGCGCGGCTCCCCGCGGTGGGTCCCCGCAACGGAGCACTTTTGTACGGAACCGCGCGGGCGCCCGCTTAATGCAGTTTTGGCCCTGACACTCCTTCCCTTTCCCAGTTATTTGATTATAATTTACCACGTAGAAAAAAAAGAAATTCATCAAGGCAGGCTGAATGTTTAACGATGACCAGCTGAAGAGATGCAGGTCTTCTTTATAGGCTACATCGAGGAAGTATCGAATCGAGAGTGTTTTAGAGCAACGGAAAATTATCAGTTTATAAATCTTAAAATCTCACAAAAGTAGTTTATTTGAAAGAAAAGAAAAAAAGAAAAGAAAACATGTTTATTCTGCCCAAATTTGCAACTTTTTACTATTGCTTTCAGATTGAAAGTGACCGGCAGTATGAATTCACTTGCAGTTTAATTTTTAATTTCGGTAGCCGTGCTCGGTAAAAAAGCTATTATAGTTGCAGTATTATAGAGATGGAGCTATCGATAAAATGAATAGCACTATCCTTTATTCACAACTGAACTATGAATCCATGATGGCTTTGGCACGTCAGTAGAGCCCCTGTTGTTATTATTGTACAAACTCTTTGGTGTGATAATTGATAGGAAAAGAAATTGTAATGATGTTCTGAGTTAAGTTAGAAAATTTTGAGCAACATAAATTAATAAGCTCAAAAGCTTTGTATCAAGTGTGGACCACGTAACTTTAAAATTAAAAAGCTAAAATTTGTCAGTTAAATTTGACAGCTGATCAACAGTGACAGACGTAGATTTTATTGCAAACGAAGCGAAATAAACGAAAATATTCTAGAATTTCTTCAGTAAAAGGTTAAGTAATTACTTTACAAGTATTTTATACATTGAATCTCAATTATTTGCATATGTTTACTGACTGAAACGTTTCTATATCACAGCACCGTATCATTTTTATGTGGGTGTTTATATTGTGAAATATATCCTGTTTTGAGTGCGAAACCAAGGTCTTATCGCTAACATGGATCCCCTGATCGAGGAAGAGATTATGGCAGAAGAGGAGCCGTCGACGCTCAGCATGATCAACCCGCTGAGCTTCAGTGAGTACACCTGCTTTATATTTTTATTAGTAAAGGAATTTTTCCTTATTCAGAATACAAAAATTTGTTATTTAATAACACTACACTAAAATTGTGTAATACGCTTGCCTTAAAGATATCAAGTTAAGCTACTCTAGAAAACTATTGAGGTTAATACTAATTGAATTGTGAATATTAATGTGACATTTCGGTCAATGACTTAGGTTCCTTTAAACAAACTTTTGTTACTTGAAGAATAATGACTTGTGGCCTTTACCACAGTCGGTAAAACTGTACTATACTGGACAACGAAATGTTGGGGTTTTTGGGGTGCGGGGGGGAGGGGGGGGTGTCCCTTCCCCCCCAAACCCCCTCCCGAATCTAGGAAACATATACTTTCAGAGATATTTAAAATTGAAATTTTGAGGTTAGGACTCAAAAAATCGTATATTTTATGCATTTTTGGGGCAGATTTGAAGGTTTTAGGGGGGAGGGTCAACCCCTCCCCTTGTATCATCCCCCTACAGTAGCAAATGTATACTTTTATATATTTAAAAATGAAAAAAAAATATTGTTGTCGAAGAGCGCTCGCTACCATTGTATAAAAATATTTCTACACTGAAATATAGATTTCTGGGTGGTTTAAAAAAAAAAACCCTAACCTAACCTCTTGAAAAGGTTTATGTCTAAAACGTAACTACGCAAAGTCTCAATGTTATTAAAAACACATAGTTTTTGAGAAAAAAAAAAATGAAAATCGATAATTTTTCGTAATACTTGACGCTATTTTCACAGGTTTCGTTCACTTTTTACCTTGTTTGTAGTATTATGACAAAGTTATTAATTATACAGCCACAATGAATATTTAAGAAAGGGGGTTTGGGGAGGAAGGGACAAACCCCCCCTCCCCCCAGCACCCCAAAAACCCCAACATTTCGTTGTCCAGTATAGTACAGTTTAGCCCCACAGTCTATATTAGTTACAGTCAAATGGGGTAAATAGAAACTCAGGGGTAAATAGAAAAAAAACTTCAAAGGGTATTTTCACAAAATTTGAATATTTTTTTCAGCATTTAACTATATAGATTTATTAATTAATTGTTATTCTAAAAAATCGATGCTTTGTTAGAAGCCGATAATATGGTATCGAAGTGGAAAACCAGACCAAAGTTTTGTTTCTATTCACCCCGTTTTACGGTATTGTATTTGATCCAAATCTGAGTTCTATTTAATTAATTTTTTTTATTTTATAGGGATAACAAACAGTAGTATACAATACAATAGAAAATACAATAATATCAAGACTTAGTCAATAGAAGTTACTTATACAGTACTAAAGACGTTATCCACAGATTATAAACATGTGGCTTTTAAAAGACAATATTGATTAAATTTAATTGTTAGGAAGAAAGAGAAGGATATAAGTAAAGAAAAATTATCATTATTTATTATTATCCTTTTGAGTACTGTAATTAGAGACACAATAGAAAGATAATGAGCGAGCTAATGCCAGCGTTCGCTCGGGGTTTAATTCATTGAACCCCGAAATTATTGTTTTTCTATTGTGTCTCTAATTACGCTACTCAAAAGGCTAATAAGTATTTAAACAAACTGAAAATAATAATATGTGGTACAAATGGGTAGAACTCAAAAATTCATTCACATTGATGTCAATGAGAAAAGTGCCCAGAACACTAGCAGCATGTAGTTATATTTATTGAAAGGTGCGATGACTTCTTATTAATTATGAATCATTTTCCTACAATAAACATGATGTTCAATACATCGTATTGTAATGTAATACAATGTGTTGAAAACAATTATAATGTGCTACTGGCTGACTTAATGTTCAGTATTTCAATTAAACACTAGTTATTTGGAATGTATTTTTGGTGTACAATAAAGAATATCTATCTATCTAATGTAAGCTGATAGCAAAGCAGTAAAACTAGTTTTTATATTTTTTATCTACAAACAAACAAACAGTAAGTAAAGAGCAGCGGAGGCCGAGTGGTAACGGCACCGACTTACGAGTTGTAGGTCGCGGGTTCAAACCCAGCATTACTTTGTTTAATTTATTTCATCACCACTGCTCTCAAAACGGTGAAGGAAAACATCGTGAGGAAACCGGCATGTCCTAGAACCAAAAATTCGAAGACATGTGACATCCAACAACCCGCACTGGGCCGGCGTGGTGGATTACGGCACATTCCCTCTCCTAGAGAGGAGGCCTGAGTCCCAACAGTGGGAACATTATAAGGCCGACTATGCTATGCTATCTACACAAACTGACTTGCAAACCAAGCGAATCTGTTGCATGTAGGATCCTGGGATTGATTCCCAGGTCAGGTAAGAAGTGCTACTATCCATTAGAAATTACTCTGCAGTAGCCTGAAGTATGGAAGTTGATGGTGTGACATCCAAATTGTACATAAAGCCTTTGGTCCTGCACCAAATCTGTCCCTCGTTGTGTTGGATTGCCATCCTTTCAGACTAAAGTAAAAGAACAATTTGTGTGTGAACAAGGTATTTGTGTATACACTTATGCACTATAATGTCTCCTGCGTACTTGATGAAATAATTTCTTTTAATGTTTCAGTGCTGCAGTTCCTGGCCTCGTACGGCTGGTTCCTGGTGGGGGGCGCAGCGGTCACGCTATACATCCTGCACAGGCTTCGTCCCGTGCTGGCCAAGTGGCAACAAGCCCGGGAGGATGCCGAGTACCACAAGAGTGAGCACATATTACATTCAACTAACCACCTTTCTATAGATCCATCTGTTGAACCTTTTCCAACTATACAGAAAAAAAGGCAGGCTGTGCAGAGCATGAAAAGAGCATGCATCGAGTCAGGGGAAATTGTTGAAATAGGAACACCGAATGCACACATGGACACCCTGAGCAAACTGAAAAGCCTCATCTGCTTCTGGACAGAGGTGGGCTGGTTAGAGTGAAGGCTGGCATGGCCCATGCACATTGGACTAAGTGTGGTAACCAGACCAGAAGACCAGATGCAGCTGAAGACCAATATTTTGATTTAAATAGTTTATTCTCATAAAGACAAAAGAGTCACTTACTTGAGAATACAAGATAATGTAATAAACTTATTCTAAGGTCACCGATACAAAACAGTTTAAATTTATTTAGTATTACATATATTGATCACTTATCAATTATCATGATTCTATTCTCAACTAGCAGGATAGTAATATAGTTAGTGAGGAGTTCCTAAAGTTTAGTTTGACAGTTGAGATTTAAAACTGCTGAAAGAGTACATTTTTTATATTATGATGGCAAACTACAGTACGGCCGACGTAACTTGGGGAACCTGAACATGGCTCTGGGAACTTTAGCGCTCACATTCGTAACAGAAAAATTATTTTTTTAAAACCGAAAAAACGAATAAAAATTGACTAATACAGGGACCAAGTACAAATAAGATAAATATTAAAACACTTTGAGACAGAAAGCTACAAAAATAACTTATGAATTAAAGAAACCAACCCAAAAAAAAAACAAGACAAAAACCTTAACAATATAAAAATAAAAACCAACGAAAACTTTTGTCACTGCAAATGCTCATGACAAACAGATTACTACTGCGTACCGAACATTGCCGAATAAGTACGAAGTTTTATGAAGTTACCAAAGAGAGATGTCCAATACGCGTGTCTGAGGGTGTTGTTTAATCGATTTTTAACCGACTTCAAAAAAAGGGGGCGGTTCTCAATTCGGATGTTTGTATTTTTTTTATGTTTGTTCGCGCATAACTTCGTCGCTTGCCAACAGGTTTGATAAATTCTTTCTTTGTTGGAAAGGGTATACTTCCCAAATGGTCCCATAGTCACCAAGTTGGGATCTGATGATGGAATCTTGGCGAAATCGAGGGAACTCCTCAAATATTATAGGCATCTATATAGTGATTTTGGTTTAGATTTATTTCCATCAAGAACTTAAGCATTTACAGTCAAAAAGTAACATTTGATGAAGTGGAACTGATGAAAAAGAACAGAAATGGTCAATGGAACTTCATATTCACATAGATATCACAAGTTAAGCGACTATGACAATATAAATAAATGAATGGTTCTACGTTGAAAATATTATCATCGTAGTGATCTGATGATGATGATGGAGCCGGAAGGTAGGCACTGGAACTCCGTAATTAATCAATGTAACCTAGCCGTGTTTGGACTTATTAGAATTGTCATTAGATGCAATTTGGCTATAAGGTACTATCAAACTGATCTGATGATGGAGCCGGAAGATAGGAGCTACGTCGGCCGAACTGTAAAAAATTGTACTCCTTCATAGGTAATATTCTTTTTAGCATAATTTGTTCGTGTCCTTGGTAGGACACGTAAGCCAGGTCGACGAAGACTGCGTTTAGAAATTTGAAACTTTTTGGTAAATGTTATGTTAGTGTGAATGGTACCATCTATAATCTATGTAATCAAAATGCAAGTGTTATACATGTAAAGTTGTTTTTAGGGTTCCGTAGCCAAATGGCAAAAAATGGAACCCTTATAGATTCGTCATGTCTGTCTGTCTGTCCGTCCGTATGTCACAGCCATTTTTTTCCGAAACTATTTATATAAGAACTGTACTGTTGAAACTTGGTAAGTAGATGTATTCTGTGAACCGCATTAAGATTTTCACACAAAAAAAAGATGGTTCCCCATACTTAGAACTGAACTCAATTTTTTTTTTTCATTTATCCGATATTTGTGGGATATGTATTCAAAAATAATATTGAAGTTTTTAATATCATTATTTTCTAAACTGAATAGTTTGCGCGAGGGAAACTTCAAAAGTGGTAAAATGTGTCCTCCCCTGTAACTTCTAAAATAAGAGAATGATAAAACTAAAAAATATACATGATGTACATTACAATTTACCTTTCAAGTTGGTACGGAACTCTCAGTGCGCGAGTCCGACTCGCACTTGCCCAGTTTTTATATTTATCAACTTTGTGTCTTCAATGATTTTATTATTTTAACCACTAACTTTAGCGTGGAGTTTTACGACCACCTGTCATCATCATCTTCATGCCCTTATCCCGTATTATTTGGGGTCGGCGCAACACGTTTTTTTTCTTCCACTCTGCCCTGTTACTTGTCATGCTATCACTAACTTCCTTTTCTTTCATATCACTCTTCACACAGTCCATCCATCTTTTCTTTGGTCTCCCTCTTCCTCTCCATCCATCCACATGTAAACACATAACTCTTTTAGTAACATTTCCGACCGCCTGTGTACATAATAAAAATGACTCTAGCTTACTATCCTAGCTACTGTTATGTCTTGTAACATTCTGCCTATGACGTTGCAGACCCGGACGTAGCGCTCGCTCGCATGGAGGCCGTGCAGCGCGCACGTGAGCTGCAGCAGCAGAGGCTCCTGGAGGCGTCGCAGAGAGCTCTCGAGCAGCAGAAAGAGGTACAGAAATCAATGAGAAAATGTTATATATAGATCTTAACATTATTTACCACTAAATTGTTCTTGACATTGTTTACCACTAAATGAATTTACGAATTGAATTATTTATATTTTTATTGACTATTTAATAATTGAGAGTTGACTTTTATACCTCAGAGTTGACTTTTATACCTCAGAGTTGACTTTTAAACTTCGGGGTTGGTCTTCAAACCTCGGAGTTGACTTTCAGCAGTAGACAGAAAAGGGAAAAAGTTTGAAGTCTTGTCGAGTTTAGTATGTGGCGTTGTGCAAGCGCTTTATAAATTAAAATATATTCCAAGATAAATAAATCTTTTAATGAACTGTTTTCTTGTATTGCAGCGTGAGGAGCGCAAACGGCAGGAGCTAGTAGAGCGGCTGGAGAAGTACGGCGCCGCAGCCGGCGGACAGCGCCTCGGCAGCGGCGACAAGGGTGATGGTACGTACACACACGCTGCTACATGTACAGATAGACGCCATTGCGAATAACAATCAAGGCCGACTCCGCACTTGCACGAGCCAGCCTTAGTTTTGAATTCTCCTCAAAATTTCCTGATTGCTCGTCACCGAGATCAGAGACTAAGCCAAGGACCATATCCCACAGAGTGTACCAATAGCAAGTAGTTTAAATTTTTTTTTTTTACGTTCTAATATTATGTGTATAGACTTAGGCTTAGGATGCCAATCATTATCTTCGAAGCTCTGTCCAGGTATTCTATTTTGTGGGCGTTAGCTGGGTATCGCAATGCAGCAATAAACAAACTATTCCAGGTCATACAACTGATTTATTATGAAGCAAGCTTTAGGTATTCACTTCACCCAATGAGCCGTGAGACAGTCCCCGAGAATAGACGTTGTTCGCACGGCTGCTGACAGAGGAAATAGCACCGCACGGCAATTTTATCTGCTCGGTTCGTGTAAACGTCAGCCCAAATTCTGTCAAAGTGACATGTGTCACTTTTCTCTTAGCTCGTTCGTTCGTTCTCAAGCTTCCGTACTATTGACTTCACCGACAAAATATATAATATTATGTATATGTCGTGGCCAGATTTTAGAAATTGATCACTTCATGATATGGCCAAGTAAAAGTGAAGAGTAGAGTAGAATATATAAGTCAGTTGACGGGAGCGAAGTCGCGGGCAAAAGCTAGTATATAGAAAAAAAGCATTGGCCTGACCTGCTTACACATCGACGCCCAGCCCAGACCTGACCTAGAACGCTGAAAATTTGCACAGAGGTGAACACAGTTGCACAGAATGTTAATTATTGGACGATTTCGTGACAGACACCCTCATTTTTTGTAGTAGCTCCAAAACACATGATTTTATGTTAATACATTTTTATATAATTTGAAATAATAATAGTAGTGAATATAGTGGTTACAGACCGATTAGCGCGCCGTGCAATGATAATCGACGTCATCATCCCGCATGACGAGAATCTCGTGAAAACTGAGAAAGAGAAACAAATTAAATATCTCGACTTAGCACACGAGATTGTCGACATGTGGAATGTAGACTCGGCTATCATTGTTCCGATTGTCGTGACCGCCAATGGCCTTATAGCCAAAAGCTTCGACGACCATCTGTCGAAGCTGTCGTTGCGCGGCTGGATCAAGATCCTGATACAGAAGGCAGTACTCCTCGATACGGCTCGCATTGTGAGGAGGTTCCTGTCTCTTGAGCCCTAACCATCGGTAGCTTGGACTCTGTCCCGACACCGGCGGACTACTATTTTTTATATTTTTAAATGTTGTTATAATGAATAAAAGTGAGTAAAAGTGAATAATAATATTCCAAAACTATCACTTTACACAAAAAGCCTACAATGCCTTGCGCGTTCAGTATAATAATGTGTTCAGGGCTCTGTTTAGGCTCCCTCAATACTGCAGTGCATCGGTGTTGCTGACGTCAACGTAGATGACTTTTATGCAATTATGCGCAAAAAAGTGGCTTCGGTGGTGCGGCGAGTACGGGGGAGCACGAACAGCATCTTGAGGATGATTGGCGAGAGAACCGACACTGTTCTGTTCACTGAAGTTCATGTGTTGCGATACCATTGAGCCTACTGTGCAGGGGTAGATCATCATCTTCCTGCCCTTGTCCCGTGTTATTTGGGGTCGGCACAACACGTTTTTTTCTTCCACTCTGCCCTGTCACTCGTCATGCTATCACTAACTTCCTTTTCTTTCATATCACTCTTCACACAATCCAACCATCTTTTCTTTGGTCACCCTCTCCCTCTCCATCCATCCACGTGTAAATTCACAACTCTTTTAGTAACATGCGTCTCATCCCCCCTTTTCACATGACCATACCATACATGGGTAGAGTGTCTCTAAATAAATTTATTATTACTGGAATGTTACTAACATTAGTTATAAGTTATAAATGGAATTCCCTGCCGGACTCTGTGTTTCTTGATAGCTACAACTTAGGGGTCTTTAAGTCAAGAGTGAATAGGTTACTTCTAGGCAAGCGTGCTCCATCGTCGACCACATCATCGCTTACCATCAGGTGAGATGGTGGTCAAACGCGAGCCTATCATTGATCACAAAAAAAGCTAATTTCTTGTTCCTAAAAACTTTTTTGGACTGTTTTGTCTGAAATAAAAGATTGCCATTGATTGTGATTGATTGTCATGTTGAGTTGCCATGGCCCACCTGGAAAACTCTAAACAGACTCCGCACCCAAGTTGGGCGCAGCAAAGACAATCTCCACAGATGGGGGTTCTCGGACGGTTCCGATCTTCAGTGCTTGTGCGGCGTCTCTCCGCAGACCATGTCCCACCTTCGATCCTGCATCACGTGCCCTGTTACCTGTTCACGTAGGGACCTAATGACAGCATCAGCGGACGGCACTGCCGTGGCCGAATACTGGGCCATACAAGGAATTTGACTAGTTTTGCCATCGATACGCTAAGAAGAATAAAAGATTTATATTTTTATCATACAATAACTCAAATGACACTAGTTTATCTTTCAACAGACTACATGCCCCTGAGCGCCGGAGCGTCCACCTCCTCCTACCGACCGCCCAAGAAGTCCAAATGTGGAGGCGGCGGCTGCGGCCGATAGACATCCATACAGACACACACACGTCAACATTCATCCCAGGACTACAAGATGCCTGCCTCACAGCCGTCCACACGAAGAATTATTTAAGATATCGTACTCTTATTGCAAAAACCAACTAACTGCAATTTTTACCCAAATTAAAGTTAAATCCATTCATCCATTCGTCTCATCAAGGTGAATCTACAGGTAAAACCAGTTATTAGCGACGACACTTATTTACAAAGATAGCTTCGGCAAAAAGTAAATAACTTACAAATTTGATTGAATATAATAGTAATCTATACTTTAATAAAAATCTGTAGAAGTGAAAATTCTATATATTGAAAATATTAAAAAAATAAATGGCAGGGGGTGTTACTAGACCGACACCGAACACAAAAATGTGATTAAATAATTTTTTTGTCAGTCTGTCTGTTTGTTCAGGCATCACGCAAAAACTACTGGTTCGATTACGATGAAACTTGGTATAATTATTCTTTAATATCCTGGGCCATACTGGGTTTTTATCCCGGAAAAGTATATAAAATAATAAAAAAACAAACTTAATTTTGCGGTTCGATCCCTAGACCCGATTACTGTACCAACCGAAAATAATAAGCTTGTCGTAGGTTACGTCACCCGCAGTGGAGTTCACTAAGGGGTGCTGCACACGGCTAAGATACTGTAATATTTTATCTTAAGATACAATATCGCTCGCCATACAATTCAATGGACTATCACATACGACGAAGATAATAAATAATATTTCATATTTTCGTATCTCAAAAACCTAATAAAACCATTTTCGACTTCTACGCGGACGAAGTCGCGGGCAAAAGCTAGTAACATAATATAATAATACAAAAATGCTGGTGCATTTAGTTGGTTTTTGCAGTAAGGGTACGATATACCCCCAATTTCTGATTTACGTATTTGAAGTCGAGTATTTCTCAAACTCTAGCCTGAAAACCTGTCAATATTAGTGGTGTTTGAGATGTTCTTAACTTAAAATACTCACTTGCTTTATTTACTTATTTTTGAAAGAGTGAAGACTTTTTTCCGCGAGAGAGTTTCCAAATCATCCGACAAAGGATATATCCGACAAAGGACATATCCGACAAAGGATATATCCGACAAAGGATATATCCGACAAACTCTCTCGCGGAAAAAGGTTAAATAAACCTTTTTTGCTTACCGTTGTACCCATTTTGACTTTTATTGTGTTAGAAGCACGATAAATTGTAGGTGTGGTAAAAAAAACTTTATTGTAACCACTTTTTACCCTTGGAGGAACCCTTATAGGATAATTTTGATGTCCGTCCGTCTGTCTGTCAAGACCCTTTATCTCGGGAACGCGTGGAGGTGTTGAGTTGAATTAAAACCATATACTCAGCAAGCTGTGAAAAAATTAAACTTCCAAGTTAATGAAAAAAAAAAAGATTTTAGAGTTTATGTCGCAAAAACGTATATTTCGACACTTTCAAGGGAATCAAAATTCATAGGGTACTTCCCGTTGACCCGGAATCCTGAAAGGCATAAAGCAAGGTCTTACACACACAAATATAGGAATAAATCTGAATACGGTAAATTTGTTACTAAGTCGAAAAAACAAATAAATTGCGATTCGGAAAAATATTTGACATTCCATTCCGGAATTGAACTATTTACATAGGTCAGTTTGTATGGAACCCTTAATGCGCGAGTTCGACTCACACGTGCCCAGTTTTTTTTTACTTTTAATGCCATTCTTATGCCTACGGAATAGAAGTCAAAATCGGTTGAACGAACAGCAAAAAGGGTTAGCAATAACGCGAATAGAGTATATCTCACGCTTTATCGTGAAAAGACCTAAGTCAAAAAAGGCTGTTTGAAAAGTGAACCATAAATTATATGAGTTAAGGTGATTGCTACGGGTTGTTCGTAGCCATTTTCCCGCTAGATGGCGCTGAAGTCAACATTTTCAGTTTTATTTTGTTTTGAGTGTAATTGAAACAATATTAAGTCACAGAAATAGTACAGCGTAAATCGGACATTCCACTTTATCGAAGTTAGTCAAATTATAGTCTCAAAACCCATCTGATTCGCCATTTTTCGAAATACTAATATCTAACTCTGCTTATAGTATCGTTTACACACACATAGACACGAACGACTACTTTAAAATCTAACAACATTTACCAATTACCACTAGATGGCGTGCATTTAAAAGTTATAAGCCTGGTTTCTGTAGAAATTATAATTATGTCTGGGGGAGTACCTGTTATGATTATATTATAAAAATAAAAGGCGGTATTTCAGGTGTAAACTATTTAATTGACCTCTAATTTTGTGAATCAAATGAATGTTAAGAATGCATTATAAGACAGTTTTATTTTATTACCTTTTATTACATTATTTAAAATAACATATATTCCAACTAACAATTATTATACAATTTTCAACTACCAGTTTTTGACTTAGGTCTCTTTATGATCAACCGTGCGTACTTTCAGAAATTTGTGGGTGAGTGTATCTGCCATGTGTTATAGCAATCAATAATCATTATATAAAGTTGTTATCCGATCGTCTCTTATGCCTTATTCCATAGTTTAACACGTTTGTAATAGAACTGTTATAACAAATAATATAATGTTGGTGATGTTAATATAATAATTATCTCAGATTCGATTTTGTACTTAGTGTTAAAATGTGTTGTTGATGCGGAGTTTAATGAAATAAAAATAAATATGAATTGGTTTGATCAGTTGTTTTTTCTTGAATTTGAAATGATGTGCAAATCGTCATTGCGATCGCGACTTTAAGACCTCTTATGTGTCACTTTTTTCAGCCAGCTTTTTTCACATTTTGAAACACTCATCATCTTCCTACCCTTGTCCCATCTTATTTGGGGTCGGCGCAACACGTTTTTTTCTTCCATTCTATCCTGTCAACCGTCATACTATCACTAACTTCCTTTTCTTTCATATCACTCTTCACACAATCCATCCATCTTTTCTTTGGTCTCCCTCTTCCTCTCCACCCATCCACATGTATACTCATAACTCTTTTAGTAACATGCGTTTCATCCCTCCTCTTCACATGACCATACCAAGACAAACGATTCCCTTTAAACTTTTCAGTCACTGGCGTCACTTTCAAACTTCCTCTAATATTTCTCACTTTATACATTCTCGTCACACCACACATCCATCTTAACATTCTCATCTCCGCTACGTGCAAATTTTTTCATCCGTCTTTTTCACAGCCCAACATTCTGACCCATACAGTTACGATTTTACACATAAGAGGTTTTAAAATCGCAACGACGAAATGGAGTTTTGAAAGAAATTTTGAGCGTTTCGCCTCGTCGTTTATACCGTGTACATCGAAGGACTGGAACAACTTGCCTGCTGCGGTCTTTCCGTCCGATTATAATTTAGGTGTCTTCAAGGCTAGAGTGAATAGGCTCTCAATAAACTAGTGC
Organism: Mythimna vitellina; assembly: GCA_949316375.1. NCBI lineage: Eukaryota > Metazoa > Arthropoda > Insecta > Lepidoptera > Noctuidae > Mythimna > Mythimna vitellina. Next base: position 12,328,906 of record OX438713.1, on the reverse strand, counting down.
GCCTCACCATCAAAATTGTTTACCATCAGGTGGGATCGCAGTCAACCATTGGTTTATATAAATTAAAAATAATATTCCACAATTTTGACACAATGCCCTCTAGTCCCAAACTAGAGCGTGTGCTATGGGTACTAGACAACTGATAAACATACTTATTTCTAAATACATACATATCATAGATACATTACACCCGGATACGGAACAAATGATCTTGCTCATCACACAAACGTTTATCTTTGGTGGAAATCGAACCCACGATCTCCTGCACAGCAGTCAGGGCTACCGTATCAGGCGTTTCAATGACACAAAACCTCGGGCTACAGGGGTCCCGACGTTTGCAAAAAATCGTAGCATGTTGCAATGCCACTTGAGTTACGATTCTTCGGGCTATAGGTACCTCTCGGTAAACTTTGTTCTCTTGCGGATACCTTCATTTCTGATGCATTTTCCATTGATGGTAGACAGAACGGAATTAATGGCAGTAAAAAACCGTGTTGAGCGTGTTCTATGTACGGCTGGATGATTTTTTGTCTTTAATTCGGACTCCACAATAGTTCGTTATTACTAACTACGTACTATGTATGTGTCGAGGCAGTGCGGTGTAACGTAAGCGACTGGCGAGCCTTGCGCTCGCGCTCCCATTCGTCAAAATTGCAACTCAGCGAATTGCGGTTCATCATCATCAACATCATTTCAGCCGATAGACGTCCACTGCTGGACATAGGCCTCCCCTAAATGTCGCCACAAAGAACGGTCCTGTCCGTCTCGCATCCATCGGATTCCCGCAACCTTCACCAGGTCATCGGTCCACCTTGTAGAGGGCCTTCCAACATTGCGTCTTCCGATACGCGGTTGCCACTCCAGAACCATTCGGCCCCAACGGCCATCCGTTCTGCGAGCAATGTGCCCTGCCCATTGCCCATTGCGGTTACCAAGCCACATCACAATTCTCCAATAATTTTTTACCTTGTATCTGTTTTTAATACAGTAAAACCACGTACTTACCACGTACGTCGACAAACGAGTTACGCTAACTCGGAATAACTTGGGACGTATGCTAGAAGATAATGAAAGAACACGTGTATTGTGTAGAAAATGAGAAGAATCTAGTAAGTCGATCGGTATGGAGTAGGTATTCCCAGATACCAACTGGATGCTCTCGACGAGTCGAAGCTACAAAGTCTTGAGCATCGACGCCGAGTTACTAGTCTGTCGGTTTTTTTTTCGGAGAGTGTGCGTCGGAATTGCATAGCATAATTCCGCCCGCGCCCGTTCCATCATCGGACCACCAGGCGTATGGCGTTGCGTCACCGGTACATTTTAGACATCCTACCTATACGCACAAAGCATTTTGGGAACTCATTCAATGTTCGTACAGCTATGGAGTGGAATCTTTGCCGGAGTCTGTGTTTCATGATAGCTACAACCTAGGGATCTTTAAGTCAAGAGTGAATGGGTTTCTTCTAGGTAAGCGCGCTTTATCGTCAACCACATCGTCGCTTTTCATGAGATGCAATAGTGGTCAAGCTCAAGCATATCGACACTAAAAAATAATAAACTACACACACACAGGACTCAGGGGAAGGGAGACAGCTGGTTCTACTATAAAAAGAGATCATCACATGTTTAATAGTCACCGCAAGTTCAGAAACTCTAAAGTTTCTTTAAAATGGGCCGCCCATAAAATGTTGAGGTGTGGACAACCACAATTGGTTGGGATGGTGCCAGAGCCCGTGGGAATTATGACAGCAGATGTTTTTAGACGTGGATCAATGTCTATGTGAATCAAGAAAGTTGAACAATTGTCTTTTGATAACGAAGTTGCATTCATCATCATAATTTCAGCCGAAAGACGTCCACTGTTGGACATAGGCCTCCCCCAAGTGTCGCTATAATGACCGATCCTGCAGTTGCATTATCAGCCTTCTAAATGGCTCTTCTGTAAGACCTTCTCCTGTGTGTCAGGTCTAGGCCGTAATGCCCGTAATCCACCACGCAAGCGGCCCAGATTGGCAACCGATTTCGATGCGAGATAGAGTGCATATTTTAGTGCTAGCTATTTGTAGGGTTCTGTACCTCAAAAGGAAAAAAAATGGAACCCTTATGGGATCACTTTGTTGTCCGTCTGTCTATCAGTCTGCCAAAAACTTTTATCTCACGAACGCGTGGAGATATCGAGTCGAAATTAAAACCATATACTCAAGTCTGGAGTCCCTTGAAGCTGTAAATTTAATTTCTGAGTTTAAGAAAAAAAAAAGATACGGTCGTTTATGTCGCAAAAAACGTTTATTTCGACACTCAAATGAATCAAAATTCATAGGGTACTTCCCGTTGACCTAGAATCCTGTGGTATGAAGCAAGGTCTTATAGCACAAGTATAGGAAAAAATCTGAAAACTGTAGTTACGTCACAAAAAAAAAAAAATTTTTTGCGATTCGGAAAAATCTGCGGAAATTTGGAACTGTTTTCATATGTAAGTTTGTGCGGAACCCTCAGTGTGCGAGTCCGACTCGAACCCTAGGCTGTATCATAGGTGCGTTCACAAACATGGACACACATGTACCAGACCTGGAACAAGTATTAGTAAGATTCAAAGCATTTTATTGCAACTAAACCACTTTTGAAATGTCAAGAAGTCAGTTAGAAAAAATGATACTAATTGCACATTCCAAAGCGTAGATCTCTATGGAGAAGAACGTGCAAAAAACTCCATGGACACTTTTAAAAAATATTATGAGTTACATTAATCTCGGTTACATATTTCTTGTTGCTTCTAATATGTGACCACAATTTATTTAGAAGCACTTTTACAACGTTACAGAGGATGTCCAAGGCATTGTACAGTAGAAACTTACAAACTAAAAAAATACATTTAATAATAAAAAACTTTTTACAAAAAAAAGATAACCGACTTCACTAAAAAGATCAAAATAACTTTAATTTCGGAAGGTGGTGTTTCTCGGTATTATTTGTATATTATTTAACACCAACTTCCGAAATTAAAGTTATTTTGATCCTTTTAGTGTTTTTTTAGTGAAGTCGGTTATCTTTTTTTTGTAAAAAGTTTTTTATTTCACACTTTTTAGTTGGGATACACTTATAAACAGAGTGTCTATTTCTCATGACAATTCCAATTAATCCAAACACTACTAGGTTACATTGTTTTATTATGAAGTTCCTGTGTCCTTCCACCTTCCGGCTCCTTCATCAGATCAGTTCGATAGTACCTTATAGCCAAAGTGCATTTCATGACAATTCTAATAAGCCTAAACACGGCTAGGTTACATTGATTAATGACGGAGTTCCAGTGTCTACCTTCTGGCTCCATCAACATCATCAGATCAATTTGGTGATACCATTTTCAACGGAACTATTCAGAACCATTAATTTATTTGTATTATCATAGTCGCTTAACTATCTCCATTGTGATATCTATGCGAGTATGAAGTTTCGTTGACCATTTCTGATCTTCATCATCAGTTCCCCTTCATCAAATGTTACTTTTTTACTGTAAATGCTTAAGTTCTCGATGAAAATACCAAAATCACTATGCAGTTGCCTATAATATTTGATGAGTTCCCTCGATTTCACCAAGATTCCATCATCAGATCCTGACTTGGTGACTATGGGACCATTTGGGAAGTATACCCTTTCTAATAAAAAAATAATTTTTCATATCGGTTGGCAAGCGACGAAGTTATGCCCGAACAAACATAAAAAAAAAATACAAACACCTCCTTATTTAGAAGTCGGTTAAAAACAATAATAACCTAATAACAAATCCAAACACATTGAAGAAAAAAAAACTAACATATAATACAATTTACTATCTACAATGTAGATAAGTAATAATAATAGCGGTATTAGTTACTCCTGTCTTCGGCTTGAACTCTTCGTAGGCTCGCAGCAAGCGCGTCGTCTTTTCACACAAATAACTACATACTCGCTGGATAGATGGCGCCACTTCAATGCTACGTGAGTCGTGAGCGACTGAAATAAACAGAAGAAAGTAGAACAGGAAGGACCACATCAATGAATACTGTTAGTATACCTTATCGAATACTTAAATAACTAATACGTTTAAGGGGTGCTATGATCATCACCTATCCGGCGATATCTACTTTTTTTATAGGTGGTAAATCACCCAATGACTTCTCCCGACTAGTGTAGGGTGGGAGAGCGTGACAGACTTTTACTGACTAAAATCCACTCCTATGTTCCTTTAACTGGGGCCCTACATTTTCGCTGATATCTTGAGGCGCGCGTGGAACTCTACGCGCCGTCAACGACTTGGGCTCGGTCCAAGCGGCCGGACCATACTCCTCGTTCGCAAGCCTACGCCTACGGTGGCTGAAAACCGGGGTCGCGCGCCTCCGGGATCCCGATCCCGGAGGCGTGAGGAAGTCCGGTCCCTCACGAATTAGGTGCAGGACCCTGCGTCAGGCAAAAGGTAAGGATGCTATGACGTCTTTCCAGCCACTTCTCAAAGAGAAGACTTACCTCCATGGTTATGGCATGCGCTGGGTTGCGAATATCACTGATGCCATATCGCCATGACATCCCACCGGAACTCTGTCCGCCATGCCGCGACTTATCTTGGCAGCGGAATTTCGCCCCGGCAAAGTATCTCATTATACCCTAATCGTGCATACGTGCAACGACTTCTGCCTCCAGATCCCACGGCGGCAGGCCGGTAAGGAGGCCCGCTGCTCAGCGTGAGACCGTGTGGTATCCCAGCACCATCCGGATGGCCATGACCCTCTGGCATGTGTTCAGCTTAGCAGCCGGACTCTTTCGCGGACCGAACGATACACGCGTAGAGCCTCAGGCAGGACCTATCAGGGTGAACGTACCTAGGGTACTAAATGCATAATGAATGATGGCTGTAGTGGGGCCTGAAAGTAGCATGCTGCAACGGATCTTGTAAAATGCAGCACAGGTATGAAAATAGAAGAAAAAAATATTTTTTAGAGTATGTAACCACTTTCTTTATAGCCGTGAAATATGTTTATTGTGTTGAAGAAAAGCACTCGCTACCTACCTTAGATTGTATGTTCTGGTATTCAAGTTCGATATACCTAGATACTAAATCCATATATTATGTAGTAGGTATGCACCTAACCTATGTGGTAACGGCCATGACTAAGAGTAGTGGCGGCCGGTTCAAACCCAGCCAGGCGCATTGCTTTGTGTAATTTATTTCATCACCACTGCCCTCAAAACGGTGAAGGAAAACATCGTGAGGAAACCGGCATATCCTAGAACCAAAAAATTCGAAGACATGTGACATTCACCAACCCGCACTGGGCCCGCGTGGTGGATTACGGCCCATTCTCTCTCCTAGAGAGAAGGCCTGAGTCCCAGCAGTGGTAACATTAAAAGGCTGATAATGATCTGCTTCTGCTATGCACCTAGACTTTATCTAAATGAGCAGTAAACAAAACATCGAATACTAAACTTTAACACAAAAGAAATAACGTCAATAGTCCATGAATGCTATGAACCAATGACTGTTGTGAATTCAATTAGTGAGTGCAACAATAATGAAACAATAAATCAATAATGATCAAGACATTGTTCGTAATCGTCGGATTGCTGAAACTGCTGTACAACTAGACAGCTTGAAGCGATGTTACAGTATTTATGTTGCTACTTAATGATCGGAAGCGACGGCCGGCCGAGCCCAAGTGCAGGCGGCCGTCGAAGACACTTACTACATACAGTTGGTTTATTACCAAATCGTATTATTTATGCTTACATGTTTCTTTAGGTTTCAAGGGCCTTTTACACAGATGGTCTGAAAAGTTTCCGCCCAAAAATACCTACTAGAATTTTCTTTTCCTACATTCAGAGGCGGATCGTGAAATTGTTGGACTCTGGGCTAACACTACTTGGGGGCCCAATGGAACAAGAGATCACGAGTTACTATAGCTAACTTGAAAGTCTAAATATCCTTCGTCTTGTGGTTTTCTGTAAGAGATTGCCCTGTGCGAGAAGACCGCCGACTGAACACTTAGTTTTTGTAAAAGTGTATCATTGTAGATTGTTTTTAATGAGAACTAGGGGCCCTTTATATCCCTGGGGCCCTGGGCTGCAGCCCATTTAGCCATTAAGTAGATCCGGCCGTGCCTACATTGTCTTCTCACACCACCTCCTATGCTCCAGTGCGTGTTGCCAGTAATGACATATGGCTCTGAAACGTGGTCGCTTACAATGGGCCTCATCAGAAGACTCAAAGTCACCCAAAAGGCAATGGAAAGGGCTATGCTCGGAGTTTCTTTGCGTGATCAAATCAGGAATGAGGATATCCGCAGGAGAACCAAGGTCACCGGCATAGCACGAAGAATCGCCAAACTTAAGTGGCAATGGGCAGGGCACATTGCTCGCAGAACGGATGGCCGTTGGGGCCGAAAGGTTCTGGAATTACCGTACCGGAAGACGTAGCGTTGGAAGGCCTCCTACAAGGTGGAACGATGACCTAGTAACGGTTGCGGGAGTACGATGGATGCGAGACGCACAGGACCGTTCATTGTGGCGGCACTTGGGGAGGCCTATGTCCAGCAGTGGACGTCTTTTGGCTGAAATGATGATGATGACATTGTCTTCTTGTGACTCTACTCACTTCTCCCAGGTTATAGAGATGGGGTCATCTATCTCTAAACCTTTCAAATAGTAATCGGTGTTATTATCTGCAATATATAATTGTTCACTAAGGTGTTTGCCTCCTCATATGATGAAAATCTCTATCCTCCGAATGCTCCACACGTGCCTCAGGGAGATGTCAGCAAATCGTAGGGGTCCAGCATGGTCGAAGCCTACTGGGGCCATGAGTAGTGTGAAAACGAAACCTGGGGCCCTGGGACGAAGGCAACGAAGGAACAGGAGTGGGTTTTTAGTCAGTAAAAGTCTGACACTATCTCTCGCTCCGCCCAAGAGCGAGATTTGTCATAAGATGATTTTCCCACCGAATAAAAAAAAAACCTCCGAACGCAATTATTAGATGAGGGAACAAAACAGAAGTCGCTTGTGGCTAGATCTGGTGAGTCAGGCAGTTGGTCAAGCAGTTCAAACTGTAAGTCGTGGTTTTTCGCCATGGCAACTGCTGAGGTATGAGACGGCGCGTTGTCTTGGTTGAAAAAGTGAAACAGGATTTTCTTTTCCTGCGTCTCACATCGACTCACTCAAATGACTGTCCAATAACATAAAATGGTTGAAACTTTGGTGGGTAACTATGAAAAGATTTATTTATTTATTCACAAGTACTTGTACAACGTTACAGAGCATGTCCAAGGCGTTGTACAGTAGAAACTTACAAACTAAAAAAATACATTTAACAAAAACAATAATAACCTAATACCAAATCTATACACATTGAAGAAAAAAAAAACTAATTAACTAACAAATAATTTAGAAATAAAAAGAAAATACATATACTTTATCCTTCAAAACAAATGTAACAATGTTAACTTATTTTTTATCCATCTTCTCACAACACCTTAGACATTCACGACACACATCTGTCCATCTCCCAGCAAACAAGTCACACTCCGGTGTTAGAGTCAGCATTAAGAGAAGAGCATTAAGCACAGAAAGATGAATACAAATACAAATACAAATACAAAAACTTTATTTGTGTACACAGGTACAATTTAGTTCTTACAAAATGTGTTAGTGTCTCTGTGTTCTACCACAAAGTGGCATACAAATATTATTTAAATAAAATATTAGTTACTATCTAATATTTACAAAAGATACATATTTACTTTATTTATTACATGCCCACTCATTTTCCTTTTTACTTTATATAGGTACTATTCACATGATTATGTTATTTCTTAAAATATGGATACTTTATTTCATAACAAAACTAAAATTAACTTACTGGTGTAGCTTACCTGTACCTATGAGATAAAGTGTAGTTGTCAGTCTCATAATCCGACAGGAATTCATTTACTGAGTAATATGTATTCTTGATCAAAAATAATTTTAATTCCTTTTTAAATATTTTTGGATCTCTTGTTTCTCTTACAGATTTTGGTATTTTGTTATATATTTTTGGTGCCATGCCAAGAATATTTTTGAGATGTACAAGTACATTCACTACGTTTTATAGACGAGTCAGCTGTCTTCACATTGAGGTCGGAAACTTTGCAGACTACTCTCGCACAAGTACCTACTTACACTTTTTTTACTGTTAGTAAGTGACAATGTCACTCTTGACTTAAAGATCAATACGTTGTAACTATCAGGAAGTACATCCTGTTGGTCTAGTGGTTAGTGGCCCTGACTGCTATGCCAGAGGTCGTGGGTTCGATTCCCACCCAGGACAAATTTTTGTGTGATGAGCACGATCATTTGTTCTGTGTCTGGGTGTAATTTATCTATAATATGTATTTATTTAGAAATGTATAAGTATGTTTATCAGTTGTCTAGTACTCATAACACAAGCTCTGCTTAGCTTGAGACTAGATGGCGTTGTGTGATGGTTGTGGAATATTATTATTATTACATTCACTCCAATGACTTCTGTCAGGCTTTTACTGACTAAAACCACCCCAGACCCCGGGGTTCCCTTTCACAAGTGAACCCATGGCCCTAGTAGGCTTCGATTCTCTTGAACCCCTACGATTCAGTTGTAAGGGTACGTTTCCACTGGGAGCTGGGTGGAGTGGAGAGGAGGGGACCGTGAATTGGCCAATCACAGTGCTCAAAATCTCCACTTCGCATCAGTGGAAGCAGTGTAAGAGTAAAGAGGAGCTGATTGTAGTTACAAATATAAGAAATGAAAATGCGGCTTCGAGTCGGACAGAACGGAGTCGGGTGCCGAGCGGAGAGCACGAAGCGGAGGGAAGCCGAAATTCACTCCGTCGACCTCTGCTTCAATGATTTATAATATTTTTACGCCACCTATGCACTTGCAGGAAAACATCGTGAGGAAACCGGCATCTCCTAGAACCAAAAATTCGAAGACATGTGACATCCACAAACACGCACTGGGCCCGCGTGGTGGATTACGGCCCATTCCCTCTCCTAGAGAGGAAGCCTGAGTCCCAACAGTGGGAATATTATAAGGCCGACTATGCTATGCTATGCTATGCAGCTGCTCGATAATGCCCTTTTATATAGCAAACAACTTTCACTTAAAACAAGTAATTCTGTCCCTAGGGAGATAATGTAGTATGGAAAATTCCTAGGGAATAATGAGATTTGAATTTGGAACGTCAAACACCATTATTTTGAAAAAAAAACATAAGTAAATTAAAATGAACGTGTCAAACAAGTTTAAAAAAAAATCAAACTGGACACAAACGAAAAAAAAAGAATAAATTGTGGTTACTGACGAGTCTCTAAAAAGAAGTAATAAGAGAGAGAGTGGTATAGAAAATTTAAACTATAGAATCTTAGATTTGTGAATTTTGTTTGTTTCAAATCTCAAAACATATCGAGTGACAATTAAGATTAACTTGTCATTTATTTATCTAATATATAATTTGTTTTAGTAAATTGTCTTCTAATTATTTCACAGATGGTGCAAAAAGTAGAGTATCCAACATAAGGATAAAGCTGTCTTTATCTTAGGCGGCTTGAATTCCTTACTTCACTCAGGTTTCCATATTAACTCCCTCGCAATCCTCGGGAGTTAATTATATAAATCCCTCACTGTCGTTCGGGATTAAAATTTTGCAACCTTCGTTTCGTTCGGAATTCAACATGCCGTTAAAAACATTGCTTTATCTTCTAGTCACATATGCTACTATTATTTTGAAAATAAATAGTTTCCTATATGACTAACCTGAGAAGAAACACCGAAACAAACTCAGGGGTCTCGTTTTAAAGTCGATACATCAAAAATTTTGTGTTCAAATCATATGAGAACCATATGATTTGAACACATGGTCTTTTGAGGAAAGAACCACACAGATTTGAGTGTACCTGGAATGGAAACACTTGTATTCTTCACTGCTCTTCTCTACTCCACTCCGTTTCAATGGAAACTCACCACAATGGCCGACACGTGACGCGCGGCGCTCGCTCACAATTGATCGGCTTGATTCATTTAATTGATTACATGCTAGCGTATAGTTAGGTGGCACATCATTTTGTACACTTACGTCGTTGATGACATGCATATGATTACAATATACTAGCTTTTGCTCCCGGCTTCACCCGCGTACATAAAATATAGCCTATGTTATGGAATAAAGCAGCTTTCTATCGGTGAAAAAAATTTTGCAGTCGGACCAGTACTTTCAGAGATTACCTCCTACAAACAAAAGGCTAGAGCTTATAGGATGGACCAATCGATTTTACGTTAGAAATGTAAATCGCATGCTCACTAATTAGAAATACAATTTTTTTTGAAATACTTATATTTTTAGTATTTGTTCTTTATGGAAAGACTAGCTCCTGCCAGCGGCTTCGCCTGCGTGAAAATAGATTTCTCCATACCAATTTGGACCCCCGATTCATCCACTTAGGGGGTGAATTTTAGAAAATCCTTTCTTAGTGCTCGCCTGCGTCGTAAATGGAAACCTTGTGCAAAATTTCACGTTCTTAGTCCCAGTAGTTTCGGCTGTGCGTTGATATGTCAGTCAGTAAGTTTCTGCTTTTAATATATATAGATAAAGGTCTACGTAATTAAAACAAAATAGTCGTTAAACTTCACTGGTTTCCAAAATAGGTATGAAGTCAATGCTTTTTCTTGCTTTTTAGGGTTCCGTACCTCAAAAGGAAAAAAACCGGGAAAAAGGAAAAAAACAACTGCGCGTTCCGTACAAACTTACCTATGAAAACAATTCAATTCCCGAATTGAGTTCAGAAGATTTTTCCGAATCACAAAAAAAGTTTTTGTGAAGTAACTACCTTTAACTTTGAGGTACGGAACCCTAAAAACGGAACCCTTATAGGATCACTTTGTTGTCCGTCTGTCTGTTAGTCACGAACCCTTTATTTCGTGAACGCGTAGAAGCATGAGTTGAAATTTAAATCATATACTCAGGTTTGCAATCCCTTGACGGTGTGAAAAAAAAACAGATTTCTAAGTTAATGACAAAAAAAGATACGGTCGTTTATGTCGCAAAAGACATATATTTCGACACTCTCAAGGAAATCAAGATTCAACTGCCCGTTGTTTTACAATCCAGAAATTTGGCTTAAAACAAGGTATTATAGCATAAATATAGGAATAAATATGAAAATAGTAAATTTGTCGTTACGACACAAAAAACAATAGCAATTCGGAAAAATCTTCGAGACTCCATTCAGGAACTGAACCATTTACAGTAAGTTTGTACGGAACCCTCAGAGCGCGAGTCCGACTCGCATTTGCTTAGTTTTTCTTGTTTCTAACAAAATATTTTGTATTTATCGAATGTTGTCGAAAGGAAAGTATTCCGTCATTTCAGTTTTGCGAGCAAGAGTAATATTGAAGTGAAGAAGATAGGTAACTTCTCAACAGACAGAACACAAATCGATTAACATTCAAAACCAAAGTTCGCGAGCTAATTCGTAAGAAGTTGGCAGTAGTGTCATCACAGCGTTAATGTTTTCAAATTGTCGATTTTAACCAATTGTTTGACTTTATTGGTGTAGACATATATTTGTAGATAGTTTATTAATTTGTGTATGTATTGTATAATTGTATGATGTTTATGGTATATTAGTATATCTATTCTTGTACCTATTCGCCTTTTCTCTCTCTTTTATTGCACCTACCACTATTTATCTCTGCATCACCCTAAGGTTGACTGGTAGAAAATGCCTAAGGCATTAAGTCCGCCGCTGTACGTTTGTGCATAAAGTATTAAATAAATAAATAAATAAAACACAGGGATTCTGCCTTTCAAATACAAATCATTTATTTGTTTGAGTATGGGTAAAACATGAGATATACAAATATTACAGAGCGAGAGCAGTGGTGGCTGAGCGAGAGCAGTGGTGGCCGAGCGAGAGCAGTGGTGGCGAGCGAGAGCAGTGGTGGCGAGCGAGAGCAGTGGTGGCGAGCGAGAGCAGTGGTGGCCGAACGAGAGCAGTGGTGGCCGAGCGAGAGCAGTGGTGGCCGAGCGAGAGCAGTGGTGGCGAGCGAGAGCAGTGGTGGCCGAGCCAGAGCAGTGGTGGCCGAGCGAGAGCAGTGGTGGCCGAGCGAGAGCAGTGGTGGCCGAGCGAGAGCAGTGGTGGCGAGCGAGAGCAGTGGTGGCCGAGCCAGAGCAGTGGTGGCCGAGCGAGAGCAGTGGTGGTAATTTGTTTCATCACCACTGCCCTCAAAACGGTGAAGGAAAACATCGTGAGGAAACCGGAATGTCCTAGAACCAAAAATTCGCAAACATGTGACATTCACCAACCTGCACTGGACCCGCGTGGTGGATTACGGCCCATTCCCTCTCCTAGAGAGGAGGCCTGAGTCCCAACAGTGGGAACATTAAAAGGCTGATTATGTTATAATGCTATGAGATACATTTTTAAATTTATTTTTAAAGGTGATTAAGTTATTTGCTTTTTTATAGATTTGGGTATCTTATTATATATTCTAGGGCCCATACAAAATTCAACCTGCGTTGTAACGTTAATTCGAATCGATCAGTAAATCAACAAAAAAAAAGTGACGTAAATTCTTTGGCAGTGAAAGATCCTCCATGTATACTAGTGTTGTGTGGCGTCCCGATTTGCGCGGGATATTCTGATTTTCAGGTGTCTGGAGACGCGTCCAGATTTTCGCCTGATTGGGACGTTAAATGTGCCGAAACCATTATAATTACCAAAGATTAACATGCATACACATCACTATACCTAGTGTGACAAAGCGTTCCAAATAATACTAGCCTGAAAGGGCTGCGGGGATGTTTGAGTGACCCTGGGATGTAAAGGGAATCTGAAGGACCATAAGTTCTGTTGGGGCACAGCAGGGTCGAAGTCTACTGGGGCCAAGGGTCTTCTTCTATTCTGAAAGGAAGACTCGGCCCCGGTACGAAAGGCAACGAAGGAACAGGAGCAAGTTTTTAGTCAGTAAAAGTGTGACACTATTTCCCGCAACAAGGGCGGGGGATGTCTTTCCACCGCCAAAAAAGGTCTATAAGTTCAATTGATAAATAGAAATGTTAATATTTGCATGTTGAATGGTAAAATGTGGCTAAGCTATAATGTAATCATAAAAACTATTGTGTACCCATATTTGCAAAATAAAATTCCATTCTATTCCATTCTATTCTATTCTATTCTATTCTATTCTATTCTATACTATTCTATTCTATTCTATGCTATTCTATTCTATTCTATTCTATTCTATTCTATTCTGCTTTATTCTACTCTATTCTGAGTATTCCTGAAAAAAATATTATTTTTGTTTTGATCTAAAACCCTGAATCCCGATTTGTTTTAACATCTGCCCCGATTTTGGCAGCACTAACGTATATCCACCGACATATAGGTACTTTGGTTTACCTTGTTCGTAAACCTGAGCTTCATGAAAATTAAAACGAAATAATTTCCTGTAGGTACAAATGTTCATCTCAATTTCGCATGTACCAGGGAAGCAGTGGGTGGAGGATGTCGACACAGCGCACACTAGGAAGCCTTTTAACTCAGCAATAAACAAACTCATTCATTCCTTCGCCACTGCTCGGAGCTCGTCACCAGTACACGTAGGTGCAGGGGCGTAGCGTGGATAATTCAGACGTGGGCAAAAGCCCATCAACGAGGACTTTTTCTTTCATGAATTAAAAAAATATAGGTACACGAAAAGTAGGTAACCCTCGCTTTTAAAGAATCGTCGCTCGCGCGAGGTCCATTTGAGTGCGAGGCCTTGGGCGAGGAGGCACTTCGCCCACGCCTAGCTACGTAACCGCGCATTGTGTCGCCCTATAATTGGGCAACACGGTTGAGGAAGGGTGGTTGGCAACGTGGCCTTATCGATCTAGTTCCAGGAGCTACTTGCCAATAGTAGTGAAACAGGCGCTCCGGGAAGTGTTTTTTTTTTCCGGTGGGAAATTCATCTTATGACATCCCCCGTTCTTGGGCGGGGCGGGAGATAGTGTCAGACTTTTTTACTGACTAAAAACCCTCTCCTGTTCCTTCGTTGCCTTTCGTACCAGGGCCGAGTCTTCCTTTCAGAATCAGATCCTTGGCTCCTGTAGGCTTCGACCCTGCTGGGCCCCTACAGTTGCTGAGATCTCCTTGAGGCGCGCGTGGAACAATACGCGCCATCGGTAACTTGGACTCGGTCCGGACGGTTATCGGACGGTCGGACGGCGAGCCACTCATTGCTCGCCGTCCACAAACCCGCGCCTACGGTGGCCGGTAATCGGGATTGGAGTCCTGGCGGGCGTGAGGACCGCTGCCTCACGCGGTCAGCCGCCTCCTTTGCCAAGCGGGGCACACCTCTACTGTGTGCTCCACCATGTCCTCCGGGCGGTCTACGCAATGGTGACACTCGGGCGTTTCTTCCGCACGAATCACTCCGGGGAGTTTTAGCATTCCATGGAGCAAAATAACCAAAATGACCTGCGGGGTTACCATGACGTTCAAAGTAAGATTGTTTCATTCTTATTTCAGTGTGGGTAAGAGACAGAGCTATACAGGTTGTCTAGCGCCATCTCTTACCCACACTGGAAATAAGTTTTTTTTTTTAAATTATATAAACCGGTGCTTGACTGCGATCCCACCTGATGGTAAGCGGAGATGCACTCATTGATGGTCAGGCGCACAAGTTTATTAAGAGCCTATTCACTCTAGCCTTGAAGACACCTAAATTATAGTTGGACGGGAAGACCGTAGCAGGCAAATTGTTCCAGTCCTTCGATGTACACGGTATAAACGACGAAGCGAAACGCTTAGTCCGGACCGTTGAAGTTTCAACAACGTAAGAGTGGATACTCGCCGTTCGTCGGGTTGTCCGATGGTAGAAAGGAGATGGTGGAGTCAAGTCATGCAATTCCCGCGCACACTCTCCAAAATGTAACAACCTTACTTTAAACGTCATGGTACAGGTCCTGGTTATTGGGCTCCATGTAGCATTCATTGATCTGTTTGTGAACGTGGCTTGTAACATCACCGTACGTTGAGTTTTTGGTTTTAGGTGAGAAATCATCGAATGACTTCTTTCGGGCGGAGCGAAAGAGCATGTCAAACTTTTAGTAATCTCAGTTTAGTTGTTTGGTTGGTGGCTAGGTCAGCGTTTGGTGGTTTTACTGGTATCTGGTTGGTGTTTGTGTTGCAACAGAACTCTGCTTCTGCTTTCGCTTCTGCAGAAGTCCCGCAAGCTTTTTCACTTCCATTTCCACTTCTGTTTCGGCAAAATTTATAACAGAACTCTAAACGGAAGATTACAGCAAGGTGCGCGGGGGTGGGGGGCGCGAGGACGACTGGACACCGGAAGAGGCGGTGACGATACATAAACGTGTCGCAACGAGTTTCTTTATTATTATATTCTTTGGTTCGCGCCTCGTGACGTGATTACAACGTAAACATTTTATTGTTTAAAAAAAAAAAATTGTGCCTTTTCTTCACAGTATTAACACTGGATCACTTCCGCATCCGCATCCGCAAAGATTTACTTTTGACATCTGTTTCCGTTTCCGCTTCCGTTAACACACTTCTGTTGCATCACTAGTGGTTAGGTTAGTGGTTACGTTAATGGTCCAAGTTCGACGGATTAGGGGACATCCGTCGGCCCATCAATCTGGACCCAAGATGGTGGGCGTTGTATTCCACCAGTTGCAGTTGCTATTTTAATATCTATACTTAGTTTTTACTTTATTTACATTGTTCTCACATGATAGCGACAAGAAACATGTAACAGATATATTTGTAATTACAAAACATGATTGAAAAGAGTGTCCATGGAGTTTCTTGCACATTCTTCTCCATAGAGATCTACGCTTTGGAATGTGCAATTAGCATCATTTTTTCTAACTCACTGACTTCTTGACATTTGAAAAGTGCTTGTAAATGGTTTAATTGAAATAAAATGCTTTGACTTTGACTTTGACCACGCGCGCCTCTGTTAGGTGTATAGGAAAGCCACTATCCTAAACGGGAGGAGACCCACAAGGATCGGGTCACCACTAGTCCGGGGCAGCGGCAGTTAAACTGCACCCACAGCTCCCGACACAAGTGTACGAGGGAACACTGGGGTGGTCTTAGTCTGACAGACCCCACCAGGTGGCCCCCAGGGCGGAGGACATCCATGAGGATTTCCATCCCGTAAAAAAAGAGGTTAGGTTGATGGTTGGTGGTTGGTGGTGCTGATATTGGTTGATCGAGTGTCCGTGTAGGCCTCATCATCATCTTCCTGCCCTTGTCCCATCTTATTTGGGGTCGGCGCAACACGTTTTTTTCTTCCATTCTATCCTGTCAACCGTCATACTATCACTAACTTCCTTTTCTTTCATATCACTGTTCACACAATCCATCCATCTTTTCTTTGCCCTCCCTCTCCCTCTCCACCTATCCACATGTATACTCATAACTCTTTTAGTAACATGTGTCTCATCCCTCCAATTTACATGACCATACCAAGACAAACGATTCCCCTTCAACTTTTCAGTCACTGGCGCCACTTTCAAACTTTCTCTAATATATTCATTTCTCATTTCCGTGTAGGCCTATGTGAAATAAATAATTTTGAGTTTGGTAAAAGAAAGCAAGGGAGACAAAAATGAGATGGCGTGATATATTTACCCAACGTTGTGGACCAAACTGGATGCTGGAAGCGCGCGATAGGAAAGGGTGGAGCGAGTTAGGGGAGGCCCACGCTGTAGAGGAGACCGCTATGAATAGTGATAACAAACCTGAGTAGAAGAAACAAAGACACAAACCAGCACATTAACATTTACATATATTTATTTAATTTACACAATGCTTAATCGCTGACCGAGGTAACTGCAATAAATAATTTTCAACCACAAAGTCAGCCAACATGGTTTCATAATATTTTAAATCTATTGACACAAATACAATTTATTTTTAATATGGAATCTATCAATACATAAAACACTTAACATATATACACTAACTTATATATACACTTAAATAAAAAATCTAAAAGCTAAAATATGGCGTCAAAAATCTCTTCCTCATCGCTGTCGACTGGAAGTGTGCCCAAAAGGGTGGCAGCATTGCCACGTTGTATGGCAATGCTTAATCTCTGACCGAGGTAAAAGCCAGCCCTTGGGTCACGCGAAGTGTCTACTAAGCGTTTGGATAGTTCTTTGAACAGCTTATGAGCACTCGGACCCCACGGCCCAAGAGTTTCAATCCCAAACGGCTCAAAAATATAACTGCCGACGAGGTTGTTATATTTTACTTCGGTCAGAGATTAAGCATTGCCATACAACGTGGCAATGCCGCCAGCCTTTTGGGCACACTTCCAGTCGACAGCGACGCGGAGAGGAGTTCTTTGACGCCATATTTTAGATTTTTTATTTAAGTATACATATGTTAAGTGTTTTATGTATTCATTTTACCACTGTACATGAAGTTTAAATTTACACATAGTACTTATACATTGATAATAAGTATATAACTGCATTTCACTCTCAATAAGATTCACTTGAAAACCAGCGTCAGGCAACTAGCACTGATTGCCATATAGTTGTCTGGCATTTTTGAGCTGAATTGGACCTATTTGGTGCAGCAGTGAGACACACATTGCGTCAGTGTTTTTTTCTTTGTAATCTTAAATTTGGTTTTTACAGCGTGTGTATCCATGCGTGCCAAATATATTATTTTTCTTTTTTTCTTTTATTTCTTTCTTAAACGAAGAATCGAGATTATGTAAATAGATTGAGAGGAAGAACAGATTTAAATAATTTTTAATGGTTTTCATAACTAAATAAGTTATTCGTTTCCGTAAAACCAACCTTGGCCTCAACTCACCCTTGCTGCGAATGGGTAAAAAACAAAATAGTTTTTACAAATCCTTTGACACGGATTTTCACGGTGTCTCACTCAACAAGTTTAGGACAGCAGTCTCGGAGATATGAGCTTGTACAAACCGTTTAATTATATGTTATTATATTATATATATGTCCACCGTTACGTTGTTGAAACTTCAACGGTCCGGACTATGCGTTTCGCTTCGTCGTTTATACGGCGTACATCGGAGGACTGGAACAATTTGTCTGCTGCGGTCTTCCCGTCCAACTATAATTTAGGTGTCTTCAAGGCTAGAGTGAATAGGCTCTTAATAAACTAGTGCGCCTCACCATTAATGATTGCATCTCTGCTTACCATCAGATGGGATCGCAGTCAAGCACTGGTTTATACCAATTAAAAAAAAATGTTAATTATATAAATTTCTATGCTATATACTCCATCCTGTTTTTTTTTTCTAATGATCTATTTTTCTTTACTTTTTATAATCGTGAATGTGTTTACTTTTCCATTTTGTATATTAAATTGTGGAATCTTTATCTATACTTATAATAAATCTGTAGAAGTGAAAATTCTGTACATTGAAAATATCAAAAAAAATAAATGGCAGGGGGTGTTACTAGACCGACACCGAACCCAAAAACGTGATTAAAAAAAAAATTGTCTGTCTGTCTGTTTGTTCAGGCATCACGCAAAAACTACCGGTTCGATTACGATGAAACTTGGTATAATTATTCTTTAATATCCTGGGCACTACACTTTTTATCCCGGAAAAGTATATACATTAAAAAACAAACTTAACTTTGCGGTTCGATCTCTAGACCCGATTACTGTACCAACCGAATATAATAAGTTTGTCGTAGATTACGTCACCCACAGTGGAGTTCACCAATGAGCGCTGCACACGGCTAAGATCTTAAGATACAATATCGCTCGCCATACAATTCAATGGACTATCACACAGGACGAAAATAATAAATAATATTTCATATTTTCGCATCTCAAAAAACCTAATAAAACCATTTTCGACTTCTACGACGAAGTCGAGGGCAACAGCTAGTAATAAATAAATAAATAAAATTATAAGTGATGGAATAAAGGGCATTTTTATTTTTTATTTTATTTTATATATATAGGCCACGAGCTCCTCGCTAATTGGTACTCTTCAAGCATCAATCTGTATGGCAGTACATCCGTGAGTGAACCAGTTACATAGACCTCCGGCCCGCGCTGCTCCCCGGGGACGCGCGCTCTGTATTTATGAAGATACGAGCTATTTATCGACACAGTTGTCGATATGTTACACTAGATTAACAGCCCGGGGCGAAACATTCGTCATTTCAGCCTGAAATTGACCTACAGATGATAAAAAGCTACTGTCAAACGTGGGCCTGTAGCCCGGGCCGCAGGTAACAGAACCAGTGTAAGCAGGTCTTTTAGTCTATTGAATCTTCGTTTCTTGCTAGGCCAGCTTAAAACAGGATACAGACTGCCGTCCACATTGTCGCAATGTATCTCGCAATGTAACAGAATTCACATAGCGTGGACGCGTTGCGCGCGCGACTCATGCACGCTACATGCGTGAACAGCCCCTAGCCAAGTTACGATCGTTTCGTTTGCGTCGAACGCCTCGAGTAGGCCACGCCTCCGATTCCTGTGTTATGACCACGTGACTGAGCGTTGAGATGACGTCAGAACAAAGGAATTGGAGGCGTGGCCTACTCGAGGAACGAAAGCAAAGAAGGAACAGGAGTGGGTTTTAGTCAGTAAAAGTCTGATAGGCCCTCTCATTCCACACTAAACCAGGAGAAGTCGTTGGAAGATTTCCCACCTTAAAAAAAAACAAATCCGAAATGACCTTTTCAAAGGACATATTAAGGGATGCTTTTGTCCTTCAAGGCGTCCCTCGCCCCCCTTCGTTTCCATGACACCCAATCACCTTAAATACCTTTTATAAATCGCTTTTCATTCCGTCTATAAGCTTCTATTACGTCTTTTAAATGTACGTTTTATGAAAATCATTTCGTAAAGCTAACAAAACTTTATGGGAGCCGCCATATTTGAGCAGGTTGCCGCGGCAACGGCGGGGACGCAACACGGAATTTCAAGCATTTCATTTTATTCCTCTAATTTATGTTTGCCTGGTAGTTGAAATAATAAAACTAAAATGTTTGTTTGATTAAAGACAACAGTTTATGTGGACCAGGTTTTTTTTTTAAAGTGTGGATATCATCTAATGACTTCTCGCGCTCTGGGTGGAACGGGAAGGCTTGTCAGACTTTTACTGACTAAAACCACACCTGTGTCCTTCAGTTATTCTTTGCGTTCTAGGACTATGGGTTTCCTTTTTAAGAAATTTGGCTGGACGGCAAGCTACCCATTACTCGACGTCCGCAAGCCCGCATCTACCATGGTTGGTAGTCGGGGTCAGAATCTCGGCGGCTGAGGCGTGAGGACATTCGTTCCGTCACGCATGCGGCCTGCTCCTTCGCTAGCATTACTGCTTCGCAGAAGGAGGCTACCGCCTGCCATTCCTCCTCGCTTCGGATCATAGCCCGAACCAGGGCCCGACGAGAGAGGTCGCTGCCGCCGATTGCCTCCACGAGGACACGAGGGTGCTTCGCCCAACCGGGGCACACCACCGTATGCTCCACCGTGTCCTCCGGGCGGTCCACACAATGATGACAACTGGGCGGTATACCGCCGTTTGCCCGAATTTTATTTACCCTAATATCATTTGCCATAATAGTCAACAGCCATAATATTATACGACGTAATATTCAATTGCCCTACTCTTATTTGATATATTAGTCACGTGCTAGAAGCTTTGTTTCCCATAAAGTCATTTACCATAACATCATTTGTTATAATCATTGTAAGCCCTAATTATCACATGCCCTAATTATCATATGCCATAACATCTTTTGCCAGTAACGGTTGTTATATCAGGAGAAACTGGATGCAATCGGGATTTTTTTATAAACCACCTAGAAATAGTTGTTAGACAAATATTTAATTATTATGGCATTTAAATGTTTTGCCTAATAATCATTATGGCGTTTAAATATTATGTTTGATAATTATTATGGCACTTAAAAATATGAAAAACAATACGTATGGCACTCGTATCTTATGGTATCTAAGTTTCGGGCAATTAACAGTATGTCATATGTCTTTTAGGGCAAATAAAACATTCGGGAAAATGAAATTCGGTTAAATGAAATTCGGGAATATGATGATTATAGTATATAATCTTCGGGTAAAAAATAGACAACCCACCCGGGCGTTTCTTCTGCCTGAATCCGATGGAGTAACCTCTCGAACTTGCCATGTCCGGTGAGGACCTGCGACATGCGGAAGGTGAGGACGCCGTGTTGCCGCCGTGTTAAGTGGACCAGGTACTATTGTATAAATTGAAACTGTTCATAATAAGAATAAAGAAATTAAATATTTACACTAAAGACATTCGGGCATCGAAGTATCTACTCCTTCACATCGCTGTCTTCTGCAGTTTTTTTTGTTATTCTTTCTTTTTTAATATTTTTTTTTAGGGTTTCGTATCTCAAAAGGAAAAATACGGAACCCTTATAAAATCACTTTGTTTTCCGTCTGTTTGTCTGTCTGTCAAGACCCTTTATCTCGGGAACGCGTGGAGGTATCGAATTGAAATTAAAACTATATACTCAGGTCTGCGTTCCCTTGAAGCTGTGAAAAAATCAAATTTCTAAGTTAACGATGAAAAATGATAAGGCCGTTTATGTCGAAAAAAACGTATATTTCGACACTCTCGAGGAAATCAAAATTCATAGAGTACTTCCCGTTGACCAAGAATCCTGAAATTTGCATGAAGTAAGGTCTCATAGCACAATTAAAGGAAAAAATCTGAAAACTGTAAATTTATAGTTTGGTCAAAAAAAATTTGTGGTTCAGAAAAATCTAATCCGTAACTCAATTCGGTTTTCATAAGTAAGTTTGTACGGAACCCCTAGTGCGAAAGTCAAACTCGCACTTGCCCGATTTTTTTTGGATACACACCGTTTGTGCATCTTGTATACCGTGTTTTTAGCAAATAAATATATTATTATTATTATCACATTAGACGCTAGGTTTTTCGTCAATCGATACATTGACTGTGGCAAAACAGACAGCAAAACCTATCGAGTAATCACGGTGGAGCACACTGTGGAGGTGTGCCCCGCTTGGACAGAGCGACGCCCCGTGTCCTCGTGGAGGCGGCCGCGATCTCTCGCGTCGGACCTTGGTGCAGACCATGGTCCGGAGCGAGGAGGAGTGGCAGGCGGTCGCCTCCTTCTGCAAAGCAGTAATGCTAGCTAAGCAGGTGGCCGATCGCGTGAGGTAAAGGTCCTCACGCTCCAACCGCCGCCGGGATTCCGATCCCGATTACCGGCCACCGTAGGCGCGGGATTGTGGACGGCGAGTAATGGATGGCTCGCCGTCCGACCGTCCGGTAACCGTCCGGACTAAACCCAAGTCGTCGACTGCGCGTAGGTACTGTTCCACGCGCGTCTCAGGGAGATATCAGCAAATCGTGGGGGCCCAGCAGGGTCGAAACTTACTGGAGCCACAGGTAGTGTGAAAGCGAAACCCGGGGCCCCGGGACGAAGGCAAAGAAGGAACAGAATTGGGGTTTTTAGTCAGTAAAAGTCTGATACAATCTCCCGTTCCGCCTGAGACCGAGATTTGACATTAGAAGATTTTCCCACCTGAAACAAAAAAATCATGTAATGGACGCCTAAGTTGTACAACAGACGCAAAATGTTTAGAATTAGGTTTGTTTGTGAATTCTTCACTCATGCACGTTATTACTAATTGCTATTTAATTGGTTCCTTTATGAATAACCACTTCAAGTGTGTACTTACGTACCCAACCTATAACTGCATGCTTAGTTTTTATCAGTCTTAAAAAAAATGTAGGTATGGTTGAAAATTAATGTCGGTAAATCCAATTAGTGGCGGGTTAGCCGCGTAGTACCAGTAGCAAATGCTACGGGCCCCACGCATTGGGAGGCCCCGCATGGACGAAAAAAAAACATGAACAAATCCAGACTTTAAATAAAGATAATGGACCCATCCCATCGTTACCTAAGGGCTTTGAGGCCTGTTTGAAAATAGGTTTTATTGCGATTTTATTTACAAAGATTTAAAGGGTCTCTTAGTAGAATTTGCTGCGGGCCCCACATAGGCTTAATCCGGCACTGAATTCAATACATCTTTAAATATAATTTTTCCGTACTTGGATTTATTTTCTAACTCCTTCAAAACGACTTAACCGATTTGAATGAAATTTGGTGTGAGTCTCTGAATGATTTGAAAATCCATTTAAATAGTTGATTAACTAAAAAAGGGGTTAGATTCGAAATGATGACATTCAGCCAGACGGGACAAAACAGGATACGACAAAATAAACTATGGAATCTACTAGGATAAAATGGGGCAAGACGGGATTAGGCGAGGCGAGACGGGACAAGACTGGACAAAATGGGTTAACACAGGAGAAGGTGGGATATCAAGGTGGTATATCCCCTAACAAAACGCAAGTGTTACAACAATACAACATGTGTTGGGTCCCCCCTAGTGTAACATACATATTATGTCCATATTTACCTAATAAATTATGTATAAAAGGTACATATCTGTAAAAACAGTAAATGTATTTCGTATAAAAATCTACTCAAATAATAATGGCCGCCAAATTTTTTCTTCCTTACAATAGTAAGGTGACAACACCACTTATCGTCTCACAATTAAAATAATAATTGTAATTTAAGAATTTTATTTTGCAAAAAGAATGCTTGTGTCATTGACATATTCTTCTTTAACTGTTATTGTTCGATAGCTTCTCACGATCGTCACAATAACCTTTCAGAGCCATTATATGCCTTTGTTTACGTTGCTAATAGTAAAATTGAAAACAATCATCTGTCATTAGACAGATGACGCCCCTCGGGTTTGATTGTAAGCGTCACGGTCATGGATATTTCCTGCTACGGTTACTCGGCTCTATGTTTTGAAGACACATAGGTAATGGCGTACAGCGCTATCTTTGACTTGAATTACTTTTACCTTTTTTCTTGCCTTTAACGTTTCTGATTCTAACACCAGTTTTGCTATTTAGAATATGTTACCCAGTTAATGGGTAGTAGAGGTCACATAGGCACTCCAACTTAGTTAGGAAAAGGCAGGTAGATACGCCAGAAAACTATGAGAGATATTGAGATTGAGATTTTTCGTATTCGTAGTACACGGTGACTAAGAGACTGCGCCAAGAGGATGATAGTAGCGTCGGCGACGTACTGTCTGCCAACAAATAATACGATAATTTTCGTTGATTCGGTCAATAATTTTATAGTTTTGTATTAATTGAATTTGAAACCATTTTAGGTATGTTACTTTTCAAATAAGTGTAGAGTAGGAGGTGCAAAACAGATAAATATAATTAGTTTTATTATTAAGAGTTTCTACTGTTTTCTAAAGTCCTCGGCTATACTTGTAAGCCTCTCTAAAGTTGTGTCCCAGAAGTTACCGTATCTCATTATTGGAGTACAGTCGAGTGCTCGAGTGTTTGTCCGCCCACGACTTTATTACGACTTTATTCTGTTCGAACGCTGTCATGACTTGCATGTTCCAAGTTTTTTGCTTCCTCAGCAATCCAGTTTGACGATAACAAATGTATGGAAGTAATTCCAAGTTGATCGAGTTCATTGCGTGTAAACCCGCTCGTGGCGTTGCAAATACCTCGGTACCCTCGACCTTGCTCCGTGCCGCAGCTCGCGAGGGGTGTACACACAGCTGATCTACATCACCCTTAGGCTGAGCAAACGTTCATATTTCATAAGCCCCGCGCTACGAGGTCACACGAGCATAAATAAAATAGTCGGAGAGCTGGTTGCGTTCCGCATCCGCTGTGAAGCCCTACCGTGGAGGGGCTGCCGGCCAGCCCGCCAGGCACTCGCAGCCCGAGCTGCTAATACGCATCGACGCAATATCCTTTGTAAGACATGCTACGTCCCGCTCGCGAGTGGAGTGCACGAGAGGGACGGGGCGCTACGGCCGACACGAAGAAGCCTAGCTTAGCGTTCCGGGCGTGACGTCACGGGGGCGCGGTGCAACGCGGCGCGGGGTACGGGGCGCGGTGGGGCGCGGGGTGGCGCGGCGCAGCACCGGCAGTGTACGGCCGGCCGCTAATTCGCGCGGACGGGTGCACGATGCGTGCACGGTGAAAAAAACAATCGCGATGCTGTTTGAGAGTCCCAACGCGAAACTGTACCCGGCGTTCAACATCCCGCCGCCCGTGAGGCTCAGGTGAGCAGTGTGTGCGCGGTGCTCTGCGACCACCGCATGTTGTGTTCAAGTGCCAGTGTTCTTAGTTTTGCCGAAGCCATAAAAAATGCCTATAAAGTGTTGTTATGTACGGCGGGCGCGCCGCAGCCGCGACAGTGCGTCTGTCCAGTAACGCTCCAGCGACCGACGAATGAAACGTCGATACGACGTCGCCGCTCTATATTTTTTCTCACAACCAACCATTATTGTGTTCCGAGTGATCTTAATGTGAATACTCCAAACCCAGTGATGTACGGCGCGCGATCGTGACTGATGGCGTCTCATCTCCATCTCGATATCCAAGGCAATCACATCGGAAGCTACCGTCTACTAAAAATAGTATTAAATTCCGTTCAATTGCCGTCTGATCGAGACAATCGATTCGCTCGTGTCAGGGCTGAGTTCAAGTCGAAACGGGAATCGATTCTGATTGCTTTGTGTTGCGAAAACACGAGAAACGTGAGAGAAAACTGTTGCTTCAGTTTCTTGATTGAACTTTGTGACTGTTGTTTGGCTTGCACCTTGTTCCAACATGAATCAAAGTGGACCCATTTTGTCAATAAATCGTTTCGCACGGATCGATGTGTGGTGTCGGCTCGCAGGTTCGTGGAAGGGTGTCGCATCGTCACCGTGTCGGTCACGTCGCGTCGCTGTAAACACGGCGGCTTCCTGTTGCGCCAAGCCGCATAGCTCAGCTATACAGGGCTTAACTTAGTTGTGCCAGAGTAAATCATTTGAACACTGCGGTTGGGCAACAATTCGTGCGCGTCGTCTTTAATTTGTTTATTCTTATTATTTTTTGCATTTGCGATGTAATTCTGACTGTAGTAAGTAAGTACATTTGGTGATCTTGACACGTCGTTTATCGTCTGTTTAACTCTAGTACTAATAATTGAATGACTACTATGTAGAGCTAAAACTACTCAACATAAATCAATGTGAGGCTAGCACTGTAACTAACAAGAGATACACCGATGTTGTATGATCCTCCTCGCCACAAACCATCGCATTTAGTCCCAACATACATCGTCCTCCGTTCATTACAACTAGGTCTTTGCCGCGATCCTTCCGAGGTCATTTACCCATCACGCCCAGCGTATCTGGTTTTACAATCGAGCCGAGAGTTATAATAGTTATAGTATAATGGAATGGCTCCCTCGTCCTCTGCAGCCCAATTCCCTCATTTGGCTAAACAAAGCCTGGTCCAAACCACTTTTTTATTGTTTCGTTTTGTTAACAATCGTTGTGTTCGCTTTGTGTTCGTTCTGACCGAAGGGCCGCCGAGAGAGAGCTAATTCAAACGACCCTTATAACTGGAACAGAAACTGTTGCTATTTATGTTTATCTTTGAGGCTCCACTTGTTAGAGACCACTTAGAAAACTTAACGACGTTTGTTTTAGACCACGTTGTTAAAAGTGATTCAGGTGGACTCGATACTCAATAATAGTTTGAATTCGACAATGTGGATTAATCATTGTGGACCCACTCGGGTACAGCAAAGTAGGGGAACAAGAAGGCTTTCATTTTGCCCTCTTGAGTAGATGAAGTTACCAGTTACTAGACTCTAAATACTATTTTAATGTTGCATTGTATGCAAATGATCTAAAAGATCTCGGTTTTGACTAAAGTTATAATTAAACGCCCAAAACTAAATGGTTCTCGGTAAGAATTTAATTATGACGAGTTACGAGAAAACAGTGAGCTCCGCTCCTAATCTAAGCTGGTCATCAATTAACCAATTTGTAACTTGACTTGGATACGCAACTCCTTTTGTGGATAAAAACCGATTTGCAGTCCTTTCGAAAAACGTAATTATTCAATTTGGACCGTATAAGATTCGAAGAAAAAACATCAAAAAAGACCGTTCAAATAAATTGATTTCTTTTGTACCACAATTGCGCTCGTCGCACTGGCTGGTTGTATTTATTTTACATCAGAGTGTGGTGAAAACGAAATGAGTTCATGTAACAGCTTCGAAGTGCAGAAAATTATACTTAGAAAGAAAGAAAAACATTTTATTTGGCGGCATAGACGCAGTCTTAGGACTAACTTATAAATTATAAACATTCTTACATATATTACTAACAACAATTTTCTTCTCAAAGTCAAAGTTTTTTATTTCACATAGGCCTACATGGGCACTTATAAAACGAACTAAAATCTACAACTACTACTAAAACTAGAATCTCATGGTCGATAACTGGGTAACTCACCCTACATTGAAATATTACGAAACTATGTATATTTTTTTGTGTTTTGATACCTGTATTATTACCGTTAAAAAATTTTGTTAGGCACATAATAAAAAAAAAACAAAATTTTTTTGATGTTCTGTTCAATTAAAAAAGAATACTATTGATTTTTTTTCTTTCATTCTGTGCTCGAAGAAACCATCTTAGAGTACAACCTCTTCCTTTTTTGTCATTTAGTCTTAGAGGGTTTTAATTTAAGATATAAGCAGTATAACGACTGATATTAGGTACCTGAATTATATTTTTTATTTACACCTATTTTATTTTTGTTTTGGAAAAACACACTACAAAAGAATTATCATGTTAAAATTTTTTTTTTTAATAAAATAATTATTTTAAATTATACAACTAAGCCTTAAAAAATGAATACATAAAACACTTAACTAATTAAAACTATATATACACTTAAATCAAAAACTACTAGCTAAAATATGGCGTCAAAAAACTCCTCCGCATCGCTGTCGACTGGAAGTGTACCCAAAAGGCTGGCGGCATTGCCATGTTGTATGGCAATGCTTAATCTCTGACCGAGGTAAAAGCCAGCCCTTGGGTCACGCGAAATGTCTACAATTAAATCAAATTTCAAGCGTCAATAAACAACCCGCCCCTGATCGTTCCCGGAGCAAAAGTGCCCATAACACTGACCGCATTACCTCGCTGAATAGCGATGGCCATCCTTTGCACCAAGAACGACCCGGACCGGGAGTCACCAGTTGCCTCCCCGAGCCTACGGCCCAAATCCCCCACAAAACACTTTACCTCCGTTAAATTTATTTTGCAAATATTGATTTAGAAATCACGTCAATCTTTTAAACTGAGGCCGATGTTTCCTAACTGACTATCCTGAGAAGAAACACTACTGAAACAGACTGAGAAGTCTATAGTCTGTTTTAAAGTCCATACACCAAACATGTAATAGTCAAATCATATGAGAACCACGCAGGTTAGTGTCTGAGATGGTTTTTTGAAAAACTTATCACACCGACTTGAGTGGACCTTTTTTTCCTTTTTTTATTCTTGATAGGTTCGCGCTTGACCGCTATCTCACCTGATGGAAAGCGACGATGCGTTCGACGATGGAGCGCGCTTACCTAGAAGTAACCTATTCACTCTTGACTTAAAGATTCCCGGGTTGTAGCCATCAGGAAACACAGATCTGTCCAGTCAGTGCAAGCATTTGTTAGTATTCGTGTAGCTCAAAGTCAGGACTACCTAGTAAGGGGTTCAACGACTTGACAAACAATACGAAAGAAAGGATATTTGGGTAGGCCGCATCAAATACTCAACTGCTAGATAAATCACATGAGTTTTGTTACTATTTTAGGTGTACAATAAAGTTTATTCTATTCTATTCTATGAGAACCATGCAGATTAGTGTCTGAGATGCTCTACCGAACATAGAAAGAAAAGAAAGAAGAAAGAAAACATGTTTATTCTGCCTAAATAGACGCACAATTCTTACAAAAATATAAAAACAAAATTCCCTGACAGGCCATATGTGTATCTAGCTTTATATGACCATAGACAACACAGTTGTCCAACTCCAGATTATCTGTGGCATTTTGATGCCGGCCATAACAGAGAC
Source organism: Mythimna vitellina (assembly GCA_949316375.1). Taxonomy (NCBI): domain Eukaryota; kingdom Metazoa; phylum Arthropoda; class Insecta; order Lepidoptera; family Noctuidae; genus Mythimna; species Mythimna vitellina. The sequence continues at coordinate 12,299,859 of OX438713.1, read as the reverse complement.
AAACGAAATAAACAAAAATCAAAATATAAAAGAAAATAACATAATTTTTACAATAAAAACTAAAAATCAAAGTTGTGCGTCATATCTTAGCAAGAATAGGCCGTTGCTCAGCATATACCGTGACGCTAGGCAAATCCAGCCATCTACGGTACTGGTTTTCACATCGGTTTCTTTTGAAGTAAACGGCGATTTTGTGGAAGATTCCTATGTTTACAAATGGCCACTTCATTTGCGTTCAACCCATCTGAGCTCCGTACTGAGACACATTATCAAAATTATATGGAAAAATATTCTCCCCTGTACTTAAATTCTTGGAATTTCCTGATCCAAACTAGGTATATTTCCATAAGCTGTGTCTGCAACTCAATATAAACCAACTCGACCGATACGTGATTGCCTAATGACAAACGCATTGATACATGTAAATTGTAGGTACAGTGAATGTTATGTATACGGTACATAAGGAATAAGTAATACTATTAAATTACTATTTCCTTTATTTGACTTATTTACGTATAATTTAGATTTTAAATATTGACATAATGAATTATTATTATTACAAATTACATTTTAAACATTGACATTATAAATTACATTTGAAATATTGACATTATTAATTATTAAAATTACAAATTCTTATTATTATTATTATTAATAAATTATTTCACAAAAATGTATTTAGACTAAGTTAGATTATAAGAAGCGTAAATTAATTCCTCCTCTCCGCTTATTATATCCTTCTTTAGCTCTGCCCGACAGGGTCTATGATTGTTTCTTTTGTCAAATATTTACCACCTATGTCTACATTGTGGAATGCAATAAAGAATTGAGTATTGAGTACATAAATATACGGTGGCCATTTTATAGTCGTCAATTTTTTTTACTCACGTGTCCACCCTTACGTTGTTTTAAGATTTCCGCGTACATCGAAGGATTGGAACAATTGGCCTGCTGCTTCCTCCCGTCTGATTATAATTTAGGAGGCTAGAGTGAATAGGCTCTTAATAAACTAGTGCGCTTCACTATCAACGATTGCATTTCTGCTTACCATCAGGTGAGACCACAGCCAAGCACTAGTTTATATCATTAAAAAAAAACTAAAGGACATTGTAATTAATCGTGTAGATAAAAAAAAACGTTATTTATGCAAAAATCTTAGTGTTTTCTTTTTCGTGAATTTTCTAAATATTTCTAATCTGTTCATAAAACCCTTCTTATGTTAAAACTGTTCAATTGAAATAAATACAATTTTGTATAGAAGTAATGCAGTCATGTATTTCTGTGTGTTTCTAAGCTATACAATTTTTAGAGTACCGTACCTCAAAAGGAAAAAACGGAATCCTTATAGGATCACTTTGTTGTCCGTCTGTATGTCTGTCAAGACCCTTTATCTCATGAACGCGTGGAGATATAGAGTTGAAATTAAAACCATATATTCAAGTTTGCGGTCCCTTGAAGCTGTGAAAACATCAAACTACTGAATTAACCAAAAAAAAAGATACGGCCGTTTATGTCGCAAAAAACGTGTAATTCGACATTCTCAAGGGAATCAAAATTCATAGGGTACTTCCCGTTGACCCAGAATCCTGAAATTTTGCATAAAGAAAGTTCTCATAGCACAGTTATAGGAATAAATCTGAAAACTGTAAATTTGTTGTTCTTTCTTAAATCTTCAAAACTCCATTCGGGAATTGAACTGTTTACAAAGGTGTGTACGGAGCCCTCAGAGCGCGAGTCCGACTCGCACTTGCCCAGTTTTTTTCTAAATGAATACTTACGATGACCTCTAACTAAAACAAATTTGGACCACTAAGTATAAACAGATCACCCTGAATATATTATATAAATATTAATAATATTCCACAACTATCACACAACGCCGTCTAGTCCCAAGCTAAGCAGAGCTTGTGTTATGAGTACTAGACAACTGATAAACATACTTATATATTTCTAAATACATACATATATAGATAAATTACACCCAGACACAGAACAAATGATCGTGCTCATCGCACAAACATTTGTCCTGGGTGGGAATCGAACCCACGACCTCCGGCTTAGCAGTCAGGGCCACTAACCACTAGACCAACAGGTCTGTCAAATTATATAAGTGAGTCAACAAATAAGTAATGGTATACGTTTCGTTGTTCGTTCGTATAGTATCTGAATATAACCGATGCCCACAATAAAGACATTCTGATTCATTTATTTTCGCAAAAAAATTAGCCTACAGATACCACCAAGGTTGAAACTAAAAACAAGACGTGTTGATATTACCCATAAATAAGACCTTTGACCTTCAAGCTAAGAAAAAAATTGTAACTAGAAAAACTTTTTTCTAGAATATAGATTTTTCAACACTTACCCACTCGAAAATCCGTTTCTACCCCTCTCGCTTTTAGACACGCAATTTACTGTTTTTCGCACTAGTGCGGAAAAGTGCGCCAGTTTACCCCCGCCACATGTACCGTATTAGGCTGGGCGCTAAGCGACCCCCACAAGTCGCCAGTCAAACTTCGATTACTTATTTCTTCGGAAGTTTATTGGAAAACGTCGTTAGATACACGTGGAAATTTGTGACTGCAGCCCAACTCCGTAACATTCACGACCTAAACTGAACTGTTAAATGGATGGAGCTATATATGTTGTATATTTAACACGTCATAGTAAGGGCCCAAAATTCCGGCTCGGTCGCAATGACAAAGTTTCTCCACTTGTATCAAAATGTAGTATTGATTGATAAGTTACAGTTGAGCACTCATTGAATTGTGTGTAGATATCCGCGACCGCGCTACCAGGAGCTCATTATGCATCAGGATGTTATTGCAGCAAACATGATTTTGTTCATTAAAAAAAGGCGTATTTAAACAATATTTAAACTCGCTGTAACCAATGAAATAACAAGTTTTATTCATATACTGCATTAAGTAAATATCTACTTTTTGTTTTTACTACGGCTTGAGGAGTTTTGTAGAGTTCCGTACCTCAAAAGGAAAAACAGAGCCCTTATGGGATCACTTTGTTGTCTGTCTGTCAAGACCCTTTATCTCGGGGAACGTGTGGAGGTATCGAGTTGAAATTAAAACCATATACTCAGGTCTGCGGTCCCTTGAAGCGGTGAAAAAATCAAACTTGTAAATTAACGAAAAAATGGCTGTTTAACGTATATTTCGACACGATCAAGTTTCATAGGGTACTTTCCGTTGATCCAGAATCCTGAAATTTGGCATAAAGCAGGGACTTATAGCACAGGCACAGAAATCAATCTGAAAACAGTAAAGGAGACAATTTTTTTTGTTTGGGGAATGGGCCCACCACAAATTGTGGCAAATTCATGTGTAATTTCATTAATATACGTTACCGTTTAATAGTGGGCCCACAAAAAATTGTCTCCTTTGTTGTTACGTCCCACAAAAAAAAATGTGATTCGGGAAAATCTTCGAGACTCCATTCAGGAACGTTTTTCGTACGGATTCCGTTATTTGTACGGAACCCTCGAAACTCGCACTTGTTTTATTATTGATAGAGTCACGCTTGACCACTATCTCACTTGATGGTAAGCGATGATGTGGCCGACGATGGAGCACGCTTGCCTAGCAGTAACCTATTCACTCTTGACTTAAAGACCCCTAGGTTGTAGCTATCAGGAAACACAGACTCCGGCAGGGAATTAAACTCCTCCATGTTTTGTGCTTATGGGTGGGATGTCCACAATGTACCGGGAGTGCGTCGCCGTACATCTAGTGGTTCGATGATGGAACGGGCGCGGGAGGAATTATTCTATGCAGTTCCGACGTACACTCCCGCAAATGTAACCGCTAGAAAACCGACAGACTAACAACTCGGCGTCGGTGCTGAAGGCTTTGAAGCCTCGACTTGACGAGTGTATCACTATTTATGATCATTTTAGCTCGTTTCCCATTTGACTCACAGGATTTTTGTCTTCAAGGACCAATTTTTTGAGACCTTTTGTATGTTTTTTACATTTGCATCAAGCCTAAATTTATCCTTTAAAAAAAACTTTTAAAACGAATTTGAAATACATCATTCATATATTCTGGAATTACTTGACAGCAGAATATGTTAGCAAAGTTTTTTTTCTTAATCATTTATATGTACTTTGTTGGTTGACTGTGCTTGACTGCGATCCCACCTGATGGTAAGCAGTGATGCAACCGTTGATGGTGACGCGCACTAGTTTATTAAGAGCCTATTCACTCTAACATCGGACTGGAATACCTCTTTAACCAAAGACAAAACACAAATTCTAAAAAGTCTTGTTCACGTCGGACTTGTTTTGGGCGCCTCACGTACAATATATATTCTAGGAGATTATTAATTTCCCATTATATGACTGTTTACTAAATACATAGGCTTCTTACTGTACCTACAATTATTGATTATGAACAAAATAATCATACAAAATCTTCATTCAGTAATAGCGCTAAATATTTCTATTAGATAAGATTCTTCTAAACAGGGCCTCAAGTCTGCTATTACAATAGTGTCAGAACGGTCTATCATTGATTTCATAATTGTTGATTTTGACAAGTTTGGTAATCTACTAATATAATGGCGTCATTATCACTTTTCAATGGTCAACCACTGACATTCCACTGAAAGAAGTGGCATAGAATGGTAATCTCTCTAAAAACAAATGAATGTCTGACGTATGCGGTAATCTGCTAAAATTTTGACAACTCTATTAAAAGACCATTGACCGATCAATGATCGATCATTATGAATTAGCAGATTATGAACTTTTATCAAAATGACAATGGGATCGTGTTGGAATGACGAATTTATAAAAATAGCAGACTTGGCCCCAGGTGCTAAACAGTTTAGGAATTATGAATTATTTTGGTTAATTGGGTACTTAAATTTATAAGTATAAAATATCAGGAGTTCACCTATTGATAGTAACTCTACAGATACCAGGGTAGCACACCCGCCTGGAGCCTTGTTATGCATAAGTTGTGCAGATAATAGAGAAAAGAGCAAAATAATGTCGGGACTTCAGAAACAATAGGAGTTAGTTTACCAGCTCCATAACTTTTTGTAAATGTGGAGGATGCCTCCATTACATCATTACGAAGAATTAAGTAGAATCAACATCGTTTTAGCTGGAAGACGTCCACTGTTAGAAATAGGCTTGGGGGAGCCCAAGTGTCGCCACAACGAACAATCCTGTGCGTCTCGCATCAATCGGATTTCCACGACCCTCACCAGGTTATCGGTTCACCTTGTGGGAAGCCTTCCTATCCGGTACGCGGTTGCTACTCCATAACCTTTCGTCGTTAATTGGCACTGCAACTTAAGTTTGGCGATTCTTCGGGCTATGTCGGTAGCCTTGGTTCTCCTGCGGATATCTTCATTCCTGGTGCGATTACGAAAGGAAACCCCGAGCTCAGCACTTTCCATTACCCTTTGGGTGACTTTAAACCTTCTGATCTGAGCCAGTAAAGTATAATGCTTATGTTTTATTGAAAACAAAATCACTTTATACAAGGAAACATAATGCAACCGATTACGCACAAAACGTTTTGGGAACACATTCATTGTGCGTACAACTAAGGGGTGGAATTCCTTGCCGGAATCTGTGTTTCCTGATGGCAACAATCCGGGAATCTTTAAGTCAAGGGTGAATAGGTTACTTCTAGGTAAGCGCGTCCCATCGTCGACCGCATCGTCGCTTTCCATCAGGTGAGATAGCGGCCAAGCGCGAACTTATCAAGAATAATATAAAAAAGCAGCTATTTGGAGACTTGTAAGTCTCCATGTAGGATTATGTGAAATAAAATATTATTGTGAATTTTAAACTATTGACGAGCAAAAACAAGTAACCAATTTGTTTATGTCAACGAATGACGACAGAATTATTTTGCTATTGCGTTCTACACTTAGAAATTGACGTTACAAATAACATTTAGGTACTAGGAGATCAGAAGTTGCAAACGATGTAATCATATACCTGTCTTAATTAGACAGGAGGGAAAGAAATCGGAAAATATATATCTTTTTTATTTTTATTATTAGCTGACCCGGCGAACTTCGTACCGCCTAATAGTAAGGATCTCCTGGCATTACCAGAACAGCATAATTCATTTTGTGATGACAATTTAATTAGAGATGGCGGATTTTTTCCATTTTTTCTCACCGTTTAAACCTTCCCTGGACTATTTCGAATATTTCAAGACCAAAAGTAGCCAAATCGGTCCAACTGTTTTTCAGTTTTAGCGAGACTAATGAACAGCTATTCATTTTTATATAAATATATTTATAAGTTCGCCCTTGACCTGATAGAAAGCGTCGATGTGGTCGACAATGGAGCACGCTTGCCTAGAAGTAACCTATTCACTCTTGACTTAAAGACCCCTAGCTTGTAGCTATCAGGAAACACAAACTCCTGCTGGGAGTTCCATTCCTTATCTGTAATCATAATGAATGTGTTCCAAATACGTTTAAAATACTGTGAACGAAATATTGCATTAAACAACGAACAGACTTAAATCGAATGCTATCTTTGCGTTCATGCTTTCCCAGTAGTTAAAATGTAAACACAGTGTCAGTTTCCACTTTTCTCAGAACTTTAAGATGATCTTTGTGGACACAGACTTCACATATTCACATAATAATGATTGATTACTTCACAATAATTAGATAGAAATGTACGCACACAAGTTACCGACAACGGTGTTCTTGTTTTTTTTGGTGTTTCATGCAAATTCTTTTAATATGACTCACTGAACTTATAATCTAATGCAATTTAATTTTGACGACGAGCAATGAGTAGCTGGTCGTCCGACTGATAACCGTCGGGACCAAACCCGAGACGTCGAGGGCGCGTAGTGTTCCACGCGCGCCTCAAGGAGATGTCAGCTCAACCCGCTTAGGCCACGGGGAGTTTATTTATTTATTTAAAACTTTATGCACTAATGAAACATTGTACAAAGGCGGACTTAATGCCTTAGGCATTTTCTACCAGTCGACCTTAGGGTGATGCAGAGATATAACATGGCAGGTGCAGCTTAATAGAAGACTGACAGAGAGGAAATAATAACAATAATAAATATATACTTAGATACATACATACAAATGAAGAATGGTATTAAGAGAAAAACGAATACAACAAATCAAGAGTGTGATGAATCTACCAACTTCTTGCGAAAGTGTTCTCTTGCTTCTTGAGTTTCTGAAGGACACAGTGTGGTTTTTGTCAGTAAAAGTTTGACGCGACCTTACGCTCCACTCTAGAGCGGGAGAAGGCGGAATTCACCACCCTAGGTTGACTGGTAGAGAATGCCTAAGGCATTAAGTCCGCCTTTGTACTTTGTGTTGCATGAAGTTTAAATAAATAAATTAATTAATTAATGCCTTAAGCATTCTCCACCAGTCAACCAAAGGTAGTGAAGAGAAAACATGGTGGACGAATAAAAAAAAGATTATTAAGAAAACAATGATACAAATGCTATATTGGTTCAAAGGACCATTTACTCACAGACCAAGCCTTTGGTAAGGAAAAGGATTCAAGAACTGATAAAACAAGATACAGTTTCGCTATATCAGCAAGCTATCTAAAAGAAATAAAATAATATTATGAACGTTGTCAGCATCTCGGGCGGCTTCGGCTGAACTCGTAAAATTCACCGATCGGTTAGCGGATCAACTTTATGACATGTTTATTTACCTAATGTGTAGTCTCGTAGGCGACGGAAAAGGGATTTTCGGAGTAGTCGCCCCTTAAAAATGTCAACGTTTTTTAACCGACTTCTAAAAAAGGAGGAGGTTCTCAATTCGGATGTTTTTTTTTATGTTTGTTCGGGCATAACTTCGGCGCTTGCCAACCGATTTGAAAAATTCTTTTTTTGTTAAAAAGGGTATACTTTCCAAATGGTCCCATAGTCACCAAGTCGGGATCTGATGATGGAATCTTGGCGAAATCGAGGGAACTCCTCAAATATTATAGGCAATTGTATAGTGATTTGGGTATTTTTATCGAGAACTTAAGCATTTACAGTCAAAAAGTAACATTTGATTAAGTGGAACTGATGAAAAAGACCAGAATTATCATGAGAAATAGGCACTCTGTTTATAAGTGTATCGCAACTAAAAAGTGTGAAATAAAAAACTTTTTACAAAAAAAGAATAACCGACTTCACAAAAAAAACCCTGACCACTTCCAAAATTAAAGTTATTTTGATTCTTTTAGGTTTTTTTTTTTGTGAAGTCGGTTATTCTTTTTTTGTAAAAAGTAAAAAAAAAATATGATAGGCTCGCGTTTAAGCAATCTCATTTGAAGGTAATGCGACGATGTGGTCGACGATATAATTTTAACTGGGTCCAACGGCTTTATGTATTTCCGAGGTACAGGGTTTCAGTAATGTCTTAGGTAAACTTGTAAAGTACATAGTGAAATGAAATAATCATATTGTTAGGTACTTGCTCGGTTTCGAAGGCGAAGCGGGTGCGTTAACTACCGCCTTGCTTTCAAATATAACCAGAGTAGAGTAGAGTCACTTCTCCAACCGTTCAAAAATGCTTTGAGCTGCAACCCAGGGTCGTTTTTTTATAACTCGAGTAGCTACCCTGGAGTTAACCCAACTAACTCTAACTCCGAGCAGGGTAGGTTGGTGTAAGCGATCATAAATGACACTTGCTTGACATTATAAATGATAAATGATATTTATTTTGTAAGTAGGTTTAAAAAAACACTTTTACACGTAATTTTTTCGTCATTTTAAACTACTTAGATGAGGCCGGTGTTTCCTAGCTGACTACCCTGAGAAGAAACACCGAAACAAACTCAGGGGTCAAAAGACCCAACACAACATTGACAGTTGAATTCTAAATTCGCGTTCAGAAATGCGAGCGTAGAGTATCTACCCTGATGACGTCATTAGAGTTCACTCTAACCTCATTTTTGAACGCAGTGCTGGGTCATCAGGACATTTTAGCAAGACTGGTTTTTAAAGGTGGGAAATCATTCAATGACTTCTCTCGATCTAGAGCGGAGCGAGAGGGCGTATCAGATTTTTACTGACTAAAACCACACCTAGGTTCCTTTTCTGTCTAGCGTTTTAGGGTTTCCTTTCGGAAGCCAACGCATGCTCCTAGTAGACTTTGGCACTGCTGGGCCTCTAAGGTTTTGTGCTCGTGGAACGCTACAAGCTCGAAGAATCGTCAAATTTAAGTGGCAGTAGACGGGCACATTGCTCGAAGAACAGATGGTCGAAGGGGACGAATTGATTAATCGATTAACATTCAAAACCAAAGTTCGCGAGCTAATTCGTAAGAAGTTGGCAGTAGTGTCATCACAGCGTTAATGTTTTCAAATTGTCGATTTGAACCAATTGTTTGTGTAGATATATATGTAGATAGTTTATTAATTTGTGTATGTATTGTATAATTGTATGATATTTATGGTTTATTAGTATATCTATTCTTGTACCTATTCGCCTTTTCTCTATCTTTTACAGCACCTACCACTATTTATCTCTGCATCACCCTAAGGTTGACTGGTAGAAAATGCCTAAGGCATTAAGTCCGCCGCTGTACGTTTGTGCAAAGTATTAAATAAATAAATAGTTTTGAAGTTGCGATGGGTGAGTGAATGCGAGACGCACAGGACCGGTCGTTATGGTGACATTAGGAGGAGACCTATGTCCAACAGTGGACGTCTTTCGGCTGAAATGATGATGATAATGGAAGACTGTGGTGGCCGAGTGGTAACGGCCCCGACTGAGAGCAGTGGTGGCCGAGTGGTAACGGCCCCGACTTACGAGTTGTAGGTCGCGGGTTCAAACCCAGCCAGGCGTATTACTTTGTGTAATTTATTTCATCACCACTACTCTCAAAACGGTGAAGGAAAACATCGTGAGGAAACCGGCATGTCCCAGAACCAAAAATTCGAAGACATGTGACATTCACCAACACGCACTGGGCCCGCGTGGTGGATTACGGCCCATTCCCTCTCCTAGAGAGGAGGCCTGAGTCCCAGCAGTGGGAACATTATAAGGCCGACTATGCTAATGGAACACTCCATGTTGACGACTCGGGCTTGACAAGTCTGGTGTCAGATTGGACATAAACATATACCGAACTATAACTCCTATCGTGGATATTTATAAACAATCATTGGACTACATAAAGCTAATGTTATGTAACGTGAATCTGGCCGAACCGACTGGACGAGCCAATCAATACGATCTATATAATTGTTCGCAGCCGAAATAGAGCACTATGTGAGCAGATCAGAAGTACCACTCTGTGTGAGCACTAGGGCCTTAGGCCCCCAATTTTAGGGTTCTGTACCTCAAAAGGAAAAAATGGAATCCTTATAGTCTGTCAAGACCATTTATTTCGGGAACGCGTGGAGGTATTGAGTTGAAATTAAAACCATAATTATATTCAAATTTTGCGGTCTCTTGAAGCTGTGAAAAAATCAAATTTCTAAGTTAAGGAAAAAAAAAGATATGGCCGTTTAAGTCTCAAAAAACGCATATTTCGACACTCTTGAGGAAATCAAAATTCATAGGGTACTTCCCGTTGACCAAGAGTCCTGAAATATTGCATAAAACAAGGTCTCATGGCATAAGTATAGGAAAAAAACTGAAAACTGTAAATTTTTTGTTAAAAATCTTCGAGACTTCATTCGGGAATTGAATTGAATAGGCTCTTAATAAACTAGTGCGCCTGACCATCAATGATTGCATCTCCGCTAACCATCAGGTGGGATCGCAGTCAAACATTGGTTTATAGTAATAAAAAAAAAGAACTGTTTACATAGGTAAGTTTGTACGGAACCCTCAGGGTGCAAGTCCAACTCGCACTTGCCCAGTTTTTTTTTGCTAGCCCGTATTTTCTCACTTTGTTCACCGAAAGAAACCTAATAAAAAAAATTCGTAATCGGACCAGTACTTCCAGAGATTACCTCCTACAAATAAAAAAACAAATTCACTTCTTTATAATATAAGTGCAGATAACAATTCCTGTAAATCCCAGTCTATAAGACAAGCATGAAAGATACATATGAGGCGTCGAATGTCGATAAATTTATTATAAGTGCCTCCCAGCACACAGCTAACAGTTTTCAAATAAAATTGTTCGGTTAATCTGAAACGCCTCAATTAAGACATTTACCCCTGGCTTCCTCGCCGCCCAAGCGTCTAATCAATCTGCATAATTAATTTGACAACATCTTAATCGGCCGAGCCAAAGTGGGTCCTATCTATTTATATTTCCAAGACAGTCTTCAAATTAAACTTTTAGAAAGTTAATCTGATGATCAATGCAGGGGCGCCGGCTTTAAGGAAACCTCATGGGTGCTCATGCTCATTCATCACTCAAAGTCAAAGTCAAAGTCAAAGTTTTTTATTTCACATAGGCCTACATGGGCACTTATAAAACGTCAGAAGCTAGTGCACGGTTCCAAATTGGTCGTTTCCTATGGAGAAGAACCGGCAAGAAACTCCATGGTTACTCTTTCCATGGTTACTCGAAAAAGTGGCGAAGTGTGAGAAGAGAAATGCACACCGATCGACCGACAAATAAACTAATGTCCTACTTACATACTGCGTACTTAATTACACATTATGTTTGGTAAAAATAAATAATAATAAATTGAGACAATATCACATACATTGTCCTGGTCCCAAACTAAGGTTTTCCCTTGTACTATGGAAACCAGGAACAACGAAGGTACCACAAAAACCCAGACCCAACACAAATATATTTTTCATCAAAAAACATTTGTGTTGGTGCGGGAATCGAACCCGCAAACCTTGCGTCTCAACCGGCGCTCTAAGCCATTGCGCTAAACGGGTCTTGGGTAATGAAAAAACGCCCATCTCTAAAAGGTGATTACTGATCTGTTTCTTGATGTCCATTCTCAGGGGTGCTCGGCACTCACTGTTTATTTCTCATTGATGCTCGAGCCCCCGAGCACCCACGGAGTCGGCGCCCCTGGATGAATGCCTTATTCTTATAATTTTTTTTTACCACAGATCTAACAAAACCGATTTATATCCATGTATTCAAAGTAAGTTTCAGTTGAAAACCACCGTCAAGCAACTGCTACGTAATTGTTTGCATTTAGCTGAACTAGACCTTTTTACCGCTGCCGTGAGACACACATTGTGGTTTTTGTTTTTTTTAATTTAAGTTTCTATGTACTTGTTTCGTCATTGTGTGTGTGTGTTAAATAAACGTGTTTTCTTTCTGTCTTTATATAAAATTACTAGCTTCTGCCAACAGCTTCGCCTGCGTTGAAGTCAGTTTCTCCATTCAAACTTTGGACCCCGTTTCATCTCTTTAAGGGGTGAATTTCGTGAAATCCGTTCTTAGCGGATGTCTACACCCTATAAGGATCCTACCTGCTAAATTTTAAGTTTGTAGATGTTATAGTTTTAGAGATTTTGTGATTAATCAGTGAGTAGCAACGAACAGATTGGTTTCGCGAACAAGACTTCTGAACGTTCTCCCTTTGTATGTCAAACGTTAAACACAGACTACTGTGTGCGAGTGTCCACATACACACACACGTACTGCATTGATTACAGCCGCGCAAGTGACTATTATGAGCCTATAGCAGGCAACAATCGATGATTTAGTATACGTCTACATTGTATAACTAGATATTATGATGCTCTGGAGGTGAGAGTGGAAGGAACAGACCTGTTTTTGGGATAAATTACATTCATTTTGCAAATAGTTTTTCAGAACACTTTCACACATCAATTTTAAGAAGGTGTCGATGTTTCCTAACTGACTACCCTGAGAACAATCACCGAAACAAACTCAGATAAAGAAGTTTCTTTTAAAGTCCATACATCCCAAGTTAAAGTCAAAAGTTTTATATTTCACATAGGCCTACATGGGCACTTATAAAACGTCAGAAGCTAGTGCATGGTTCCAAATTGGTCGTTTCCTATGGGGAAGAACTGGCAAGAAACTCCATGGTTACTCTTTTAAAAAAGTTTGTTGTTCTTACAATATTTACATATTACAGTATAAGTAGATATTATGTAAGGACAGTGTAGACTGGTCAATATTGTACTAATATTGTACTAAGTAGTACAATAACAATAATCATAATGAAAAGTGAGTCGTAATAGGAAGTAACCTAAGAATTCGCGGAGTCTACAGTGTTCTCACATTCACATTATAAAAAAGAGGCTATAAAAATAATATGTATTATCAAATCATAAGAGAACCAAAGCAGATTACTGTCTGAGATGATCTTTTTGAGGAAAGAACCTTTCAGATTTGAGTGGAACTGTTCAGTCAATAATAAGAAGCTCAACGACTTGAAGAACAAAACCAAAGAAAGGGCATTTGGGTACGCCGTAGAAAATATTCTTAAACTGCCAGAGATACGTTAAAATTACTAAAAAGAAAAAATAATCCACGTAGTCCTCAAATAAATGGAATTAAAGATGAGTAGTGAGTATGACTGGCCTGTTGGTCTAGTGGTTAGTGGCCCTGACAGCTATGCCGGAGGTCGTGGGTTCGATTCCCACCCAGGACAAATGTTTGTGTGATGAGCACGACCATTTGTTCTGTGTCTGGGCGTAATTTATCTACAATATGTATGTATTTAGACTGAGCTATGTATTTAGAAATATATAAGTATGTTTATCAGTTGTCTAGTACTCATGGCACAAGCTCTGCTTAGCTTGAGACTAGACGGCGTTGTGTGATAGTTGTGGATGTGGAATATATTATTATTATACCGTATGAGGTTCAAAGTGGTGCGGTTACTAAAAAGTGGTGTGGTTTGTTATCACAGTATGGCCATGTGTAGCAGATACAAGAGTTAGGCAAGAACAATTAATGGTAAGTATATGGACACTTAGTTCAGTTCCTCAGTCCACCATCAGAGACAAGCGTAAGCAGAGAATGGAGGCAATACAATACACTATTCTCTAAATATTCCCACACACGTGATGATGAATGCTACCAGGCTGACAGACGTAGATGGAGGTATAAATAATAACAATTCCTGTAAACCCCAGGCCAGTGCCAATTCATTGTCACACATCTGCTGAGCGAGCGAACAGTGTTTCATAGAATACCTTGTGGTACAATGTAATTAATGATTTACGCTAATATTAAGCTGTATTTTGGCAATATGTAATGTTTTCTGACACGCTCCGATGGGTGACAGATGGCTACAGTAGCGGGAATTATTGTGAAAGCTCTTTTCATTCATGACAGCCTAGTAATTAGCAGTGAAATAGTTTTATGTCGTTTTTTTTTAGGGTACCGCACCCAAAGGGTAAAACGGGACCCTATTACTAAGACTCCGCTGTTTGTTTGTTTGTCTGTCTGTCTGTCAGTCTGTCACCAGGCTGTATCCATGACCCGTGATAGACAGTTGAAATTTTTACAGATGATGTATTTGTGTGTCGCCATAATAACAAATATTATAAAACAGAAAAAAAATCCGATTGGCACCTGGCCGGTTTTTTTAAATTAAATTAATTAATAACATAAACTGCACGCCTGTATTTCCTGAAAGGATTGAGTACAGTGATGGAAACCCAATCACTGTACCAAAAAGTATGCTGTGAATAGGGTGGCCATCCGTCCGGGTTTCTCCGAATCAGACCTAGATTAAAGGGCGTCCGGGGAGCGTCCGAACACGGGTATAAAAAGTCAGACAGTCCCTCTTATTCCGCCCAGAAATGGAGGAGACAATGATTCTATATTTCGTTTTTTTTTTTCAAATAGTTTAAAAGTAGATTTATGACCATTTTAATTATTTATAATTAAGTATACTGAGGAAGTTTAAAACAAAATTGATGATAGATCGCCTCGTGATAGCGTTCACCTCGTCGTTTATACTGCGTACATCGAAGGACTGGAACAATTTGCCTGCTGCGGTCTTCCCGTCCGATTATATTAGGTGTCTCCAAGGCTAGAGTGTATAGGCTCTTAATAAACTAGTGCGCCTCACCATCAATGATTGCATCACTACTTACCATCAGGTGGGATCGCAGTCAAGCACTAGTTTATATTATTATACTATAAGAGGAGCAAAACTATATTAATTAAATAAAATTACATACACAAATCAGGTAAGTGAGAGTCGGACTCGCGCACTAAAGATTCCGTACAAACTTACTTTAGAACAGTTCGATTCCCAAATTTTATTTACGAAGATTTTTCCTAAAAATTTACAGTTTTCAGATTTTATTCTATACTTGCGCTTTGAGATCTTGCTTCATGCCAAATTTCAGGATTCTAGGTCAACGTGAAGTACCCTATGAATTTTGATTCCATTGACAGTGTCGAAATACACGTTTTTTGCGACATAAATAGCCCGTATCTTTTTATTTCGTAAACTTAGAAGTTGATTTTTTCGCAGCTTCAAGGGACCGCTGACTTGATTAGCATAGTCATAGCATAGTCGTCCTTATAATGTTCCCACTGTTGGGACTCAGGCCTCCTCCCTAGGAGAGGGAATGAGCCGTAATCCACCACGCGGGCCCAGTGCGGGTTGGTGGATGTCACATGTCTTCGAATTTTTGGTTCTACGACATGCCGGTTTTCTCACGATGTTTTCCTTCGTCGTTTTAAGAGCAGTGGTGATGAAATAAATTACACAAAGTAATGCGCCTGGCTGGGTTTGAACCCGCGATCTACAACTTGTAAGTCGGGGCCATTGCCACTCGGTCACCACTGCTCTCTCGGCCACCACTGCTCTCTCTGACTTGATTATACGGTTTTAATTTCAACTCGATGCCTCCACGCGTTTCTGAGATAATGTGTCTTGACAGGCAGACAGACAGACAGGCAGACGGACGGACAGCAAAGTGATCCTATAAGAGTTCCGTTTTTTCCTTTTGAGGTACGGAACCCTAAAAAACAGCACACTTTCTGGTTTTCATTTTCCTTGACTAACAAAAGTAAGAATAATTTCTTACACCAAAATACTTCAGATATTTTTGTGTCAAAATTCATTACTTCGTCCTTTTGTGTTACCAACGCTGTATAGGTATTGGGAAAACACAATATTTTGGCAACCTTCGCAGAAACAGCTACCTCCACGTGAGGGGAGTAATAATGTATATATTTTGACGCATCTTGAGCAACCATTGTCTGGGTAAAAGAATTACGTCCTCGACTTTTAAATTCTCGCTAATCTACCTAAAAATCATTTTAGTCATACATAATCGGGCGAGCTTTGCTTTTTAATATGGACTAGCTGACCCGGCGGGCTTCGTACCGCCTAATAGTAAGGATAACGCCATCTACTGGCATTACCAGAATAGCTTAATTCATTTTATAATGACATTTTAATTAGCGATGGCGGTGTATTCGGTTTTTTTTTTTCGCGATTTTTTCCATTTTTTCTCACCGTTTAAACCTCTGGACTATCTCGAATATTTCACTACCAAAATTAGCCAAATCGGTCCAGCCGTTTTGGAGTTTTAGCGAGACTAACGAACAGCTTTTCATTTATATATATGGTCACTTGGCCACTGTATACCGTGGCAATGATATGGCTGACGATAGAGCACGCTTGCCTAGAAGTAACCTATTCACTCATGACTTAAAGACCTCAAAGTTGTAGCTATCAGGAAGCACAGAGTCCAGCAGGGAATTCCACTCCTTAGCTGTAAGCACAATGGAAGTGTTACCAAAACGTTTTGTAAGTTTGGGTGGGATGTCCACCATGTACCTGTGGCGCATCATCGTACGTCTAGTGGTACGATGATGGAACGGGCTTGGCGGAATCAAATTGTGCAATACCAATACACACTACCCAAAATATAAAATTCTGACATTGATCAAGACTGTCTGTCCGTCTGTCAGCTGTATCTCATTAACTGTAGGAGGTAGAGAGTTGAAATTTTTGCCGTTATAACACCCAATAATAAAAATTTCAATAAATTTAAAAATCAAAGGAATTCTTACACAAGAATTTTTTTTTTGTCGCAGTTTATTTGCTCAATTTTAATATTGTAGTATCGAACCCTTTGTATGCGAGGCCGACTCGCACTTGTTCCGATATTTTTCTTATTTGTGTAGTTAAAGGATGAAATTGTGGATACGCCCATTGGCGCCAAAAGCACGCCATGCTTTTTTAACGTGGTAATCAAAAGTACTAAAAAAATTAATGAACTTACTTTACATAAGGATGCTAATTTGTTATCAAATCAAGCACGCAAAATACAGCTAATTGAATCATCCGTACACCTGGTCAGATCAGTACAGGTGCGAATGTTGACTCGATCGTCACGTAATGTTGTAATTGAGGGTTTCTGGCGGGATAGAATAGAATAAACTTTATTGTACACCAAAATAGTAACAATTTTTTTTACACTAACTTAAATCTATGGGTACAAAGGCGGTCTTATCGCTGACAGTGATATTTACCAGACAACCTTAGGGTGGATGTATGTAGGGATTTGTGTTTCCTAACCTAGAAGTCTTTTAAGTTAAGAGTGAATAGGTTACTTCTAGGCAAGCGTGTTCCATCATCGACCTCATCATCGCTTACCATCAGGTTCTGAAGAATGATCGTGGCTAAGGCTATGGTCACTCTTCCAAATATTCCCGCAGCCTCAGCAGGCATCGGCCCTACTTGACCCCTTCTGTTGACATCTCTTTGAGGCGCCCGTGGAACATTACGTGCCTGGACGGGCGGACGGCGAGCTACCGATAGCTCGTGGCCGTTTCTCAAATATATTGGCATTGCATAGCATATGCAGCCTTTTATTGTTCCCACTGCTGGGACTCAGGCCTCCTCTCTCTAGGGAATGGGCCGTAATCCACCACGCGGGCCCAGTGAGGATTGGTGAATGTCACATGTCTTCAAATTTTTGGTTCTAGGACATGCCGGTTTCCTCACGATGTTTTCCTTCACCGTTCTGAGAGCAATGGTGATAAAATAAATTACACAATGTAACGCGCCTGGCTGGGTTTGAACTCGCAACCTACAACTCGTAAGTCGGGGCCGTTACCACTCGGCCACCACTGCTCTTCTATTGGCATTGACTTGCATTCTAACAGGATAAAACAATATTACATGTCGCGCCGACCTGTTTGACCGCCATAACCCTATAACTCAGTCCCGATAACCCTTACTAAGACTGTTAAAATCACAAAACATTCCACATCGATCCCGTATAAGTTTAGAAAATATAAATAATACTAATCTTTTTTCGCCGAAGCTTCGTTTCAGCTTATCTTTTATGCATAGAGTCTAAGTTGAAAATGTGCTGTTTTTGGACGAAATCGAATTAGTTCGCTACTAGGGTCGCAGAGGTCAGAGGTGGTCACTTCGTGCTAAAATACAGATTATGTTTAGTTGCTTTTAAACTAAAAGCATCAAAAGTTAGACCTAGTAACGACTATTTTTGGAGTTAGAATTATTGGCTGTTTTCTACGATTTTATGATTAAGAATTTATTTGCAAACTAGCTGACCCGGCGAACTTTGTACCACCTACCAGTCAATGAATGTAGTATATCTTTCGATATAGTCAACCGATTGCGATGAAACAAAGCTTAAGTAATATATCAAATTACAGTAAATTTTAATGTATAAAAGTTATGTACATCGATTTCGTACATTTTACGTGATGCGCGCACAACAAAAAACTTCTACAGATTTATTATATGTATTGATATTTGACAGTTATTAGGAATATACAGACGCCTGGAAAGTCTGAGAAGTTGCCCAAAAGTACTGATTTTAGGCTTTATTACTTGTTATCGTTCCATGAATTCAACATATATATGATCTAGCTACCAGAAAGCCTATGATGACCCTCCTAACGCGGTTCATTTGACGACCTAAACTGAATTGTTAAATAGATGGAGCTATGTAGGGTGTATAGTTCTATCTATAGTATAGTTTTAACAGGGCATAGTAAGGCCCCTTTGCTTCTCTTTCATAGTTTCTAAACGTGATATTCAAAGCAAAAAACTCAATACAATTTCCATTCGGGTACCAGGCGCACAGAACCGCAAGCAGGTTGAATGTAATCTCATTATTACTAGAGCAATGCGGTGACGGTTTAGAAAGTAATATCGATTTCGCGAATTCGTTTCGATGAAAAAAACAAAACGTCGGTCAAGCACGAAACGGGAACACTTTGCTTTTGTTGTATTTTACAATGTTTTTTTTTAATATTTACGGATAGAGTAGTGCACAAAGGAATCGGCAGAAAGGTCACTAACATTGTACACACGGGCATAATCATAAATTCTGCCTTTATTTTTACTATTGCTGGGATATAGGCCTCCTGTAAGAGACTAGAAACTATAATTTGACACGTCGGCGCAGTATAGGTTAATAGGAGAAAAAAGGATAAACCTATTTTTTTTAAATTGTGCTGTACCTACTAACAATTTACCTACTTACACTACTTAGCATTTGTTTTGAATTGGGTATATAATCATCTAATGACTTTGCCCACTCTAGGGCGGAGCAAGAGGGCGTATCAGACTTTTACTCAAACCCTATGTTCCTTCTTTGCCTTCGGTCCCCGGCCCCGGGGTTCTCTTTCGCATAAGCTATTGCTCACTGGAGCAATGGCTTATGCGAAAGATCAGAGGCCCCTACGGTTTCGCTGTCATGCTGCTACATAGCCTGAGAATCAAAGGCTGATTACACGCATTCTCCAGTGGAATTTGCAACAAGATACTTTTTTCTACGATTTCATTTCGACCAAATTCGACATACCAAACTATTTCGATTAAAATACTATATATAACTTTTAAATATATTCTCTATACTATCGATAGAAAGTCCACTCTATTACGTTCTATTTTTAATTAACGCCTTGCAAAGATTCTATTACAAACTGAATGAAACTTGTTATTGGCGCTAGATTTGATTGGACAATAGAAAATGGCGACTCTTGGTATTGATAACACATAGTTGTTGATAGTCAGCCATCTTTTATCTTCAGAAACAATGGTAGCAGAGCTAGGTACTTGTTAATACTAGGAGTTTAGAAGCTAGGAGTACTCAGTAACTGGGAGGTAGATATAGGTCAGATATTTCACCATTGTTACAAATATTTTCTTAAACATAGGTATAACCTATTTGCTTAGCGGTAACAGGAATTATATTTTACCAGAATTACTACAATGGTCCCCAAACTAGGCAGTGCCTGTATCTTGAGTCGTATTTCACGCTTGCTTAGAAGAGTCTGTATCTTGAGTCGTATTTCACGCTTGCTTAGAGTATATGTAGTCGTATTTCACGCTTGCCTAGAAGTATCTTATTCACTCTTGACTTAAAGACCCCTAAGTTGTAGCTATCAGGAAAAACAGACTCCTGCAGGGAATTCCACTCCTTAGCTGTACGCATAATGATTGTGTTTCCAAAAAGTGTTGTGTGTATGGGTGGGATGTCCACCATATGCCGGTGGTGCATCGCCGTGCGTCTGTTGTCCTATGATGGAACAGGCTTGGCGGGCACTATGTAGAATATTATAATTATTGATCTATATATTTAAAAGCAAAATACCACTCACTGATTAATCACAAAATCTCAGAAACTATAACACCTACTAACTTAAAATTTGGCAGGTAGGTTCCTTATAGAGAGTCTGCTAAGAACGGATTTTCCGAAATTCGCCCTTTAAGGGGATGAAACGGGGGTCCAAAGTTTGTAAGGAGAAACTGACGTGGGTGAAGCCGCTGGTAGAAGTTGGCCCAAAATAGTTGCGAAGAGACTATAAGACCGTGAATCAGGTAAATTTAAAAACAAAGGCGTCGATAAAGTTGAAAAGGAATCAACTCAATCGGGATATGTACTAGGAATTCTAAGAAATGAGGAGTATGTGACCAAAACGCGTTTTGTACGAATGTGAATGGCTGGAAAAAGGCGGACCAAAGATGAACGGATCAAGAGAAAAATGAAATGGCTAAAAATGAAGACAATACTGATATGACGTATAATAGAAATGCAACAGAGGAAGAAGAAGATGAATTAAAGTGATTTTAAATATATTGCTTTAAAGAAAGGCAAAACAGTACTTGCCTAATGATTTTTATCCAAAAATAACCATGTTAGAGATTTTTTTTTCATAAAAAACAAGACAACACAGCGACAGGTCCCTCAATCTGTCTCTTTTCAATTAACGTTTTTAGGAAGAGATGCCACTAAAATCAAGGCTCACTTATCGTCTTAGAAACGTGTCCTTAATTTGAAACTAACTTCCTCACCTTTCATGCTACCCTAGTAGCTACACGTGTGTCGAACTCGAGCACAAAACTCAATTAAAAACTTAAGCGAGTCACAATTACCCGACAATCGATTGTTAAGCGATCGGTATCGATTCTCGGAAATTAGACGATAGTTTGCAAATAAGCTGGCATAATGAGAAGTCATTGAGCTCTTAGCTTATGAGCACCTAGTAATTATGTAGCCGAGTTTGAGGTTCAAGGTGAGATGTAAATAAAATCTAAAAAAATTGTGTGAAAAAGTCACACTTGTAGAGAGAGGCATTGTATTTTCCGGCGTTGATTTTTTGCAGTGTTTACCTAATTTGGTTTGTCTGCAGACCAAGATGAACCAAGATATTTCGCAATACTGATTAAAAGTTCGTCATATTTTCTTATTTTCCTTGTATTGTGGCAAAGCGTTTGACAAATTAAGTGTACAAAATGTTGGCCTTATTGTTTATGTAATCCTGGTACCCATGCAGATTTAGCAGCCTTTGAAAAGCATTGCAATATCATCACATATTTATTTTAGCATGCTTACTATCTTTTCAAATTCATAAATAGCTTTGACTTTGCATTCTATCTTTCTCTACCATTTATCTTCTAGTCCTTGTGTTCCAGTCTACAGCCCAATTCATGAAAAATTTCCGTACCTATTTAATTTCTTTCCAATATTTCTACTATCTCTCTTCATGTCCATAACGAAGCCATATTTTCTTTCACTAACCTTATAAAATATAAATAATGATTTCCATCAAAATATGGCCTTGAGTGCGGACGTAGCACCACTTCATGTGTATGAGTCAGCACATTCCATACAAACATTAACTCTACCGATCTGAAGTTTGACATCAAAACGAATAATGTATTTTGTAATTCCATTTTCGTATTATCACTTCTGACCCGTCAGTCAGACATTGTTCTGTCTTGTCTATGAAAGAGGCAGGAATCTGATACGTTGGTCAGACCAAATCCATGGTACTTGCCATCTACATCGCCGAAGATAGGACCTGGCGAAATATCTCTAATATATAAAATTCTCGTGTCACAGTTTTCGTTGCCATACTCCTCCGAAACGGCTTGACCGATTTTGATGAAATTTTTTGTGCTTATCCAGTATCTATGAGAATCGGCCAACATCTATTTTTCATCCCCCTAAATGTTAGGGGTAGTCCACCCCTAATTTTTATTTTTTATTTTATATGGCAAAACAACGTTTGCCGGGTCAGCTAGTAGTCTACAAAAAAGTTATTCGTCGAGTTCACGACCCTCAGCTTTGAAGTTAAACGACGCAAGGAGGAAGAGCTATGAATATTCCGATATAAACTCCAATTTTCTGTGCTTTTTTTTAAATAATTCTTTCCTTTAAAACTTGAAAAAAAAAAGAATGCAATAAAAGTTTTGGCATGATCAAGGAAAATAGGGATCCATATTTCGCGAAGCTCAGTATAGGCGTCTCGCCTTTTTTGCCAATCCTAGCGATCCCATGCCTTACTCAGGTTCTTCCCTGATGGTAACAATATCTTACATCATTAGGTATTATTTATTTGGGTACGTATAGCAATTTGCTTTTTTTTTTTTATTGGGTGGGAAAATCATCCTTATGACATTCCCGCTCTTGGGCAGAACGGGAGATAGTGTCAGACTCTTACTGACTAAAAACCCACTCCTGTTCCTTCGTTGCCTTCGTCCCAGGGCCCCGGGTTCCGCTTTCACACTACCCGTGGCCCCAGTAGGCTTCGACCCTGCTGGCCCCTACGATTTGCTGACATCTCCTTGAGGCGCGCGTGGAACGGTACGCGCCGTCGACGACTTGGGCTCGGTCCGGACGGTTACCGAACGGTCGGACGGCGAGCCACCCATTGCTCGCCGTTTGCAAGCCCGCGCCTACGGTGGCCGGAAATCGGGATCGGAATCCCGGCGGCGGTTGGAGCGTAAGGACCGTTGCCTCAAGCGATCAGCCGCCTCCTTTGCTAGCATTACTGCTTCGCAGAAGGTAGTGACCGCCTGCCACTCCTCCTCGCTCCGGACCATGGCCTGAACCAAGGCCCGGCGCGACAGATCGCCGCCGTCGAATTTGCCTTTAGAATTACGTGTATAAATTATAGTTAAAAAAGTTATTTGACAATATGAATTAGTTTATAATCGTTTAAGATTATTTTATGAATTTTATCTACGGGCCTCCGTTTGCCTAGAAATAAAATGGTTATTATTATTCCATATATTTATTTTATATACATACTTATTATATTTTTAAATATTTCATTAAAAAAAAAACATTTAAAAATATAAAAAATAGTAGCCCTTCGGCATCGGTAACGGAGTCCAAGCTGCCGGCGGTCAGGGCTCCTGAGAGAGGAATCTCCTAACGATGCGCGCCGTGTCCAGGAGTACTGGCTTTCTGGATCAAGCCCTTGATCCAGCTGCCCAACGAGAGCCTCCTTAGATGTTATTCGAGGCTCTTGGCTATTAAGCCATTGACCGTCACGACTATTGGCACAATGATTGCTCTATCCACTTCCTACATGTCGACCACCTCGCGAGCTAAGTCAAGATACTATTATTATTATTATTTGTTTTTCAAGGGTTAATTTTCGGCAGGGGGAAGTGGGGGGGGGCGGCCCCTGAAATGCCTAATTTTTGTGTAAGCTTTTCAGTATTTTGGCGTCCTTCATAGAAATTGATAGCCAAACATCCTGGGGTGAACGCACTGGCCTCTCCCCCTGTTCTCCTAGTTACTCAGATCCAGAATGACCTCGCTTTAGGTTCGGGCGTGATTCCACTTCGGTTGCAACGACAAACATGGCGCACTTACATCAAAATGTACTCTTACAGTTTTCATGAACTTTATACAAATGTAATGTCTTCTATCAATAAATTTTATTAGCCTTGAGTATCTCAGTGGTGAGTAATCCTACACCGCGATGTCCCGAGGTCGAATCCAGACGTTTACAAATAGGTTTTATAAGTTTATAATAAATATCTTGTGTTCATCATATATCAAATCTATTTTGATTGTGTGAATACTATTTATTAATTTGAAAGAGGCGGTACCAGGGCGTCAGTATCGAGTAGAAGTTTAATTAAAATATATGAGTGGTCTTATTTAAACTACTAACCCATTTCTATTTAGAGGAAATAGTTCATTTTGATACATGTGGAGAAAGTTTGTCATGGCAACCGAGGTGAAATTGGCCAGAGCCGCAGGCGAGGGTGTTATGGAGTCGAGTGCTGCAGTGACAAACCACGTGTATAAAACGAAGAAATAAAAACACGCGACTCGTGGGGGTCGCTTAACACCCAGCCTAATACGATAAATACAAAAAATTTTGGCTTGGCGAGCTCGCGCACTTTGCCGCACTAGTGCGAAAAACAGTAAATTGCGTGGCTAAAAGCGGTAGAGATAAGAGCGGGTTTTCTAGTAAGTGTATTGATTTATTTTTATCTAATCTAATATTATATTACTTTATAGAGGTAAAGTTTGTTTTTTTTGTTTGTAGGAGGTAATCTCTGAAAGTACTGGTCCAATTGCTAAAATTTTTTTACCGATAAAAAGCTTCTTTATTCCTGACTGACATAGGCTATATTTTATGTACGCGGGTGAAGCCAGGGGCAAAAGCTAGTAAATTATATAAACTATTGCTTCACTGCGATCCCAACTGATGTTACCTAAGCAGTTTTATTTAAACTAGCAACCTATTTTCAGTTAGAGGAAAAAATATATAATTAAATATCCAGTAAAAGTAATCCAAGTCGATCAAACTTTGTAATAACCAATGAATTTAGCTAATCGTGCTTAAAATATGATTATTCATGAGTCAAAGTTTTACACTTCTCAGAGTTTGTTCAAGCGCAATAAGAAATTGACAAGAGCTGGCAAAGCCGACGGTAAAAGACGGCACAGACTTTTATCACTAGGGGATTATAAACATCATGGTGCACGTCGATTGCATGATAATACATTGCACAATTTTCACACAACGTCTTCCCGTCCGATAACAATTTAGGTTTTTTCAAGGCTAAAGTGAATAGGCTCTTAATAAACTAGTGCGCCTCACCATCAACGATTGCATCACTGCTTATCATCAAATGGGATCGCAGTCAAGCACTAGTTTACATTAATAAAAATAAAAAATCTAGCTATTAACATCAAGTTGACAAAATATTCATGCAAAAAACAAGCATGCGCACAGAAATAAACTATGCATAATTAAATGACCAACCCCCTTTCATTGAAGTAACATTGAAAATGAACGTGAAGCCGGGGCGCGAGCCCCTCACCTGCGCGACGTTGCCGCTGCGTGCACGCTGCCCGGAGCGGCAACCGCGCAGGTGTGGAGTTCCCTGTTGTTCACTGGGTATAGTGTGTGTCCTGCGCTGTCTGCGGCCCTGGTACTATCAGATGTTATTTATGTTAATCATGGCCAATTTTGAACATTAAAATTCAGGAAACGGTTTCGATTTTATAAGAATACTGATTTATGTTGATTGTTCCACCAAAAAAGGAAAAAAAATGCTGATTTAGATAGCATAGCATAGTCGGCCTTATAACGATCCCACTGTTGGGACTTAGGCCTCCTCTCTAGGAGAGGGTATGGACCGTAATCCACCACGCGGGCCCAGTGCGGGTTGGTGGATGTCACACGTCTTCGAATTTTTTATTCTAGGACATGCCGGTTAGATACTGATTTAGATACTTTATTAATATTGGTACCTATGTTGCGAGTTACAACCTTTAAATGTGAACTGACTTGTGAAGTGACTTGCTCAATTACGGTAAATCGATGGTTAAAATATCTTGGCCACTCTGAAGCTAGGCGTTCCGAACTTTGTGCATAATCGAAATAATGCGCAATACGCATTCACCATTTATGATTCTTAAAAATAATCAATACGCAGCCAATTGTTCGGACTTCATAGTGGCAAAATATTTTCGCTATACTGAGGCCCTACAAGTTCTTAATGCGATCCATTTGATGAATAAAACTGAACTATATAGGCGTATAGCCCCATCTCTCTTTTAAAACGTTATGGTAAAGCCATAACTGGCAATAAAACTTTCAAAAACATGAGCTTATGAAACGAAAAAAAATCTTAAAAAAAGAAATAACCGACATCACTAAAAAAAAAAAACACTAAAAGGATTAAAATAACTTTAATTTCGGAAAAGATTTTTATTTCACACTATTTAGTTGCGATACACTTATAAACAGAGTGCTTATTTCTCATGACAATTCCAATTAACCCAAACACTGCTAGGTTACATTGTTTTATTATGAAGTTCCTGTGTCTACCTTCCACCTCCGGCTCCATCATCAAATCAGTTCGATAGTACATTATAACCAAAGTGCATCTCATGATAATTCTAATAAGTCCAAACACGGCTAGGATACATTGATTAATTACGGAGTTCCTGTACCTACCTTCCAGCTCCATCATCAGATCAATTCGCTAGTAACTTATAGCCAAAGTGAATCTCATGACAATTCTAATAAGTCCAAACACGGCTAGGTTACATTGATAAATTACAGCACTTCCAGTGCCTATCTTCTGGCTCCATCATAATCATCAGATCACTTCGATGATATCATTTTCAACGTAACTATTCAGAACCATTCATTTAAATTTTCTCATTTGAAGCAGTAATGCTAGCGAACCGGCTTCCTCATACTCCAGCCGCTAACGTAGGCGTCAGGTAACCGTCATCGACAGCGCGTAGTGTTCCACGTGCGCCTCAAGATGTCAGCAAGGTCGAAGCCTACTGCGGCCATGGGTTCGCTTCTGAAAGGAAAACCCGGGGTCCTGGAACGCAAGGCAAAGAAGAAACATAGGAGTGGGTTTTAGTCAGTAAAAGTCCTCTCACTCCGCCCTACAGCGCGAGAAGTCATTGAATGATTTCCAACCTAAAATATTTCAGCAGAAACTTCAAGACAGCTCTTTGAAGGACAATTTTTTATAAAGAGGTCTCTGCTCTAGTACTACTGCTAACGTTAGCATTTGTTATGACTCTACGTCCGTGGAATCTCGCGCGTGTCACTCGTTATTTATTTATTTCCCATCTGGAGTCGTGTGTCGAGCTCGCGTCACGCGAATGTCGTCAGTCGATTGTCAACATGCATTCTATTGAAAGGTGAACGGAATGTTCTTTCTGAAGGGTTTTGTGATTGGTTATATTGACGTGATCATTTGTGAATTATCTCTATAATGTAGGTTACATATAGAAGAGTGTTTGCTTCTGAACTTTTCTGAGAGAAAGAGCCAAAAACATTTTTCTCTACTGAGTAATATCTAACTCAACGAATTAAAAATGTTTTTTTTTTAGAGATAATTTAAAGCAAATATACAGTATACACAAAACAATATACAGTGCTTACTAATAAATCTAGGTGGAAACAATATTATGGCCCACTGCATTATCCGCATTTTGACAAAAAATTCGGTAATGAGTGCCACTAAAAACTAAAAACTAAAATTAATACATAACAAAATTATTAAAAAAAATAATTAGTTAATTAAAATACAAAACAATTTAAATCAATAAAATAATAAAACAGTACAACAAAAAAGTCAAATCATCATCATCATTAAAATCAGTAAAAATATCAAAATTATGTACTTCAGTTCAGTTTTTGCTAAATAAGAATTCTAATTTTGTGTTAAAGATAAAAGGAAATAAGACTTTTACTAAGAACTCCAAACTGCAAGCAACTCCAACCCGTGTTCATTACTAGCACTCACTAAAATGACCCAAATATTCATCTCAAAACACAGAATAATTAAGTAGCCTCACAACAAGCATGACCTACAAACAACCTCTCACAATTACTCAAAAAACTCCTTTGTTACCGAAAATTAATTAGCCCAGAACCGCCCCAAACGAGGACTCCAATCTCAAAGACAATAAGAAAAAGTAACAAATTCGTCGAAACAAACGCTTTACCAAAACAACCCTTTCAAACTTTTACAATGTATAAAACGAGAATAAAGTGTCCCAAGAATCGCTCCCTAGGGGACACCCAACAGGTATCTCCGTCTCTTTCATACTTGACGTGAAATTCCTGTTCCTTTCATTTGTGTGAGTGAGAGAGGGACAATGGGATAGTTCCGTGAGGTGTGTGTGGGAGAACAGATGTGTTTGACGTCAGATCGGTGGCGCTATGGTGTCGAAGGCATGCGTCGGAACTGCTCGTAATATTATGTGAGATGTGCGGTGATTATTGCGCTGAGATATGCGTGCGGTGGCAGGTCGAATGCGATAGCAATTTACGTTTGTTGTGAATGTATTTGTGACGAAAAGGAAATGTACGAAACATTTCCATTAGAAAATATTTATAAGAGTTGGTGAACGTTGCATGATTTTTATATCAAGTTTTGATTTAAAAGTACGTTCCTTAAGTATAAAAAACACAAACGATTTCTCACAAATTATGGATCGTGAACCAAATGTAAGCAAAGTGAGATATAATATAAGAGACTCGAATGTAAGTGGTCGTGTGGAGACTAGGGGCTAGGGGAGCGAAGAATTAGGGTTGGAAATTATCAAGGACATGGGGCTACTTGCTCGTATTAATTATATTATGTGACTTCTAAGGTTTCAAGCATTTTGGGAAAGATAAATCACACAGTGATGGTTGTGTAGATGGCACGGATGTTATGGACATGATATTTTGGGTAACTTTTATTAGAAGAAATAGAGTATATCTGATTTCAAAGGAGGGAAATAAAAAGTACGGATTTTGTAAAAAAGAATATTTTAGCATCTTCTATTAGTGTTATAGATTATAGAGTACGCCCACATGATATACTCTATTTTAGAGTACTGTTGGCTTCCCTAGTCTGGCTACGGATTCTATTAAAGCAATAATATTAAATATATATTATACCGGTTACGGACACAGTTACGGATATGAGATTATTTCGGATTCCGTTAGTTTACGATAGTTCGATAGTTGTTTATGCCTGTGTCTACCGATCGCACAGCGGTGATCAGGAGACAACTCGGTTGTTCGACCACCTCAGTGAGGCCGCCGATAAGGCTCTGCATCGGCACCCTGATGCGCAGCTCGTCGCTCTGGGGGACTTTAACGCCTGCCACCAAGACTGGCTTTTCCCATACCAGAAGACCGACCATGCTGGGAGAGAAGCGCGAAACTTTGCAGTGTCGATGGGCCTTTCCCAGCTGGTTAAGCAAGCGACTAGGGTGCCTGATGTAGTTGGTCATACTGCCAATTGTTTGGACCTTCTGCTGACCACCGATCCGGACAGATGTATTGTAACGGTTTCCTCACCACTGGGAACTTCAGATCACTGTCTGGTGAAGTCTGTTTCGTGCTTCTCCCCACCTGACTGCGACTCACGTGGTCAACGGAGAATATGGCGTTACAGGTCAGCAGATTGGGACGAGATGCGGCACTTTTTTGCGTCTTATCCTTGGCAGCAGGTCTGCTTCTCTTCTGAAAGTCCGTCGAGCTGTGCAGATGCTATATCCGATGTGATACGTCAAGCTATGGAGTTTTTCATCCCTTATAGAGACGTACCCATCGGAGGCTCAGCTCAACCATGGTTCAACGCCGATTGCGCTCAAGCTGAAGAGCGTAAGCATTCGGCGTTTCTCGCATGGGTTGACGCTCGTGATCGCAAAGCTCCGGATCTGAGCTCAAAGAAGAGAGCTTTCAACCATGCTGCCAAGTCCTACAAACAGGCACTGAAGAAGGCTCGGTTCGACCGCATTACACATATTGGCGCAAAGCTCTCTGCACAGCCGTCCGGTAGCAGAGCATTCTGGTCCCTTGCCAAATCGGTCGAAACCAACTTCTGTAGGCCCACATTGCCTCCGCTGGTTAAACCTGATGGAACACTGGCTCACACAGCGAGAGAGAAAGCAGGTCTCTTTGCAGCTCTCTTCGCCCACAATTCTCGTCTTGACACTAGCAGTGCTACTCCACCAACTCTACCTCACTGCAACACCTCAATGCCCGATATTCGCATAAGGAACAGAGAAGTTTTGAGAGCACTGTGTCGTCTAGACGTGAATAAAGCTAGTGGACCAGATGGTATACCAGCAATAGTTCTCAAGGCATGTGCGCCCGAGTTGTCTCCTGTATTGACGCGCTTGTATCGCCTCTCATTTAGGACTGGTATAGTGCCCAAGTCCTGGAAGCTTGCCAACGTGCAACCCGTGCCCAAAAAGGGCAGTAGTGCCGATCCTGCCAACTATCGGCCGATTTCAATAACCTCCATACTCTGCAAGATTATGGAGCGTGTATTGAACTCGCGCCTCCTGGCATACCTGGAAGGTAACGATCTCCTCAGTGACCGACAATACGGGTTTCGCCAAAATCGGTCTACTGGGGACCTACTAGTGTATACCACTCACATGTGGGGCGAGGCCCTCGAGAAGAATGGAGAAGCGATTGCTGTCTCCTTAGACGTCTCGAAGGCCTTCGACAGGGTATGGCACGCCAGCCTTTTGAGTAAGCTTCCAGCGTACGGCATTTCCCCAGGCCTGATTAACTGGGTAAAAGACTTTCTGAGTGAACGGTCTCTCCGAGTTGTTGTCGATGGATGCTCATCAGAGCCCATGACGACTAATGCCGGAGTTCCTCAGGGGTCAGTTCTCTCTGCAACTCTTTTCCTGCTGCATATTAACGATCTGCTGATGCCCGGTATCTATGGGTATGCAGACGATAGCACAGTTGTAGAGAGGTACCTGCCAGGTCCTCGGGCCAGTAAGGAGCAAATTCGGTCCGAACGAGAGGCTATGGTAGAGCGTACGAATGTCTCACTTCAGGCAGTCTCCAAGTGGGGCGAAACCAATCTGGTAAGATTCAACGCCGCCAAAACACAAGCGTGTCTGTTCACCGCTAAGAGGAGCCCGTTCACCTTGGCTCCCGCTTTTCAGAATGTATCCCTGGAGTGCACCGACCGCCTTCAACTCTTAGGAGTTGAAATTTCCTCAGATCTCAATTTCGGGCGGTTCATTGCGTCCAAAGCCAAGGTAGCTGCTAGAAAACTAGGCGTTCTTGCAAAGGTCCAACGGTACTTCACACCGGGACAGCTTCTAATGTTATACAAAGCACAGGTCCGATCGTGTGTGGAGTACTGCAGTCACATATGGGCTGGTGCTGCAAAATGCCATCTAGCAGCTTTGGACTCAGTGGAAAGGCGTGCGAAGAGGCTAATTGGGGATCCAGATTTGGTTAAGTCCAATCTACAAAGCCTCGAGCACAGGCGCAGAGTAGCCAGCCTATCGGTGTTTTACAGGTTACATTTTGGAGAGTGTGCGCGGGAACTGCATGACTTGATTCCGCCATCTCCTTTCTACCATCGGACAAGCCGACGAACGGCGAGTATCCACCCTTACGTTGTTGAAACTTCAACGGTCCGGACTAAGCGTTTCGCTTCGTCGTTTATACCGCGTACATCGAAGGACTGGAACAATCTGCCTGCTGCGGTCTTTCCGTCTAACTATAATATAGGTGTCTTCAAGGCTAGAGTGAATAGGCTCTTAATAAACTAGTGCGCCTGACCATCAATGATTGCATCTCCGCTTACCATCAGGTGGGATCGCAGTCAAGCACTGGTTTATATCAATTAAAAAAAAAAAAAAAAAAAAAAAAAAGTTCCAGTTACGGATTTCAGATTATTTGGGATTCTGCAAATTTCCGATAGTGCCAGTTACGGATTTAAGATTATTTCGGATTCTGCTAGTTTCCGATAGTTCTAGTTACGGATTTGAGATTATTTCGGATTCCTCGAATTTCCGATAGTGCCGGTTACGGATATGATATTATTTCGAATTCCGTTAGTTTTCGATAGTTTCGGTTACGGATATAAGAATTTTAAAATTATAAAAGTTAAATACAAATAACAAAATTTGAATTTTATTTCTAGTCTAGGATATCATTTATTTGGCTTGGTAGGCTTTGGCAGTCCCTGGCAAACCTGTCGTAACTTGTCACAGATTTCGCCTGTATCCGTTATTATCCGAAACTTTTAATTGGCTTCGGATAAGGATATTTTTAGGGTTCCATACCTTACTTATAGGATCACTTTGTTGTCCGTCCTTCCGTCTGCCTGTCTCTGTCAAGACCCTTTATTTCCGGAACGCGCGGACGTATCGAGTTGAAATTAAAACCATATACTTAAGTCTACCTTCCCTTGAAGCTGTAAAAATAAATAAATTCGACGTTAACGAAAAAAAAAGATCCGGCCGTTTTTGTCGCAAAAAACGTATATATCGACACTCAAGGGAACCAAAATTCTAGAGTACCTCCCGTTGACCCAGAATCCTGAAATTTTGCATAAAGCATGGTCTTATAATACAAGTATAGGAATAAATTTCAAAATACAAAAACGAACACATAAAATAGGCGTCGAAGTACTCCTCCACATCAATGTCACCCGGAAATATGCCCAGAAAACTGGCAGCATTGCCACGTTAGATGGCAATGCTAATGTTTTGGGCAAAGAACAAGCCAGCCCTCTGGTCACACATTGTTAACCTGTCGATGTGAAATTTCATTGAAAAGAAGACTCGCACACGGACCCCATGAATTCCACGTGTAATTTACCAATAACGTTACAGTATTTGAGACGTCTGATGGTCTCAGATGTCGCAGCAGCAAAGCCGGTACAGCTTTTCGAATTAGGAAAATGGGGTGGCGTAAGGGTGTCGATTTCGTGGCCAGATCTTAGTAAATGATCACTTCTATGGCCAAGTAAAACTGGCCAGTTCGTTGTAAACGTTAAAGTTTGATGATATATCAATCCTTGTTTAGCCTACTTTCTTAAGATCTATTGTTATCATAGAAATCCTGCCTCAATGATATGGTCAAACGCCAGAACACCAGTTCTACTTGGCCATATCACTGTGATCAATTCTAAGATCGGGCCAGGACATCGACACAGATTGCGTTCCACACCAGAGGCATACTCACTTTCCACGGCACGTCATGCCATCTGTCCTCTCTATAGTCAATAATAAAATAATTATTTCCACAATAATTATAATCATATAAATCATTGGACTGAAATTCCATACCTGTTTTTTTTTTACTAGACTTAAAAAAAACCCTTTGAACCATCTCTGAAAATAAAAATCTAATCAAACTTGTACCAGGGCGGCAGAGGTTGTAAAGAGGTGAACGAGTCCACGATTCTCAGTAACTTTAATGAGAATTATGATAACTAGGAACTGTTTATAAATAGGTGGGGGGAGATCTAGGATATACTTTGATGTTGAAATGAAACTAATGAGATTATTATTCAAGTTTGCTCTGAGGAAGACTTCAGTACCAACTTATCGTAGTAAATGTTTGTTCCTTCAACTTGCAAGAACCGCTTCTAGGGAATATTTAATATCTCTACCTTACTAAGTTACTAGAAGGAGTTGTACAGAAAGTATATATTTTATTTTTTATTTATTTTTTTAACTATCACACAACGTCATCTAGTCCCAAACTAAGCAGAGCTTGCGCTAGGAGTACTAGACAACTGATAAACATACTTATATATTTTTAAATATATAATTATTACACACAGACACAGAGAAAATGATCGTGTTCATCACACAAAAATTTGCCCTGGGTGGGAATCGAAGCCACAACCTCCGGCATAGCAGTTAGGGCCACTGACCACTAGACCAACAGGCCTGTCACAATAATACTTTAGTTCAGATGAAATGAAAAACTGGTCAAGTGCGAGTCAGTACAGTCAGTTGACTTGTCACCAGCTATTCCTGGTGCCCCGACTATAGGACCTTCAAAATTCGTTTGAAATTTCCTCTGACTTTAATTTTAGTCGGTTCATTGAGTCCAAAGCCAGGGTAGCTGCTCGGAAACTCGGCGTTCTTGCAAAGGTCTGGCGGTACTTTCCACCGGGACAGCTTTTAATGTTATAAAAAGCACAGGTCCTATCGTGTGTGGAGTACTGCAGCCACATAAGGGCTGGTGCTGCAAAATGCCACCTAGAAGCTTTGGATTCGGTAGGAAGGAGTGCGAAGAGGCTAATTGGTGATCCAGATTTGGTTAAGTCCAATCTACAAAGCCTTGAACACAGGCGTAGGGTAGCCAGCCTTTCGGTATTTTACAGGATGCTTTTCGGAGTGTGCGCGGGAATTGCATGACTTGATTCCGCCATCTCTTTTACCATCAGACAACCCAACGTACGGCGAGTATCCACCCTTACGTTGTTGCAACCTCTACGGTCCTGACTAAGCGTTTCGCCTCGTCATTTATACCGCGTACATCGAAAGACTGAAACAATTGGCCTGCCGCGGTTTTCCTGTCCAATTATAATTTAGGAGTCTTCAAGGCTAGAGTGAATAGGTTCTTCATCATCAACGATTGCATCACTGCTTACAATCAGGTGGGATCGCAGTCAAGCACTAGTTTATATCAATTTAAAAAAAAGGCTTATCGAGCAAGCTTTTTATTCTTTTGACGAATTTAAGATTTACTTTATTTTAAATTTGACATGAATTATTAATTTGCGCTGTAATTTATTCTTTTGATTTAACTTAATTTTAATTTGTGATTCGGCTTCTATTTATTTGTTTCTTGTAGATATTTTCTGTTATTTGTTTGACATTTTTATTATGTTTATTATTTGACATTATAACGATTGTAACTTATTTGTAATCATTTGTTGACTATAATGTAATATTCTGTACCTGAATTGTAAGAACCCCTTAACAATAAATAAATATGAATAACCTGCAAGATGCAAAAATCTTTTTTTTTTAATCTTGATAGGTTCGCGCTTGACCGCTATCTCACCTGATGGAAAGCGACGATGCGGTCGACGATGGAGCGCGCTTACCTAGAAGTAACCTATTCACTCTTGACTTATAGATTCCCGGGTCGTAGCCATCAGGAAACACAGATTCCGGCAAGGAATTCCACTCCTTAGCTGTACACACAATGAATGTGTTCCCAAAACGTTTTGTGCGTATAGGTGGAATGTCCACCATGTACAGGTGGCGCATTGCCGTACGCCTGGTGGTCCGATGATGGAACGGGCGCGGGCGGAATTAGGTTATTAATCTAAAAAAAAGATACATTTTATCGGGTCGCCATTAATTTTGTGGATATGTAACATTCGTCAAGCGAGTCCGGAAGCCTGAAAGTTTGTAAAATACCGGTGTACGTACACATATACAGGCTGTCTTTAAAATCGACGCACAAACGAATACCATAGGACCAGTACATGATTCTGGACCCCTAGTGGTGGAATTTATTGTCGGGTGTTTACTAATTTAAAAAAAAAAATCTTTGCTTTTTTAAATTTAAATTGTATAAAATCGTGGTTCTAACATTTTTAGTGAAAAAAAATGAATGAATTACTTTTAAAATTAAAAATGTCATCGGGATTAATTAGAATAACGATTCTATCTACCCAGATTACTTCTTAATTAATATTTTTTAATTTTATTTTGTTTTTTTCCTAAAAATATCATCAGGGTTGGTTGAATAACGATTTTACACAGTTCAAATTTTAAAAAAATACAGTTTTTTTAATTAGTAAAAAGCCGACGAAAAATTCCACCACTGGGGGTTCCAGAATCGTGTACTTTTGTTTCTTTTTGTAATGAATTGTGCGTCTAATCAGACATAAAAACACATTTTCTTTCTTTCATTTCATCTTAGTTCCGGAAAACATCTGGCTGATGAAATTATGATACGGTTGCATTAAAATAAAATCGCAACTTAAATATTTTCCATTAACATCAACTTTTAGCATTCATCATCATCATCATTTCAGTCGAAAGACGTCCACTGCTGGACATAGGCCTCCCCCAAGTGCCGCCACAATGAACGGTCCTGTGCGTCTCGCATCCATCGTACTCCCGCAACCGTTACCAGGTCATCGGTCCACCTTGTAGGAGGCCTTCCAACGCTACGTCTTCCAGTACGTGGTCGCCATTCCAGAACCTTTCGGCCCCAACGGCCATCCGTTCTGCGAGCAATGTGCCCTGCCCATTGCCACTTAAGTTTGGCGATTCTTCGTGCTATGTCGGTGACCTTGGTTCTCCTGCGGATATCCTCATTCCTGATTCGATCACGCAAGGAAACTCCGAGCATAGCCCTTTCCATTGCCCTTTGGGTGACTTTGAGTCTTCTGATGAGGCCCATTGTAAGCGACCACGTTTCAGAGCCATGTGTAATTTGTCATTACTTTTAGCATTATTCGCACAATATTTTAGAGTAGACAGACATATTGAAACGTATACAACGGTCCGGACTAAGCGTTTCGCTTGGTCGTTTATCGTTTATACCGCGTACATCGAGGGACTGGAACAATTTGCCTGCTGCGGTCTTCCCGTCCAGCTATAATTTGGGTGTCTTCAAGGCTAGAGTGAATAGGCTCTTAATAAACTGGTGCGCCTGACCATCAATGATTGCATCTCCGCTTACCATCAGGTGGGATCGCAGTCAAGCACTGGTTTATAAAAATTAAAAAAAAAAAAAAAAAAATTGTACAACTCGCGGATCCATCGGCCATCGCTTACCAAATGATTGATAAGCACAGACGCCATCAATCAGCGCTAATAAGCGATATTACTAGCACTCAAGCACTAACAACGGACAATGTGCCACGCAATAGATAATTACACAGAAGCCCAGCTTTGTCTTAATAAACTAGTGCGCTTCAACGTCAACGATTGAATTAGTCCTTACCATCAGGACCACGGGTAGTGTGAAAGCGAAGCCCGGGGCTCCGGGATGAAGGCAAAGAAGGATCAGGAGTGGGTTTTTAGTCAGTAAAAGTCTGACACTATCTCCCGCTTCGCTCAAGGGCGGGATTTTCCCACCTAAAAATAAAATAAAAATGAAACCATCAGGTGGGATCGCAGTCAAGCACTGGTTTATGTCAATAAAAAAAAAAACTTTTAATAAGCTCACGTTTGATCTATACCTTAACTCATAGTTTTTTTTTTTCAGGACATATCATTGACTTTTTACGCTCTAGGTCGGAATGGGAGGGCGTGTCAGACTTTAACAGACTAAAACCTACCTGTCCCCGTCAGTTACTCTTGGTATTCCAGAGACATGGTAACTCTTTCAAATGTTTCCGTAGCCCTAGTTGGTATCGTCGCTTAGGATCAGCTGACATCGAGACAGGTTTTTTTTATTTAAATTATTTTTCTCATACATTTTTAACATTTGTTTAACATATTTTTAGCTCGCCAAACTTTATAGTTTGATGGCGAGAAACGCTCGTTATACAATTACTTCTATTACAACATAAAACAGTAAAAATATCAGTGGCTTTGCTGTCTCATGATGTGTACAATATATCATTCAAACTCAATACTTCATTTATTTTTGTATATTTCAGTTGGTCACGATGGTATGTAACGCTACGTGTAATTATACACATACATATGCACTGACCATACTTATCAATATGTACAACTTTTACTAAGAGACCAACCCCAGAAATCGTAGAGCGGGGATGTCATAAGGATGATTTTCCACCATAATAAAAAAAAAAAAAACCCTGAAATCGTGAACTAAAAATCTACTGCCCTTTAATTTTAAAGCACATAATGGTGATTGAAAATGTTGTTTAGGTAATCATTTCAGTGAGAGAATTTGAATATTCTGGCGTATTCGATTTATTTAACTGAAACGTGTACCTAAACCGATTTTGCGCTTCGCATATGAGTCTTCTGTACCATATATACTCTGTGACCATACACGCGCATTCGATTTACAACATCCGAGAAAAATCGTCGATCGATATCGTTTTGTTTACATCGATCGCTCGCTATGTAAACATAGGCAGCGATTGTTTGTTTAACACGCCATGTAAACGGGGCCGGCATTTTTATTAATATTAACTCCTTAATGAACTGTGCTCCGTGTAATATGAGGCTGAAAACTTTATTTAGATTTAAGCGTTACATGAGAAATCGCTGTCTGAAAAGTTGTTTTATAATAATAATAATTTATTTGTTAACATAGGTAAAGAGATACAGGTCTTATTTTTAATAAACAGAGCGCTATGTTATGCCTGGAGGCGTACAAATATGGGGTGCAATTGTCGCTGAGAATTACAAATTATAATTTATAAAGAAAAAAATCATGCATAATTTATAATATTACATAGGTAAATAAATTTAACAATTACATATTACTCTAATTATTAATTTAAATAATTTGCAAATCAA
The DNA here is from genome assembly GCA_949316375.1 of Mythimna vitellina. Taxonomy (NCBI): domain Eukaryota; kingdom Metazoa; phylum Arthropoda; class Insecta; order Lepidoptera; family Noctuidae; genus Mythimna; species Mythimna vitellina. The sequence continues at coordinate 12,261,496 of OX438713.1, read as the reverse complement.
TTAAATGTCAATACGAATACAATGTCAATACAATTATACAATCAAAATTAAAAATAAAATAATTTTAATAACTTTACTAATTAACTTTACAAAATCTAACGCAGCAGTAATGTTTGCTGCCACTCCGTAACCTTTCGGCTCTATCGACCACCTATTCTGCAAGCAATATACACTGCCCACTGCCACTTTAGTATGGCGATTCTCCAGACTATGTCCGTGACTTTAGTTCTCCTGCGGATATCTTCATTTCAGATTTGATCACGCAAGGAAACTCCGAGCATAGCCTCGCCTCTGCCGGACCCTGGCGGGAGCAGAGACGTGATGTATTGTCTATGACGTGTTGTAAACGGGGCCGACATTTTTATTAATATTAACTCCTTAATGAACTGTGCTCCGTGTAATATGAGGCTGAAAACTTTATTTAGATTTAAGCGTTACATGAAAAATCAGCTGTCTGAAAAGAGGTTTTAATAACTTTACTAATTACAAAATCTAAGCCAGCAGTAGTGTTGTTGCGTAACGCCAGTAATAATGTTTCATTTTTGACAGTTGAGCGATATCCATAGATGTTAGTGAGATACGAACTCAAACGTAATATATTGCGTCGATCTGTCAAAATGAAGGACGGATTTCCATTCTCACTTTTATAAGTTTTTTTAGGGTTCGTACTCTTTTTTATTTTGAGAATTCATCCAACGACTTCTCTTTCTCTGATTGGAGGGGTTTTGAGACTTTTACTGATTAAAACCTACCATGCTCCTTCAGTTGCTCTTTGAGTAAGACTATGGGTTTCATTTTCAAAAAATCCTCGTGGTTCTAGCGGGCATCGGCCCTTTTGGGCCCCTACGGTTTGCTGACATCTCTTTGAGGAGCGCGTGGAACACTTCGCGCCGTCGGGTCGTACGGTGAGCTACCAATTGATCATTGTCGACAAGACCGCGCACTAGCCGATGATGCAACATAATGTCTGTTTATTAATATATAATTGGATTCTTAGTTAAAGACGCGTAGTTTCAGTAATGTGAGACAAACCGCGACGGGTAGCGGATCATATTTTAGTGGGCTGCGACTAACAGCGGGCCACACTTACACCGAACTGTTTTTGCAGCACATTTTATTATTTTGTCTCACCGATGATAGACATTTTTATTATGGATAGGCTCGCGTTTGATTATCTCACCTGATGGTAAGCGATGATGTGGCCGATGATGGAGCACGCTTACCTAGAAGTAACCTATTCATTTTTGGCTCAAGACTCCTAGGTTGTAGCTATCAGGAAACACAGAATCCGGTAATATTCTGTGTTTCACATTAATATACATATTGAATGTGTTCCCAAAACGCGGTGTGAAGTCCACCGTGTATCGGTCACCGTAGGCACGGGCTTGCAGACGGCAAGCAATGGGTAGCTCGTCGTCCGACCGTCCGGTAATCGTTCATCGTGGCATCTATTCTGCGAGCAATATACACTGCCCACTGCCACTTTAGTATGGCGATTCTCAAGACTATGTCTGTGACTTTAGTTCTCCTGCGGATGTCTTAATTCCTGATTTGATCACGCAAGGAAACTCCGAGCATAGCCTCGCCTCTGCCGGACCCTGGCGGGAGCATAGACACTATGTATTGTCTATGACGTGTTGTATATATTGTGTGATCTTTATTGCGTTCTACTTTTCGAGCCATTAATTTTCTTAAGAATAATTATGCTTGACCTACGTTACGCTTCGATAGCTGTAACTACATAACAATGGTAATAACAGCTGGTAGCTTCAGAGCTAAAATTGGCAGCAAATTTAACAGATAGCTGTTCAATTTTCCCATTAGCAGTATTATAAACATCATTTTAGCCGAAAGACGTCCATTGCTGGACATAGGCCTCTCCAAGTGTCACAACGACCGGTCCTGTACGGTTCACTTCCATTAGATTCCCGTGACCCTCACCAGGTCATCTTGTCAGAGGCCTGCCAAAGTGGTAGGCCCTATCGACCATCAGCTCTGCAAGCAATGACCCCTGCTCTAAGTTCGATCCTTCGGAGTGTATCTATCGTGACCAGATCATAGAAATTGATCACTTCATGATGAGGCCAAGTAAAACTGACCAGATGGTTTTAAACGTTAAAGTTTGATGATATTTCAATCCTCATTAACGCTAACAAAGTTTTCAGGCGTTATCTCTCTTTTTCCGCGTTACCTTTTCGTCAAACATCGCGTTGGACGATAAGCGAGTGAAAAAGGACCCCTCTTAAGTACTGCTAAAGATTCCTTTGTATATATAAATTATTCATAAGTAAAATGAATTCATCATAATGTCCGCTGGTACGTGTCGGTGTGACAGGCGGCCTGTCTTACTATAAATAGGTCATGGCAACTCAGACTGTGATACCGGGACGGACTTCGGGCGACTTCGGCTTCAGACTTCAACTGTTACTGTCATCTTCCATTCAAGCTTTTAGGAGTTTGAGTTTGAGTTACTTTACTACTCAAGGACAAAACGCGTTATTTTTTTTAATAATGTAAAATAGTGCTTGACTGCGGTCCCACCTGATGGTAAGCAGTGATGCAATCGTTGATGGTGAGGCGCACTAGTTTATTAAGAGCCTATTCATTCTAGCCATGGAGACGACTAGATTGAAGGCAAATTCTTTCAGTCCTTCGACGTACGCGGTATGAACGAGGCGAAACGCTTAGTCCGGACCTTACTTCTAGGTAAGCTCGACCGCATCGTCGCTTTCCATCAGGTGAGATAGCGGTCAAGCGCGAACCTATCAAGAATAACAAAAAAAAAACTAAACAAGTGGACTATTTGATAATAGGATATATTAAAATTACTATTCTGATACTGTGGACATTTCGATACAGTGGACAATTTGATGTAGTGGACATTGAGGTACTAAGGGATCATAATTAATGTTTACAACTCGTTGTATTAGAATGCAAAACATACAACCGCTGTTTATGAAAATAAACTCCGGATACAATATTTTACTACTTCACATTTTCTGCGCTCCTGTTACATTTAATTGTCTATTAAAATGTGTGTGGGATATCATCAAATTACTTCTACCATTTTGGCTGGAGTAGTGTTCGAATTTTACCGACAGAAACTGTGTTCCTTCAACACTTTCGAATAATTCTGTAGCCCTAATAGATCGAATCCGAAATCCTATTCTTTTGCACCACCTTTATAGGTCTATGTAACCGACAAGGCAGCGTGCTATCAAGGTACCAATGTTTTTAATAAAATATCCATAGATATCACAGTACCTGCTGTACCAACTTATGTATTCTAAAACACTACGTTCTCTTATTTTTAGGGTTCCGTACCTCAGAGGGCAAAAACGGAACGTTCATAGGATCACTTTGTTTTCCATCTCTCCATCTGTCAAGACCCTTTTTCTTAAAAAGGTGTAAAAGTATGAAGCTGAAATTAATTTCAAATACTCAAGTTAGCTACCTCCAGCAGCAGTGAAAAAATTAAACTTCTAAGTCAATGTAATCTAAAGATAAGGCCGTATTATATAGGCTCCGTTTAGGGCGCATATTTTGACATTCGCTATGAAATGAAAAACCAACAGGGTACTTCCCGTTGGCCTTAAATCCTAAAATTTGGCAATAAGTAAGGTCTCATAGCAAAAGTACCTACCAAATGTAAATTTGTAGTTACATCACAAAATAATTATCTTTTTGTAAATCGGAAAAATCTTCGAGACTCAATTCGGGAATCGAACTGTTGCGCGTGTTCTATGTACGGCTGGATGATTAAGGAAAACTTGGCTACATTGGAATAAATGTCTTTAATTCGGACTCCACAATAGTTCGTTATTACTAACTACGTACTATGTATGTGTCGAGGCAGGGCGGTGTAACGTAAGCGACTGGCCAGCCTTGTCGTTCGTGTTCGTCAAAATTGCAACTCAGCGAATCGCGGTTACCAAGCCGACACAGAACTATTTACATAAGTTATATTGTACGGAACTCTCGGTGTGCGAATTCTACTAGCACTGGACCATTTTCTTTATTAAGTTCATCTGCATCTGATGATCGATTTGACTGATGAGAATTTTCCAGAAAGTAAAATTTGACATCTCAAAAATTTTCTTTGGAACGAAAATATTTTTCAACCGGGAAAACGGGCACCAAGAAAATCTAGTCTTACCATAAACCTATTTAAATACTTTTGTAAACAGTACATGATATCTACTAAATGGGTCACGGCTGAGTCGGCGTTAGTCTGCGATGTCCGGCGGATATCTGTCAGATAAGTTGGAACTCGCCCAGCAATGAACGCATTCGACTTGATGTTTACGATGACCTCCTTGTTCGCACTGCTGTCCTGGTAGCTGAGAATCTTATGCAAATTGTTTTCCCATTGATTTTTATTAGAAATTGGAAATTTCTAATATTTTACGTTGATATATAACTCGTTATATTAAATCTGAAAAATCTTCCAGCCGCATCCGGCTGGAAGCCGACCCCAAGCTATTAGGGATATGGCTAGGGAGATGTTGATCCAGTTACTACTCCTACTCTTTATCTGTCCCTGCAGTAAGGTTGTGGAACTCTCTTCCACCTACCATTCGAGATTTGAAAACTATTTCACTCTTTAAAAATCAAGTAAAAGAGCACTATTGCCTCTCTAACGTGATCATTATATCATCATCATCATTTCAGCCAAAGACGTCTACTGTTGGACATAGGCCTCCCCCAAATGTCGTCATAATGAACGGTCCTGTGCGTCTCGCATCCATAAGATTCCCGCGACCCTCACCAGATCTTCGGTCCACCTTGTGGAAGGCCTTCTAACGCTGCGCCTTCCGCTACGTGGTCGCCTTTCCAGAACCTTTCGTCCCCATCGACCATCTGTTCTGCGAGCAATATGCCCTGCCCACTGCCACTTTAATTTGGCGATTCTTCGGGCTTTGTCTTTGCCTTGGTTCTCCTGCGGATATCTTCATTTCAATGATAATACCAGCCCAAGTTGTCAAAAGCAAGTAGTGTCCCACGTGCGCCTCTAAAAAAAACTGCATTAAAATCTCTTATTTTATTTAGACGAATAGTCACATAAGCTTTAAATTAGCACCGGGGTCCGTTACCGTTACTAGATTTAAACTTAAAGTAATATGCAAAGAATATTAATGTTTGAACCTTTATTACAATTGATAGAAAAAAAAATATTATGGTAAGAGACAATGCAATACTTTAATTTTAATAACCTATTTATATTAAAACTTCCATTTTGTGGAATAAAACATTAGTAATAAAATTTGCATACATTTCTACACGAATAAACGTGTAAGAAGACATTACTCCAAGTCAAAACCAATCACAAAACTTCTCAAACACCTATAGGTTTTAATATGTTTATTCTTGTGTAATAGTCGACGCAAAACACGTGTAATAAAAGCATAAACCTTTATTCTTATAATTTTTAAATATTTTTTTCCCTAGAATAAAAAAGTACACTATTATAATAGGCGTGTTTTGGGTCTAAAATTCATAAAAAAAATTGAGTAGGTGCAGGATAGGCAAAAGAAACGAAAAATGAAAAAAAAAAAAAATCGTGTAAGAACTCTTGCACGTTTATTCGGTGGGGCCATCGATATATGTATATATATTATCTATCTATTTTTAGTAGTTTTATAGGTATTTATTACTTTCATTTAAGATTTTACAAACTCTTCTTTTCTTATTTTTACACACTATTGTCTACATTTCTTCATAACTCACGTGTCGCTGGAAGAAATTTCTTTTAGAAATAAACAGTACTTACCTTTATACAATTCTTTATAATACCTATTGTATATTCTGTATATTTAATGTGTGTACAAAAATTATAAAATAAATTAATAAATTATGGCCAATAGGTAGTGTGGGCCAAATAAACAAATAGGTAGTGTGGGCTTGCCGTGTATTCACTCCCATCTCAAAAATCGCAATTCTTCAAATATATTTTATGCCTTGTGTTTATTGAACTGACCACTTGTATATCCGTTATATCTTTCAAAACATAATTTACTATCAAAATTTTAATGATTTCTTTTAATCTTTTTCAGGTAAGAACAACTTCAGAATTATTTCAAGGAAAGAAAGAAAAAGAATTTATTCAAGGGCAAGAATGACTCATCTCAAAATGGTACAACAATTTGGTAAGCGATCTGTCCCATTTTTAACCGGCTTCAAAAAGGAGGAGGTTATATGTTCGGTTGTTTGTATTTTTTTGCTCTGGAAGAACTTTCAAATGAAAATTCGGTTTCGGCTAAAACCGAGACCGAAATTCGGTTTCGGCTTTCGGCCGTGAAAACTAGTTTCTGTCGGAAACTAACTGTACTTTTACCAGGATGACATAAGAAAGCTAGAAGTCAGTTGCGTCACTGTAAAACCTTGAAGTCCTAGTGAGAGTGCGGGTCGATCGCACTGAATAATTTAGGAGCAGTACTTACTATCGTACGGCGAAGGCCGCGACCGAGTGAACTTAATTGAAAAGTGAAGGACAACTGTGTATTCAAAAGAATAGAAATTAGTTTTATTATTTATTCCGAGATCGAAATTAGGTAATTTGAAAGATTTGGCAAACACTGAAGTCGTTGGAAATACGGAAATGTTATAAATAAATTTTTAGGTTTTTTTTTAAAATAACTTTGATGATGGTTGTGAGTTTACATGTGGATGGATGAAGAGGGAGGGGGAGACCAAAGAAAAGATGGATGGATTGTGTGAAGAGTGATATGAAAAAAAAGGAAGTTAGTGATAGCATGACGAGTGACAGGGCAGAATGGAAGAAAAAAACGTGTTGCGCCGACCCCAAATAACACGAGACAAGGGCAGGAAGATGATGATGAAGCTTTGATGATGGTTATTTACTCTTGACTTAAAGATTCCCAAGTTGTAGCTATCAGGATACAAAAAGTAATATGTAGGTAGTCTCAAATGAATTGGGTGGAGTGGATGTCACGTGTCTTCGAATTTTAGGACAAGCCGGTTTCCTCAAGGTGTTTTCATGAGCAGTGGTGGGCCAGTAATAACGGCCCCAACTTACTAGTTGTAGGTCGCGGGTTTAAACCCAACCAGGCGTATTACTTTATGTAATTTAATTCATCACCATAGATTTCAAAACAGATAAGGAAAACATTTATGTCAAATAATTTTGTTTTAATCAGTCTTTTCTTTTGAGGTCGCAATGTGCCTGCTGCAGTCTTCCCGTTCGACTATAATTTTGGTGTCTTAAAGGCTAGAGTGAATAGGCTCTTAATAAACTAGTGCGCCACGCCATTGATTATTGCATCATTGCTTACCATCAGGTGGGATCGCAGTTAAGCACTAGTTTATAACAATAAAAAAATAAGGTAGGAAACCATCACATAACGACTCCCGCTCTGGGTGGTGTGAGAGAGAAGTGTCAGACTGACAAAAATTGTCCCGTGTTAGTTTCCATTGTGTTCCAGCACCACTGGTTTCTTTTTAGAAGTCAATCTATGGTACCAGTGGGCTTTGGACCTGCATTGCCCCTACGGTTTTGTTGCCGTTGACAATTCGGGTTTGATCCGGACTGTGCTGAACAGTCGGACGGCGAGCTGCCCATTGCTCGTCGTCCACAAGCCCACAGCAACGGTGGCTGTAAATCAGGGTCAGAATCTCGGTGGCTGTTGCCTGAAGATGTCTGTTCCCTCACTGCTTCACAGAAGGAGACGAGTTTTAATCAGCCTGCGACTTGCTTCTTAATCAGCCGTCAATTCCCTCTTATTCTTGACCATGTCTTCCACACAATCCATCCAACTTTTACCTCTCTTACCTTACAACCAATAATATCAAACAACGTTAGTTTTAAAACACGAAGCGCTCGATATAACTTTGTATCGGCGTTCAGAAACTGTCAAACAACAACCGTTAGGGAACGTTTGGCGGCGTACCGCACTTTGTGTTGTAGTGACAAGTGTTTATTGCCGTGGAATAACACTACTGGATACTCTGAATGGTCCTATATATTTTAATCTATTGGCCATTTTAATTTATTTTATTTTTTCGATTAAGCATTTTAAGTTAAACTGACATTTTCATTTTGATATTTTAATTTATTGATCATTTTGGTCTGGACTGTTGGTCTAGTGATTAGTGGTCCTGACTTTTATGCTGAAGGTCGTGGGTTCAATTCCTACCCAAGACAAATGTTTGTGTGATGAGTATGAGCATATGTTTTGTATATGGGTGTAATTTATCTATATAGCTAAATTACTAGTCTGTCTAGTCAACAAAACAAAATCGCTGGTTAAGTTTTTCCAACTCCACTCTAAGTTTTCCGATATGTGGCCTTAATAGCCATTATTTTAAAATAAAATGAACCTTATTAGGTTCTTCGAAGAATATTTATTTATCTAGCTCGTCTTTTCTACAATCTTAAAAAAAATCTTCTATAAAACTAACATCATCGCTTCTTCTTACCTGTAGGTTAAATTCAATCAATTCAGAAGCCTTTCACACCCGGATGAAGGCTACTGATGGCAAATTGGAACAAGACTCCACCCATTTCCTATTCAATTTATTTTATTCTCCATTCCTTGTGAAAATATAACTCTTTGGAATAGAAAAAATATTTATGAAAATGGCGGCCCGCGTCGTTGTCCATGCGTAGAGACCTCCTGTGAAGAATGCTTGTTCGACAAATCCTTACGATATTTTGATATTTGTTCTGTGTTGCTTATTGCCGGCAATAAAACCCCCTGTAGTGAATGCGTATACTAGAAGATTTACTTCCCAAAAAAAAACTAAAATAAATGTGCCGAACGCAAGAAAATTATGTCAATGAAAAATCTTTACGCTCAAACCGCTGAGCGGATTTGAATGAAATTTAACACAAAATTAGATTATATCCTTAATTAGCATAAAGGATACTTTTTTATCCCGGAAGTATGTTTCCTTAGGACAAATTTAAACTTTCATGCGGGCAAAGCCACTGTCAGCTGCTAGTCTTTAAATAAAAGACAACATAGCGCTAGGTTCTTCAATCCTATTTCTTTCTTCTTTCAACTGACGCTTTTAGAAAGAGACACCGCTACAGTCAAGAGTTCCTTATCGTCTTTGAAAACATATCCTTTATCTAAAACTAACTTGCTCACCTTTTATGCTACCCTAGTCCCTTGAGACAATTTACTACTTATACGCGATCAAAGTCGTAGGCAACAACAACAAATAGTGTTTCAGTTAGTACTCTGGTAGCGAAAAGCCTAAAATTGATAGCAACAGTTCATTTTGTTCTTGCTTCTGAGATGTGGGTCAAATAGCGGCACTTGCAGTCGATACCACGATGTATCGAGCACTTGTGATCACATTTTAACAGCTTATTGTTATTTAATAGGCTTTTGTTATTATAGGTCTTTGATTTATTGTAGCGACCAACTGAAATGATTTGCAGCAAAGCCGAAACCGTTACCGAATGTTTGGCTCTTGTTCCAGTTTCAGTCATATATAGAAGCAGAAATTGGCATGGTAACTGAAAAACTGTCAAAAAAATCAAATAATATTTCTAGACAGTTATTTCTAACTATATTTCGATATAACAATGCTTAATTGTATATTTGTCTTCCAAAAAAAAAAATGAAATAATCAAATAGGTAAATCGATGATTACATAAAAATTATAACACACATAGACGAACGAGTCAGTCAGTTTTTAAGTATTTATGAAAACATTTACAACCGTCAGCTTGAAGATGCTAGTTTCGGTCGAGCCGAATATTCGGCCACTTTTTGGCCGAAACCAGTTGTATTTTGCCGAACCTTCTTCAGTTGGTCTCTATAGTTTATTGATTACTGTGAAACCATCCTTATCTTTCTGCCCTTGTCCCGTGTTATTTGAGGTCGGCACAACACGTTTTCTTCTTCCATTCTGTTCTGTCACCCGTCAAGCTATCACTGACTCCCTTTTCTTTCATATCACTCCTCACACATTCCATCCATCCAGACCAGGAATCGTAGGGCGACTTCCAGCCACCATAATATTTAAAAAAGGAACCACAATTTTAAAATGAAACAAATATTTTGAAAAAAAAAGACGTGATATTGGTTTTGAGTTTGACAGTTGACACTGACAATTAAAAAGTGACATTGACGTTTAGTTTACAATCTTATAAGACAAAAATGAGCGTAGTCTACTAGGCCAACTGTAACGCTACATAGTTATTAGCTTGTTAACACACAAACGCGGTACCTAACGTTCAGTCGATGTTCAACGCCGCTGAACTAGAAACAGAAAGTAGAAACATAAGATTTACATAATTTCATCATTTTATTGTAGTTTACACGCTTAATGTTGGTTAACGTTTATTGTTTACGTTTTATAGATTATATTTTATCTATTAATACATTCATTCATTCTTTCTGACGCTGAGTATGGAAAAATGTGGTTTTGCACTAGAGTGTGCTTTGTTTTGGGTACCAGGCGGACAATGCTCACTTTTTAACCGACTTTTTTTTAACTCTCTTTGCTCGGAGTCAGACCTTTTCAACCGGAATTTAACATACACGTCCAGTGCAGGTTATTGGATGTCTCATATCTGTGACTTTTTGGTTCTAGGACTAGTTCTCTGCCGGTTTCCTTACAATATTTTCCTTCATAATTATGAAAGCAACGCCTGTCTGTGTATGTTCCCACGACCTAAAACTCGTAAGCCTGGGCCATTACTATAAGGCTACCACTGCTTAACTGATTTTGGTCCTAATGCGTCATAAATTCTTTTTATGGTCCTGGTACTTTCGTTTACAACGAACCAGAGATTTCCTTTGGTGTATTTCAGTATGATTATACTTAAATTACAAAAAGCTTTTACTCATAGATGGGTATTTCTCGTCTCTTAACAAATTGAATGTAATCGGAGTACTAGGCTCACATAATGACGCAACAACCTCACACTTGACTTTGCAATTTATTACGAATGTCGTTTCCTCTTGTTAGTATCTAAGTAGCTGGCTCAGCTTACCTTACTGACAAAATGGTAATGTAATCCGACAGCTACTAAGCTCACATAATGAAAAAAGTAGCACCTTTCTTCGTTTATAACATGCTATGGTCTGCGGTTTCATTCTTTTCCGGAAATAAAGGCAGCCTTTGTATTGAAAGACTGTCATTATTGCCTGGTTATTTTTATGCAAAAAATCTGGCTGATGTATTTGTTATGTTGTCGTGTGAAAGAATAACATTCAAAACCAGTGCTTATCCCCCATGGTATTTTTTTTTTTTTTTTTTTTTTTTTTTCCGGTGGGAAAATCATCTTATGACATCCCCCGCTCTTGGGCGGGGCGGGAGATAGTGTCAGACTTTTACTGACTAAAAACCCACTCCTGTTCCTTCGTTGCCTTTCGTACCAGGGCCGAGTCTTCCTTTCAGAATCAGACCCTTGGCCCCAGTAGGCTTCGACCCTGCTGGGCCCCTACAGTTGCTGACATCTCCTTGAGGCGCGCGTGGAACAATACGCGCCGTTGGTAACTTGGGCTCGGTCCGGACGGTTACCGGACGGTCGGACGGCGAGCCACCCATTGCTCGCCGTCCACGAGCCCGCGCCTACGGCGGCCGGTAATCGGGATCGGAGTCCCGGCGGCGGTTGGGGCGTGAAGACCGCTGCCTCACGCGATCGGCCGCCTCCTTTGCTAGCATTACTGCTTCGCAGAAGGAGGCGACCGCCTGCCACTCCTCCTCGCTCCGGAGCATGGCCTGAACCAAGGCCCGGCGCGAGAGATCGCCGCCGCCAATCGCCCCCACGAGGACACGGCGTTGCTCTGCCCAAGCGGGGCACACCTCCACCGTGTGCTCTACCGTGTCCTCCGGGCGGTCCACACAGTGGCGACACCCGGGCGTCGTTTCCGCACGAATCCGGTGCAGAAACCTCCCGAACTTACCATGTCCGGTAAGGACCTGCGTCATGCGGAAGGTAAGGACGCCGTGTTGCCTTTCCAGCCACTCCTCAAAGAGGGGAATTACCGCCATGATTATGGCGTGCCCAGCACTGGGTTGCGACAGTCGCTGTCGCCATTCCACCATGAGACCCCGCCGGAACTCTGCCCGCCATGCCGCGACTTGTCGTGGCAGTGGAGTTTCGCCCCGACGTTGCATCTCCACGCGCAGATCGTGCATGTGTGCAAGGCCTGATGCTTCCAGATCCCATGGTGACTGGCCAGCAAGGAGGCTCGCCGCTTCGCGGGAAATCGTCCGGTATCCCCGCACCATCCGTATGGCCATGACCCTCTGGCACGCGTTCAGCTGGGCCGCCGGTCGCTTTCGCAGTGACGGCGCCCAAACCGGCGCCCCATAAAGGGCCATGGACCGGACGATGCCTGCGTAGAGCCTCCGGCAGGAGGCGTCTGGACCTCCGAGGTTGGGCAAGAGCCGCTTGAGGGCAGCCCCAGTCCGATTCAGTTTGGGGGCCAGACGTCGGAAGTGCTCCTCAAAATTCCACCGGCTGTCGAGGACGAGTCCCAGGTACTTCATCGTCGACCCGACGCCGATGTGAACTCCTCCTACCGTTAATTGGGAATGCCGAGGCGGTGCGCTCCGAGGGCCGTGAAAACACATGGCCTCAGACTTGTGCAGCGCCACCTCGAGTCCCAACTGCTGAATCCTATCAACGACTATCGCAACCCCGCGTGTCGCTAATTCGACCGCCGCCTGGTACGACTCTCCCCGCGCCAGGACCAGCGTGTCATCTGCGTAGCAGATCACGCTGACCCCGTCAGGGAGGTTGCCGCGCAGCACGTAGTCGTAGCCGATGTTCCACAAGGGCGGTCCTAGTACCGATCCCTGCGGAACACCGCACGACATCTCTCGCCGTTTCCATTCTCCCTGGTGACCGGGGTAGATGATGTACCTGTCCGACAGGTAGGCCTCGATCACGCGACAGAGGTAGTCGGGCACCCGGTAATATCGGAGTGCCGTCCTAATGCTACTCCAGGGCAGGGAGTTGAAGGCGTTGGCGATGTCCAAAGACACCGCCACGACACACCTGCCCTGGGACACCGCATCCCCCGTCGTGAGAGCTCGCACGCGCATGATGGCGTCCACCGTGGAGCGCCTCCTGCGAAAGCCGAACTGGCCGTCCGCCAAGTCCGGTCCCACCCGTGTTAGGTGCGCGACGAGGCGGTCTGCAATTACTCTTTCAAAGAGCTTGCCCACCTCGTCGAGCAGCACAATGGGCCGGTACGCGGACGGAGAGTCCGCAGGGCGCCCCGGCTTTGCGATAAGGACCAGTTTCCCCGTCTTCCAGCGAAGTGGGAACTGGCCCCTCTCCATGCATGCGCTGAAGAGCCCTCTTAATCGAGACCCGAGGGCCTCCATGGCCAGGACCCAGGCTTTACCAGGCAAGCCGTCGGGTCCTGGGGCGGTATTCTTGGCACTCAGCCTTCGTACCGCCACACTCATCTCTACCTCAGTCACCTCCGGAGCATTGTCATCGTCGTCGCCATCATGATCCGCGTTAGACACCGCTGGTGGCGGAGCCATGAGCGGGGGAGAGTGTTCCCCTCGCGCAGGGAACAAAGTGCTCACCACACCCTCCACAATCTGGGGCCGAAGACTCTGCGTGAGTGGGGGAGCCCAGGGGCGGAGTTTGTCCCGCACCACCTTGTAGGGGCGTCCCCACGGGTCTCCGTTCAGAGTCCCCAGCCACACGTTGTAAGCCTCCAACTTGGCCCGCTTTATTTCCGCTCGGAGGGTGCGCTTTGCCACTCTGTACCCCTCGTACAGCTCCGCCTCCCTGGCCTCTGCATCCAGCGGGCGGATGCGGCGACTGCAGTGTCTGGCGTACCGGCGCCGGGCGGCATTACACGCATTGCGCAGTGCCGCAATCTCCGGCGACCACCAGTACACCTGGCGCCGGGCACGTCCTGGCCGGACTCGGGGCATTGCCGCGTCGCAGATTTGCGACATGGCCTCCCGGAACCACTCTGCCTCGACGTCTATTTCGACAGGCCTGTCCGGTGCTTGCACCCAGGCCTGTACCATCGCGGCTTCCAGGAGGAGCTCCCGGTCCAGCTGTTTCAGCGCCCAACGCGGACCACACGGGGTCTGTTGGACCGGCGCGGTCGAGGTCTGGCTGGAGACGTCAAACCGAATGTACTGGTGATCTGAGTACGTCTCCACCCCCTCCATGACGCGCCAGTCGACGACACGCGGTGACAGAGCAGGGCTGGCGAACGATATGTCCACCACTGACTCGCCCTGCATCCGCACACACGTGGGGACAGAACCCCGGTTTAGGACGACCAGGCCTGTCTCCAGAGCCCAGTCCTCCACCATCCGACCCCGCTGGTCTGTGTACCGGGAACCCCAAGCCAAGTTCTTGGCATTGAAGTCCCCGCAAACAACCACGGGGAGGGAACCAAACCCAGCGACGACGGCATTCAGCTCCATAAGGGAGATGTGGAGATCGGCGAGAGTTCTGTTCGGGGACAGGTAGACGCCTACCACTGCAATGTCCCCGAACCGTGCCGCTACGCAACCCCGTCCCCTCGTGACGGGCTCGAGGGACGGAGTACCGGCGGCGGGCGACGAAATTAAGGTCACCGAGCCGTCCCGGTCCTGAACCCAGTCTCCCCTGGGTAGGACATAGTACGGCTCGGAGACCACGGCGATGTTGATCGACCACTGCGCCATGCTCTGGAGCAACAAATCCTGAGCAGAGGCGCAGTGGTTGATGTTCGCCTGGAGGAGACGTAATGGAGCCGTTATTGACAGTCCATTACAGTCTCCTCCCGAGCCCCACGTGAGGACTCTGCCGCGGGGGTCGCAGCGGCAACAGCAGCGGCAGCCAAAGACGAGGCTGCGGCGGTGAGGGCATTGGGGTGGATGGGCTTCTGGACCTTTCCCTTGGCTTTGGCGGGGGGGTCGCAGGACCTGCTTCCAGCCCGGTGGTCGGCCGGCTTGCCTGCCGCCGCACATGCGTAGCAGTGCGATCCCCCATGGTATGGCGTGGAGATTACAAAACGCTTATAATCCTAGCATAACTCGAGATCACCTACCAGGCTGTCATAAAATGTAACAACATCGCTCTAACTTTAGAAACTTTTTGCTTACGCTCTCTGCACTCACCAATATAGTGTCAAGATTATAAAACGCATGTAATCCTAACATAACTGGAGATCACCTACCAGGCCGCCATAAAATATAAAAGCCTCACTGTGACCTTAAAAACCTTTTGCTCCAAATTCTCGCACTCTGGTGATGTCCATAATAGCATAGCGTGAAGATTACAAATGCATGTAGGATTACATGCATAACTCGACATCACCTACCAGGCTGTCATACAATGTAACAACCACACAGTAGCCTTAAAAACTCTTTGCTCCAAACTCACGCTCTTTGGTTACCCCTTTAGTAGCATATCATAAAGATTACAAACGCATGTAATCCTAGCATAACTCGCGATCACCTACCAGGCCGCCATAAAATGTAACAGCCTCATTCTTGACCTTAGAAACTTTTTACTACATTTTTTCTACGCCTATTGTTTTGCGTCATTCGCGTGTGAATCCTGCGTAGTCGACACTTCGATGACAATCGATCTGTTTAAATAAATAAAGAATAATAATTTATTATCATTGCCGCGAACTGTTAATTGCTGTTATTTTTATTTTCAAAGAGCGTTTTAACATTAATTTCTATTCGACTTGTATTCCTTAATTAAATTCTGAAATCTTTCAAGTGATCTCCAAATTCTTTTGATAGCTTTCAGGCTTTCATGTTTGCCTGGTACTGTCAGTTCTTGGCTTCAAGTAGTTTATTACATTGATTGGCTTGGTGGTCTAGTGGTAAGAGGCCCTGACTGTTATGCGGGAGGTTGCAGGTTCGATTCCCACCCAAAACAAATGTTTGTGTGGTGAGCACAAAAAATTTTTCTGTGTCTTGGTGTAATTTATCTACAATATGTATTCAATACTATATATGACACTAGTGAGTAAATAACTTCTGTACACTCTAAGGCTCAGCTGAAAACCAGCGTCAGGCCACCATTGTAGTCTGAAATTTTGACTGAACTGGACCTATTTGGCGCAGCCGTGAGACACACATTGTGTCAGTGTTTTTTTTTTTATCTTAAATTTTCTAAATCTTGTTTTTACAGAGTGTGTCGATGTGTGCAAAATAAAATATTTTTCTTTCTTTCTTTTGAATATCGCTATATTAAGATGGTCATCCAATATCAATTAAAAAAAAAAAAAAAAAAAAAAAACCAAAATCCAAGCCATCCATCCAACCACAACAAATAATTTTATCATTCGTTCCGCATACGTTACGCTTGTAAAATAATTTTAGTTAATACTGTGACTAATTTTCGTTGATTACTTAATTATTATTTACGCATATTTAATATTTGCGTATTTATTTAGCTTGGTTTGTCTTGACTGTCATCTATCGATTTCTGGTGCTGGGGTTATATTATCACGCGAATATTCGTGTGACGTTTTCACCATGTCGCGATAAAAAACATCGTATTTGGTTATACGCGATTTTTTTTGTCTACAAAATATTACGATTATTAATATTTTATTAATTTTCTGTTTTTCATTATCCCTCGCTCTGTACCATGGCTTGAACCAGGATGATGGTACCATGGTCTGAATGATCGAGGGGCAATCTTCCACTATACCTATGCTTCACTATGTGCTCCGAGCGATCCACAGAATGGTGACACCCGAGCGTTTCTGTTTGTTGTTTCGCCAGAAACTGAAACAGGTATCTTTCGAAACACTCATGTCCAGCGAGGAACTGCGTCATGCGGATTAAATTTTTTTTTATTGGGTGGGAAAATCATCCTAATGACATCCCCGCTCTTGGGCGGAGCGGGAGATAGTGTCAGACTCTTACTGACTAAAAACCCACTCCTGTTCCTTCGTTGCCTTCGTCCCAGGGCCCCGGGTTCCGTCCCAGGGCCCCGGGTTCCGTCCCAGGGCCCCGGGTTCCGAAACTTATTCAGCTCAGACTATTCAGGGGCACCGGGCGCAGTTACAGGAACTGGCAGCGGGCGCAGAAAAGTTACGGCAAGGTGGTCGTGTTCATGTCTCGAGTCCCGCACCACCTCCTCTCTCGGGATACGACGCCATGCAACTCTGTGTTTGACGTCTTGGCAGTTGACATCAATGCTGCAGTGAGTCACAGATCTGATGAGGTCCGTCGATCGTGTTGGAGAGCGTCCACGTGGTCTGTTACCCTCGACTTACCCTTGCACCACCAATCGTTCCATCAAGTCCTCGTCACGGACCAAAAAACTGCCCGAAAAACTGGAGGAGCTAGTCTAGTCAAAAATAGTAAAGTCAAATAAATAATTCATATCTTCAACTGACACACATGACTGACAAGCTGCCTCCGAAGTCTTGGCGCGAAGTAATATATTATGTAACACATATTTTTATTTATTGGGTTCGCGATGAACATGTCTGTGTGATAGATTAAAGCATATATTTTATGTCTAGTTGTCATTTGTCTAACTCTAGTTGTAGAAATCGGTCAAAAACTCCGCCTTTGTAAATTGCTCCGAGGATTTAAAAAAAAAAATGTTTACTTTAAATAAAAACATGCTCATACTAATGTGGATACGTTTACAATCAATATTTGCAGTGCAGCGTCCAATTTCTTAACCACTGTGTCAACCGTGTCGTCGTTGACATTACCAATTTAACGACAAGCAATGGCTAGCTCGCCGTTCGGCCGTCCGTTTTCGACCAAGCCCGAGTCAATAACGTGGTGTGCTCCACAAGCGATTCAAAGAGATGTCAGCAAAAGTGAAGTGGCCCAGTATGGCCGAAAGAGAGACCGTGGCCCTAGAGCGTAAAGGGTAACTGAACGACACAAGATGGTTTGTCAGTAAAAGTTTGTTATGTGACATGTACTCTGGCACGTGTTATTGGGTCATTCAGATCCCTTCAAAATGGTTGAGCTGAGTGGGGCCTGATGCACGCGTCATGCTCGTGAACGGGTGCCGTCAGTTGAGGCTGGTCATCTCTTAGCTGCCAGTGGCTTAATTCAATTTCAATTTTTTAATTAGGTTTTTTTAATTATTATTACTTATCTACATTATGCTCACATATTAGAAGCGACAAGATACATGTAACCAAGATTAATGTAACACATAATATGATTTAAAAGAGTGTCCATGGAGTTTCTTGCACGTTCTTCTCCATAGAGATCTACGCTTTGGAACGTGCAATTTAGCTTCAATTTTTTTTTTGACTGACCGACATTTTGACAATTCAAAAGTGCCTGTAATTGGTCTATTTGAAATAAACGTTTCTGATTTCTGATTTGTCACGCTCCACCATAGAGCGAGAGGAGGCTTTTGTATCTTGATGAAAACCCAACAACTCTATGCCCCTATTGCGAACTATGACTCTAGAAGTTGTTATAAGAATGACACACTTTTAAACAATTAGATACAATGGAAAAATTATAATTTTTACAAATGTGAGTGGGTGAAAAGGTTTCCCGGAATTCTCTAAGATAACAAGCAAATCCTTTGTCCCTTTAATCTGATAATAGTAGATGTTACAAAGAAAAAACGATGTGGTTCGTCTGTTTATGGATTTGTCAATAGTAGTCTCTGGGTGCCCTCATCTAATTTGGTATTTGCCTGATTGCCTGTATAAGTTGTATAAGTGGAGCAGTGGTGGTCGACTGGTAACGGCCCCGACTTACGAGTTGTGGGTCGCGGGTTTAAACCCAGCCAGGCGCATTCCTTTGTGTTATCTGTTTCATCACCACTGCTCTCAAAACGGTGAAGGAAAACATCGTGAGGAAACTGACATGTCCTAGAACCAAAAATTCGAAGACATGTGACATTCACCAATCCGCACTGGGCCCGCGTGGTGGATTACAGACAATTCCCTCTCTTAGAGAGGAGGCCTGAGTCCCAACAGTGGGAACATTAAAAGGCTGATTATGCTATGCTATGCTATGCTGTAAAAAAATTATTAATCGACTTCAAAAAGAAAGAGGTTCTATGTCCGGGTGTTTTTATTTTTAATTATATTTTCACCGATTTCTCGGTCAATTGTGGACCGATACTAAAATTATTTTTATATATAAAGGTTATGCTTCCAAATTGGTCCCATCGAAATATTGTTATGATGTGATCATGAACTTCGAAGATATGGAACAGAACTCCTCATAGGATCACAGCAGAACTGTCGTAACAAGTAAAATTGCTTTGTTTATACGTGTAGTCGATGACTGACTGAAAGAAGATGGGCAATATATTGAACTGATATGATGATCAAGTCTGAAGTTAGGCACTGGAACTCTGTAATAAATTAATGTAATCTAACCGTGTTTGGGATTATCAGAATTGTCATGAAGTGCACTCTGGCTATAAGGTATTTCAATTTGACTGAGGGGTACTTTTCAGTGATGGTACCATAACGAAAATGTTTTTTTTTTTTAAATAAATATAAAGTGTTTTATTTTTAACTTCTTCTTCTTAGTGTGTCGATGGCAAAACTAGTTAAATTCCTTGCCCAGTATTCGGCCACGGCAATGCCGTCCACTGATGTTGTCATTAGATCCCTACGTGAACAGGTAAGAGGGTACGTTTTCAAGTTTTTTGGTATCTTGATCAGCGATATTTTCACTGTAAAACAGGTACCAAGCCAAAGAACTTGCTCACTATTTAGTTTTAGCTGTAATTATACCACAGCTAAAAAGTGAAAAATAAAAAAAATAGGTACTTTTTTATAAAAAGTACACCGACTTCCAATTATTGTAATTTCGCATTTTTTAGTTTGTCTTTGAATGTGGTTGTATTATTTTCTAAAAACAGTCTTTTACTATCACTGTGTATCCAGTAGCTATTTTTTTCCCCGGGAAAACATGGCGGTTACTTTAGAACGCCAGGAGTGAAGACGCGGGGAAAATTTTGTTATTATACTGTTTCAGCAAATATTTATTCACATCGATTGAATTGCTAATATCTAAACCTGTCGGACCAGTTCCATTTCATTCAATATTATGTTATACCAACCAGTGAAAGTATTACAAATATATATGAACCTGTTCCACCAAAATAATTTTATGGTCAATATAGTAACGTATGTTGATGGGCTATCAATTTTTTTTTAATAAATATTTTTTTTTTGTTTAGATGGCATCCAGCTGCCTAACGAGAGCCTCCTCAGATGTTGTTCGAAGCTCTTGGCTATTAAGCCATTGGCAGTTATTGTTATTATTAATTTAATCCATGGCCCATGGCCATGGTAGTGTGAAAACGAAACCCGAGGCCCTGGGACGAAGGCAAAGAAGGAACAGGAGTGGGTTTTTAGTCAGTAAAATTCTGACACTATCTCCCGCTTCGCCCAAGAGCGTGATTTGTCATAAGATGATTTTCCCACCCAATAAAAAAAACCACTGGGGGGTCTAAAATCATGTGCTGGCTCCATGGACCCACATTGAGACATCAACGCATCATGGTACACATTTTGCGTGTCTATGTCTAAGACACGGTCTATAATAGATGATCAAACGAACTTACCTGTGATGTTCGATCATTATTATACGTAGCTCCGCCCAAGAGCGGGATTTGTAATAAGATGATTTTCCAAACCAATAAAAAAAAAATAGCACCAAAAAAGTAATTAAATAATATATAATATAAAAAAACCTATTTGGTGAAAACAAACCGTGAGGAACTTCCTGCACTATAATGATGGCACGGTAACTATTACAGCACGTTGCCATCAGTAGTCAGTTCGTGACCTTGACGAGCAATTTCGACAGAACTCGTTACTGCGCCAGTTTTGGAAGAACCACTATGAAATACAGCGCAGAAGGTCCACTGTACATGGTGTTATCAACTGGCTTCTGGCGCTCCCGTGATAGTAGACTAAGGTATACAGTCCTCGGACGCGTAGCTTCATAGACGCGTATTCATCATTATACGCTTGGTGTACGCCTGCGTGAAGCTTACATACAAAACTATGGCCTAATGTCTACGGACGCGTAGCTTCATAGACGCGTATCCGTCACTATACACTTGGTGTACGCCTGCGTGAAGCTTACCTACAATACTATGGCCTACTGTCCACGGTCGCGTAGCTTCATAGAAGCGTATTTGTCATTATACGCTTGGTGTACGCCTGCGTGAAGCTTACATACAAAACTTTGGTCTACTGTCCACGGACGCGTAGCTTCATAGACGCGTATTCGTCAATATACGCTCGGAGTACGCCTCCGTGAAGCTTACATACAAAACTATGGCCTACTTTCCACGGACGCGTAGCTTCATAGACGCGTATTCGTCATTATAAGCTTGGTGTACGCCAGCGTGAAGCTTACATACTAAACTATAGCCTACTGTGCACGGACGCGTAGCTTCATAGACGCGTATTCTATTAAGTTTTTTTATGAAGCTATTTAACTAGCTGTCAATTTATTTACAATTTATTTGTTGGATTTATTTACAGTTTATTGGTAGGCGAGCGCTCAACGTGTGACTAACCATGGTTGAAAGAGTTCTAGCTGTATCTGAACAATGTTTCATTGAATCGTTCGATTTTAACATAGAAAACATCGAACATCTCAAACGAAAACCTCGCAAATGTACTTTTATTTTTAATAATATAAACCTATGGTTGACTGCGATCCCACCTGATGGTATGCAGTGATGCAATCGTTGATGGTGAGGGTACTACAAGAATATTCAGAAGACACCTATATTATAATCGAAAGGGAAGACTGTAGCAGACAAATTGATCCACTCCTTCAATATACGCGATATAAACGACGAGGAGAAACGCTTAGTCCGGACCGTAGAGGTGTTAACAATTTAAGGGTGGATGTTTAATGTGTGTGTGTGGTTTATTTGATTCAGTATATTTTTCCATAGACAAAACCAAACTATCAATAGCTTTATAGTTCTTCTACATTGTCTATTAACTGACAGTTCACTACCGCCACAACTAATGACAGTTATTAAGTTTTATAATCTGTGGCAGTGTACAACCTGCGCGCGTTGAGTTCGAACTGACAGTAATTTGAATGAGAATGGAATGTATTCTAAAGTTAATATTCATGGCCGTTTTTAAAGACATATTATTTTAATGTTTATGTTTAAGTACTTTCTTTTGTGGTATAGTCACAGATACTTTTTTCTTTAGGCCTCTGTGTAATGTCACATCTTTTTCTATTACTGATTTCTCTTCATGGTTGGTAATTTTGAAACAAAAATATGTTATTACATAGCATTAAATAGCATGTAGGAATTTTTCGAAGGAGTTTGAGATGTTTTTAATGTTAGCAAAAATAATATTGATCTCTGTGCTATTAAGTTTTTCTTAATACACTTACTCGAAAATCCACTCCACTATCGCTATTAGGCACGCAATTTGCTTTTTTCCGCACAAGTGCAGAAAAATCCCGTTAATTAATTTATTTGAAGTGTTTTGAAAAACGTCGTTTCTTACTTTTATTTATTCGGAAAACGTTACGTTACTCAATTACAAGTGGAAAGTGGAACTGTGTCGAGTGCAGTGCACTCGGTTCTATAACACCCTCGCCTGTGGCTCGGGTGAATTCCAACTCGGTCGCAATGGAAACTTTCTACACTTGTATCAAAATGTACTATTTTGAGGGTGGCATTACATCAAATAATTTCTCACGCTCTGGGTAGAGCGAGAGGGTGTATCAGACTATTATTGACTACAACTCACCCCTGTTACTCCAGTTGTCCTTTGCGTTCTAAGACCGCAGTGACTATTTTGTTCAATCCTTCAGCCGTGGGGTGGTACTAGGCTGACATGAATGAAGAGAGCTAAGACTAATGTTCAGTAATTTTTTAATTATTGTTGAAAGGCTTACGTTTGACCGCTATCTCTTTTTTTTTTATTCTCGATAGGTTCGCGCTTGACCGCCATCTCACCTGATGGAAAGCGACGATGCGGTCGACGATGGAACGCGCTTACCTAGAAGTAACCTATTCACTCTTGACTTAAAGATTTCCGGGTTGTAGCTATCAGGAAACACAGATTCCGGCAAGGATCTCATAGATAGAAAGTTGATTTCTATTTGTAATTTCCGCATTTTCACGAGAGTCAAAACAGTTATTTTAGTAATGCTAATTTGTTTCGTTATCTGAAATGTCGTTTTCATATATTTTCAATTAACTCTGCGGCTCGAAGGACTCGCTAGCCTATTGTATTATTAGTAGAAACGTCAGTGAGCGCTCGTTACCTAGTTCTGCTTGCCTGGTAACCTTAATGTTGGACCCTGGGAGTTCTAGTACATTTCCGTCTCCTAAAAAACTCGCACTCATCTCTGCCGCATTTAGGCACACGTTTGACTGTTTTCCGCATTAGTGTGGAAAAGTATCGTATCAAACAGGAGGCCCCCACGAGTCGCTCGTCAACACCCGTTTATTTATGTTGTCATACACTTGAAAAGCTCGGCTCAATAACACCCTCGCCTACGGTTCGGGCGAATGTTGCCTCGATAACAACAAAGTTTCTCTACTTGTATCAAAATGTATACTATTCCATCTGTACCTGGATCTGGATAGCTTAGTAACGGACTTCATATTTTTATCAAAATTATTTAATTCAAAAGCAACATTATTTTTGGCCATGGCCAGGCCATGGTCCCCTGGTACCAAGTTTCGTCAAAATCCGATTGAACATGAAGAAGTAACAAACATACACACACCTTGTCTTTATAAGTGAGACTAGCTGCTTGCCCAACATCGCACAGCTGTATAATTTTTCATTTATTTGAGCCATGACCGGACGGCAAAAAAACCGGTCTCATAGAAAAACTGTGGGAATTTCATGACTTGATTCCGCCATCTTCTTTCCACCGTCGGACAACCCGACACCCTTACGTTGTTGACACCTCTACGATCGGGACTAAGTTCTCACCTCGACGTTTATGCCGCGTACATCGAAGGACTGGAACAATTTGCCTGCTGCGGTCTTCCCGTCCGATTATAATTTAGGTGTCTACTAGGCTAGAGTGAATAGGCTCTTAATAAAATAGTGCGCCTCAGCATCAACGATTGCATCACTGCTTACCATCAGGTGGGATCGCAGTCAAGTATACAATTATATCTCCCAAACTTATGCACATAGATCACTAGTATAAATAAAATGCTGTAAGCAGATTAGTATAATATAAATCTCAAAGGCTCGGAGTGCCGTTCTGAAGTAATGCGCTTATATACATTCGTCAATTCATTTACTAACATAGAAAATAACGCAATCTTTGATAAAGAGGCAACACGAAAGAAGAAAGATAAACGCCTAAACGCTCTGTTGGCATTAGGTAATTTCTTCACTCGTAAATATGTATTTTTTTAAAACCTTAAAAGATTTTTTGAAATTATCGTTATTTACTAAAGTGGCACATTGCTCGCAGAACGGATGGCCGTTGGGGCCCAAAGGTTCTGGAATGGCGACCACGTACCGGAAGACGTAGCGTTGGAAGGCCTCCTACAAGGTGGACCGATGACCTGGTAACGGTTGCGAGAGTCCGATGAATGCGAGACGCCCAGGACCGTTCATTGTGGCGGCACTTGGGGGAGGCCTATCTCCAGCAGTGGACGTCTTTCGGCTGAAATGATGATGATGATCATTATTCAGAATTACGATCACAAATGTGCAAGGTTTTTACAGATGTATTTTCTTTAATTTTTAATTTATGAGTACACTATGTAGGGCCAAAATTCACGCAAAATAGCAGATTTTCAGAGGTCTTTACTGGATTAGTTTTACACGAATTTATGATTTGATTTCTATAGAAACCTAGATAATGTCCACAAGATATCTGTGTTTCAAACTATCTAGAGAAAGATGTGTAGTAGCATTATAATCACGTAAGAGCGGTTGTATGAAAATGTACCTCGCGTTGGTCGCTCTTAAGAGGTAATTTGTTCGTATGTTTGTAAAATCTATAGAATACTGACCCAAATAACTTTAATACTATTTGTTTGATATTATAAAAAGCTAAACAACGACTTCTTTTTGTACTGACAAAAAAAGTAGGTGAGCAACGCCGCGGTAAACTCAAAAGTTGCTGTAAAATTTGATCAATTTATGAGCAGGGATTTTTTAAATTAAGCATTTCATCTTTTAATCGGCTACGTCGGATATATTCGACAAACACTCTTGTGTTTATTCCACCAGGGTCGCATAACTACGACCAAGTACATAATCTCGTCAGCTTTTCTGTCACTTATGGGGATTGAAGAGCTAAACGAGATGGAGTACCCAGTCGCAAACACTCGACCCTGGCGAACAGGACACGAAAGTACTTGTCGGACCAATCCGACGTAAACAGTTAAAGGATTAAAGAAATATATGTAAGGACTCATGGATACATCTCTTTAGAAAAGTAGGTATTCCAAAAAAAGAAAAAGCTTTAGACTCAGACTCAGGAATGAAACACGACGTTTTTTGCAAAAAGAGTGCCCGATAAAGATCAAATCCCTCCAAGGAATGTGTAGCTCTATCGGGGGAGTACATCTGTGTGTGCGTTCCCTTGTGTTTATACCAGGCTACCAGTTTTACTAAGAGGCTAACTAAATCCATCAAAATGGTCCAAAACCGTGTACGGAAAGCCTGAATGCGAAAATGTGTTTTTTTTTTGTTTGTTTTTCTTTCATTCAGCAACGCAACAACGAATTAACATGATTCTTTAAATTTGCGGACTACACAGTTCTAGAATAATTTAACTTTGGAATAACAATGATAGAATTCTTCTTTTATTTTTTTAATGCTACTAATTAGTCAATTTGTTTACCATTAGAATATGGATGTACACATTCTAATGTATTTGTAGTATTTGGCAGCAAATTTATTAAGTCAACCTTCTCAGCAAACTTTACTGAGGTAGTCAACACTACAATTAAATTCTCAGCTCCATTTAACCGAGATTGCGCCTGTTTCAATGATCCCACATATTGTCCAGTTGCGCAGACACTTGAGATACAAAACTACAAAAATTTTACATCACAATATCTACTAGAAATGAATTTGCGGATAACTCCATTAGCCACCGAACTTCACTCGAAGAAATCCTACCAAAAACCTTTGTATATGGTTTCTCTAGGATCCATAGACTACGGGAGTTGAGGGCAGTTGATTATTGTTGCCTAAGTCTCATATGGTAATAGGGTCACATGGCCTAATATCATTTTTGTGTACTAAAATGTCAGTTAAGTATGTCTGACTATAAATTTATCATTTTTTAGAGAGTAGGTCATTTCTAGTCTAGACGTATGTAGACGACACCTCCTAAGAACAAATCTGCCTACCGGTACCAGGAGAACAGAAACGGCTAAGACAATAGTTGATCGCAATCAGCGCGATCTCTACCGACCTTACCGTCGCCAGAGCGCTCGCCGTCGACAATGAACTCGTGGGTCATCGACCTCGCTCACGGCCGACCGGTCCTCACAGCTCTGCGCCCCTGGTAGGACATTGCACGTTAGGTTGCATATTTTTATGACTTATCATGCGAAAAACTTTGTAGAAATCATCCCTGATTTAAAGTTTTTTCGGATGCAGCTGAACACCCGTATTTATCATGGAGAAATGCCTATCTGACTCCACAACCCTCCCTTCCTGGTTCTATATAAAACATATATGTATCGATGATATCTAAACATCTATAAATCTAAACATATGTATCTGGAAAAAGGCTTTTGATACTAATTACGGGTGTCAAATAGAACATCTCTTTTATCTACCTGAAGCCTTAGTAAATTTTGTTGACCTATCAAACAATGCCTTATTGGGTTGTCCAAAGATGAGAGTACTGTAACCTTTGCAGCCTCCTCCGTTAGCATAGCATTATTCGCGCTAGATTTCCATAAACGGATTATAATTATTTTGACAAAAATCGTCGGCACGATTTCAAATCACGACTGATATTGTGGCAGGCACAGCGGTGCGTTTGATGTAGCAATTTATGTTACAGTTCTGCCAATGTTCGAAAACTGCTAGAAAACTATCGATATTTAAAATACTGCACTGTCAAATCCTCAAGCCCTACTGTCCACAGACGCGTAACTTCAAAGACGCTTATTCATCATTATAAGCTTACTACAACAGAAGATATACAACACATCATTCAGGATTGTTCTGTGTTATTCGTATCTCTTAAGTTAGAACTACATTCGACGAACGCACACGTGTAACACGCCAGCCCCCCTAGCCAAGTTACGATCGTTTCGTTTGCGTCGAACACCTCGAGTAGGCCACGCCTCCGATTCCTTTGTTCTGACGTCATCTCAACGCTCAGTCACGTGGTCAGAACAAGGGAATCGGAGGCGTGGCCTACTCGAGGCGTTCGACGCCAATGAAACGATCGTAACTTGTCTAGGGGGGTTGATTTGTACGTGGAACGACGTCGCGTGGCGTGGATCAAGTGTAGCTCTACAAGTCTAGTTTCCATATAAAATGTATGGAGACTGACGCGTTCAGATCGGCGTGTGTGGCACACGTGCGCGCAGTGTAGTTCTACCTTTAGTTTGTTTGTTGCTTTTTTTTTATTTATTAATGATAGGCTCGCGTTTGACCACCATCTCACCTGATGGTAAGCGATGATGTAGTCGACGATGGAGCACGCGTGCCTAGAAGTAACCTACTCACTCTTGACTTAAAGACCCCTAAGTTGTACAGCTATCAGGAAACACAGACTCCGGCAAGGAATTCCACTCCTTGGCTGTACGCATAATAAATGTGTTCTCAAAACGCATTGTGTGTCCACCATGTACCAGTGTCGCAACGCCGTACGTCTAGTGGTCCGATGATGGAACGGACTTGGTGGAATTAGATTGTGCAATTCCAGTGCACACTGCCCGAAATGTAAAAATGTTCTGTTGTGTCTGTGTCGAATTATTTCTATTCTATTCATTAGTTAGTTATGATAGTTTACAGTTAGGGAACATCCATAAATTACTTTAAACAAGTTTCATAATGTTTTGACATCCTTCGTCATTCACAGCTGTTCTTTAATAAAAACATGTGATATTTTCATAACATAAGAAATGTGTTGAAATAGCTCATGTCATTTAGTTTATCATGACAAATCAAATAACTTTAATCTACAGAAATTTGGTACCGTATATGACTTAAAAACCTGTCAAGTGCGAGTCGGATTCGCGCATGAAGGATTCCGTGCCGTCCGTTGCAAAAAATGAGCAAAAAAAGTCAAGTTTGTTGTATGGGAGCTGGATGCTGGATGTTAAATAATTATTTTATTTTGCTTTTTATCGTCGTTTATACCGCGTACATCGAAGTACTGGAACAATTTGCCTGCTGCGGTCTTCCCGTCCAAGTATAATTTAGGTGTCTTCAAGGCTAGAGTGAATAGGCTCTTAATAAACTAGTGCGCCTCACCATCAATGATTGCATCTCCGTTTACCATCAGGTGGGATCGCAGTCAAGCGCTGGTTTATATCGATTTAATAAATAAAAAATCCCGACATCGAAATCGACCCCTGACCTTTTCGATCGGGCCACAACTAAACG
The DNA here is from genome assembly GCA_949316375.1 of Mythimna vitellina. Classification (NCBI taxonomy): domain Eukaryota; kingdom Metazoa; phylum Arthropoda; class Insecta; order Lepidoptera; family Noctuidae; genus Mythimna; species Mythimna vitellina. Next base: position 12,233,012 of record OX438713.1, on the reverse strand, counting down.
AACCTCAAAATATTTGACAAAAACTCGGAAGTTCTATGCAGGGGTCATGTCAGAATAACCCGGAAGGCTGGCTGTGACACGGAGTGACAATAGTCAGGTCAGTGACCTGTGACAGTGGCGGTCACGGCCATGTGAAGTGCATGCGATCATTGTTTCTACTAGGTTTCGATTTAAATCTATGGGAATTATTTTTTTCTAGTCATATTTCTTTTTCCTTTTGTGATGCCGTATTCAAAATATTACTAGTGGAACCCTATTAAAATTTTATTTTAAACTAAAGACATTGTCGTACCCGATAACTGGCGCACTGTCAGAAAAAAACCGGTCAAGTGCGAGTCGGATTCGCACACGAAAGGTTCCGTACCATGACCTATAAAAAAAAGCAAAAAAATCATGTCTGATGTATGGGAGCCACCTTAAATATTTATTTTGTTATTTAGGTATATTATTAAATTTGTTTGTATTTGGGTCTCACAATTTCATATATGCGATACGCATATGAAATTGTGAAATCCAACTAAATCAATCCAGCAGATTTGTAGCAACTCAGCTGTGACAGAAACACGTCTGAACTTGTAAGGTTTCTTTTTTAGGGTTCCGTACTACAAAAGGAAAAAAGCGGAACCCTTATAGGATCATTTTGTTGTTCGTTTGTCTGTCTGCCTATCTGTCAAGACCTTTTATCTCGGGAATGCGTGGAGGGGTCGAACTGAAATTATAACCGTATACTCACGTCTGCGGTCCCTTGAAGCTGTGAAAAGCAAGGTCTTATAGCATATGTATAGAAATAAATATGAAAACTGTAAATTTGTTGATACGTCACAACAATAAAATATTTTTTGCGATTCGGAAAAATCATCGAGACTCCATTCGGGAATTGAACTATTTACATATGTAAGTTTGTACGGAACCCTCAGGGCGCGAGTCCGACTCGTTCGTGCCCATTTTTTTTCACTAGGACGAACGGAACCTTAAAATATTACTTGTTCTTAAACAAAGCTCTTTACCGTCATGTATGCCTAGTACCCACACATCGTTGGCACTGTATGACTCATTGTGACAAAGATATATAATATATAAGTACCTTTGTGCGCAATCTACAGCGCCTTATTGGGATGCGCAGCTCGTGCTTGACGATTTATTGTTATTTTTTTGCCAAGTATGGGTTACCAGTTTGAATGGATAAATATAGAAAATAACTTTGGCGCCAGTGACTGAAAAGTTTAAAGGGCGGGTTGCGTTGAGGTAATAGAGTGAATAGGCTCTTAATAAACTAGTGCGGTTAACCATCAATGCTTGCATCACTGCTTACCATCAGGTGGGATCGCAGTAAATATATGTGTTAATGTTTTTTAGGGTTCCGTACATCAAAAAGAAAAAACGGTACCCTTATACACACTGACGGATCACTTTGTCGTCCGTCTGTCTGTCTGTCAAAACCTTTTATCTCGGAAACGCGTGGAGGTGTCGAGTTGAAATTAAAACCATTAAAATTGAAATTGAAATTAAATCCTTTAAAACTGTGAAAAAAACAAACTCCTGAGTTAAAGAAAAAAAAAATTATATACGGCCGTTTATGTCGCAAAAAACGTGTATTTCCACACTCTCAAGGGAATCAAAATTTATAGGGTACTTCCCGTTGACTTAGAATCCTGAAATTTGGCGTGAAGCAAGGTCTCATAGCCCAAATATAGGAAAAAAACTGAAAACTATAAATTAGCAGTTACGACACAACAAAAAAACTTTTTTTGCGATTCGAAAAAATCTTTGAGCTCAATTCGGGAATTGAACTGTTTTCACAGGCAAGTTGACTCGCACTTGCCCGTTTTTTGTGTGTATTAAGTCAGTGGGAATGACATCTGCCGGGTCAACTAGTTTCAAATATGACATTTAATTTAAAAGAGATAAAATTCAATAGAGATAGTGTCAGACGTTTACTGACCAAAAACGCACTCCTTCCTGTTTCTTCGTTGCCTTTCGTACCAGGGCCGAGTCTACCTTTCAGAATCAGACCCTTGGCTCCAGTAGGCTTCGACCCTGCTGGGCCCCTACAGTTGCTGACATCTCTTTGAGGCGCGCGTGGAACAGTACGCGCCGTCGACGACTTGGGCTCGGTCCGGACGGCGAGCTACCCAATGCTCGCCATCCGCAAGCCCGCGCCTACGGTGGCCGGAAATCAGGATCGGAATCCCGGCGGCGGTTGGGGCGTGAGGACCATTGCTTCACGCGATCGGCCGCCTCCTTTACTAGCATTACTGCTTCGCAGAAGGAGGCGACCGCCTGCCACTCCTCCTCGCTCCGAACCATGGCCTGTACCAAGGCCCGGCGCGAGAGATCGCCGCCGCCGATCGCCCCCACGAGGATTAACAATGTACTTAAAGTAAACAATCACGAGAGTGCAGTCGAGTGCTAAAGAAAGTGGTCAATTGGACACGCTTCAATCGGGCGTGACGAGTGCTTCCTGTTCCGGTGAGGCACTATCGACGTCTACCTCATTACTAGAGTAATCTGAATTAACACAGTTCTAATAACCAAGTATTAGGGCGTTTTAGGTTTTTTTAATTTTCGATTTTCATTTTACTTTGTTCGAAATCTTGATACCGCTCATGCACAGTGTTCATAACCAAAAATCTGGTAGTAAAATCATCTAATGACAAATCGCGCTCTTGGGCGGAACGGGAGATAGTGTCAGACTTTTACTGACTAAAAACCCACTCCTGTTCCTTCTTTGCCTTCGTCTCCGGGTTTCAGTTTCACACTACCCGTGGCCCCAGTATAATCAGTGAATATTTAGAGGTCGTCCGCAAGTCGATATACTTTTTCACTGTTTTTCATACAACCGCTCTTACGCGATTATGACGTTATTACACATTTTTCATTAGTTATTTTGGAAATACAGTGTCTTGTGGATATTATCTAGGCTTCTATTAAAATCACTTTATAAAGTGTAAAACTAATCCAGTAAAGACCTATGAAAATCTGCTATTTTGCATGAACTTTGACACTTCATAATTTACTAAAAAATTCAAAAAGTATAACAATAGAAGCCTGGCAAATTTAATCAAGATTCTATATTACGACAATTTTTTTCAAAAACTTTTAAGGGTTTAAAAAAAAACACTCATTTCCTGGAACAAGGTTTGTAAAATATTCGAATTAATCTTTTCGTCAAACATCTCGTTGGATTGCGTTAGATGAAGCAACAAGCTTTTAAACCATGCTCGATGTAGACGATAGGCGAGTGAAAAAGGACCCTCTTAATTATGGAAAAGAAAACTCATTCGTACAAAAAACGCAAACAGTCGTTTACGTTGTTCTTGCTAAAAAGGTTCGCTATATATTGTGATGTTCCAGCCAAAGACTGCTCACATAACGGACAGTTACGTCTAGCTGTCTTGCAGATCAATGGAGCGCGCATCGACTGTCACGCGCTGCGCGGGCGCACCTTCGAGTTATGTCACTGTGATTATAGTAGCTCATAGCGCTAGCAATTCTTTTTGTCGCTGCTGTTTTTTATGTAGCTGCCAAGGACCCCATCCTCTTTATTTTTTGGAGTGGGTAATCTAGGGTCCGACGCCCTTCCACTCCGGGAGGGCGTGTCAGAATTTTACTGCCCTAAAACACAGCGGTTGCATGGATCCATATGTATTTTTATACAGAAGCTTTTTTTTAAGGTGGGATTCATCTGATGCATACCGGTCTAGGTGGGGCGGGAGGGCGTGTCAGACGACTAGCCTGTTGGTCTAGTGGTTAGTGGCCGTGACTGCTATGCCGGAGGTCGTGGGTTCGAGTCCCACCCAGGACAAATGTTCGTGTGATGAGCACTATCATTTGTTCTTTGTCTGGGTGTACGCGCTCAGCCTGATACGATAAACATAATGGAATTTTTGCACACTAGTGCGAAAACTAGTCAAAGCGATGGCATAAGAGCGGATATTCAAAAGTAGGTGTATTGAAAAATAAATTCTAAGATATAAAATGATGGCTAACTCAGAATACTGATTTCTTAAAATGTGTTTCTATGGGATTCGCGTGGACCCATTTTATTTAGAGCCCGAATTGCTCTCTTTTGCACAACATATACCTTACAATATTCATAGGTACCTACTATATAGGTGGTCCTTATCTACGCAGTAAGCCAGTGATCAAGTAGCTGGTCTAAATTCCTTGACGTCTCATGTACCTTCAGAACACTCCTTCCTTCTATACGTGTCCATAACCACCCCATTAGAAAAAAAAACAAACTAGAATCTTTCTTTCCCATTAGCCATTTTTAGACACCAAACTCCAAACTCAATAAGTATCTACCAGTTTGTTTTCTAACTTACAACAGGGAAGCTAACTAGTTCTACGTTAAAATTAACATCGGTTTCCCGGAGATGGGTAGTTACGTCCGCAAAACTGGGTACTAGCTACCCGGGTAATTGTCAAAGGGCAATTTAATCAGTGAGATACATCGTGAAGTTTGATGGCGGGCATCGAGGTAATGGCTTACTAACAGATTTAGCTCAAACGGCTTGTTGACATGCCTCCTGTAGGGAGCTGGTCAAGTGCGAGTTTGAGGCCTCTTTTACGTCTGATATCTACTTTTTGACTGGCCTTTAAGTCTAGTGAAAAAAAAAGACTATGCCGAAGACTCGCTTGTTTGGCAATGACTGCTTCTGCACATGTGGGCCACCTGGTAGCTCATAATATTTTGTAAATGTATCTATTGACTGCTCCACATTTGTTGTAATATATACTTTTTTTCTTTCTAACACATTGCTTTTGCAATATTTTTTTTTAATTTATTATTATTTATTTTGTTTACGTATCATTTATTAATAATTTTAATTATTTATTTTACTTGCTTTTATTTATATAGCCTCTTTTTTATAATGTGAATGTGAGAACACTGTAGACTCCGCGAATTCTTAGGTTCCTTTTTATTATGATTATTTTTATTGTACTTTATAGTACAATATTGACCAGTCTACACTGTCCTTACATAATATCTACATAAGCTGTAATATGAAAATATTGTAACAACAATTTTTTTTTTAAAAGAGTAACCATTGAGTTTCTTGCCGGTTCTTCTCCATAGGAAACGACCAATTTGGAACCGTGCACTAGCTTCTGAAGTTTTATAAGTGCCCATGTAGGCCTATGTGAAATAAAAAACTTTGACTTAGTGGTTAGTGACCCTGACTGCTAAGCCGGAGGTCGTGGTTTCGATTCCCATCCAGGATAATTTTTGCACTGGAATTGCATGACTTCATTCCACCATTTCCTTTCTACCATCGGACAACCCGACGAACAGCAAGTATCCACCCTTACGTTGTTGAAACTTCAACGGTCTGGACTAAACGTTTCGCTTCGTCGTTTATACCGCGTAAATCGAAGGACTGGAACAATTTGCCTGCTGCTGTCTTCCCGTCCAAGTATAATTTAGGTGTCTTCAAGGCTAGAGTGAATAGGCTCTTAATAAACTAGTGCGCCTGACCATCAATGATTGCATCTCCGGTTACCATCAGGTGGGATCTTAGTCAAGCACTGGTTTATATCAATTAAAAAAAAAAAAAAAAAAACTAATTCCACCAAGTCCGTTCCATCATCGGACCACTAGACGTACGCCGTTGCTCCACCGGTACATGGTGGACATCCCACCCATACGTACAAAGTGTTTTGGAAACAAATTTATTGTGCGTACAGCTAAGGAGTGGAATTCCCTGCCGGAGTCCCTGATGACTACAACCTAGGGGTCTTTAAGTCAAGGGTGAATAGGTTACTTCTAGGCAAGCGTGCTCCATCATCGGCCACATCATCGCTTACCATCAGGTGAGATAGTGGTGAAACGCGAGCTTGTCCATAATAACAGAGAAAAGGAAAACCAAGTACCCCTCAGTCTTGCCCAGATTTTCATTAGAGTACGACATTCCTCGTTTATTGGTAGCCGGTACGTTATTAATGTCCTGATTACCGCGCACAGGTCACGCCCTGCCGCGTCGGCTGCGCGCCCACTACTGACCCCGCTGGCCGTTTTAATCAACCGCCATATTTGATTAGGTGTTCAACACTTATGAGATTAGCTGAGCATTCCTTTTTCTTTCCTAAAAGATTATTTGAGCAGGGGACTGTGGAAGAAAGAAAAGCGGTATGGGCGCGTGATGCGGAGTAGGGATGTGATGGAAGAGGTTATAACGGAATTGAATTCGAAACCGGAGCTTTTATTTTTTTAAATCATAATTGGAACTGGAACCGGAACCAAAACCGGAACTGAAACCGGAACGGAAGTCGGAACCGATATCGGAACCGGAACCGGACCTGAAATCAGAACCGAAATGGAACCGGAACCGAAACCTGAACATATGTTGTAGAGGTCTGATAGACAGTCACTTCATGTAAAACACGGGTATTCAGCAGCATCTGGTTAGACTGGAAGCCGACCCCAAGCTAGTTCGGAAAAGGCAATTAATTATGAGGCTCCATATTTTCTTTATGAGCAGTGGTGGCCGAGTGGTAACGGCCCCGACTTACGAGTTGTAGGTCGCGGGTTCGAACCCAACCAGGCGCATTACTTTGTGTAATTTATTTCATCACCACTGCTCTCAAAACGGTGAAGGAAAACATCGTGAGGAAACCGGCATGTCCAAGAACCAAAAATTCGAAGACATGTGACATCCATCAACCCGCGCTGGGCCCGCGTGGTGGATTATGGCCCATTCCCTCTCCTAGAGAGGAGGCCTGAGTCCCAACAGTGGGAACATTATAAGGCCGACTATGCTATGCTATATTTTCTTTTATATTTATAGGCTCACGCTTGACCACTATCTCACCTGATGGAAAGCGATGATGTGGCCGACGATGGAGCACGCTAGCCTAGAAGTAACCTATTCACTCTTGACTTAAAGACCCCTAAGTTTTAGTCAGGAAAAACAGACTCCGGTAGAAACAATTTACTGATGTGGTCTTCCCATCCGATTATAATTTGGGTGTCTTCAAGGCTAGACTGAATAGGCTCTTAATAAACTAGTGCGCCTCACCATCAACGATTGCATCACTGCTTACCATCAGGTGGGATCGCAGTCAAGCACTAGTTTATATCAAATTAAAAAAAAAAAACATTCCATAATTCAATGAACTTTTTTGTACACATCTTAATTTACCAATACTGTTTTTGTTCGAATCATTCGTAATAAATAAACTCGTTATAAAAGTTTCTTCGCAAACTTTCCAAATTATTAATGAGAAAATCCTTATATTTTTCCTCCTTCCTTAGATTTTCTCATTAAAATATTCAATACAAACTTAAAAAATGGCTAATATCATAGCACTGAAATTCTCTTTCAAATTACACATTTACGATGTTACAAAATTCAGTTACTATACTAAAATGATGGCGCTATGATGGCTCCTTTACTGTAACTGTAGTGCGTCTTTGGAACGCTCTCCCACATTCCCTTCGCGACAGCCCTTCTCTGGACGTCTTTAAGAGGAAAATTAAAGAGCACTTCCTTTCTCAATTGACATAGTATTAGTATATATTGTTATATATATTATATCTGTCTGTATGTATGTATATATATATATATATATATTAGACGTATTTATGTATGTTTATGTTCTACACTGGATCATGCCCTCGATTGTGATCTCTCTCTGTCACTCAAAGGTTTGCTGGGAGAAAACTCATTGTTGAGTTAAGCTCGCCTTTGTACATAAATTGTCAAATCCATGTATTGTATTTAAGTTTTGTGTGTACAATAAAGAATAAAATCACATCTAAAATGAAACCAAAATAAATCACTACCTGTAAATAAATTAATCTCGAAAGAAAGTTGCGGTTATTTCGGGTGAGAATCCCAATTTTTCCCAACCCTAGCCCATCTGCCTTGGTCTTGGGTTCTTCCCAAATTAATTGACCTGTAACCCTGACGCGTCGGTTATAAATTACCCAGATGACCCTGAGGTCTTTTAATCAGACACCCCTTGGGGTACAGTGAAGGATGAATACTAAGCATTGAAGGTTTTGTGTAGGTACTGCTTTGAGCGGGAATATTAAGGTTATATGGAATTTATTTATGTGGAATATGGAATATATATGGAAAAGTCAGCGTTCTTGTAAAGGTACGGCGGTACTTCACACTGGGACAGCTTCTAATGAAAAAAATCTCTAACCTCTAACCTATACAAAGCACAGGTGTGATCGTCGAGTCTGGATTACTGCAGCCATATATGGGCTGGTGCTGCAAAATGCTATCTAGCAGCTTTGGACTCAGTGGAGAGGCGTGCGAAGAGGCTAATTGGTGATCCAGATTTGTTTAAGTCCAATCTACCAAGCCTGGAGCACAGGCGTTGCTCAGCCAGTCTTTTGATATTTTACAGGATGCATTTTGGAGAGTGTGCGCGGGAATTGCATGACTTGATTCCGCTATCACTTTTCAAATTTTATTGTCGGTTCTTCTCCGTAGGAAACGACCAATTTGGAACCGTGCACTAGCTTCTGACGTTTTATAAGTGCCCATGTAGGCCTATGTGAAATAAGAAACTTTTGGCTTTGACTTAAATATAATAGGCTCTTAATAAACTAGTGCGCTTCACGATCAACGATTGCTTTAATGCTTACCGTCAGGTGAGATCGAAATTGACGATGGAGCTCGCTTGCCTAGAAGTAAACTGTTTACTTTTGACTTAAAGGAAATTTCTTTCCTTAACTGCATATACAATAAATGTGTTCCTAAAACGTTTTGTGATCAACCACTAACAAACTCGCAACATTGCTATCTTTTTTTAACAGAGAGAAAAGGACAGAGAGAGATGTCAAAATGGACAAGCTAAACGTTTGCGAATATCTTTTTCTAGTGATATCCGAGGTGCCATTGTATCAATGACAGCTGTCATGTCCTTCTGTATCTGTTACATTTACTTTGCAAGATCGGGAGGGCAATATTTTTTCGTAGGTATGCGAATTAACCGAATTAAATGACTTTATCTGACAATTGAATTTGGCTATACCCATGTTTTTTAATCGACTTCAAGAAGGAAGAGGTTCTCGAATTTAAATGTATGTTTGTTATCTCAGAACTTCGTCATTTATGAACCGATTTGAAAAACTAGTACATTTTGCTACAAGTGGAGAAACTTTGTAATTGCGATCGAGGCGAAATTCGCATGAGCCGCAGGCGAGGGTGTCATGGAACCGAGTGCTGCAGTGGTAAATTTCCACGTGTATCAAACGACGTTTTACAATACACTTACGAATAAATAAATAAACGGGGTTTGACCGGCGACTACTGGGGGTCACTTAGCTTACAATAAATACAATCTATTGAGGCTGGGGACAGTTCATGCACTTTTCCGCACTAGTACAGAAAATTGTCAACTGCGTGCCTAACAGCCGTAGTAAGAGTGGGTTTTGGAGTCTATTGAAAGTTATATGTTTTATTAAATACATCTTTTACTCTATCTAGCATCTAGAAATCTCCCAAATAAAATATTAAGCTAAATAAATTATTATTATAGTACCAGGGCAACATAAACCGTAAGTAGAGTCCCTCGCGGCACACTTCCAGTTTCTAGTAGCTACTTATAGGTGAAAGCATTGCAGTCTAGACTGGTCTATGTGCTACAATTATACGCCGTACGCTCATGACCATATACTCACTGTACCAGGGCACCAGAGCAAGGTCGGAGATGAAATTATGGAGATTGGGAAAGATAAGAAATGCTAGGCGTACTTTTGAAAGAAATTATGGGTAGATGTGTATGAAGCCAAAATGTGAATACTTAGATGTCGACCGATGGAGACAGACGGCTCATCAGAAGGCGTAAAGTCACCCAAAGGGCAATGGAAAGGGTTATGCTCGGAGTTTCCTTGCGTGATCGAATCAGAAGATATCCGCTGGAGAACCAAGGTTGCCGACATAGCACGAAGAATCGCCAAACTTAAGTGGCAATGGGCAGAGTACATTGCTCGCAGAATAGATGGCCGTTGGGGCCGAAAGGTTCTGGAATGGCGACCACATACCGGAAGATGCAGTGTTTGAAGGCCTCCTACAAGGTAGACCGAAAACCTGGTAACGGTTGCGGGAATCCAATGGATGCGAGACGCACAGGACCGTTCATTGTGGCGACACTTGGGGAGGCCTATGTCCAACAGTGGACGTCTGTCGGCTGATATGATGATGATGATGATGGAGACAAAAAAAGAAGACCATGTCGCGCCGAATACAAATCTTCTTTGTGAGTCAATGGCGCTGATTCTCTTGTGCACTAAGTGAACTTATTTTAAACAATCGCTCTCTCTTATAATAGTAACGGATAATAAAATACTTTTTACAAAAAAAAAAAACTGAGTGAAGAACTCCAAAAAAAAAAATAAAACGATCAAAATAACTTTAATTTTGGAAGTCGGTGTTTCTGGTATTGTTTTTTTGTTATTTAACACCGACTTCCAAAATTAAAGTCATTTTGATCGTTTTAATGTTTTTTTTAGAGTGAAGTCGGTTTTTTTTTGTAAAAAGTTTTTTATTTTACACTTTTTAGTTGCGATACACTTATAGCCAGAGTGCCTATTTCTCATGACAATTCCAACTAACCCAAACACTGCTAGGATACATTGTTTTATTATGAAGTTCCTGTGTCTACGTTCCATCTTCCGGCTCCATCATCAGATCCTAGGATACATTGTTTTATTATGAAGTTCCCGTGTCTACGTTCCAACTTTCACCTTCCGGTTCCATCATCAGATCAGTTCGATTGTACCTTATAGCCAAACTGCATCTCATGACAATTCTAATAAGCCCAAACACGGCTAGGATACATTGATTAATTACGGAGTTCCGTTGCCTATCTTCCGGCTCCATCATCATCATCAGGTCACTTCGATGATACCATTTTCAACATAACTATTCAGAACCATTTATTTATTTGTATTGTCTTGATTAAATATCTTCATTGTGATATCTACGTGAGTATATGAAGTTCCGTTGGCTATTCCTGGTCTTCTTCACCAGTTCCACTTTATTAAATGTTACTTTTTGACTGTAAATGCTTGAGTTCTCAATGAAAATATCAAAATCACTATATGCTTGCCTATAATATTTTACGAGTTCCCTCGATTCCTCATGGATCCCATCATCAGAAATGGTTTTTGAAAAAAGTGGGACCAATCTGGACGCATGTTCTTTTAAGGGGATTTTTTTTTTGTAATTTGGTCCATAAACGACGGAGTACTGAGGTAACAAACATAAAAAAAAATAAGTACATCCGAATTGAGAACCTCCTCCTTTTTTTGAAGTCGGTTTAAAAAGATAGCAAGAATTTTACTCCCGTCAAATTATTCAAAATTTTGTTTGAACGCTGATATCCTATGATATGATTCTCAGACGATACACTGGTAAAAATAGCAAAATATAATTTCATTACTGAGTCTAATGGCCGCTTCGAATCACACAGCATAATATTTCGAAGTTCATTCGTACGTGAATGTCTTCCGTTTCCGGCCACATTTGAAGGTTAACGATCTAATTCACATTATTATACATATGATTTCTATTACAATTCGTTATTATCCACTATTACACCATTAACTTTATGTAATTCCATCACCATTGCTCTGAAAACTGTGAAGGAAAACATCGTGAAGAAACCGGCATGTCCTAGAATCATTGTTGACACCCTTAGGTTATTAACTTTTTACCATTGGACAATCCGACGTACGGCGAGTGTCCACCCTTACGTTGTCGACACCTCTACGGTCCAGGCGTTTCGCGTCGTCGAATGACTGGAACAATTTGCCTGCTGCGGTCTTCTCGTCCGATTATAATTTAGGTGTCTTCAAGGCTAGAGTGAATAGGCTCTTAATAAACTAGTGCGCCTCATCATCGACGATTGTATCACTGCCTACGATCTGTTGCTGCTGTGAATCGCAGTCAAGCTCTAGTTTGTATCAGCTAAAAACAAACCTGAAATTCGAAGACATAATATTGTTACATCCCTGATTGCGGCTCATTCCCTCTGCTAGAGAGGAGGGCTGAGTCCCAACAGTAGGAACATAATAAATCGGTTTATGTTAGGTTATTTTAATGGATGCGTCAATGAATGGGATGAGATCGCATCCTGCTGCGAAGCAATAATACTAGCGAAGGAGGCGGCCTCAAGAGTGTGGTAACGTACGTCCTCACGCCCCAGACATCTCCGGCCACCATAGGCGGACGACGAACCGTGGTAGCTCACCGTCCGCTCGTCCTATAAGAACTGAACCCGTATTGTCGATGCACGTAGTGTTCCACGCGCGACTCAAAGAGATGTTAACAAACTGAAGGGTCCCAGTAGAGCCAATGCTTGCTAGGGCCATTGTGGTCCTAGAACACAAAAGACAACTGAAAGTACATAGGTGTTGTTTTAGTCAGTAAAAGTCTGACACATCCTCCCACCCCACCCTAGACCGAGAGAAGTTATTAGATGATTTCCCATCTTAAAAAAAATCCATTTCGATTTCTATTAGCAGAAATATCTCGATCACTAGCTGACTTGAGACTGAAGGGACAAGGTCAGAATCGATTTCACATCAAAATTAAATTTTAAACAAAAAACAGTCGATATTTCTCAATTACGTACTCCGTCATACTAATGCTGGCAACGTGCCAGAGCCTACTCTCATAAATAAAACTAGTTTTAAACAATTTGACACGCAAGATAGTGATGCGGAAAGGGGCGCGGTTCCCGGGAACTTCCGGGAACATGGCGGTCCCGGGAATTACAGGAAATTGTCAGATATTTACTCTGTTATCTCTGGTTTTTTTTTTTTACTCTGCAGAAGTGGTGTCTGCAAGGAACAGCGATATGTATTTAATTTTTGATTTGTAGATGAGTCATGTTTATGTATGTGTATGGCCGAGAGCAGTGGTGGCCGAGTGGTAGTGGTGACCAGGTGGTGGTCCCGGGTTCAAACCCAACCAGGTGCATTACTTTGTCCAATTTATTTCATCACCACTGCTCTCAAAACGGTGAAGGAAAACATCGTGAGGAAACCGGCATGACCTAGAAACAAAAATTCGAAGACATGTGACATTCACCAACCTGCACTGGACCCGCGTGGTGGATTACGGCTCATTCCCTCTCCTAGAGAGGAGGTCTGAGTCCCTGCATCGGGAATATTAAAAGGCTGATTATGCTATGCCTATGCTATATTCATTTAAAGACAACTCATCATCTTCCTACCATTGTCCCATCTTATTTGGGGTCGGCGCAACACGTATTTTTCTTCCATTCTATCCTGTCAACCGTCATACTTCACTAACTTCCTTTTCCTTCATATCACTGTTCACACAATCCATCCATCTTTTCGTTGGCCTCCCTCTCCCTCTCCACCCATCCACATGTATACTCATAACTCTTTTAGTAACATGTGTTTCATCTCTCCTCTTTACATGACCATACCAAGACAAACTTCAAGATTCATTTAAAGACAACTATTGGTCCACATTATCTGTTACTATCACTTACTTCTGTTAAATTTTGAATAAAATTACAGTGGTGTTTTAGCTACCCTTTGCATTCAGGGCCACGGTAACTGTTTCGAACATTTCTGCAGGCCCTGACATACTTTGAAATAGACAAGCCTACACCAACCAATATCTTCATATTAACACAAAACTCTAGATCTACTTGCGTCGTTTATTCTCAATGATGAGGGTAGTGACCTTGACGAATAATAATAATAATATTAATACTCCACAACTATCACACAACGCCATCTAGTCCCAAGCTAAGCAGAGCTTGTGTTGTAAGTACTAGACAACTGATAAACATACTTATATATTTCTAAATACATACATATTATAGATAAATTACACCCAGACACAGAACAAATGATCATGCTAATCACACAAATATTTGTCCTGGGTGGGAATCGAAACTACGACCTCCGGCATTGCAATCAGGCCACTAACCATTAGACCAACAGGCCAATCATCTCAATTGCTTTATTGTGGACTACATTTCGTCATGTGGTCCTATCTTCGGAGATGTGGACAGCGTCGCAGACTGTGGTCTCCAGTGTAGCATGGATTTGGTCTCTGGGTCTTTTCCCATCTACTTTTCCTGTCAGCAACCACTTGGTAACGTGGCCAAAGAAATCATAGATACTTCTTTGGCATATGGTGGTGAGTCTCATGGGTTGGGCTTGAGTTCGGCTATTATGGAGTCATTACACAAAAATCTAGACTTCTTTCAAATCCACTTTCAATATAACCTCATTAGCAATATTTTTCTAAGAACGTTTCATCGCTACAGCTCCGTAATCCCGTTTCCCGGGACTTAGCCCGAGTCCGGACGGAAGCGACAGTCCCGCGCGGTTCCGGGCGAGGCCAGCCGTAATGAGGTATAAGCGCTCGATGCGGCGTAGTGGGTGGAGGGCTTAATATTTTACTAGCTATGTAGGGTACGTCAGTTGACTGTGACCTTAATTTGGAGTTTGCTGTGAGAGAGATGCGCTATGTAATATCTTCCATGGGTAGTCCGAAAGCGAACCCCGGGGTCCTGGAACGCAAGGCATAAAAGGAACAAAGGTGTGGTTTTGGTCATTTCTTTTAGTATTTATTTGTTTTTTCAAACCGTCGAATCCGACTCGACTGGGCAGCGTTCGGGAGGCTACGCGCCAACATAACACAGTGTCTCAAGACGAAATCTATGACCAGTGCGTGTTGCCAGTGATGACATATGATTCCAAAACGTGGTCGCTCACAATGGGCCTCATCAGAAGGCTTAAATTCACCCAAAGGGCAATGGAAAGGGCTATGCTCGGAGTTTCTTTGCGTGATCGAATCAAAATGTGGCCGGAAATCGGGATCGGAATCTCGGCGGATGGGGCGCGAGGACGCCTCGCACGTGCGGCCGTCTCCTTTGCTAGCATTACTGCTATGCAGAATGAGGCTACCGTCTGCCACTCCTGCTCGCTCCGGACCATGGCCTGTACCACAAACCGGCGCGAGATATCGCCTCCACGAGGACACGGCGTTGCTCTGCCCAAGCAGGACACACCTCTACCGTATGCTCCACCGTGTCCTCCGAGAGGCCTCTGGTCATGCAGTATAGACAAGTTATCATTACCATAATTTCAGTTGAAAGACGACCACTGTTAGACATGGGCCTCCCCCAAGTGTCGCCACAATGACCGCACCTGTGCGTCTCGCATCCATCGGATTCCCGCGACCCTCACCAGGTTATCGGTTCACCTTGTGGGAGGCCTGTACAAGGTATATTTAATCTTAAAGATGGGCTAACTATATATAACAAGTTATATATATTTCTGTAGAACTATTTCCGCCCAATTCATTTTGACTTTAAAATCTGATTCATTGCGAGAATTTCTGATGAAATATTTCGGACATCAGTTACGTTATAATTTCAATCAAACTGTTTCATCTATAGTAATAAATATCTGCCTGCTATTTTTCAATCATAATAAGCTTGATTTCCATAGCACATTTTGATAAAAGTGGAGAAATTTTGTAATTACGACGGAGGCAGAATTCGTTAGGTGAGGGTATTAAGGAGCTAAGTGCTGTAGTGACAAATGTCCACGTGTATCAAACGATGTTTTTCGATACACTTCGAAGAAATAAATAAATGGGGGTTGCTCGGTGACTCGTGGGCGTCGCTAAGCACCCAGCCTGATACTATACCTTATACATGTATCTAATAAATTATAGTGGCGGTGAGCTGGCACATTTTTCCGCACTAGTACGGAAAACAATAAATTGCATACCTAAATGACTTATGCGGTGTTGTTAGCTAAGGGACGATATGAAGATATAGCTTTGTTTTCCATTAAAATTTGTTAAAATGTTTTTTAATTCTAATGCTTGTACAGTGTTTGGTAGAAAATGTATCGAATCAGTCTTCTCGACAAATTTTGCTGAGGTCGTCAACTCGACAATACAATTCTCAGCTCCATTTCACCGAGATCGCGCCTGTTTCAATGATTCCACATATTGTCCAGTTGCGCAGACACTTGAGATACAAAACTACACCAATTTTACATCACATACCCACTATTTTGACTTGATACATTTGCTGCCAAATACTACAAAAACATGGGACCAGGGACCAGTGGTGGCCCCGACTTATAAGTTGTAGGTCGGGGTTTCAAACCCAGCAAGGCGCATTACTTTGTGTAATTTATTTCTTCACCACTGCTCTCAAAACGGTGAAGGAAAACATCGTGAGGGAACCGGTATATCCTAGAACCAAAAATTCGAAGACATTTGACATTTACCAATCCGCACTGCCATTCCCTCTCCTAAAGACAGGAGGCCTTAATCCCAGCAGTGAGAACATCAAAAGGCTGATTATACTACTAAAAAAAAAAATTTTAATGTGTCACACTTTAACCGTAAACGAATTAACTATTCAACGAATACATTGCTTAAAGGACTTAGTATCCAAGTCAAAAACATTAACAAAAAAAAAAAACAGTCAAACTATTACCAACATAATCATTTACCTTTCAAAATAATGTCTCCCCTCTACCGGCGTATTACAGTTCCATTCCAGCTTGGCACACGGCGGCGTGGGCAGGACATGCAAATATTTAGAGTCCGTATGCAGCCCGCTGAGATCCGCCATCCGTGATGAAGTAGGGATGTGCCGCGGATATCCGCGCTTCATAATATCCGCACTTGATCCACAATGGCGGCGGATATTTTTATATAGGTATTGATATTCGTCGTCGGTGTTGAAGTTTATGGGGCTCTGTTTTTATAAGCCGGAGGCTCGAAGTGGATTTTTTGAGGCCGATAAGTGATTCTTTGTTATATTCTAATGTAAAGTTCTTTCGAATAATATTAGCTTAGCATAGCATAGTCGGCCTTATAATGTACCCACTGTTGGGACTTAGGCCTCCTCTCTAGGAGAGGGAATGGGCCGTAATTCACCACGCGGGCCCAGTGCGGGTTGGTAGTAATATTAGCTTACTAGCTCTCAATTTCCATAAGGTTATAATATAGTGTCTAAGTGGCAGTAGAACACGGACTCCTAAGTCACAGGTTTTCCTAGTTTAGGTGTCAGGGTTTCAGCTTTTGTATGACTTAACTATTGGGAACTTTAGCTAGATATTAAGCATATTGTAAGGATTTGTATCAATAAAGTATTATTATTATTATTAAAGTGAATCGTGTTTAGCTTGATCTATACTCCACTTGAAATAAAATTTCACAATTTCACTGCCCGTTTAACCGATTTTGGCTTTTATTGCGTTGGTGGCATGATCGATGGCGGCTGCAGTAACTAGTTGGTATTGTAACCACTTTTTTGCTTTTCATGTTATCCTTATGCCTACGGAATAGAAGTCATAATCGGTTGAATGGACAGTAAAAAAGGTTTGTTTTTTTTTGAGCTGAGTGGTGCTAATATTCGCGTCATGTCCGTGAACGGGCGCTGTCAGTTGAAACTGGTCATCGCTTAGCTGCCAGTTGCTATTTTAATATCTATATTTAGTTTTTATTTTTACTTTATTTACATTGTTCTCACATGATAGAAGCAATAAGAAAAATGTAACAGATATATTTGTAATTTTAAAACATGATTGAAAAGAGTGTCCATGGAGTTTCTTGCACATTCTTCTCCATAGAGATCTACGCTTTGGAATGCGCAATTAGCATCTTTTTTACTGACTGACTGACATCTTGACATTTCAAAAATGCCTGTAAATGGTTTATTTGAAATAAATACTTTGACTTTGACTTTATATGTCTTATCTTAACGCGAATGGATTATAATTTAGGGTGAGAAAACATATCTGGAGCAAGACCAACGTCTCTTGTCGGTCGTGTTGGAACAGAGCGAGTCTGATATCTCATGCTGATTTCTTTTAAGATACAGGTTGTGGTCGAAATTTTCCAATTAACTACCATGAAGGCATCACGTGGACTTTAAAACGATCTTGTACTGGAAGAAGTCTTAGAATGTCTTGTTTGCCGGGATCCTTATCCCGATTTCCGGCCTTCGTAGGCGTGAGCTTGCGGACGGCGAGCAATGGGTAGCTCGCCGTCCGACTGCCCAGTAACCGTCCGGACCAAGCCCAAGTCGTTGACGGCGCGTATTTTTCTACGCGCGCCTTTAGGAGATGTCAGCAAACCGTAGGGGTGGTCAATGCCTATTGGGGCCACGGGTAGTGTGAAAGTGAAACCTGGGCCTTGAGACGAAGGCAAAGAAGGAACAGGGGTGGGTTTTTAGTCAGTAAAAATTTGACACTATCTCGCGCTCCACCAAAGAGCGTGGGATGTTATTGGATGATTTTCCCACATAAATAAAAATGTCTTGTTGAAAATAGTCGTGCAGTCAATCAAGGACTAACTAACTGCAATTACTTGGGTTTGTTACAAATAAGACTGAAAGAGAAAAACTGGAAAGAGATTAAGGTTTGAATAGGCTAGATATTGGTACAATACAGACGATATTATCATACCCTGAGTATGATCTGAGGCCATGAGAGCCTGAGTGGCCTACTGTATTTTTTTCAATACTGATCCCATTTGAAGAAAGTGCTCTTTTTTTTTTTCAAGTAAAATCCGTATCGAAAAAATGCAGTTAGGTCATTCTGACTCTGAGATCATATGAGCTACAGTGGTTCAACTGTTATTTTTTTAACACTAATTTTATTTGAAATAACTAAACTTCTTTTTTTCAATTAAAGTCGGTATTGAAAAAGTGATTTAAGCCACTCTGGCTCTCTTAGCCTCACTTGCAAAACAACTTTGTACTCTTACATTACTTTCGGATCCTTAATGTTATATGTAATTCACAGTATAAAATTATTGTTTAATGTACAATGGGGTTGACGTATCCTTGTGGATAAAATACTCCTAAACTTATATATATAGCTTAAGCATAATCAGCCTTTTAATGTTCCCACTGATGGGACTCATACCTCCTTTCACTAGGAGTAGGAATAGGCCGTAATCCACCACGCGGGCCCAGTGCGGGTTGGTGGATGTCACATATCTTCGAATTTTTGGCCCTATGTCCTAGAACCGGCCGGTTCCCTCACGATGTTTTCCTTCACCGTTTTGAGGGCAGTGGTGATTTGTTTGAACTGACGACCTTACAACTCGTAAGTCGGAGCCGTTACCACTCGGCTACCACTGCTCTCTACCTATACTAATAAGAAAGAATAAAAAAACATTAACTTGTAACACAGGTTAAGAACAATGGGTGGTTCGCCCTCCGACCGTCCGGTAACCGTCCGGACCGAGCCCAAGTTGTCGACGGCGCGTACTGTTCCACGCGCGCCTCAAGGAGATGTCAGCAACTGTAGGGGCCCAGCAGGGTCGAAGCCTACTGGGCCCAAGGGTCTGATTCTGAAAGGAAGACTCGGCCCCGGTACGAAAGGCAACGAAGGAACAGGAGTAGGTTTTAGTCAGTAAAAGTCTGACACTATCTCCCGTCCCGCCCAAGAGCGGGGGATGTCATAAGATGATTTTCTCACCGAAAAAAAAACAGGTTAAGAAAATTTAATTTATTGAAAAAAAAAACAAACATTAATATAAACAGGGTTGATATGAGAATGTTCTCTTGCACATAGAATAACAATAAATCCACAATAATCATAGTTTACAACATGAAAGTGGTCAGAGGAATCGTAAAAATGATCGTAAATATGTTGATACACACGACTCTCACTACAAAATGTATTCACAAGATAAGAAAATTTATGGCCAGCTCCGGCTGAAAGGTGAGTGAAAATATAATTGAAAAAAAAACTGTACGTATGAAGTTACCTGTGTAAACTGTTCAATTTTCGAATGGAGTCTCGAAATTTTTTCCGAATCGAAAACATGATTTTGTTTTGACGTAACAAGAAATTTACAGTTTTCAGATTTATTCCTATACTTGTGCTATAAGACCTTGCTTTATGCCAAATTTCAGGATTCTGGGTCAAAGGGAAGTACCCTCTTAATTTTGACTTTCCCGAGAGTGTCGAAATATACGTTTTCACAACTTCAAGAGACCGCAAACTTGAGTATATGATTTTAATTTCATACCTCCACGCGTGCCCGAGATAAAGGGTCTTGACAGTCAGGCAGGCAGACGGACAGATAACAAAGAGATCCTATAAGGGTACCGTTTTTTCCTTTTGAGGTACGGAACCCTAAAAAAATATGTCGGTACTAGTTGATTCGGTAAACGTTGTTCTGCTAAAAATGGGAGGTAAGGGTAGGAGGGAATCAGAATCAGAATGCCTTTATTGTGGGCATAGATTATATACAGATGTTAAATCTTAATAATAAATTATAGTTGCATTATACCCTGCCAAATAAGCATACAATAATTACACAATATTATTCAATAATTTAAGAAATGTTTTCCTTCACTGTTTTGAGAACAAAGGTGATGAAATAAATTACACAAAGTAACCATAAATTCGAAGACGTGTGACATCCACCAACCCGCACTGGGCCCGCGTGGTAGATTAGGGCCCATTCCCTCTCCTAGAGAGGAGGCTTGAGTCCCAGCAGTGGGAACATTATAAGGGCAACTATGCTATGCTATGCATTTAAGAAATCCTGGATCACGTAGTAAGTCTTATCAATTAAAAAGTGACGGAGTTTATATTTAAATAGTGGAAGTTCCTTAGTGCTTAAATTGTCAATAGGTATTTTATTGTAAATCTTTGATGCCATACGAAATAAACTTTTGTCAAATTGAGTCGTTTTATGTACCACATAAAAGGGCTCAATTTGACAAAAGTTAGCAACGCGACGTTAACGTTGCAAATTTCTTGCGTACACCTCTAACCACGACGTTCACGTCGCGTCTGCTCAACGTTGGCGCTTTATCACTAGAAAAATACGACGTTAACGTCGCGTCTGCGCAACGTTGGCGCTGCGCAGATGTTGGAGAAGCGTCAACGCTCGCAAAACGACAGTGAGATAGCGGCTTAAGATCTGGCCACGACATAATAATATATAATTCTTCTGTACGCGTGTTTCACAACATCTTTACCGGTTTGACCGTTTTTCACGAAATTTTGGGTGTTTATTTAAGTAGGAACCCGGTAGGTGGGGCCGCAATCGGGTTCTCTATTTTTTATTATGATGAAAATCTAGCACGACACGCACGGCATTTCGAACTGCTAGTAGATTTAGTATATTTAAATCTTTTTTAGTCTCTGTTCCTACAGTTTCGTCGTAGGCTGATCGAAATAATTTCTGGTTTTTTTTTGAAGAAACTTTAGAGTATCCGCCTCTGTGCTCTTCTATCTGAAAACAATTTTACTTTCTAAGTACCTTGTATAAAATAAAAATATCCGAAACCGAACACGAAATATCCGCAGATCCGAAAAGAGCTCCGCGCCGTACTCTAGCAGTCCTATTTTACAGTTGCTGAATTCGCAATTTATTTACTAGTAGACTTCAACGTGGATTTTATTTTCATTTTGCTGAAATAGCCGCCTCAGTGGCCGTTTAACCTCATTCGGCCGTCATTGCGGGTTACGACCCACCTTTATACGAGCTCCGCTTGTTGGAAAGGGGTGGCTAGAGAGACTGGTGTTAATGATAGCAGATGTTAGTGTTTGAAGTACCCACGCCATGTATAGGTTGGTGAAAGTCATCTAGCAGCTTTGGAAAGGTGTGCGAAGAGGCTAATTGGTGATCCTGATGTGGTCAAATCCAATCTATAAAGCCTGGAGCGCAGGCGTTGTGTACCCAGCCTTTTGATATTTTACAGGATGCATTTTGGAGAGTGTGTGCGGGACCTTTATAGCATCGGACAGTCCGACGGACGTTGAGTGTTTACTCTTACGTTGTCGACACCTCTACGGTCCGGACTAAGCATTTCGCCTCGTTGTTTATACCGCGTACATCGAAGGACTTGAATAATTTGCCTGCAGCGGCCTTTTATCCGATTATAATTTAGGTGTCTTCAAGGTTAGAGTGTATAGGCTCTTAATAAAGTAGTGCGCCTCACCATTAACAATTGCATCATTTCTTTTTCTTTTTTCTTTCTTTCATCACTTACTATCCGGTGGAATCGGAGTGGAATTTCCTACCGGAGTCTGTGTTTTCTGACAGCTACAACCTAAGGGTCTTTAGGTCAAGAGTGAATAGGTTATTCTCTAAGCAAGCGTGGTCCATCGTCATCGTCAGCTTACCATCAGGTGATATATTGATCAATTGCAAGCCACAAAACTGGGATACGCAAGTACAATTGAAGATCTTGACGAGGCTACACCCAATCACATACAGTTTACATTTTCCAACTATTATCTCTCATTATTTTTCTGGTGGGGGAAGTTTAAACCTCCTGAAGATTTTATCGAGCCGTCGGAGAACCTCTCTCCTGGACACGAGTTGTCATGGCCATCCTGGAAAACTCTAAACAGACTCCGCACCCAAGTTGAACGCAGCAAAGACAATCTCCACATATGGGGATTCTCGGGCGGTTCCGATCTTCAGTGTTTGTGCGGCGTCTCTCCGCAGACCATGTCCCACCTTCCATCCTACGTCACGTGCCCTGTTACCTGTTCAAGTAGGGATGTAATGTCTGCATCAGTGAACGGCCATGGCCAAATACTGGGCCAGGCAAGGAAATTAAAATTAGTTTTGCCATCGACACGCTAAGAAGAAGAATTATTATTGCTAACAGTTCGAGACTTTCACTGAGAGAAAACATTTCTTTGTCCGCTGTTGGTATCCACAACAATACTTCTTGTTCGTAATCATATAAAAACAATTGCGGTTGACTTTCCAGTTTTAAGTATTAATCAATGAAGCCCGATGTTAGACGGCTCACTTTATTTATTTAATAATAATATTCTACAACTTTCACACAACGCTATCCCAAATTAAGCAGAGTTTGTACTAGGAGCACAAAATAGATAGGTACAGAAGTCAATCTACATACAAAGCGCGCTCGAGCAACGCACACATAGACAGCGCTCACGGACACGGTATCTCGGCTCAATTCAGCTCAATGCGAGCTTGAGTGTTATCCGTTTCAGACACGCGTCTGTCAACTTATTGTGGAAAAATGGACCAACAAAAAAACCTTATTCTAACTGTTCAGTGGACGGTTATTTAAATTCAACATTAAACAGTAAATTGATGTTTTTTAGGCTACCAGTTGTTTCAGAGAGGTAAGTAGATATTTTCCTCGCGCCGAGAAAGAGAAGATGATTTTGTGGCCATGTAATATTTTTGAAGACGTGAAAAAATCAAACTTCTGAGTTAACGAAAATAACAAACGATAATAAAGATAATATTATATTGTTAAATAATAATAATGTCTATTGTATGTTAATTAGGATAAATTAAAATTGCAATGCTTGTAAAAGGTTGCTAAGTCAAAATTACTGACATGATATTATAACAACATTGTAAACACTTAGTTCGCAATAAACACTTTGACTTTGACTAAAAAAGAAGTTACGGTCGTTTATGTTTCAAAAAACGTATATTTCGACACTCTCAAGGGTATCGAAATTCATAGGGTACTTTCCGTTGACCTAGAATCTGAAATTTGGCATGAAGCAAGGTCTCATAGTACAAGTACCTATAGAAAAAAATCTGAAAACTGTAAATTTGTTGTTACGTCACAAAAAAAAACATTTTTTGCGTTTCGTGTCATCTTGATAGTTAACCATCTTTCTTACTCTAATGTCACCAGTTAGGAAGAAATCACTGACCTCTACAATTTACCACACTGGACTAGCGACCGTCAAAGTGCTTTTGTGTCCGTCTAAATGGCGCTGTCGGCTGCAGTAAGTGTTGGCGAGTGTCTACTGTACTCAAACTAATAATGTCGCGCCACTTACAATACACACATGACCTCATTTTTCAAAGGTTTTATATAATTCGTAAAGCAGGAATAACACGGAATCTGAACGACATTAATTAAAAACTACAAAAATATTTCAGAGTAATGTACACTTATCAGCAGCCATTTGCATTATAAGTCAAAATTAGTTCACTGGACGCTCGCAAGTGGCGCTTCAAATAGGCACAAAAAATTTGCTGTCAAGCATATGAAACAGCCTGCCCAGTGGAAGAAATACAATATTTTAATTTAGCGTATGATTCTAAGTTTGGCGATTCTTCGTGCTATGTCGGTGAGCTTGGTTCTCTTGCGGATATCCTCATTCCTGATTCGATCATGCAAGGAAACTCCGAGCATAGCCCTTTTCATTGCCCTTTGGGTGACTTTAAGTCTTCTGATGAGGCCCATTGTAAAGGGCCACGTTTCAAAGCTATATGTCATCACTGGCAACACGCACTGGTCATAGACTTTGGTCTTGAGACACTGTGGTATGTTGGACGAGAAGACACCGCGCAGCTTTCCGAAAGCTGCCCAGCCGAGTCGGATTTGGATCGCCAAACTTAAGAACTCGAACGGATGGTCATTGGAGCCGAAAGGTTCTGGAATAGCGACAATGTACCGGAAGACGTAGTGTTGGAAGGCCTCCTACAAGGTGGACCGATGAATTGGTAACGGTTGTGGGCATGGCCGGATCTACTTAATGGCTAAATGGGTTGCAGCCCAGGGCCCCAGGGATATAAGTTCTCATTAAAAACAATCTACAATACGGCTGGATAAACATTTACAAAAACTAAGTGTTCAAAAACTAAGTGTTTTAGTAACTTGTGATCTCTTGTTCCATTAGGACGATATTTCTACAGTAATCGGTAGTTAATCGAAAAGGTACACTTTAGGAAAAATATAAACTTATTTTGGTGGGTGGGTCCCCAAGTAGTGTTAGCCCAGAGTCCAACAATTTCACGATCCGCCTCTGGTTGTGGGAGTCCGATGGATGTGAGACGCACAGGACCATTTATTGTGGCGACTCTTGGGGGAGGCCTATGTCCAGCAGTGGACATCTTTCGGCTGATATGATGATGATGATGAATGATTCTAATGATTATGTTTTGTTTTTGTTACAGGTAAGCAAACAATATATTCCTGCACTCTAAAGAGAATTCAATCTCTTTGTACTTGTAAGCTGTATAAAATATTATTGGTATGTATAAAATTCTATGCACTTTCTCGACTCATTAAATTTTAATTATCATGGTTTCATAAAGGGCTTTAAAAGTGAATTAAAAACGGTTGTTGTGAAGTGTGAAATTATTAATTAATAGCTTGCGGTTGGAAACAGAATTTTATTAATATTTCTGTTTTTATTGCGCGCCGCAAGAGGTTTTTTTAATGAGTTTTAGTTGGTTATGTCTGTCGTCACATTTACTCATGGAGTGATCACAATTTTGTCCCTATAATACATACATTAAGACAAGCTACATGACATACTTAAAACATCTGTAGACTATACAAATACTAGCTTCTGCTTGCGGCTTCGCCCGCGCAAAAGGCGTTTTCTCCATACAATTTTCCAACCCCCGTTTTACCCCTTAGGGGTGGAGTTTCCTAAAATCCGGAAAAAATTCTTAGCGGATGTCTACACCCTAAAGAACCTACCTGCCAAATTTTAAATTCGCGCAGGTTCCCGAACGTAGCCCAACTGAGTCGGATTCGACAATAGACCTCTTTCTTGGACCGTTTGTCCCAAATCAACGTTCAATCATTCAGAACTTCGGGTGTAGAATCTCCGATCTTGATAGGAGTGGGTGCTACATGGCTGTTTACCATGACCTTGGTGTTATTAATGTTCATTTTAAGACTCACTTTTTTTTTTTCAATTGATATAAACTAGTGCTTGACTGCGATCCCATTTGATGGTAAGCAGCGATGCCATCGTTGATGGTGAGGTGCACTAGTTTATTAAGAGCCAATTTACTCTTACCTTGCCTTCAATGTATGCGGTATAAACGACGAGGCGAAACGCTTAGCCCGGATTGTAGAGGAGTTAACAATATAAGGGCGGACACTTGCCGTACGTCGGGTTGTCCGATGGTAGAAAGGCGATGGTGAAATCAAGCCTTGTATTTCCCGTGTACATTCTCTCAAAAAGCATCTTATTTTGGAGGTATACGGAACAGAGAGTAAAGTCCCACGAACGTCCGTTGAAAAGGGAGGATCCTCCGACCAGACAGGTGTTATGTCTGGTAGGCAACTGCCCAATAGATGATTTCGGGCTGTTCTATATGTTCTAATCGCGTGGAGAACTTTGATTGCGCGATGCAGGATTAGTTCTATGTGACGCCATAGATCTTGCTACACTATAGAAAACCAAAAAGCTGGCTATCCTACACCTGTTCTTTAGACTAAGTAGATTTTAACCAAATCTGGATCACCATTTAGCTTCTTCGCACGCCTCTTCACTGAAACCAAAGCCGCTAGATGGCATTTTGCAGCACCAGCCCATATGTGGCTGCAATGCTCAACACGATCGGACCTGTGCTTTGATTTTTTTTAGGAAACTCTACTGAGGTCATTGTGCTTGTACTCGATCTCAATTTACGTACAGCTTTTCAGCAACCATCGTTCTAGTGACACTTTGGCGTTCCCTCCGTGAGTAACTAAGATATAAGATAAGAGAGAAATAGAATACTTTTCACACCGCTAGTAGGCCCGTTCCAGTGACAGATGTCGAATTCCATACAGACGAAACCACAGACAAAGACTTGTATAAAGCGTATTTAATGTGCCTACGCATCGGTGCCTCGGCTCCGTCGGAAATCCTCCATGAGGTCCTCCATAGTCTCACTCAGCCTAGAGTTAAAGAATGACATTAATTTGTATTAAGATTGAGTAACAAACATCGTCACCACACATTTTGATATCCCAGTAGAATTATAATGACAATCTCAATGAGTTCGTAACTGCCAGCTGCAATCTCGATTTGTGATCTATATTTAAACATACTCTAAATCAAGGTCTCTCTAGTTGTACTAATCAATGTATCGCGAGCTTTGTTCACTCAGACGATATCAACGTACCGTAGACAACCCCTCTCTACGTGGGCTTGCGGACGGCGAGTAATGAGTAGCTCGCCGTTCGACAGAGTTCGAGTCGTTGACGGCGCGTAGTATTCTACGCGCGCCTCAAGGAGATGTTAGGAAACCGTAGGGGTCCAGCAGGGTCGAAGCCTACTGGGGCCATGAGTTTGCTTCTAAAAGGAAAACCCGGAGTTCTGAAACGCAAGGCAAAGAAGGAACATAGGAGTGGATTTTAGCCAGTAAAACTCTGACACGCCCTTTCGCTCAACCCTGGAGTGGGAGAATTCATTGGATGATTAAAAATACAACTCTACTTCCCACTACACAACGTATTTTTAGGATCCCCTATACCTAAGGTTTATATCAAATTAAAAAAAAGAAATATGAAAAATTGAAGTTAAAGAGAGAAACAGGATACTTTTCACACCTTTAGTAGGACGTTCTGAATAGATGTCGAATTCCATACAGACGAAACCACAGACAAAGACTTGTATAAAGCGTATTTAATGTGCCTACGCATCCGTCTCGGACCCGGCTCCGTCGGACATCAAAGTGCAGACTACAATATCATATAAATCACTCGCGTGTCCGTTACATGTGGGACTGTAATGGCGCCAAGCTGAAAATCTGTCGGTCTCCACATGGCATGTGACCTAAAGTTACATACAGTGACATAGTCCCTCATTCTACGAAAACAGTTTTTTTTTTCATCATCATCATTTCAGCCGATAGACGTCCACTGCTGGACATAGGCCTCCCCCAAATGTCGCCACAAAGAACGGTCCTGCGCGTCTCGTATCCATCGGGTTCCCGCGACCTTCACCAGGTCATCGGTTCACCTTGTAGGAGGCCTTCCAACACTGCGTCTCCCGGTACGCGGTCGCCACTCCAGTTTTTTTTTTGCGGATGCGAAAATCTAATGGGAGATAGTGTCAGATTTTTACTGACTAAAAATCCACTCCTGTTCCTTCTTTGCCATTGTTCCTGGGGCCTCGGGGATCTCTTTCACACTACTCGTGGCCCCAGTAGGCTTCGAACACCCCTGCGGTTTGGAACAATACGCGCCGTCGTCGACTTGGGTTCGGTCCGGGCGGTTATTGAGCGGTCGGATAGCTTGCTACCCATTGCTCGCCGTCCGCAAGCCCACGCCTGCGGAGGCCGGAAATCGGGATAGGGATCTCTTTCGCATCACCCATGACCCCAGTAGGCTTGGACCCTGCTGGGCCTCTATGGTTGCTGACATCTCCTTGAGGCGCGCGTGGACCACTACGCGCCGTCAACGACTTGGGCTCGGTCTGGACGGTTACCGGACGAGGGTTCGCGTGGGTCTCCGCAACGGAGCACTTTTGTATGGAACCACGTGGGCGCCCACTTTACGCAGTTTTAGCCCAATTTTTTAGTATTCGCTTTTAGTATTTATTCTGTTCTGGGAGGCTGCGCGCCAATATACCACAGTGTCTCAAAACGAAAGTCTATGAACAGTGCGTGTTGCCAGTGATGACATATGATTCCAAAATGTGGTCGCTCACAATGGGCCTCATCAGAAGACTTAAAGTCACTCAAAGGGCAATGGAAAGGGCTATGCTCGGAGTTTCCTTGCCTGATCGAATCAAAATGAAGATATCCGCAGGAAAACCAAGGTTATCGACATAGCACGAAGAATCACCAAACTGAAGTGGCAATGGGCAGGGCACATTGCTCGCAGAACGGATGGCCGTTGGGGCCGAAAGGTTCTGTAATGGTGACCATGTACCGGAAGACGTAGCGTTGGAAGGCCTCCTACAAGGTGGACCGATGACCTGGTAAGGGTTGCGGGAATCCAACGGATGCAAGACGCACAGGACCATTCATTGTGGCGACACTTGGGGGAGGTCTATGTCCAACAGTGGACGTCTATCGGCTGAAAAGATGATGATTTCAAAATGGTCGATTACGTTGTCAATTTCGTACTATGACGTATTACTATTCAATATTAAAAAAAGAAAAACTGGCTCTAAGAACTTAAAATTCAGCTTTGTTTGTTTTAATTGTGAGCGGAATAAAGAATGAAAAGACAAAGTGGACAATAACACGGCGCGTTCTTTTATATTGTTCAAATACGTCGGCTTTACAATGGACGTTTACGAGACTAACAAAATAATGATGACATATCTACAAACACCACATCCATATGTTTTGCATTCGGCTATTATCCCACATTTTAACTCCACCACCTGCTGTAGTATGTCACTCAGAGACACCCACTACAAGAAAAATGGACATTTAAATGACATTTTAGCAAATCCCGCTTTGGTATCCCCAATCACACCGAACAACTATTCTTTTCATTCTTCCAAAACAATACCATACATTGCTTCTTTCGTTCAAACGCTACTTAAACTCAACAGTTATAAAGACGCAATGTATACTGCAGAACTGTCAAAAGGAATTCCAACGCCAAAGTATAGTGATGTAGCATCGTACATCTTACCGTGGCCGTGAAATTAAGAAAAAAAAAGTCTTTTACAAAGATGTGATACATCTATCATTTTGTCGATGTGTGTGGCCGCTTGTAAGTGTGTGTGTGCATAGAGTAAGGTAGGTGTAGACAGGATAGAGTTTTGTTATTTTTTTGTTAAGATTATAGTCTTATGTTTAGCTAGGATTATTTTGGACATTGACCTTTTGCCGTGGCCGTCTTTTTTTATACAATAAAACCTCTTATTGGGAGTGGAGGTGAAGACTAGCCCGCACTTGCCGGAGACTGAGGCCTTTGAGCTGTAGTGAGGTGAAAATGTACCAGAAAGAACTTTGGTTGGCAAAGATGAAACTCATGTATAATCATATCATCTCATGAACCATATTTCGTAGCTCAAAACTCATTCAAAAAAGTATGATAAAAATCCCCGCCTTTAGGCACGCTATTTACTGTTTTCCGCATTAGTGCGGAAAAGTGCGCGAGCCCCGCCACAATTTATTATATTAGGCTGGACGCTAAGTGTGTGGTGTGACGAGAATAGATAAAGTGAGAAATGAGTTCATTAGGGGAAGTTTGAAAGTGGCGCCAGTGACTGAAAAGTTGAAGGGGAATCATTTGTCTTGGTATGGTCATGTGAAGAGCAGGGATGAAACGCATATTGCTAAAGAGTTATGAGTTTAAATGTGGACGGATGAAGAGGTAGAGGGGGGCCAAAGAAAAGATGGATGGATTGTGTGAGAATTGATATGAAATAATAGGGGGTTAGTGATATTGTGACGAGTGACAGGACAGAATGGAAGAAAAAAACGTGGACGTGGGACAAGGGCAGGAAGATGATAATGACACTAAGATCAGATAGGATAATTCAAATGTAAACATCAACCCTTAGGATAGCCAAGGTTGTCATAAGAAAAAGATATTCTTGTCACGTTCCAATAGAAACATTTCGATACAAACTTGATAAGCATGGTTCATTAAGAAGATTTAAGATTATTATTAAAACCAGTACGGCTCTAATATTAAATACATCATTTAAACACACGATAGTTCAAAGAGATCTGGCGCCCCTCCAATAAACTCTTACCAAGAAAATACACATTAATTACC
Organism: Mythimna vitellina; assembly: GCA_949316375.1. NCBI lineage: Eukaryota > Metazoa > Arthropoda > Insecta > Lepidoptera > Noctuidae > Mythimna > Mythimna vitellina. The sequence goes on along the minus strand of OX438713.1, from coordinate 12,202,571 downwards.
CAGAAAAACACAAATATCCCGGAAATTCTGACATCCCTTCAAGATGCGCGGTACCAGGAATGCATAGACTTAATGCAATCTCCTAACTTCTCATTAAAAGGCATATGTTCAGTGGCGATCCCATTAGATTCTATTTCCAATCCGTCTTAATCCGATTATAAACACACGCCAAATCACAAATCACTTCTATATCATTTCATAATCTTAGCCAAGTCTACATATCTACACTCAATTTGGAATTCACTACTACTAATCGATTTGTACATCTATCTCTGTCTTACATGTACTGCATTCTGAAGTGCGACAGAGATGGCAAGTTTCAAAGATGGATGATACAGTTCGATGTCTGTCTCTTTCTAGCATATAGGTTAGTGTACCGTGTGAGTGAGATAGAGAACACGTGCGCCAGAGTTTAATAATAGCCGGCAAAGATCAATGATCTATAAAATTGATGTTTTATAATAGTGTTGTGACTGCGACGGCTGGCGGATAGATATACGAGTGTGATAATTATTACTTCCGCGTGTATTCGGATCACGTGATCGCGTGACGTTCGAATCCTTGTCTCGTGTCGCATGTGAGTAGTGGAATATTAATTGTAAGCTTACAACTTATTAAGTGTCTTTTAATATATATAAATATATTTTTAATATGACTGGCCTGTTGGTCTAGTGGTTAGTGGCTCTGACTGCTAGCCGGGTTCGATTCCCACCCAGGACAAATGTTTGTGTGATGAGCACGATCATTTGTTCTGTGTCTGGGTGTAATTTTTCTATAATATGTATGTATTTAAAAAAATATATAAGTATGTTTATCAGTTGTCTAGTATTCATAACACAAGCTCTGTTAAGCTTGGGACTAGACGGCGTTGAGTGATAGTTGTGAAATATTATATTATTGCCTTAGACATTCTCTACCAAGTCGCCTAAACACGATGTTTTTAAATTATTATATTTTATTTCATAACAACTTTCAACCTTTTTAACGGCTTGCGTTGGAGTCCGACGATTGTTTTCGTGCCCTATTCGCCAGAGTCGTATATTTGCGACTGGATATTCCATCTCGTTTAGCTCTTCAATCCCCATAGGTGACAGAGGAGCTGACGAGATGGACTATTTGGTCGTGGATGTGCGACCCTGGCGGAATAAACGCGAGAGTGTTTGTCGGATATATCCGACGTAGGTGGTTCAAAGGTTAAATATCCTTAATATTTAGAAAAATATCTTAGGTATCTTGTAAACAAACTAGGTGTATGAAATTAATCTTTAGCGGTTTTGACTTGTCTATAATATTAACCACATTGCGATAATGTGAGCGGATACAATTACGCAAGGCCGTTGTTTTTACTGAATAATAAAAAAACTCCTAACTTGAGTTTGATTCACTTTTGATTCTGTATTTTTTTAACTACCACGTACATTAACTTACGTCTTTTTCTCATGAGGTTAAGCAGAAACTACAGACTGCTGCTTGATACGGATATTTACGAACTTCTTTTGCTTTGTTAACCTCTAAATATACGCTTGCTATTTCTCCAGTATCACCCAGCCGCATAATGTTCCCACTGCTGGGACTCAGGCCTCCTCTCTAGAAGAAAGAATTGACTGTACACCACCTTGCGGGCCCAGTGCGGGTTAGTGGATATCTCATGTCTTTGAATTTTTCTATCCTAAGACTTGCCACATTCCTCATGAAGGTTCTCTTGTTTTCTGCACCGTTGAGAGAGCAGTGGTGATGAAATAAAAATACATTAAGCAATAAGCCTACCTGGGTTTGAAGCCAAGACATACAACTCAGTCTGGGCCGATACCACTAGGCTACCACTGCTCCAAAACCCTTACATATGTATTAAAAAATTTAGTGTACCATCACGTTTCTCTTTTGGCGATAAATTCAAAAAGTACTGAACGGGTTTTCATGTGGTTTTCACCAATAGACACAGTGTTTAATAAGGATGATTTAATTGTATAATATATGCAAAGCCGGGAATTTCGAAGATTTCTAACACCCGAACGAAGTTGAGGCGGTGCGCTGAAGTAACTAACACTTCAACATAAAAGGCTTTAACTCAATAACGCTAAAAACAGCTAATCGATCTATTGCATACTATGTCCTGAATTAACACGTAGATACGGGATTGTTGAGGTTACAAAATAGTCCACCGGTGTCGGGAGTAGGGTCCAAGCTACCGATGATTAGGATTTCCTTACGATGCAAGCTATTTCGAAGTGTACTGCCTTCTGTATCAGTCCCTTAATCCAACCGCGCAACGACAGCGTCATAAATTATCATTATTGTAATGGGTCAGTATATCTCAAAACCCTGGGGTACTAGACTTTTGGAGCACGAGGAGTCAAAACCAACTAGAAGAGGCCCTTTAGGCGCTTTTAATTGGACGTGGTATCAACCGACGATTGTCCCCGTACGCGCTATGTTTGCGTAACTAAAGAGAACCCCCGGTTGGTGGGAAACTATTGAGACGAATAGAAATCTAAGATATAGGGCTATTCTATTCTATTCTATTTTAGGTATGGTTTCCGCACTTAGTCCTATGTGGACCATTGTACGCGGGCCATGGCGGCCATAACCTTAAATGGGCTCATTCCAACCAGCCCACCTCTCTCCAAAAACAGATTAGGCCTCTTAGGTTTTTCAGGGCATCAGTAAGGGAGTTCAGGGATCCTAAGGTTCGTGTACGTATTTCAGTTACGCCTGTACAGTCTAGGAGCACATGTGCAATTGTCTCCTTCCCCTCCAAACATGCTCTGCACAGGGGACTGTCTGTGATGCCTATTGTGTGGAGGTGCTTATTCAACGTGCAGTGTCCGGTAATGGTCCCCGTCACCAGACGGAGGCCGCCTCTGTCCAGTCTTATGAGTTTTTTAGTGAGGGCTTTATTGAGATGTGGCAGGGCCTCCTTGGCCTGCCTACATCCTGGTGTCGAGGACCACCAGCGCTCTGCTTTGACTTTGGGTTCCGTCTTAAAAATTATTATTATAGTGCCACCATCAAAATAATTGCACTTTTAAGTCATCTCTATAACTAGGCACTCAGAAATCTTGGAGCAATCAGATATTTATCCGACACGGAATGTTTATTTTTAGACCAGACTATGCATTAGCGAAATGTAGCAAGTATTTGTATCAGATATTGTAATAGAACGTCAATCGATGATTGGGTGGATGATGTTTGTAGGTTAGCATTGAGAAGTTAAGTAATATGATTATGTTTTCATAATATTGTTTATTTTTATGTACTTTTCTAAGTTTATCTAGGACATTACTGACACCTCGTGCCTCGGAAAGCACGTAAAGTTGTTGGTCCGGTTGTCATTCGTAGATCTTTTACAGTCGTTACAGGATGACGTCAGAACAAAGGAATCGGAGGCGTAGCCTACTCGAGGCGTCCGACGCAAATGAAACTATCGTAACTTGGCTAGGGGGACTGGTAGTTAAACGCCAAAACATACTTTAAACAAAAATGGTATGAAAATAGTGCATCAATTAGTAGTGTAGTCTTTATTGCTGTTGTGGTGCTGAGTTCGGGCACGCTTAGCGCAACTATATTGTAAATCTGTACTTATTTTTGTGTGTTGTTGCCTATTGTATTGCCTGCATCGAATAAATACTATTCTATTCTATTCTATTGAAATTTCTTACCAAATTATTACTTAATTAGTAATGTTGATTAGTTAATTCTATTTGAAATATCTATTATTTATTTATTGTCCTCAACTACCACAAATAATATGAATATTAAAAAAATAACTAAAAGAAATAATCGATTATTATTATTATAACCACCACAGTGTTGTCTTTTTTAACCCAAAGGTTGACTGGTAGAGAATACCTTGTTGCATTAAATCCGCCTATGTACCACTACTGTACTTGAAGTATAAATAAATAAGTATATAACAAAAAAAAAAATATAAATCATCATCATCATCGTCTTCCTGCCCTTGTCCCATCTTATTTGGGGTCGGCGCAACACGTTTTTTTCTTGCATTCTATTCTGTCAACCGTCATACTATCAAAAAAAAAACATAAATATTAACAAAAAAAAAATATCCGCTTTTTATATCCGAAAAAGAGCCTCGTGTCCCCTCCCTAGTTTTCCATCAAGCGCGAAGACGGACGGACGGATGTAGTCGGATATAAAACTCGTCTAGCTCTAAAATAACCGAGATTCATTCGGAGACGTGCCATCAGCCATCAGTTTGGATCCGCAGACATTATCATGTAGTGCGCAAGCTCGGATCATTTTTGTGGAAACTTTTGCAAATACTGTATTTAATGTCTTTTTTTTTGGGTGGGAAATCATCCAATGACTTTTCTCGCTCTTGAGTGGAGCGAGAGGGCGTGCCAGACTTTTACTGACTAAAACCACCTCTATATGTTCCTTTTTTGCTCTCACGGGTTTAACCCATGGCCCCAGTAGGCTTCAGCCCTTTTTTCCATTTCCTTGAAACGCGCGTACAACACACCGTCGACGACTGGTGCTCGGTCCGGATGGTTACCGACCGGCTGGACGGCAAGCCGCCCATTGCTCGCCGTCCGCAAGCCCAGGCTGTGGCATTGATCTGAAGATGGAATTGTTTTTTAAAAGGGCCCTTCCCGACCCGTCTATCGTCAACTTAAGCATGGTTTAAAAGCTTGTTGGTTTATTCAACGTATTCCAAAGCAATGTAATATCCACAACTATCACACAACGCCGTCTAATCCCAAGCTAAGCAGAGCTTGTGTTATGAGTACTAGACAACTGATAAACATACTTATATATTTCTAAATACATACATATTACAGATAAGTTACACCCAGACACAGAACAAATGATCGTGCTCATCACGCAAACATTTGTCTTGGATGGAAATCGAATCCACGACCGGCATAACAGTAGTCAAGGCCAATAACCACTAGACCGACAGGCCAGTCAAATTAAATTAAATTGGTACTTAAATGCACATAAGTAGTGTTTTTTTAAAGAAATAAGTCATTCTAATCGTAGATAAGTAATATGAGAAATATTGGCAGAGCATCGATATTGTAGTATTTACTCTATACGCTAGTGATGTAATCAAGTTTTATTATACATTTATCAAAATAAATAATACTTTATTTACTTTTTGATACAAGTGGAGAAAGTTTGTCATTGCAGCCGAGGCGGAATTTATGTTATGGAGGCGAGTGCTGCAGTGACAAATTTCCATGTGTATCAAACGACGTTTTTCAATACACTTAGTAAGAAATCAATCAACGGGGACTACTGACAACACGGGACTCCTGGAGGTCGCGTCTAGCCTGATACAAAAATATAAAAAATTATGGTGGGGGTCAGGTCGCGCACTTTTCCTCACTAGTGCGAAAAACAGTAAATTGCGTGCCTAAAAGCGGTAGGGATAAGAGTGGGTTTTCGAATAAGTATATTGAAAAATGCCTTATTTACCGACCAATCATAATGTAAAATCCAGTAATACTAGAAACGACCCACTTTAACCAGTACAACTTATTGTATTTCACATAAAGGCCTACATTGAGGAACAGTAGAAGCGAAGCCGCGATCAATGCCTTCCACATCTATTGATACTCAATGGCGGCGCTCTACAGCTGTATTAATGCTCATACAGTAGTGGAGCTTTCAAGCCGCTTTGTTTGAGAAGTAGGTCTGATGGAGGCAATATTTTTAGAATAGAAAATGGTAGAAATGGTTGCCTACAAGCTCAGACCAATAGGAAAATTATTAGGAATTTCTTAGTCTTTGTTCCTGTTTCATAGCAATGGAATTCAGAAATTAGGAACATTTATTTCAAATCGACCATTTACAGGTACTTTTGAATTGTCAAAATGTCGGTCAGTCAAATAAAAAAAGAAGCTAAATTGCTTTTTTTTGGATTTTAATGACCTGGTCACTTGGATCTTTAAGTCAAAAGCTAAAGTGCACGTTCCAAAGCGTAGATCTCTATGGAGAAGAACGTGCAAGGAACTCCATGGACACTTTTAAATCATATTATGTGGTACATAAATCTCGGTTACATATTTCTTGTCGTTTCTATTATGTGAGCACAATGCAGGTATAATAATGAAAAAAAGAAAAAATAGAAATTAAAATAAGCCATTCGTCCAGTATTCATTTTTTTACAAGCTTTTATTTAATTTAACTTGTACCGATGTTTGCTTGTCTGTAATCAAATCTTGCAAATTAAATTTGATCCACTCCCCGGTTACAGATTGAGCTGAAATTTTGCATGCATGTGTAAATCAGATGACAATGCAAAATTATAATGACATGGAGCTGGATCATGGAAAATCACCAAAAACCCAATGATTTTTCGGAGGAGTTACCGTGAACCTAGAACGCAACGGGCAATTAAAGGAACGCACGTGGGTTCTAGTCTGCAAAAGTCTGACACTCCCTCTCGTTTCACCCAGAGCGCGAGGAGTTGTTTGATGATTTTGAGTGAATGTGTTACCTACCTTCTTCTAGGCAAGCGTGCTTCATCGTCGACCGCATCATCGCTTACCATCAGGTGAGATAGTCATAGTCATAACAGTTTATTGGAAAGGGATTCTTACAAATCATATACAGAATGTTACATTATAATTAGTCAACAAATGATTATAATCCAATGTCAAATTATAAAAGAAAATGTCAAAGAAATAAAAGAAAATACAAGAAGACAAATAAATAGAAGTCAAATCACAAATAAAAATAAATAAAAAAAGTCAAAATAATTTCCAAAAGTCCAAATTAATATTCGCGTCAAAATTAAATTAAATTAAATCATAAATTCGTCGAAAGAATAAAAAGCTTGCTTGATAAAGGGCCTATTACACTACGCGATAATCAGACTGGCTTATTTTTTGTTCCGAGTAAGACCAGTCTAACCCTTATTACATTACGCGACATCGACTAAGACTGTCTGAATATCGAGTGGTATAATAGGCCCTTAATTCAATTTTTCAAACGAGCTTTGAAGCTGCCTATAGTCGGGGCGCCAGAAATAGCTACTGGCAATTGATTTATAATACACCCATATAATAGACCCATAACTTGAGTCGTTTTGGAAGATTTGGCGAGCGTTCTCGAGACCGTCGATAACTGTCATGATAGTGGTCAAGCACGAACTTAAAAGTAATTAAAAAGATAAAGCTTGGGTTTTAATTCATGGGTAATGTTATACGGAAGAAAGTATGTCGTCATCTTCCTGCCCTTGTCCCGTGTTATTTGGAGTCGGCGCAACACGTTTTTTTTTCCATTCTGCCCTGTCACTCGTCATGCTATCAATAACTTCCTTTTCTTTCATATCACTCTTCACACAATCCATCCATCTTTTCTTTGGTCTCCACCCATCCACATGTATACTCATAACTCTTTTAGTAACATGCGTTTCATCTCTGCTCTTTACATGACCATACCAAGACAAACGATAAGGAAGAAAGTAGGTACTCACGAATATTAAATATTATTTCGATAAAGAGAAAAAAAACTGACCAAGTGCGACTTAGACTCGCGAACAAAGGGTTCTGTAACTTCCATTGCAAATACCGGCAAAAAAATCATGTTTGTTGTATGGGAGCCCCACTTTTATTTTTGTTAACATTTCTAGCTTGGATACTAAGTTATTTAAGTCATGTCTTTATATGAATATTTAATAATAATTTATTGAATTAAAACATTTTGTATACACAAACACTAACAAGAAACACATAAAACAAACAGATATTAGAGAACAAGATCAATTAGAGTCAGAAGTAACAAGCAAGTATTTGTAATGAATCTGGTACCCAAGGAAAGATTTAACTTGTGTTATGGGTAGCAGGATTCTTACGTTATTTTAACATTAAAATAACTGGCGGACTTAATGCCTAAGGCATTAAGTCCGCCTTTGTACAATGTTTCATTAGTGCATAAAGTTTTAAATAAATAAATAAAAGAAAAAAAGAAGGCAAAAAAATCCAATGCCAAAAGCCAAAAGGTCAATATCAAAACCGGTATAAAGTCCGACCGTCCGGTAACCGTCCGGACCGAGCCCAAGTCGTCGACGGCGCGTACTGTTCCACGCGCGCCTCAAGGAGATGTTAGCAAATCGTAGGGGCCCAGCAGGGTCGAAGCCTACTGGGGCCACGGGTAGTGTGAAAGCGAAACCTCGGGCCCTGGGACGAAGGCAACGAAGGAACAGGAGTGGGTTTTTAGTCAGTAAGAGTCTGACACTATCTCCCGTTCCGCCCAAGAGCGGAGATCTCATAAGATGATTTTCCCACCCACTAAAAAAAATAATAATATCAAAATTGAGCCTTTCATTTGTGCAAGTGTGATGTTTGTGATGTAGTGATTTTGTGAAGTATTGTAATGTTTGTTCACATTGTGGCAGGTTTCCCCTGCCACAATATGCACGTAAACTTTTCTGCACTAGTGCGGAAAACAGTCTATTGCGTGCCTAAAAGCGGGTTTTTGAGTAAGTGTATTAAAAAATCCATTTTCGAAACGGTTTTGCTGACCTCTATTTGTAACGCACGTGGAACACTGTGCCGTCGACGAGCTTAGTCTTGACGGCGGGACAGGGAGCTACCGAATCGAAACTACCACAGACCACTAGACCAACCAGCATATAAGCTAGTCTACTACTACCAGGGTAGCAGCTTTACTAAGAACATCTATACTCCGTTCCCAGTAGCTGTAGAACTCAGTGGCGTAAGTAGTCCCAAAGGGGCCCCATATCAAAATTTATCGTGGATTTATTTCTTGTTTTTTTACAACGTAGGCCTGACTAGCACAGAGACAAGACATGGAGTCGTGATAGGCCATCCCAGAGGTGACTAGACTAGCTGGATATATTTCGTCTTCATTATTTAAGACTGAGACCGATGACCCTGTTTATTGGAGTATTCGGGATACCAAAAGAGGTTAAGTTTTTATTATGATCTTATGTAGATAATGCTAGAACGAACGGAGTGAACTATAAAAATGGAATATCCTATCATTTAGTAATTATTCATTACTTCTCTAATCCACCTCTCACCAATAAGAAAATTGAAGGGTGTGGATAATAAGTTACGAATTTTTACACGGGGCCCCTGCAGCTTGGGGGCCTCGTATAAGCTGATACGGCGGAAGCTACACCTCTGGTAGAACTGCTATTGATACTCAAGACGTCACTCCCGGCTCGAGTGTCGCATTGTGGCGCTTTGTTCGAGCGCCACTCACCTAAGTGGTGACCGTGCACCGCCGCGCTGCTTATGACGCCCTGGTACCCGCTGGTGTTTTAAAGGTTACATAAATCTAGACGAATGAGAGGTTCCAGAGGGCAAACTCTGTATTTTTAAACAAAATTATGTTTTGACGAGTTTTTAAATTGATCGTCACTGAAATGATAAATATTGTAATTTGAATTTAAATATTTTGTCGAGACTTAGTTTTCAGATTTGTTACAGCATTTGCCTTCTGTCATTAGATGACCCCATTTTTGCGTAAATTATCAAAATAAGTCCTTTCGCTCTGAGTGGTGCGAGAGGGATTGTCAGACTTTTAACCTACCTCTTTCCTTAAGTTGCCCTTTGCGTTTTAGGACCACGGTAAGTCTTTCAAAAAAACCTATGACCCTCGCAGGCATCGGCCCTACTGAGCCCTCATGGTTTTTCTAACTTCTCTTTGAGGCGCGCGTGGAACACTACAGCTGCTACACTATGACTCGGGCTTCTAAGTTATGTATTCTGTTTTATATAGGTATATAGATAATTATTTTTCAATACATTCACTCGAAAACCCGCTCTTATCCCACCGCTTTTAGGCACGCAATAGACTGTTTTCCGCACTAGCGCAGAAAACTGCGCATGCTTTCTCCACACAATTTTATTACATTTATCGCATCAGGCTAGGCGCGCGTCGACCTCCGCGAGTCGTTTGATACACGTGCAAATTTTTCACTGCAGCCCTCGGCTGCCCTTCGGCTCGTGCGAATTCAGCCGCGGTCCCAATGACAAACCTTCATCACTCGCATCAAAATGAACTATTACTGTATTATTTTAGTCCTTTCGATCCATCCTAAGGTTGTCTGGTATATAAACCGACATTGTTCACATACATTTAAGTTTATGTATTAGTTGTGTCACTTTTTGGTGTACAATAAAGTTTATTCTATTATATTCTCGGTCCTTAGTGGACGGCCAGACACCAAGCCACTCATTGCTATGCCTACTGGCCTATGTCGAAGCCTACTGGGGCCACGGGTATTGTGAAAGCGAAGCCCGGGGCCCCGGGATGAAGGCAAAGAAGGAACAGGAGTGGGTTTTTAGTCAGTAAAAGTCTGACACTATCTCCCGCTTTGCCCAAGGACGGGATTTGTCATTAGATGAATTTGCCACCTAAAAAAAAAAAATCCCATTGCTATGCCCATTGCTCGTCGTCTGCAAGCCCGCGCTTGTAATGGTGGCCATTTTATGATTTCCCACATCAATAAAACACCTTCCTTCCTCATCGGAAGAAAGGTAAAATAATTATGTTTCCATCCGAAATCTACGAGGCCGAAGTAGTTTAACTATATTCGTTTAAGTAGCTGGACAGGACCGCAGCAGTAGACTACTAGAGTGGAGCTCAGTAATGTGATCATCATCATCATCATCATTTCAGCCGAAAGACGTTCACTGCTGGACATAGGCCTCCCCCAAGTGCCGCCACAATGAACGGTCTTGTGCGTCTCGCATCCATCGTACTCCCGCAACCGTTACCAGGTCATCGGTCCACCTTGTAGGAGGCCTTCCAACGCTACGTCTTCCAGTACGTGGTCGCCATTCCAGAACCTTTCGGCCCCAACGGCCATCCGTTCTGCGAGCGATGTGCCCTGCCCATTGCCACTTAAGTTTGGCGAATGTGATCATACTACATAGTAAGTTATCAGTGGGGTATATCGGTACGTCGCTCGTCACTGTGGCATCGTGTCTACATCTCATAGCATAGGGTTGGCGAGCAAGGTATATAGTCTTAAGCTTAAGGTGCTATTCCACCAGAGATATGCTATGCTACGTTGCTATTGATGCGTTTGATATCTTCCAATCATATTCTTTTCTGCATATACCTTAGCACTGGTGGAAACGGATTCAACTAAGATATGATTTTTATTTGGAAGGCGAGTATCCACCCTTACGTTGTTGAAACTTCAACGGTCCCGATTAAGCGTTTCGCTTCGTCGTTTATACCGCGTACATCGAAAGACTTCGGTCTTCCCGTCCAACTATAATTTAGGTGTCTTCAAGGCTAGAGTGAATAGGCTCTTAACAAACTAGTGCGGCTCACCATCAATGATTGCATCTCCGCTTACCATCAGGTGGGATCGCAGTCAAGCACTGGATTATATCAATTAAAAAAAAAATATTTGAAGGATGCGTGCTATGGATGCGTGCTATGGATGCGTGCTATAGATGCGTGCTATAGATGTGTGCTATGGATGTGTGAAAATATTCAGAAGCTGGTCTGGTAAAAGAAGTCTAGCGGAGTCGCCTCTTACCAAAACATGCGAAAAATTTGGCATTTATTCACAGTATTCAGCCGGATAGTCAAAACAAGGCCAGATAGTTTAACTATCCGGCAGTTACCTAATATCCGTTTCATCTCTACTAAAGACTCGCAAACTACCAGGAGGCCAGAATCATCAAGAATCATATCTCTGGAGCAGACCTGCATATATCCACATACACACATCTTGTACACAGTGTAGTTTTAAGATTACCGGGAGTGTTTTAAAAAAGACAATGCTTAGACCTCCTTACGCACTGTTGCGTCTTGTCTTTAGCGAAGGTTTCTGAGTTGAGAGCACTACCTTTAACAGGAATACATAACTGATATACATGTGTAACTGCATAGGGGCCGATTGCTGATATAGTCATAGCATAGTCGGCCTTATAATGTTCCCACTGTTGGGACTCAGGCCTCCTCTCTAGGAGAGGGAATGGGCCGTAATCCACCACGCTGGCCCAGTGCGGGTTGGTGGATGTCACATGCCTTCGAATTTTTGGTTCTAGGACATGCCGGTTTCCTCACGATGTTTTCCTTCACCGTTTTGAGAGCAGTAGTGATGAAATAAATTACACAAAGTAATGCGCGCCTGGCTGGGTTTGAACCCGCGACCTACAACTTGAAAGTCGGGGCCGTTACCACTCGGCCACCACTGCTCTCGGATTGCTAATATACGAGTATAATATACTAGCAGTTCCAGCTTACTGTCCTGCCCGAAAGATGACTTTTCATCAGATAAAAAATTTAGATTGCAGCGCCACCTACCGAGTTTAATTTTAGTTTCAAACGATTAAGGAACCCATTAAAATATACAAAATTACATCCAAATCGGTCAAGCTGTTTATGAGGAGTTAGGTGAAAAACACACGTACAGAAGAATTATATATATAAAGATAAAGAGATGGGAAAAAATTACAGCTGTCAAATCGGTTAACATGTGTCAAATTTAGTGTGTCTTTGGTGATATTTGCTAAAATGCAGTCTGATCCAGACTTTCTGATTAATGATGTCATAATACTTGACTATATAATATTGACTCAATTTTTAAATAGTTCTTCATGACAAAAAACTGCACTCGAAGAAATCACGTCGAAAACATGACTTTGTTTTTATAGATCAAGCTGAAATTTGACAGTTCCAATTTACTTCCCCCTCTCTCTAACTCCATAAGTTAGAAAGAGAAAGCAATATTTTCTCTGCATTCACGCTATGATCTTGACAACCCTACTTCGAATTCTACAAATAAAATATCATGTAGTTTAGTTATTTAATTGCCAAATTCGCGTTCACAGCCCACGCCTATATTAAATCTAATATTTTGTTCCGAATTTACACTGCACCGACATTTTGATTGAGAAACCAATCATGCTATGCCCGCCTGGTACTTCTAAATTGTAAACAGTTGAGTCGATGAGTTTTCAAGAGTAAAATAAATGGAAATTCTCGTTTCGGTTTCAGCTATTAGTCACGTTCGGTTCAAAAATTACGGTTTTCGACTTTTAAAAGTGAAATTCAAACATTTTCGGGTATTTGAACGTATTCACAGCAAAGTCATGTAAAGAGGGAACGACCGTAGATAACTGTCAAGTCATTCTAGTTAGATTTCAAAACTTAATAAAATACATTTTGGCGGGATTTCTTCGAGTGAAGTTCATTGGCTGTTTTAATTATTCGCAAATTGATTCGTAGTGGATATTGTGTTGTAAAATTGGTTTAGTTTTGTATCTCACGTGTCTACGCAGCTGGACAATATGTGGAATCATTGAAACAGGCGCGATTTCGGTAAAATGGAGCTGAGAATTATTGTAGTATTTATTGACCACCACAGCGATGCTTGACGAGAAGGCTGACTCGATACATTTGTTTTCAAATACTGCAAAAATATTAGTATCTAATGAAACTGAAAGTGACTGGAAATTCCAAACTTGACAGTGGTCAAATGCACAAAAGGCGCGGAGTCAAAAAAAAAAAAACAATATTCACTCATTCTAGCTTCTGCAAGCTAACTTGCCCATGATTTCCCACTTAAAAAAAATAGAATATGTTCTTTGGGATTATTTCCGAGTACCAGGCGGGCAGAAACTGTTAGGTATACCTAGGTATCTTAGATTTGATAATGTGACCGGTAATTTCATCAAATGGTTGCATTTCGTGATATGGCGTCGGCAAATAATGTACCATAGCTGCATTCAAACTGCTGGTTGACTGCAGACCCATATTAGTAAATATATACCCATATTAGTAGTTATATTATGTAATATATATTATATTTATTGTATTGTATCTATGATTAATTTGTATATCTTTTTATGTTAACCTTTTTTTTTCTCTCTTATTGCACCTACCACTATTCTTCTCTGCATCACCCAAAGGTTGACTGGTAGAAAATGCCTAAGGCATTAAGTCCGCCTCTGTACCTTTGTGCATAAAGTGTTAAATAAATAAATAAATTAGTTATATGAAATAACGCAGCTTTGTGTTGTCATTATTTTTCATTACACTTCTCTCTTTCATTTGAAAATTATTATTCCCTTTTAGTAAAGAATGTCTGCCACCGTATTACGTCACGAAAACAAAGCGAAAACAGCACCTCTACTTGTGGACAACATAATAATTTTTACGATGATCATTCATGTTTGACCATATCATGAAATAATTATGCGTCTAGCTGTTCATCATCATCTTCCTACCCTTGTCCCATTTTATTTGGGATCGGCGCAACACGTTTTTTTCTTCCATTCTATCCTGTCAACGAACGTCATACTATCACTAACTTCTTTCATATCACTGTTCACACAATCCGTCCATCTTTTCTTTGGCCTCCCTCTCCCTCTCCACCCATCCATATGTATACTCATAACTCTTTTAGTAACATGCGTTTCATCTCTCCTCTTTACATGACCATACCAAGACAAACGATTCCCCTTCAACTTTTCAGTCACTGGCGCCACTTTCAAACTTCCTACAATATATTCATTTCTCACTTTATCTATTCTCGTCACACCACACATCCATCTCAACATTCTTATCTCCGCTACATGTAATCTTTTTTCATTCGTCTTTTTCACAGTCCAACATTCTGATCCATACAGTATAACAGGTCTAGCTGTTCATATCGTTAAAAGCAGAGTGTTCACTGATTAAGCTTGCCCATATCATGATGTAGCTAGCGGGCAAGGTACTATATCATGTTTTTTTTTTTTAAGTTTATATAACCAGTGCTTGACTGCGATCCCACCTGATGGTAAGCGGAGATGCAATCATTGATGGTCAGGCGCATTAGTTTATTAAAAGCCTATTCACTCTAGCCTTGAAGACACCTAAATTATAGTTGGACGGGAAGACCGCAGCAGGGAAATTGTTCCAGTCCTTCGATGTACGCGGTATAAACGACGAAGCGAAACGCTTAGTCCGGACGTTGAAGTTTCAACAACGTAAGGGTGGATACTCGCCGTACGTCGGGTTGTCCGATGGTAGAAAGGAGATGGCGGAATCAAGTCATGCAATTCCCGCGTACACTCTCCAAAATGTAACCTGTAAATACCGATAGGCCTTAGACCTTTTTTTTTCTCTCTCTCTTTTATTGCACCTACCACTATTCTTCTCTGCATCACCCAAAGGTTGACTGGTAGAAAATGCCTAAGGCATTAAGTCCGCCTCTGTACCTTTATGTGCATGAAGTGTTAAATAAATAAATAGGCCATCATAATGCCACCATTTCATGAAATAGTCGGTCATATCATGAAGTGATCAATTCTAAGATCTGACCACGACAGGTTATAAAGAGGATTCTAGACGATTGATGGTAAACTGTCTCTTATCAATTGCATAATTCATAAAGCTAGATATTCTGGCTAGCACTAACTACGATTTTAATCGTAATATGAATTATTTTGACAAGTCGCTCTGCCGAGTAACCCAAATATCTTCTAAGATATATATCTGCTATATTAATTAACTCCGAGATTTCGTATCCGGCGCTGATATGAACTTTGTTTTTATGAAAAGATGAAAGAAGTGTTTTTAAATTAAATAGTTTTTATAACCCAATTTTTTTGATGACATACGAGGACATAGTAATATATGCCTTCTACGCGTAAGGTCATAAGGCAATGCATTATTTTTAGTAGAGTTGTTTTCAAGTCATTTGTAAAACACTTTTAATCGATGTTTTTAATAATCAATAATCAATTTATAGTCACAATAGGTAGGTACCAGGCGCTGGATAACACTACATTGCTGGCATGTTATTTCTTTTCTTTTCACCAATAGTGAAACCTAGGCCATATGTTAAAGGACTGTATGATAAATCAATAGCAAAAAGAATTATGTCTATCAACCGTAACCAAACGAAGTTAGAGACTATTTAGTATATTGCTATTGTTTATTATCAGGCGTTATTATTCTATAAAATACTTTACGTCTGATATTGTTTCCCATTGTTAAATATAGATTTAGTTTCGGTGTTTATGGAGAGTACGCATTTAATAGTGTCAATCACTATCAGAACACTAACGCGTATCTTTTCGATTCGTTTATAATTATTTTTTTTCTATTTTTAATGAAAAAAATATAACAATAGTAACCAATTTCTCTATCTATTTCATCAATGAAAACCTCAAAATATTCCATTTCATTATAATATAACGAAAACAGGTAACGCCTGACAAAAATATATCTTCTATCTTCGTTTGGTTACGGCTTAAAGACCTGGTTCTTTTTGCTAATACTTCCTCGTATTGGCCTCTAACATAATTATAACCTAGGTTTCATTTCTGGCAAAAAGAAAAAAATAAATTGCCTTGTCCTTTAAAACTAAATCGTTTTATGCAAACTTCTGAATATTTTAGCTTACGTACATCTCCAAGGTATCTCTGTGCCCCTGGTACTTATGATCACTAGTTATATATTCACGACCACGTCGTTAGGAGCCAGCAGTGGTCATTTGTCAACGGTCTGGCCACAGGTGCGTTGTACACAATATTTGTACATAACCTATGCATGTAGATAGATATAGTATAAGACTTTTAGATGTAAGCATAGGAAGTGTATGTTACTATCGCAACTCATAAAGGTATGGATAGAGACGGGTGAATCCTTATTGATGAACTAGCTTTTGCCCGCGACTTCGTCCGCGTAGAAGTCGAAAATGGTTTTCCAAGGTTTTTTGAGATACGAAAATATGAAATATTATTTATTATCTTCGTCGTGTGTGATAGTCCATTGAATTGTATGGCGAGCGATATTGTATTTTAAGATAAAATATTATAGTATCTTAGCCGTGTGCAACGCCCCTTAGCGAACTCTACTGCGGGTGACGTAACCTACGACAAACTTATTATTTACGTTTGTTACAGTAATCGGATCTAGGGATCGAACCGCAAAATTAAGTTTGTTTTTTATTGTATATACTTATCCGGGATAAAAAGTACCCAGTGTGGTGCCCAGGATATTACGTAGGGTTTATACATGGTTTTAATTTCAACTCGATACCTCCACGCCTTCCTGAGATGAAAGGGTCTTGATAGACGGACAGACAGAAAGTCGGACAACAAAGTGATCCTATAAGAGTAGTTTCTTCGTTTTGAGGTACGAAACCCTAAAAAACAGTGCTAACACACTCATTCTTGTCAACTCAAAACACGACCCACTATTGCATTTATGGTACAGTCTTAACGGATAAATTCGCGTATACAGCTGACAATGAGCCCATAAAGATGCGACAGATAGCTAATAACAACACTTGACATAGTGTATTTTGTAATAAACTATGGTTTTCAATTAAAAAACACCGTTAAAATGGACTATTGTTTTCTTAGGAGAACTAAATGTTACAAAACTTAAAACGGCGCCATCTATTGGTGAAGTGATGTACTGTTTGACACTTATTTTTTAGGTTAGAATGAAAGATTGGTCTTGTAATAGGTTACTTTAGATGGTTGAAAATGCTTCAAATTGGCATTTAATAAGTGTTTTTGTTATTTCTTTTATCTTGTTTTAAAAGTAAGGTAAGCGAACTCTTCTCTGTTATTTATTTGCATGAAACGCGGTACAAGATGTTGAAATTCAATCTTGTGCGCCATTCCGTTGTAACACAATAATGCAAATTATTTTCATTTTGACATCTGAATTTGAAATGAAATAAGAAGAGGCTTTATAAAGAAAGAAGTATTTTATACAGACAACAGTATTTTGTAAATAGATAGTTCTGCAGAATCCATTTATTTAAATAAAAAGCAAATTCCGCATGCGTTAATAATATATATATATATATCTACCGGAAATTACGTTACGTATCCGTGCAAAGGTGGAATGGGTCGTTAGTTGACAATAAATGGTTTTTCAACACACTTTTCGAAAACTGGCCTCCACACTCTTACCTACCTCACCACTTTTGAGCACGCAATGAAGTATATTTCGCACTAGTGAGGACAAATGCTCCAGTTAGCCCCAAAGCCTATTCAATTTATTATACATAATTATGTTAACATCAGGTATCTGGGCAGCCCCAAGAAAATCCACCTTGACACTTCGATAAGAATCCGCGAACTGTTTCTCATAATCATATATTACTAAATAGTATAGATGTTTACGATTTTTTTTTTCGATCAAGTTTGTTGAAAAATGACGTTACACACTTGAACATTAGTCATTGCAGTTTTTTGGCTCCATAATGACCTCGCCTTCGGCTCGGGCGTATATTCCGCCTCGGCTGCAATGATAACGTTTGCCCGTATCAAAGTGTACTACTGAAGCCAACAGATGGCGCTAATTCATTTATTAAATACAAATTAGTGGACACACGTCTACACTATCGACACGTCGTTCATCACGCACAGATGCTGCTAGCCGCGAGCGTACCGTCGGATGTGATCGATCGCGTTTTAAAATTAATTATAAAGGAGAGCCTTGATCAGTTTGTGTATCATATTTCTGCACTGTAATGGAATATTGCAGAATAATTGAATTTGTAAAACGTGCTAGGATATGTTGGTTAATTTTATGAGATTTTTCGATAGTGCCTGTATGAGTCTGTGTTTACTGATTGCTACAAAATAGGGGTCTATAAGTTAAGAGTGAATAGGTTGCTTCTTAGCAAGCGTGCTCCGACCACATCATCGCTTACCATCAGCCCCCCTAGCCAAGTTACGATCGTTTTGTTTGCGTCGAACGCCTAGAGTAGGCCACGCGTCTGGTTCCTCTGGTTCTGACCACGTGACTGAGCGTTGAGATGACGTCAGAACAAAGGAATCGGAGGCATGGCCTACTCGAGGCGTTCGACGCAAACGAAATGATCGTAACTTGGCTAAGTAGGCAGGTCAGATAGTGGCCAAATGCGAGCCTATCAACAATAAAAAAAAATCTCAAAGCTATTTATGTTAGCACTAAAACAAAAAATTAATATGAAAAAAATCAAACAGAATCTTCTGTGTGCAAATCCAACTCGCACTTAACCAGTTTTTTTGATGGCATATTTTGACATTACAGACTAAGTAACTAAAAAAAATCACAACCGAAAATATCCCTTTAGGTAATAATAATTAAAAAAAAAACTAATTAAAAAATATAAATTGAATTAAGCCACGGGCAGTTGTCTACACTGTGCTCACATATTAGAAGCTACAAGAAATATGTAACCAAGATTTATGTAACTCATAATATGATATAAAAGAGTGTCCATGGAGTTTCTTGCACGTTCTTCTCCATAGAGATCTAACGCTTTGAAACGTGTAATTTAGCTTCACTTCTTTTTTTATTGACTGACCGACATTTTGACAATTCAAAGTCAAAGTCAAGTCAATGTCAAAAGTTTTTTATTTCACATAGGCCTACATGGGCACTTATAAAACGTCAGAAGCTAGTGCACGGTTCCAAATTGGTCGTTTCCTATGGAGAAGAACCGGCAAGAAACTCCATGGTTACTCTTTAAAAAAAAAAATGTTGTTACAATATTTCCATATTACAGAATAAGTAGATATTATGTAAGGACAGTGTAGACTGGTCAATATTGTACTAAAAAGTACAATAAAAATAATCATAATAAAACGTAACCTAAGAATTCGCGGAGTCTACAGTGTTCTCACATTCACATTATAAAAAAAAAGAGGCTATATAGAAGCAAGTAAAATAAATATTCAAAAGTGCCTGTAATTGCTCTATTTGAAATAAACGTTTCTCATTTGTGATTTCCATGCTTACAGTTTCCCTCGACTATATCACATATTCTTGACTGTGGCACACATACAAATATATGCTATAACATATTCCCTACTTAATACACGAGTAGGTGGCACTGAAGCCTGCCCCCGTACACATTAGCTCATTAATTTAGTAACGAGTCACCGTGCAGACGTGCAAGGACTCTTTAGTGTTTAGTCGCAGCTGCTGCAAGAGGCATTGTATGCGATCGAGTGTACTGCAAGTTTTAATAGAGGAACCTTATTAGTTTATTAGGTAGAAATCTTATGAATGAAGGTGTTATTGAGAATAGAATTTCCATTACCCCTTTGCTTACGACTTGGCACGTTGCGGACAAAGTGTCAGGAGGTCGAGTTTCTTAGTTGCCCCCTTTTTTTAGGTGGGAAATCATCGAATGACTTCTCGCATTATCGTGTCTCATTTAAAATTGAATCTTGAGTCATTTAGAGTTGATGGGTCGAAGCCTACTGAGAACACATTTATTGTACGTACAGACTCCAGTGTGTTTCCTGATAGCTACAACCTAGGGGTCTTTAAGTCAAGAGTGAGCAAGCCATATTAGGTGAAATAGTCCTCTTTCTTTGTCCAGGCGATCTCTCTTTGGAATGCGCTCCCTCTGAAAATCAGGACGGCTTCCAGTCGGTTCACTTTTAAGGTGATGGCACGTGAATACATTCATAAGAAGTTGGTATAATCATCACAGTGATAATTTGTTGGATACATTTTTCATAATAACATTATGTATGCATCTAAGTATATATTTATTATTGTTTTCCTAATCTAGTTCACCATTATGTTGTACCTACCATGTTATATTTCTGCACCACCCTAAGGTCGACTGGTAGAAAATGCCTAAGGCATTAAGTCCGCCTTTGTACAGTGTTTCTTACTAGTGCATAAAGTTTTAATAAATAAATAAATAAATAGTGTTCAAAAGCGAACCTATAAACAATTCAAATAAAACAAGAAGGGTTATGTTTTTTTTGAATTATTGATAAGTGCAGTCGGGTAAAAAGAAAACTTTTACATCTTTAATTCCATAAAAGGACTTCTTCCATTACTGTAGGTAAATAAAATAATAAATAATGCGAAAGGAAGGCCTCGTTTGTCATCTAGCACATAACCGCTTCCTGTAAACAACGGACACTGGCAAGCAGCCAAAATATTGTAGAACGAAGAGACAGCTCCGTGATTTGTTGGCGCCCTGGTCATTCGGATGTTTTTCTGATTTTACGTGATACGACTAAGGAGATGGTGAGGTAGACCGAGACGTATCACATCGGATCAATACAGGATGGATGAAATGGAGACAGGTCACTGGAACGATTTGTGACCCACGGATGCCCCTCAAGTTGAAGGGTAAAATCTACAAGTCCGTGATAAGACCTGTCATACTGTATGGATCAGAATGTTGGGCTGTGAAAAAGACGGATGAAAAAAGATTGCATGTAGCGGAGATGAGAATGTTGAGCTGGATGTGTGGTGTGACGAGAATGGATAAAGTGAGAAATGAATATATTAGAGGAAGTTTGAAAGTGGCGCCAGTGACTGAAAAGTTGAAGGGGAATCGTTTGTCTTGGTATGGTCATGTAAAGAGGAGAGATGAAACACATGTTACTAAAAGAGTTATGAGTATACATGTGGATGGGTGGAGAGGGAGAGGGAGGCCAAAGAAAATATGGATGGATTGTGTGAACAGTGATATGAAAGAAAAGGAAGTTAGTGATAGTATGACGGTTGACAGGATAGAATGGAAGAAAAAAACGTGGCGCCGACCCCAAATAAGATGGGACAAGGGCAGGAAGATGATGCGTGATACGACTAAGGATGTCATAATTTGGCTCTGTTTATGTGCTCTAACCTCATATTATCTTATTGTGGGGCTGGCCCTGGGCCAGAGCACTTCGACCCTTCTGGATCTTTTGTGCTATGCCCCTCCTGTCTACTCAAACCCTAGTCCTACGTGCACCTCCTTCATGAGTCCCAGTATGGCCTTGATGGGGCTGAGCCTGTAGTCCTCTGGTCTTGAGAATGGTTGTTCTAACTTTTTTTTTTGTGTGTGGCCTCTCGCAGGTCAACCTAGGAGGTTGTCGGCTGCTTAACCGGTCTTGCCTGTGGCGGCCTCGATTAGAGAATCAAAGCCTCCAGCCAGGGCTTACTTAAACTAACTTAAAAACTAAGCGACTACACGCTAAGGGCACCCCCTGTGGGGTACGCACCTCGGCTTAGGGCATCGCTGGGGGGAGGGGCAGCAAGGGACGAGCTGGATCGAACAAGTTTGCTCTAACTTTATTTACCTGCATATTTTATTCCATCACCACTGCTCTTGAAATGGTGGAGGAAAACATCGCGAGGCAAACAGCCTTTATATCCTTTTTTTTGGCGGAAAATCCTATAACTCTTCGTACTCCTTCCGCCCTGGTTGGAGCGATACAGTGTCAAACTTTTACTGACTAAACCCACTTGTGATCCTTTGGTTGCTTTTTGTGTTGATATCCGCAAGAGAACTAAGGTTACTGCCCAAAAAATCACCGCCATACTAAGTGGCAGTGTGCAGGGCACATTGCTCGTTCAATCGAGTCGATGCATTCGAACGGTTCTGGAGTGCCGACTACGTGGCGAAGGCCTTCTCCTCAAGGGGAAATTTTTTCACCAATAGAAAACTGCTTTATTTCTGAGTGACATAGACTATATTTTATGTACCCGGGTGAAGCCGCGGGCAAAAGATAGTATTTTGAAGTGGCAGTGGGCAGGTCACATTGCTCGCAGAACAGATGGGCGATGGGGACGAAAGGTTCTTGAGTGGCGATCATGTACCGGAAAGAGCAGCATTGGAAGGCCTCCCACAAGGTGGACCGATGACCTGATGAGGGTCGCGGAAATCCGATGAATGTGAGACGCACAAGGACGATCGTTGTGGCGAGACTTGGGAGAGGCCTATGTCCAACAGCGGACATCTTTCAGCTATAATGATGATGATGATGAGGAGTATTAAAATACCCAAAAGTTAAATAACGAATCTTGTCATCGTAATGTGATTAAGAAAAAAAAAACGCCATAGATTCACAATAATTTGGTTCTATTTTTGTAGCCGTATTTCCTTTCTATGTGATATATTTTAACATTTCCTGTCCTTTATATACCTCCGCTCACTCATTTAGTCCTGGTACCTAAAGTAATCAATATCTTCAGTTACACGTGTCGTATTCTTAGAATCGACTAGAATTTCTTGTTGGTGTGCGTAGTTTTCTGTAGTTAGAGCAGAAATATTGAAAAGAGACGCCTTATGAAGGAGGAGACTTTCCTGTTACGTAAACAGGCATACTTCATCAGATGTTTAGTTTGTTTGTTTTTAGATTTACCTAGACACTTTTTTTTTTAGGTGGAAAATGCAAGAGTGTCAGACTTTTACTGACTAAAACCCACTCCTATATTCCTTCTTTACCTTGCGATCCAGGGCCCCAGGTTTTCCTTTCAGAAGTGAACTTATAGCCCCAATAGGCTTCGGTCCTGTTGCGCCCCTAGTGTCTGCTGACATCTCTTTGAATGGAACACTATGCGCTGTCAACGACTCGAGCTCGGTCCGGACGGTTACTGGCCAGACGGCGAGCCACTTATTGCCCGCCGTCCGCACGCGCGGTCGCCTACGGTGGTTGAAAATTGGAGTCTGGATCCCGGCGTCTGGGGCGTGAGGAAGTCCGTTCCCTCACGCGTGCGGTACCTAGAGACTCTTGCTTCTAGCTAAATTAGAAACATGAACTTATAAATGGTGGATCCTTTGAGCTGTTTTCGTTTAAATCACAAATTACTATCAACACTTGTCAAATACAAAAACTTTAGTCGTTGGTTGTCTTCAATTATTTTTAAAGACGTACCTAACTTCACTTCGTGATCACATCAGAAGTTAAGATATCCGCACGAGAACCAAGGTTACAGACATAGCATGAAGAATAATTGCCAAACTTAAGTGACAGACAGTGGGCAGGGCATAATGCTCGTAGAACAGACGGTCGATGGGGACGAAAGGTTCTGGGGTGGCGGCCGCGTACCGGAAGACGCAGCGTTGGAAGGCCTCCCACAAGCTGGACCGATCACCTGGTCAGTGTCGCGGGATTCCGATGGATGAGAGACGCACAGAACTGATCGTTATAGCGACACATGGGAGAGACCTATGTCCATATGATTCTGGGTCAACAGGAAGTACTTACCCATGGATTTTGATTCCTTTGAGAGTATCGAAATATGCGTTTTTTGGGACATAAACGGCCGTATCCTTTTTATTCGTCAACTTAGAAGTTTGATTTTTTCACGGCTTAAAGGAATCGCAGACTGAAGTATATGATTTTAATTTCAACGCGATACCTCCACGCGTTCTTGAGATAAAGGGTCTTGACAGACAGACGGACAACGAAGTGATCCTATAAGAATTCCTTTTCCGAAGGAAGCCTAAAAATATGTTTTGCTAACATTAAATTACACAAAACCACTTTACTACAAACAAAACAACTCACAGATAAAATAATAAAGTGTTTTTTCTCCAATCCCGATCCACAAAGACTTTAACAAAGCTTACAGTTCATCTCGAGATAATCAAATCAATTGAACGTAAGCTCCTTACGAGGAACTCGGAAACAAAATCGTTTGTAGTCTAACTTTTTATTCTTTACTTGTTACAGTCTCGAATTGATTTTGATTTAACAAAATTTCTTTGAGTTGTTGGGTGGCGGTCGGTAGATGGCGTTGTTTTCAATTTTAGGTTTTGGTATTAAATTATTGTTATCGTGTTTGAGTTTGAGAATCTCTTAACCGACTGCGGACCCAGTTGGCCGCTGTAAAAACAATTTGGCCAAATGGGGCTTCCTCGACCCATCTCTAACACAGTGCCAGTGTGGAGCCGCTGCACAAGACATGCGTCATTTGCTATGCTGTCCATCCTGCACAACCACCTGCAGTTTTCAGGATCTATACGAGGCCAATAACAGAGCCGTAGAGGTTGCCAAATACTGGTCAGAATTTTTTTTGTTAGAGTACATCGACCTGAAAAAAAGAAGAAGAATTGTAATCGTAGAAATGGTTTTTTGTATTTTAATTTGAAACGCATGTTACTAAAAAGTCTATAAATTTGAATGGATGGTGAGTGAGGTGTGTGAGGCGTGATATGAAAGAAAATGGAGTTGTGCGATAGCGTGACAGGTGACAGGACAGGATGGAAGAAAATACGTGTTGCACCGACCACAAGTAACACGGGACCAGCCCTCCTAGCCAAGTTACAATCGTATCGTTCGCGCCGAACTCCTCGAGTAGGCCACGCCTCCGATTTTTTTTGTTCTGACGTCATCTCAACGCTCAGTCACGTGGTCGAGAGTGTTTTGGAGCCGAATGCTGTAGTGACTATCCAGGTGTATCAAACCATATTTTTCAATACACTTACAAAGATATAAATAAACGTGGGTTGACTCGCCACTCGTGGGCTAACGCTTAGCGCCTAGCCTCATACGGTAAATGTGAAAAATTGTGTCATGCACTTTTCCGTACTAGTGCGAAAGACAGTAAATTGCATGCCTAAAAGTGGTAGGGATAAGAGCGGTTTCCGATTAAGTATAGGACTGTAGGTACATATTAAAAATTAAGGTCTTGTCCAGGTAGGTTATTATTTCTGCATATGCGAAGCCGGGGTAAGGCACTAGTAAATAGATGAAAATGGAACAAATTAATAAAATTGTGTTTTCTTTTTGTTTCAGGTAAACATTTTGATTTCTCTGCAGCTCACCAGTTCATTACAAGTTTCTAGGTATGACTAATTTGGGATAAGAATTATTAAAACAATATACCATTAAAAGTGTGGAAAGTACCGACGTACGGCGAGACTCCACCCTTATATTGCTAGCACCTCTACGGTCTGGACTAAGCGTTTCGCCTCGTCGTTTATACCGCGTACATCGAAGGACAGGAACAATTTGCCTGCTGCGGTGTTCCCGTCCAACTATAATTTAGGTGTCTACAAGGCTAGACTGAATAGGCTCTTAATAAACTAGTGCGCCTCACCATCAATGATTGCATCACTGCTTAACATCAGGTGGGATCGCAGTCAAGCACTAGTTCATATGATTCAAATATATATATAAATATATATAGAGCAATGGTGGCCGAGTGTTAAAGGCCCCGACTCACGAGTTGTAGGCCGCGGGTTCAAACCCAGCCAGGCGCATTACTTTGTGTAATTTATTTCATCACCACTGCTCTCAAAACGGTAAAGGAAAACATCGTGAGGAAACCATCATGTTCTAGAACCAAAAATTCGAAGATGTGTGACATTCAGCAATCCGCACTGGGCCCGCGTGGTGGATTACAGCAAATTCCCTCTCCTAGAGAGGAGGCCTGAGTCCCAACAGTGGGAAAATTATAAGGCTGACTATGCTATATATATATATATAACGGCAGCAAAGCCCCAAGCAAGAGCTAGTTCAGTCATAAACGGCTGTACTTCATTATAATTTCTACCCCAACTTCCCAACCTCAAACGTCACACAAATAGGCCAGAGTATTGTCAGCAACCTGACCCATATCTATAGTGCTAACTATTGATTTCAAGTAAATGTCGCCAGTTATTCATAGTCAGGCCTACTTAGCTAAGTTTGAGAGCGAATGTGAACTTAATAGTGGTTTGTAGGCGTTTAGTTTCAGAAGATATGTCATGTCATGTTACGGTATATTGACGTGTTTGGCTGCTACCACGAAATAGATAGGTACAGAAGTAAATCTCAAGTATGTACTTCACTTTTCATAGCTGCGCTCGGCGATCGCGCTAGGGTCAGCGCGTGGTGCCGAACTGTCCGAGTGGGACCGGGCGCGGTGATAAATGCCTACCTAATCTGAATTGTAAAAATATTACGTGGCCACAAAATCATCTTCTCTTTCTCTTCGCGGGGCCTGTTCTGTGTACGTTAAAACAAACCATCAAAATACAAGAAAATATCTACTTACCTCTCTGAAACAACTGATAGCATAAAAAACGTTAATTCACTGTTTAATGTTGAATTTAAACAACCGTCCGAACTGAACAGTTAGAATGAGGATTTTTTTGTTGGTCCATTTTTCCACAAAAAAGTTCACAGACGCGTGTCTCAAACGGATAGCACTCGAGCTCGCATTGAGCTGAATTGAGCCGAGATATCGTGTAATAAAAAACAAATTTAATTTTGCGGTTCGATCCCTAGACTCGATTACTGTACCAACCGCAAATAATAAGTTGTCGTAGGTTACATCACTCGCAGTGGAGTTCACAAAGGGGCGCTGCACACGGCTAAGACACTATAATATTTTATCTTAAGATACAATATCACTTGCCATACAATTCAATGTACTATCACACACGACGAAAATAATAAATAATATTTCATATTTTCGTATCTCAAAAAACCTAATAAAATCATTTTCGACTTCTACGCGGACGAATTCGCGGGCAAAAGCTAGTCAATAAATAAATCTAAAAACAACCATTGCATTTGCCTAGCTCAACCATAAAGTTATGAACATTCTTAAATATTTCAGCCAGCCCATCCGGTCTTTTAAGCCGCCAAAATAAATCATACTACCTTAATACAACCTGCAACACGTCCCACCCATCAAAACAAAGCCACGTCTTACAAAAGCCCTAAATAACTCTTTAATTTACTCCCTAAGAAATTAATAAAATGAATTACGACAAGTTTGCCTCGACCGGGAGTCGAACCGGCGGCCCTCGTAAACTGTTATTTACGAGGTAGCTGCCTGGCGGCATGCCAGACTCTTATGTGGAAGTAGTAGGTCCCAAATACTGTGAAACTCTAGGCTTAAGTTTTAGTACCTAGCAAGTTGTGCCGGTACTCTTGTGGCGTAAGAAAACACTGTTTAGCTGTAGGGATGGCGATTTGAGATTAATGGATTTTTTATATCAATATAAAACAATGAATCGATCCTATGAATCGATCTCAGTAAAAAAAAAAATCAAAGTATTAAAAAAAAACTAATAATAGTTAAAATTAAATAATCATAACTCTTCTTTTTTCGTTGGGGCCGAAAGGTTCTGGAATGGCGACTACGTACCGCATGACGTAGCGTTGGAAGGCCTCCTACAAGGTGGACCGATGACCTGGTAACGGTTGCGGGAGTCCGATGGATGCGAGACGCACAGGACCGTTCAATGTGGCGGCACTTGGGGAGGCCTATGTCCAGCAGTGGACGTCTACCGGCTGAAATGATGATGAAGTCTTCTTTTTGTACTATTTTCGTATGGATCTCTTATAAAATTGAAGCGATAAACGAATTGAGTGTCGGTTTCTTACAATGCAGACATGTGAATTCACAGATTGACGACCAATGGGCACGCCTTAGTCATGACGGTCAATCCCCTCTTTGAGGAGTGGCTGGAGAGACGTCACGAAGTCCTCACCTTCCGCATGAAGCAATCCTCGCCAGACATATTGAGTTCGGGAAGTTCCTACATCGGACCGTGTGTCGCACTTGAGAAACACTACTGGAACAAACTCACGAGGTCAAAGTCTGTTTTTAAGTCCATACAATAAACATTTATTTATTTATTTATTTATTTATTCAACCAGAACGACAAAATGCCAATTACACTGATTACATTAGTTTGAAAATATAATGGCCAAATCATATGAGAACTATGCAGATTAGTGTCTGAGATGGACCTTTGAGGAAATAACCACACAGATTTGAGTGGACCTGTCCAGTCAGTGCAAGAATTTATCAGTATTCATGTAGCTCGATTCAGGACTACTTATACTCGCTCCACTTAGAGCGAGAGATGTCTAAGAAATGCTAAGTGCAACTGAAGAAACACGGGTGGATTTTGATTTAGGACTATGCTATTCAATTGGTTAAAGTCATTGGACACTGATGTAGAAAATCTAAAATCCAATTTGAACTGCACTGGTATACAAACATCCTCACTCACAATAAACCATAAGCATACGTACACACTCACACACACACTCACACTCTTACATATACACGCCCGCGTATATATAAACACACTCACTTAAAAAACACACTCATCATCTTCCTGCCCTTGTCCCATCTTATTTGGGTACGGCGCAACACGTTTTTTTCGTTTACTTAAAAAACACACTAATATACACAAACTCACTCACAGAAAAACACACACTTTCACACCATCATACACAAACTCACTCACAGAAAAACACACACTTTCACACCATCATACACAAAACTCATACACACACTCATAGCAGCATATTTGTCTACTTTAAAAAAAAATGTTTTTCTTTTGTTTTATTTCTTTCTCATCACACTCTGTCTGACGTAAGATTAATGTCACTTTATTGTAGGGAAAACACTAACACATGCAACACAGTTTCTACTAGCGCAGGCGTTAGGGAATCCTATAATCCAAATTGTAAATTATGCCAATAAACAACTATTATTATTATTTTAATCAGTAGCTACCAAACAGTCTGTAGATATTTTTCCGCCTCTAAAAAATGTCCTAACTATAAACCGAAGGGTATAATTATCATAGGCAGAAAATAGAAAAAATCTCGTTATTTCTTACATTTTAAACATCGGCTTCAGTAGTATGGTGATATTTCGTAATAAATCGCAGTACAAACACAAACGCATTACATATTTACGATGCTAATTTCACATGTTCATTACTGCATTTTAATGAGAATTTTTAATTGGAAACTACTTACTAGTAGGTAATGCAGTGTCTAGCTGCGTCTGATCTACGTACTTACGGAGTTTTTTAATTTTTTTGCTTCATCTTTCTGATTAGTTAATCTCTTTTTTGACAATTTAAAAGCAGCTGACAATGCACATGCCCTTGAGCAGTGGTGACTGCTGGCCCAGTGGTAACGGCCCCAACTTACGAGTTGTTGGTCGTGGATTCAGACCTAGCCAGGCGCTTTATTTTATGTTATTTATTTCATCACCACTGCTCTCAAAACGGTAGAGGAAAACATTGTGAGGAAACTGGCATATCCTAGAATCTAAAATTCGAAGACATGTGATATCTACCAACCCGCATTACGGCCGATTCCCTCTCCTAGAGAGAGTAGGCCTGAGTCCCAGCAGTGGGAACATTATAAGACTGGTTACACTTCTGCTTATACAAGTATACTTCCATTGAATTTTCATTTCATATTTGAATTATCATTGAAAACGGAATTTTGCAAATTCTTGAACACTATTCAATGAAATTTATAGATTTGCGCTGAAAACTCATTTCATAGTATTTATGAAACAGTAAGTTAGATGTAAAACGACAATTTGCTTTAACTAAATTGAAATATTCGTAGGAATTGGGCACAAATCTCATTATATTGCGTTTTAAATAAATTAAAATAAAATTCCTACACACCTAATGAAATCTAGACCCACTGTGAAAATACAAGAACAAAGCTGTGACGCGGGAAAAGCAAGTTTGCCGTGATTAATAGATATTTGATAAAGAAATTTATTCAATAATTGCTACGTACAGATAGCGGCACGAATCTTGAGCGCTCGGCGAAAGAGCGGAGATCGCTTTGCGCATCGTACACATCGGCGAGCCAATCACTGTACAAGGACTGCACTCCCCGCCCCCGCATCTCTTTTCATACCACTAAAGACACGCGATTGTCTATTTTTTTTTAAATTGATGTTTTTACATGTATTGTTTTTATTTATTTGTAAGTAACTTATTTATTACAAAGATTTCTTTGCAATAAATAAGTTTTCAAACCCTATTTTAATGCCTTAATTTTTTAAGTTTTCAGGCTCAAGTAGAGTTTGACAATATTGAAATTTATATTAAAAAACAGGCAATTTTCCATACAAATTCAGATTCATATTTTCTTAAGTTTCTTGCATTTTGCAATAACTGACAGACCGGTGAAATGCAAAAAAATGTAAGTGAATTTGAATTTCGTGCTGTCCTGCCCCATTAAATAATGAGAAGTTCCAACGAAATAGGATCTTTGTCGGAATTTCTCCGAGTGAAGTTCAGTGTCTGTTTTAATTATTCGCAAATTGATTCCCAGTGGATATTGTGATGTAAAATTGGTGTAGTTTTGTATTTCAAGTGTCTGCGCAACTGGACAATTATATGGAATCACTGAAACAGGCGCGATCTTGGTAAAATGGAGCTGAGAATTTTATTGCAGTGTTGACTACATCAGCGAAGTTTGCCGAGAAGGTTGACTTGATTTTCCTGCCAAATACTACAAAAACATTACATTAACATACATTCATACTGTAATGGTAAACAAATGAACTATTCATACGAAATACATTTCTTAAAGGACTTTGTGTCCAAACCAAAAACATTAACAAAAAAAAGTAAAATACTAAAACCCGACAACGACAAATTATTAAAGTGTTTCGGTTGGTACCTATAACGTGAGACTGCGGCTTTTCTTTTAGTTCTTGTTGTTTTATCACCACTGCTCTCAAAACGGTGAAGGAAAACATCGCGAGGAAACCGGCATGTCCTAGAACCAAAACTTCGGAGACATGTGACATCCACCAACCTGCGCTGGGCCCGCGTGGTGGATTACGGCCTATTCCCAACAGTCCCAACAGTGGAAACATTATAAGGCCGACTATGCTAAGGTATGCTTGTTGTTTTTCCAGTTACGTTGTTTATTTCAGCATCCTGAAAATCTTTTTTCATACTTTTTAAGCGTCGTTTTTTTGTCGTAGTCGGGTTTTAGTATTTTACAATTTTTTTATTTAAACAATTTTGGTGTTAAATCACTGTGCTTCTACACTATTTATTTTGGTATGTACAAGTGAAGCCCTTTCAATCAACAAAACTTTTTGTTCACTAGAGGGCGCCACATTGAATTTTAATGATATTTTTTGATAAGTACCAGTGAAGCCCTTTCAAATGATATCAAACACAGTGTATTTATCTTTTTTTTTTTTTAACACATGACGCTTTGTCCGCTAGAGGGCGTCATATTAAATTTGAGCTATATTTTTGAAATGTACAAGTGAAGCCCTTTCAAATGATACCAAACACGGCGTATTTATCTCAATTTTTATCTTTTAACACTATGTTCAGCGGCCAATCAAGACGGTTCTAACGATACCTCATATGTCAAGTTCCGATAAGTAGATTAGGAGCTACGAGGGAACAGATGAACATACTCACATCCATACATACATACATAGCCTGTCAAAATCATAACCCTCCTTTGGCTTTGCCGTAGTCGGGTAAAAATAAAACCAACCTAATAACTAGTAATGTCTGCACAGCTACCAACCTTCTCTGTCACCCACAACATTATAATTCCACAAACAATTAGGAAATATCTCTGCTCTATAAATCACAGACTACTAAAACCATTAAAATTATTGAGTTTGACTACAATACGGGGTGTTCTAAACGGCCGCTGTCCTATACAGGGTGAGAACATAATAGAACGCTATTAATTCATTAGTTATAACTGTCGGGGGGTCGTATGGGGCGGGAGGGGACGGGTTTGGGCTTATTAGGTAAAGAAATATAGGCGTGGAAAAGGATATTCTTTTTTCATATTATTCTTTCTTACTTTTGACCCATATTCTCTGTCTTTGTGATCCGTGAGAGGAGTTTTTGGCAAGATTTCTTCAAGTGAAGTTCAGTGGCTGTTTCAATTACAACAATATAATAAAAAAAAACCATCCACAATTGCATCACTGCATACCATCAGGTGGAATCGCAGTTAAGCGCTAGTTTATATCAATAAAAAAATAAAGTTTGACAAATGTTTAACTACCAATTTCTAATTCAGATATTGAAGGACAATCTTATCGTGAAAATCAACGTCAAGAACTTGTGAAAATGTTGAGTTATGATGTGTTTGACAGTTTACAGAATTGCTTTGTTCTTGTTTTGAAGTATCACAAGTGCCAAGTAGTAGGTTCTTCACGCATGCACGATCTGCGCATGGAGATGCAACGCCGGGGCGAAACTCCGCTGCCGCGCCAAGTCGCGGCATGGCGGAAAGACTTCCGGCGGGATCTCATGGTGGAATGGCAACAGCGACTGTCGCAACCCAGTGCTGGGCACGCCATAATTATGGCGATAAGACCCCACTTTGAGGAGTGGCTGGAAAGACCTCACGGCGTCCTCACCTTCCGCATGACGCAGGTCCTCACCGGACATGGCAAGTTCGGGAGGTTCCTGCACCGGATTCGTGCGGAAGAAACGCCCGGGTGCCGCCATTGTGTGGACCGCCCGGAGGACACGGT
The DNA here is from genome assembly GCA_949316375.1 of Mythimna vitellina. NCBI lineage: Eukaryota > Metazoa > Arthropoda > Insecta > Lepidoptera > Noctuidae > Mythimna > Mythimna vitellina. Next base: position 12,169,622 of record OX438713.1, on the reverse strand, counting down.
GGAGCATACGGTAGAGGCGTGCCCCGCCTGGGCAGAGCACCGCCGTGTCCTCGCGGGGGCGATCGGCGGCAGCGATCTCTCGCGCCGGGCCTTGGTACAAGCCATGGTCCGGAGCGAGGAGGAGTGGCAGGCGGTTGCCTCCTTCTGCGAAGCAGTAATGCTAGCAAAGGAGGCGGCCGATCGCGTGAGGCAAAGGTCCTCACGCCCCAATCGCCGCCGGGATTCCGATCCCGATTTCCGGCCACCGTAGGCGCGGGCTTGCAGACGCCGAGCAATGGGTGGCTCGCCGTCTGACCGTCCGGTAACCGTCCGGACCGAGCCCAAGTCGTCGACGGCGCGTTTTGTTCCACGCGCGCCTCAAGGAGATGTCAGCAAATCGTAGGGGCCCAGCAGGGTCGAAGCCTACTGGGCCCTGGGTAGTGTGAAAGCGAAACCCGGGGCCCTGGGACGAAGGCAACGAAGGAACAGGAGTGGGTTTTTAGTCAGTAAGAGTCTGACACTATCTCCCGTTCCGCCCAAGAGCGGGGATGTCATTAGGATGATTTTCCCACCTAAAAAAAAAAAAAAAAAAAAAGTAGTAGGTTCTTAGCAGGTTTCTTACGAGTGAAGAACAATGGCTGTTTCAATTATTAGCAATTTGATTCCTCGTGGATATCGTGATGTAAAATTGGTGTAGTTTTGTATCTCAAGTCGTCATTAAGTACATCATTTCTTTGCTTTCATAATTATACATATATATATATTATATTATTTGTATTTTATGCAATTTATTAGTGTATGTATTGTATATATGTAAATAGTACATCACGAACTACCTGCGTATCTTTTTTCTCCTTCTCTGTCAAATCCATCTAAAGGTTGTCTGTAAAAAATCGCTTTTAGCGATAAGACCGCTCATTGTGACACCCTATTAATTTTATTTTCCTAATGTAAGTTGTATTTTTGGTGTACAATAAAGAATCTATCTCTATCTCAAGTGTCAATATGTAGGAACATTGAATAAGGCTAGATCTCGGTAAAATGGAGCTGAGAGTGATAAGGTAGAACACACACACACACACGCGCTACATTGCGTCCACGAGGGCCACGTACACCGATCTGGGCGCGTCGATCTCCATACATTTTACATGGCAACTAGACTTGTAGGGCTACATTAGTCCCACGCCACGCCACGCGCCGCGACTCTATGTACGATTCGGGCGTCGCCCACGTGTGTGTCGGTCTAATGTGTTTCTCGCTTTATTATAACATTGATGTCAGATCCATAATGTCAGATACCTACACATCTCAGGACTTCACGAGACAAATCATACCTACACCACTATTGTCTGGAGCGAGGAGGAGTGGCAGGCAGACGCCTCCTTCTGCGAAGCAGTAATGCTAGCAAAGGAGGCGGCCGATCGCGTGAGACAACGGTCCTCACGACCCAATCGCCGCCGGGATTCCAATCCCGATTTCTGGCCATAGTAGGTGCGGGCTTACGACGGACAGCGAGCATTGGGTAGCTCGCCGTCCGACCGTCCGGTAACCGTCCGGATCGAGCCCAAGTTGTCGACGGCGCGTACTGTTCCACGCGCGCCTCAAGGAGATGTCAGCAAATCGTAGGGGCCCAGCAGAGTCGAAGCCTATTGGGGCCACGGGTAGTGTAAAAGCGAAACCCGGGGCCCTGGGACGAAGGCAACGAAGGAACAGGAGTGGGTTTTTAGTCAGTAAAAGTCTGACTCTATCTCCCGTTCCGCCCAAGAGCGGGATTTGTCATATGATGATTTTCCCACCCAATAAAAAAAAAAACATTTTCCATGAAAATTTGTCATAATTATGAATTCATAACAATTGCTACTAGAAAATGTTACGCGCAGTGTTTTTCTATTTTGATCGCCATTTATTTATTCAAATAGTCAGTACATTTTTTCCATAAATTGAGTGACATTTTGGGATATAAACAAACGCTAAAAACATTGCTGTTTATGAATATTATTTATTGGGAATTTACTTAAATAATAACAAGACAGTGACAGAAGAGCAGTGGTGGCCGAGTGGTAACGGCCCCGACTTACGAGTTAGAGGTCGCGGGTTCAAACCCAGCCAGGCGCATTACTTTGTGTAATTTATTTCATCACCACTGCTCTCAAAACGGTGAAGGAAAACATCGTGAGGAAACCGGCATGTCCTAGAACCAAAAATTCGAAGACATGTGACATTCACCAATCCGCACTGGGCCCGCGTGGTGAATTACGGCCCATTCCCTCTCCTAGAGAGGAGGCCTGAGTCCCAACAGTGGGAACATTAAAAAAGGCTGATGATGATGATGATGATGAATAACAAGACCTTTTCTAATAAGCCCTTTAAGTATTTGTACTAATTAAAAATTATATAAAATGGTGTAGAGCTGTTCAAAACCTGTACCATGACGTTTAAAGTAAGATTGTTTTATTCTTATTCCATTGTGAGTAAGAGATGGCGCTAGACAACCTGTATAGCTCTGTCTCTTACCCACACTGAAATAAGAATGAAACAATCTTACTTTGAACGTCATGGTAACCCCGCAGGTCGGACATACTTTAGTAAAATGTCAATGTACGAGAAAATGAGAATATTGCAACTTAAAATTGAATAAGCATTTGAGTAAACGATCGTAAGACACGAAGTTACCTCGAAGGGTCGCCGCACACGGGCCACAAGCCACAGCCACGAACGCTACCACGAGATGTTAGAAGCGGCCACAAAAGCAGCTGAAGCGCGCGACAGCCACTTGCGGCTGGTACAGATAGTGGCACGAATCTTGAGCGCTCGGCGAAAGAGCGGGGATGACTTTGCGCCTCGTACACATCGGCGAGCCGATCACTGTACAAGGATTGCACTCCCCGCCCCCGCATCTCTTTCCATACCACTAAAGAGACCCGATATTTCACTTCTGCGTGCTTCTGCACAAGTAGAACTGTAGAAGCCAGCGCTCAAGATCCGTGCCGGTATCTATAGCTGCTGCTTTTTTTTTCTTTTACCCATACGCCCAGTATCAAGGTTTAAATGCGCGAGTGGCGTATGACGGCGTTTTGTATCGGCGTTTATTGGCTAGTGCAGGCCACATGAAGCGAGCTGCGGCGTCTTGTAGCGTGTGGCGGCCACTGGCGTCAACCGTGCGCGGTGAAAACATATAAAATGTATGAGAACTATAGGAAATATAATAATAATATAATATAATAATATTCCACAACTATCACACAACGCCATCCAGTCCCAAGCTAAGCAGAGCTTGTGTTATGGGTACTAGACAACTGATAAACATACTTATATATTTCTAAATACATACATATTATAGATAAATTACACCCAGACACAGAACAAATGATCGTGCTCATCACACAAACGAACCCACGACCTCCGGCATAGCAGTCAGGGCCACTAACCACTAGACCAACAGGCCAGTCGGTAATATGTCGGTGGCCCGTGTGCGGCGACCCGAAGTGAGGATGAATGTAATAACATTCTTTAATTAAAGTCTCTCTGACTTCAACGACAGTCGTACAACTGAACGATGTCAAAAACCTGGTGATGTGCACTTGAGATATTAAGTTTTTTAATTTTTCAAGTAAAGACTTATCGCTGTGTCTCGTTTAACAGAAACTTCTCAGTTTAAAATTAGAAAGTTGTAAATTCTTAACGGTCAATAAAAAAAAACTGGCCAAGTGCAAGTTGGATTCGGGCACTGAAGGTTCCGTACAAACTTACTTCAGTAAATAGTTCATTTCCCGAATGGAGTCGTGAAGATTTTTCCGAATCGCAAATAAAGTTTCTTTTTTGTGTCGTAACAACAAATTTACTGTTTTGAGATTTAGTCCTATATCTGTGCAATAAGATCTTGCTTTATGTCAAATTTCAGGATTCTGGGTCAACGGGAAGTACCCTATGGTTACTTGTGAATTTTGATTCACTGGAGAATGTCAAATTATACATTTTTTGCGACGTAAACAGCCGTATCCTTTTTATCGTTAACTCAGAAATTTGATTTTTTTATAGTTTCAAGGAACCGCAGAGAATAATTTATTTATTAAATACTTTATGCACAAACGTACAGCGGCGCACTTAATGCCTAAGGCATTTTCTACCAAACAACCTTAGGGTGATGCAGAGATAAATAGTGGTAGGTGCAATAAAAGAGAGAGAAAAGGCGAATAGGCACAAGAATAGATATACTAATAAACCATAAACATCATACAATTATACAATACATACACAAATTAATAAACTATCTACATATATATCTACTAAAGTCAAACAATTGGTTCAAATCGACAATTTGAAAACATTAACGCTGTGATGACACTACTGCCAACTTCTTACGAATTAGCTCGCGAACTTTAGTTTTGAAGGTTAATTAAAACAACCACTGAAATTCACTAGAAGATATCCTGCCAAAATCTCCAAATACACGGTTCATATCACACATATCTATGGTTCTTATGCAGATAGAAATGGCACAAAAAACTTAATCTTTCATAAAAGAAGTTTGAATACAATGTCACGACAATATAATACTTCTTCATTACCGTTTCAACTCCAGTTACAAAGTAAAAGCGTCGTATTTCACTGTTTTGTATGTTTTGTCGACAGTTAACCGGTTTTCACTTCCCTGACCCCACTCACGTTTTTACGATTAGTTGATTACTATCGAAATGGTTGCTGACTACTGTCTCATTAGAAGTACAGTATATGTCGCACTTTTTCATTAATAATATAATAATGTGTCCATGGAGTTTCTTGCACATTCTTCTCCATAGAGATCTACGCTTTGGAATGTGCAATTAGCATCATTTTTTTTTCAGATTGATTGACTTCTTGACATTTCAAAAGTGCCCGTAATTTAAAATGCTTTTGATTTTGGTTACAATACAAAATTATTACTGCACCTGCCTTATGTCATGTTACTAACGAAATAGAAGCTAAAATGGGTTGAACGGACAGTGAAACAGTTTTGTTTTAATGTCTGATGTTTTTGCGAATGGAGTGTAGAGGTAACCTATTCACTCCTAATTTAAAGACCTCCAGGTTATTAATTCCTGATAGCTACAACTGTCAGGAAACACAGTCTCCGGCAGGGAATTCCACTCCTTAGCTGTACGCACAGCGAATGTGTTCCCAAAACGTTTAGTGCGTATGGGTGGGATGTCCACCATGTACCAGTGATGCATCGCTGTACGTCTAGTATGCTCCGAGATTTAACGAACTATCCAGCAGGCTCTATAGTAGGTACCTATACTACCTGCAGTTAATTCTACAGGCAAAGCCGCGCGTAAAGGCTAACAAAGTCAATAAATTTCCTAAAACTATCCAGGCCTATTGTAAAGCTTCCAAAAAGGCACTGCACCGCTCCAAATACCGGCATCTCCTACCATTCATCATATGTAAGTACTAGGGTTGCAGAAACAATAGAGCGGTTATTCAGTGAATGGCTCACAAGATGGATGGCACAGCAGTGGTCTGTAGTTTTTGTGATATTGGACACTAAATGGACGAAGATATATGTAAATGTGTTGGTTTATTGGGCGTGATGGACAAACAAATAGATTTTACACCTAAAAGCTAATTCTAAGTTCAGTCAGCCCTTACGTTGTTGAAACTTCAACGGTCCGGACTAAGCGTTTCGCTTCGTCGTTTATACCGCGTACATCGAAGGACTGGAACAATTTGCCTGCTGCGGTCTTCCCGTCCAACTATAATTTAGGTGTCTTCAAGGCTAGAGTGAATAGGCTCTTAATAAACTAGTGCGCCTGACCATCAATGATTGCATCTCCGCTTACCGTCAGGTGGGATCGCAGTCAAGCACAGGTTTATAACAATTTAAAAAAAAAAAGTCAAATCTGTCTGGTCTTTTCCTCAAAAGACCATCTCAGGTTTTCATATGATTTGACCATTACATGTTTTCTGTATGAACTTTAAAAGAGACTGACCCCTGAGTTTATTTCGGTGTTTCTTCTGCGAAGCAGTAATATTATCGAAGGAGGGGCCGCAAGAGTAAAGGAACGTACATCCCCACGCCTTAACCGCCGCGTCAATAGAAGTCCTGGGCGTCGGAAATTGTAGAACGATCTCCAGTCACCGTTGGTGCGGGCTTGCAGACGACGAGCAAAGGGTAGCTCACCATCCACTCATCCTATAAGGACCGAGCGTGAGTCGTCTTCGCATAGTGTTCCAAGCGCGCCTCAAAGAGATGTTAGAAAACCTTTCAGGCCGATTCTTACTATGAGATCGGTACTTCTTCTTAGCGTATCGATGGCAAAACTAGTTAAATTTCTTACCTGGCCTAGAATTCGGCCACGGCAATGCCATCCGCTGATGCTGTTATTAGGTCCTTACGTGAACAGGTAACAGAGCACGTGATGCAGGCTTGAATGTCGAACATGGTCTGCAGAGAGACGCCGCACAAACACTGAAGATTGGAACCGTCCAAGAACCCGAGATCGGTGCTGAAAAGGATATACTCATGGTCCTGGAACATCAGGGACGTGCAAGCAATAGAAGTAAATAAACCCGGCTTGCTTTTATGTGAAAATACATAACATCTAACATCTAAATCAAGGAATATAACAAACGAATAAAATAAAAATCTAAAATCTTCGCGCGTAATTGAAGATTCATTCATAGATACGACACGCCGATGCCACTATGCAATTTAATGAAACGTTGCCACTCTGCATGATATACGTAAAAATGATACGCGATCTCCCATCTCGTATTCGGCTTAACTTGCCATCTCATTTTTTCGTAAAACCGTAGGGGCTCAGCAGGGTTAAAGCTTACTGGGGCCACGGAAGAGGAGAAACAGGAGTGGATTTTTGGTTAGTAACAGTCTTACATACCGTCCCACACCGCCCAAGAGCGGGGGATGTCACTGGATGATATTCCCACCGAAAAAAAAAATATTGACGATTGCATCACTGCGTATCAGGTGGGATCGCAGTTAAGCACTAGTTTATATAAACAAAAAAACAAAGTTTGACAAATATTTAACTTCCAATTCCTAATTCAGATATTGAAGGACAATTTTATCGCGAAAATCAACGTCAAGAACTTGTGAAAATGTTGAGTTATGATGTGTTTGACAGTTTACAGAATTGCTTTGTTCTTGTTTTGAAGTATCACAAGTGCCAAGTAGTAGGTTCTTAGCAGGTTTCTTACGAGTGAAGTTCAGTGGCTGTTTTAATTATTCGCAAATTGATTCCTAGTGGATATTGTGATGTAAAATTGGTGTGGTTTTGTATCTCAAGTGTCTGCGCAACTGGACAATATGTGGAATCATTGAAACAGGCGCGATTTCAGTAAAATGGCGTTGAGAATGTAATCGTAGTATTGACTACCACAGCGAAGCTTGCCGAAAAGGCTGACTCGATACCTAGCAAATACTGCAAAAACATTATGCCCCGTATACATGTGGACCCAGCCTCGGCCAATTGCCATTCCTAGGCATTGTGTAAATGGGGAAATCCCGTTTAAATAATGGCGATTGGCCGAGGCTGGGCCCACGTGTAAACGCACCATTAGAATGAGTTACATCCGTGATGTAATGGAACTGAAAGTAACTCAAAGTGACTAAAAACATAAAAGCCATTTGCACAAAACATGCGAAGCAAAAAAAAATTTGAAAAATCGGGCTAGTGCGATTTGAGTTACGAAAATTTTTCCGAATCGCAAAAAAAGTGCGGGCGGAGAGAAAAAAACCAAGTGCGAGTTGGACTCACACATGAAGGGTTCCGTACTACAGTATTAAAACCGAGTAAAAAAAAAAACGGCAAAAAAAATCACGCTTGTTGTAAAGAAGCCCCATTGAAATATTTATTTTATTCTGTTTTTAGTATTTGTTGTTATAGCGGCAACAGAAATACATCATCTGTGACAATTTCAAATGTTTAGCTATCACGGTTCATACGATACACCCTGGTGAAAGACAGACGGACAGTGAAGTCAATAGGATCTCTAAATTTGTCAATTTTGTCGCTTAGTCATACATGGAAATGAAATAAAACTTCGGAAAACGTACAGTATCGCCCTAGATTCAGAAGAGGACATACCTATTCCTCCTTTTAATCAAACACAGCTTCCTCTTCCACCTCACAAATTCGTACAAGATTTACATTCAATCTCGTAGCTCCAACTTCTAATAGGAGATGGCGCCACTTTCAATGGCAGCGAATTTATTACTTTTTACTTGGAGCTGAAGTGAATTACCTGAATTATGGCCTACCCCCATTCGTAAAGGGGGTGAAGATACATGTATAATGTCTCTGTATGTGTGTCTGTGAGTTATTTGCTTTCCAAAGGGGCGAAGAATCGGTTGTTCTATTGAAATTTGGCAATAAGGCCTCTGCTGCGTGATAAGTTCGTATTGAATTTTGGCAATATGGCCGCCTGGTGATAATTTAGTAATATATTATTTGGAACAATGCCGTTAGGGAATGTTTTGTGGTTACCCGCTGGGAAACGGGTTACCTACTGGCAATTTTGTTTAACGGCCTTATTGGTGGTTCAGGGTGGGCCAAAGTTCTGTAACATTTATTATGAAAGCTTTATTTCAGTCATCGTGTAAAAGTAACCTGGAAATGCTTGATACGGATTTATTTACTAGAGCCTGGTATCCTTTTTACGTCTTCTTTCCTTAAGGGTCGTGACGTCGATGAATACCTTTTTTGTGGACCATATTTTGCCATATAGTGCTGTCTTTGACGATGTGGATGACGACACAGATTGTCGGTAGTGTGGAACGGATTTGGTCTGACCGACGCACCGGATTCCTAACTCTGGATCTTTTCTCATCTACTTTAACGAAAAGTTATTGCTGACGGGCTCTCCAGAAAGAAAGGTCTCTTTCTGGCAATGTGGCCAAAGTATTCAACGCTTCTACTGATAGCGGGTGGAGGCAATAGAAAAAATAAATAAAAGTTTTTGATTGTCCATAGCGACTGGTCGCCATTCCAGAACCTTTCGTCTCCATCGACCATCTGTACCGGAAGACGCAGCGTTGGAAGGCCTCCCACAAGGTGGACCGATGACCTGGTGAGGGTCGCGGGAATCCGATGGATGCGAAACGCACAGGACCGGTCATTGTGGCGACATTTAGGGGAGGTCTATGTCCAACAGTGGACGTCTTTCGGCTGAAATGATGATGATGATGATAGCGACTGCGATTTTCGAAGCACAGAGGCGATTGGTCCTATTCTGACATACACCACCCACTACTCAGTAACTGGGTTATCTACACAACCCGAATCAAATTCAAAATAACATAAATATTAGCAGATTTGAAGTAACGTCTCTGCCCGCGTTCGCCGCTCGATCATGTTTCTTTCGTAATATTTTATAAACACAGTTAAAATGGTGATTTATGGCGCGGATCGAGTGCCGGAGGACAGCTATGAAACGCGATACCCTTGACACCATTTCACATGTTTCAGTTATGTTGTGATTTAGATCTGATGGAGTTTGATCCACTTGGGAGTTCTCATCGCGAAATCTCAAGTGGATTAAACAAAAAACTAAAATCTAAACACACATAAATTTATAATATTTAAATAACATATTTTTAAGAATAGAATAGACACAACACAACGTTTACAAATAAAAAGTAAAAGAAAAAAATTCAACCGAATTGAGAACCTCCTATTTTAAATTTGAAGTCGGTTAAAAAGTGCAGAATACGCCGAGCGTGCCCGAACGAGTTTATCGCGAATGAAGACGCGGAAAACAATTAGTATATAAACCAGAAGTTACAGAACACTGCGTTTCTTTTTTTTTTGGGAGGAAATCATCTTCAACTTCTCCTGCTCTAAGTAGAGTGAGAGTGAGTGTCAGACTTACACTGACTTAAGCCCACATATGTTCCTTCAGTTGCCCTTTCCACTCCAGGGCCGGGATAACTATTTCAAACAATTCAACAACTCTGTCTGTTACTTCCTCGCTGGATAATATTTTTGCCTCCTCATGAAACAGTACCGGCCAAAGTAGCTGCATTGTGTTTTTAGTCGGTGAGAGTCTGCCAAACCCTGGCGCCCGCCGGAGGCTGCAGATATCCATAAAAATTCCTACTCTTCGATAACCACTCAAGTGCGAGTTGGACATGGATAAAATTACAAATTTAAATAGTCCGATTCCAGAATCGAGTCTTGAATATTTTTCCGATTCCCAAATAGTGTTTTTTTATGACAGTACTAGAAATTTACAGTTTTCAAACTTTTTCCTGTATTTCTGCTATGAGACTTGCTTCTTGCCAAATTTCACGTTACTAGGCTTAAAGCTTTTAATTTCCTTGCGAATGTAAAAATATGCTCCATAAACGAAGCGTAAAAGGCCTTGTCTTTAGATTGCGTTGACTTAGATTTTTTTCATTTCTCTAAAGGGGTGACCAGACGGTTGCAAACTAGCGTCCCAACCAAGGTGACCTTGGTTTATGTGTTTGGTTTGTGTTGCGACTACATGGATGTAAACCACGCGCCAACACGTTCGGTGGTTGGTGGAAAACGCGCCTCCCAACCAAGGGCGTTGAAGGTCATAATTTACAACTACTGTCTACACGGATTGAAACTAGCAAGGTCACCTTGGTTGGGGCCTTGGTTTGCAACCATCTGGTCACCTCTCAAGGGGTAGACGATTTGAGTGTTTGGTGTTAATTTCACCTTCATAACTCCACGCGTTCCTGAGAAACAGAGTTTTGACTCGTCAGTCAAGACCCTGTTTGAACCTTAATAAAGGTTCCGGTTTTTTGTCGACTGAGGTACGGTACCCTAGAATTGAAAGTCAACCCCAATGTAGCCGAGAAAAGACAGGGCAGTTAGAGAAGAAGACAGATCAAGATTTTTTTATTGAAGTTTACATAAAATGACATTACGAATTTATTTGTGTTGGACAAGCGAATTATTTGGTTTATTATCTTCTGAATTACGCCGCCGTCTTGGCTTATTAATTTTATGTTGCTTCTGAACTGAATTAGATTGAAAACACTCAGTGTTTTGAAATCTAAAATAATTAAAATAAGAAGAAAAATCTGCCTTGTTTTATTTGGGAGCTATCTTTGGTAATTAAGACTGTCAAAATCAGTTATTCCATTAGATATCATAATTATTTTTAACCTAAAGATGTCCACTGCTGAACATAGGCCTTCACGAAGTGTCACCTTAACAGAATGCCTTCTCAAATCTCTAGTGTTAAAATATATTAACATATCTATATAAGGTGTTAAAAAATTAACTTTAAGAATTTCAAGGGGACATTGTACTCCTCATTATGAACAACTTTTACTATGGGACCAATCCTAAAAATCGCGAAAAATAAAATCAGCTGCTCCCTACGTTTATGTTCGCATAACTCGTCAAAATGTATGGAGCAGCTGATTTTTTTTCGCTATTTCAAGTTTGGTCCCATAGTAAAAGTTGTTCATAATGAGGAGTACAATGTCCCCTCGAATTTCTTAAAGTTAATTTTTTAACACCTTATATATATATATACTCTCGACTTGGTTGTCAAAATCCTGGCAGTTATATATCATTTTGAACAAAATTATTTCCGAAACTATGAAAGATAGAAGAACGCGAGTTAGATCAAAAAATCGTTTCTTTTTTGTTGCATAAGTTTTAGACAGGGTACAACTCGACTTAAATCACTCATTACAGGAGGCACAGACATGAACCTTGAAAATACAACTCTCAGTTGTGTTATAAGGCGCAACAGTCTTCTTCTGTCTCTTTCTCCTCGTGTTTCGTCTAAATCATACTGTATCAAGATCCGCTATTTTGGTAAAATTAGGAAGAGTAGGGTGGCCGAGTGGTAACGGCCCTGACTTACGAGTTGTAGATCGCGGGTTCAAACCCAGCCAGGCGCATTACTTTGTGTAATTTATTTCATCACCACTGCTCTCAAAACGGTGAAGGAAAACATCGTGAGGAAACTGGCATGTCTTAGAACCAAAAATTCGAAGACATGTGACATTCAACAACCCGCACTGGGCCCGCGTGGTGGATTATGGCCCATTCCCTCTCTTAGAGAGGAGGTTAGAGTCCCAGTAGTGGGAACATTAAAAAAAAAGGCTGATTATGCTTATCATGCTAGGAAGACTGATAATAAACAAGGATAGATTGCGTATGTGACCTCTGGTCGATTAAACCACACCAAAGGTTTTGAGTTTATCAAATGAAGCCACGGGAACACTATAAAACCCTAACTTTTGCGTTGAGAGTAACAAAAAGTATGGAACTAGTAAAGTCATTGTGTATTGTCGATATTCGCGCGTGACTGCGTTCAGTTCAGCCGCATGGAAGACTAGATTGTGTTGTAACTGTCCTAATATGTAAGTATGTATGTGCACGTGATGTGGTATCCATCTTTTTTTTTACCAGTTTTTTCTTGACGGTGAGAAACCATCTCATAGCTTCTGCCGCTCTAGGTGCAGCGAGAGAAAATGTCAGACTTTTACAGACTAAAACATATCTGTGTGCCTTTACTTATCCTTTGCATTCCATGTTGAAATATAACAAAAACAAATCCATCCTACTTCAACACTATAATCTTTCTCTTTCTAACCAATAAATATTGTGTTTAATTGGTCTGAGCCCCTCGTCAGCACTTGACTGAAATCCCTAGTATGGTTACAGTTACTGTATTCTTTTAGCCTTGCTTAGAAGCACACGTCTCGTGTAATATTACTGAAACAGACCTTCCAATATAATGGGCACGCCATAATTATGGCGATAAGTCCCCTCTTTGAGGAGTGGCTGGAAAGACCTCACGGCGTCCTTACCTTTCGCTTGACGCAGGTAAGTTCGGGAGTTTCCTGCATCGGATTCGTGCAGAAGAAACGCCCGGGTGCCACCATAGTGTGGACTGCCCGGAGGACACGTTGGAGCATACGGTGTGCCCCGCCTGGGCAGAGCACCACCGTGTCCTCGTGAGGGTGATCGGCGGCAGTGATCTCTCGCAGGTCCTTGGTACAGGCCATGGTCCGGAGCAAGGCGGAGTGGCAGGCGATCGTCTCCTTCTGCGAAGCAGTAATGCTAGCAAAGGAGGCGGCCGATCGCTAAAAATCAAAATGGCAAAGAAGGAACAGGAGTGGGTCTTTAGTCAGTAAAAGTCTGACACTAATGTGTAAAAAATACCGAATAATAAAAAATCATCTAATGACATCCCCCGCTCCGCCTTTCTTTATAAAGTAAAGTATTAATAAATAGTTGTTATTCAAATCCTTAAAACCGTGTTTGCTTTGGTGTCCACCTATTATAGTTTGACTGGCCTGTTGATCTAGTGGTTAGTGGCCCTGACTGCTAAGCCGGAGGTCGTGGGTTCCCACCCAGGACAAATGTTTGTGTGAGGAGCACAATCATTTATTCTGTGTCTGGGTGTAATTTATCTATAATATGTATGTATTTAGAAATATATAAATATGTTTATCAGTTGTCTAGTACTCATAACACAAGCTCTGCTTAGCTTGGGACTAGACAGCGTTGTGATAGTTGTGTGAATATTATTATTATTATTAACCCCACCACTCCAGGGCCACTCGGTGTCCGGCAATCCTAGTAACTATATCTCAATTTACGATCTGCGAAAACTCAGTGTGTCAGTTTGTCTGTCCTCATATTTATGTCCGCTAATAATACTTGGCCTCCACGCTCTGATCGGCTAATTAACTTTATATTATCGTGTTGTCAGTCTTATGACCACAGATAATGTGCTGAACTAGATAAACTGAAGAACTAAAAAAAGTCGTGTCTATGATCAACGATTTAACGTGTTTTCTTAGACATGGGTGAATAAATAACCAACTAGCTTTTGCCCGCGGCTCCGCCCGCCCGCGTGAATTTGGAAAATATGGACCGATCTTAAGAACAAAATCGTATAAGAATAATTATTAATTTACAGTATGAGGTTTTAGTTTTGTGTCAATAATAAGATAGTGTTTGATTGGTTATTTCAATAAATAAAAGAAAACTAATAAAATAAAATAAAAAAAATTGAACAAATGCGAGTAGGATTCGCACACTAAGGGTTCCGTACAAACTTACCTATATAAATAGTTCAAATACTGAATGGAGTCTCGATGATTTTTCCGAATCGCAAAAAGTTTTTTTTTGTGACGTAATAAAAAAAAACTGTTTTCAGGTTTATTCCTATACTTACTTGTGCTATAAGACCTTGCTTCATGCTAAATTTCAGGATTCTAGGTCAACAGGAAGTACCCTATGATGAATTAAAATATAATTAAAAAACCTATGAATTTTGATTCCTTTGAGACTGCCGAAATGTACAATTTTTGCGACATAAACGCCCGTATCTTTTTCTCGTTAACTTGGAAGTTTGATTTTTTCACAGCTTCTAGAGACCGCAGACTTGGGTATATGCTTTTAATTTCAACTAAATACCTCCACACGTTCGCGAGATAAAGGGTCTTGACAGACAGACGGACGGACAACAAAGTGGTCCTATAAGAGTTCCGTTTTTTCTTTTTGAGGTTCGGAACCCTAAAAATAGTGCCATATAGTTTTAGTACAATACGAAAACGTAATAAAATACATTTCGTCTTTGCTTTTTCATAAGATACCTAGCCTACCAGCTAGTGCCTGCGACTTCGTCCGACAACACCATGCCATTCTTCATTTCAGCCGAAAAACGTCCACTGCTGGACATAGACCTCCTTCAAGTGTCGCCACAACGATCAGTTCTGTGCGTCTCACAACCAGCAAATTCCGCGCTGTACATCGCCTCGTTTTTAGGTTTCCTTATCCAAAGGGGGGTAAAACCGGGGCCCTATTAATATGACTTGTGCTGTAAGTACTAGACAACTGATAAACATACTTATATATTTCTAAATACATACATGTTATAGAGTTTATTACACCCAGAAACAGAACAAGTGCTCGTGCTCATCACACAAGCATTAAAATTTGTCCTGGGTGGGAATCGAACCCACGACCTCCGGCTTAGCAATCAGGGTCACTGACCACAAGACCAACAGGCCAATCAATAATAGTGTATAATATTGTATTAATAATGGTATGGAATCCTTCGTACGCGTGTTCGACTCCACTGGTTTTTCAGCCATCTATTACACCATTCTTCTTTTCGCAAATCTTACCTAATTACTCTTATTTCAGTTTTCAGATTAGCTTTTAACAGAAATCTGTGTCTAGAACTAGCCTCTATAATTAGACTGTACCTAATTAGTCTCGTCCGTTGGCGATGTTGAATTAATGTGCGCGATACATCAAGGCGACCACCTGTCTACTCATGTCACCCTGGTACATCGAGTGAGGAAATACCTGTGGAATTAGATTAGTATTTTCTGATACAAGTGGATAAACTTTGTTATTGCAGTCGAGGTGAAAGGTCGTTACGGAGCCGAAAGACTGCAATGAGAAATGTCCACGTGTATCAAATGACATACATCAACACACTCATTCGAAAAAAAAAACATAAACATAGACACTATTTAGTATTAAATTATTATGAGATATAATAATAGATCGCTGATTCTTATTGGAGAGACAAAAGCGATTTTTGTAGGGAATGCCTGGCGACCAACATGATTTTATCATATGTATCAAACATTGAATAGGCTAACTTTCCCACCTGATGGAAAGCAACGATGTGGCCGGTGATGGAGCACGCTTGTCTAGAAGTAACTTATTCACTGTTGACTTAAAGATCCCCAAGTTTTCATCACCATCATTTCAGCCGAAATACGACCAATGTTGGACAGAGGCCTCCTCCAAGCGTCGCCACAAAGACTGGTTCCGAGCGTCTCGCATCCACCGCATTTCCGCGACTCTCACCAGGTTGTCGGTCCATCTTGTGGGAGGCCGCGCCAACGCTACGTTTTTTTAAGAACCTTTCGGTCCCATCGATCAACCGTTGTATGAGCAATGTGCCCTGCCCACTGCAACTTTAGTTTGGCGATTCTTCGGGCTACTTGGTTCTGCTGCGGATATCTTCATTCCTGATGTGATCACGCAAGGAAACTCCAAACAGAGCCCTTTCCATTGCCCTTTGGGTGACTGTAAGCCTTCTGATGAGGCCAATTGTAAGCGACCATGTTTCTGGCCATATGTCATCACTGCCAACACGCACTGGTCATAGACTTTCGTCTTGAGACACTGAGGTATTTTAGACGAGAAGATACCGCACAGCTTCCCGAACGCTGCCTAGCCGAGTCGGATTCGACGATTGACCTCTTTCATAAAGTTAGACCTACCCAACTGGATTCTCTGTCCTCAAGTTGCAAGGAATTCAACTCGTTGTGCTGTACGCTTAATGAATGTGTTCGCAAAACGTTTTGTACGTATAGGTGGGATAACGCAACATATGCTGAGTTAGGTACCTTTTTGGCCTCGCACTGATTATGCCTTTTTTTATTGTGTCACGAATAAACATTTTTTCTTTCTTTCTTTCTTTCTTTCTTTCTTTCTTTCTTTCTTTCTTTCTTTCTTTCTTTCTTTCTTTCTTTCTTTCTTTCTTTCTTTCTTTCTTTCGTTCTTTCTTTCTTTCTTCTTTCTTTCTTTCTTTATTTCGTTCTATGTGATCTATGTCCACCGCCGTAGGTCTGGTGGTAATTTTAATTCCAACCCTTGTACAATATGTTTCAGATTTGATTTGATTTGATTTGATTAGAAGCGAAATGTAATAAACACATCCACGTCCCAACTCTAGCTGATCCGTTAATTAAAGTTCGTATCGATCAACTCACGCGCCGATATTAATAGCGGACGATGACGTCACACGCCTTTATATAACTGACGAGATAAACAGATGTGATCGAGCACACGATGGCCCATGATGGCCGAGTCGTGAAGATTGCACTTTAATTCATATAATCTTCATTAATGATATTCCTTTTACAAATAGATTTAAAAAAAGTGCGCGTGTCCGACTCGCACTTACCTGGTTTTTTTTTCATATTAAGAATTCCAACGTAGAAACTATTCATTTCAAAGGGCAAGCAATATTAATTACGTATACCTACGACTTTCTTCTAACAAAAGAGCTCTGTGTTCTAGATTTGCTGCAAAATGAAATTGCTTGCAATATATGAGGCATTTTAACGATTTTCTTTTATATATATTATTATGTATAATATATTCTCCAATTGACTTAAACTGAATAGATTATTGTATAGCGCAACATTTGTCTAAAACTAAAAAGTCACACGTCAATATACAACCCGCCCCTGATCGCTCCTGGCGCAAAAGTGCCCATAATACTGGCCGCATTACCTCGCTGAATAGCGATGGCCATCCTTTGCTCCAAGAACGACCTGGACCGGGAGTCACCCGTTGCCTCCCCGAGCCTACGGCCCAAATCGCCCACAAAACACTTTGCCTCCGTACTCCAACTGCCCAGAGTCTCCACAGCAACAGGCACAAAATGGTAAAGCTGATTCTAAAATTAAAACAATATAACGATTAAATGTTGCTTGTAGAAGAATCTGACAAACAATCAGAATGATTGCATGTATATTAGTCCCGTTTTCAATCGATAAAAGTAATTTTTAGAGGCATCATTAATTTTTCTTTCTTACTAAATTAGATGTGTTATATTTTGAGTCATATCATATCATCGAGTTGTTCGTGATATCAGCAAACAACTGGTCGACTCTTCGCGTGACCAGAGGGCTGGGCTTTTCTTCGGTCAACGAATCAGCATTGCTATCCAACCTGGCAATGCTGCCAGCGTTCTGGGCACTTTTGCTTTTGATATCGATGTGGATAATTTTTTTGATGTCCAATAATTTCTTTTCTACCCGTTTGTAAATATTATTATTTTTAGTTTGTATATATTTACCCGACTGCGCGACGCAAAGGAGGGTGATGTGTTTATCAGTCTATGTATGTATGTTTATTTCTATGTGGCGTTCTGGAGACCAAATGCGTGGGCCGATTTTGATAATTCTTACGTCAAGCGACTACCAGACGCCATAATGTAAAAAAAAAAAAAAAGTCGATGAACTATGTCAAGTGGGGTGTCGTTGAATAAGTATTTTAAAATCATCTTTAGGTTCATTTTATTGATTAGTTTTTATGTTCATAAACAAATAAAATAAACTATAACAAAATAAAATTAAACCTTATATTTTGAATATACTGTCTATCTATCTAGCATTTATCCTGAAGAAGAACATTTATGTTTCTGATTCTCTTTACTGACGTGCTTATGCGCATTATAAAACACGCGAATAGCTCCCGTAGTCCTCATAAATAAAAAAGCTCTTTTATCTGTCTGTTCGTCTGTTAATTCCATCTAAACTGCGCAACGGATTTTGATTCTGTTTCACTAATAGAAAGAGACGAATCGTAGAATATTTTTATGTATTGGCACGCGTGCAAAGCCAGGGCACTAATAGATGAAAGTGTAACAAATTAATAAAATTATGTTTTTTTTTGTTTCAGGTAAACATTTTGAACGCAGCTAATTATCCTGTACCTGACAAGTTTCTAGGTATGACCTGTATAGCATAATCAGCATTTTAATGTTCCCACTGGTGGTACATAGACCTTGTCTTAAGGAGAGAGATTAGGCAGAAATCCATCACGCGGGCCCAGCGCAGGATGATGAATGTCACATGTCTTCGAATTTTTGGTTCTAGGACATGCTGGTTTTCTCACGACGTTTTCCTTCACCGTTTTGAGAGCAGTGGTGATGAAATAAATTACACATAGTAATGCGCCTGGCTGGGTTTGAAGTCGCGACCTACGACTTGTAAGTCGAGGCCGTTACCAATCGGCCACCACTGCTCCCATATCGTATGACCTATGAATAAGAGCTATTAAAACAACATAACATTAAAAGTACAAAAACTGTCTTATCTTTTCACTTTTAC
Organism: Mythimna vitellina; assembly: GCA_949316375.1. NCBI lineage: Eukaryota > Metazoa > Arthropoda > Insecta > Lepidoptera > Noctuidae > Mythimna > Mythimna vitellina. The sequence goes on along the minus strand of OX438713.1, from coordinate 12,150,772 downwards.
GGGTTTGTGGAGGGCTTAGAGCCCCCAGCACCAACCCCCTAGCCAAGTTACAATCGTTTCGTTCGCGCCGAACGCCTCGAGTAGGCCACACCTCCTATTCCTTTGTTCTGACCACGTGACTGAGCGTTGAGATGACGCCTGAACAAAAGAATCGGAGGCGTGGCCTACTCGAGGCCTTCGGCGCGAACGAAACGATTGTAACTTGGCTAGGGGGCAGTTCATAACGCGATCCATTTGACGATTTAAACTGAACTGTTAAAGGGATGGAGCTATAATAACAATAATAATAATTATCGGGCAACTAAAGCCCATAGATAAAATATACAAATAATAGCCCGCGCCTACGGTGGCCGAAAATCGTGATCGGAATCCCGGTGGCTGGGGCGCGAGGGTCATTGCTTCGCGCGTGCGGCCGCCTCCTTTGCTAGCATTACTGCTTCGCAGAAGGAGGCAACCGCCCCCACGATGACATGGCGGTACTCTACCCAGGCGGGGCACACCTCTACCGTATGCTCCACCGTGTCGTCCGGGCGGTCCACACAATGGTGGAACCCGGGCATTTGTTCCGTACGAATTCGGTGCAGGAACCTCCCGAACTTACCATGTCCGGTGAGAACCTACATCATGCGTAAGGTAAGGACGCCATGTTGTCTTTCCAGCTACTCCTCAAAGAGGGGACTTACCGACTTATGGCGAACCCATTATTTAAACAGGCAAAAACCAGAATATTTTTGTGCGTCAACATAACCAGACAGTCACACAGCTTCATACAGTTCTATAATAACCAGATAATTTCATTAAAATATCCAGACACAAATTACATGTAGAAATTATTTAAAAAAATCTTCTATAATTCGTGAAATATTACGCAAAGTGACGCACGCGCGGCGCACTGAGGTGATAGGCGACGCCCAAAGACAGGGATATTTATAGTTACGTACAGTTAGCAACAACGTCGCTTGCCAATTATTAATTATTTTGTAGAATATCTTGCATTTTCCTTGCGTGATTGTATCAGGAATGAAGATATCCGCAGAAGAATCAAGGTCGCCGACATAGCTCGAAGAATCACAATATTTAAGTGGCAGTAGGTCACGTTGCTCGCAGAACAGATGATGGGGACGAAAGTTTCTGAAGTGCGACAATTTACTGGAAGACGCAGCGTTAGAAGGCCGCTAGGTTAGCCTTTACAAGCTGTTACAAGGCCGTTACAAAGTGGACCGAAGACCTGGTGAGGGTCGCGGGAATTAATACCGGATTCCCGCGAAAAAAAAAATATTCACACAACTATCACACAACGCCGTCTATTCCCAAGCTAAGCAGAGCTTGTGTTATGAGTACTAGACAACTGATAAACATATTTAAATATTTCTAAATACATACATATTATAGATAAATTACACCCAGACACAAAAAAAATGATTGTGCTCATCACACAAACATTTCTTCTGGGTGGGAATAGAACCCACGACCTCCGGCATAGCGGTCAGGGCCACTAACCACTAGACCAACAGGCCAGTCAATGATGTATGCGTGACACTTGGGAGAGGCCTATGTCCAACAGTAGACGTCTTTTGGCTGAAATTATGATGACATTTTAGACTGCGCGAAATTCTGAAACATCTGTGTTACTCTATTAAGATTCAAAAAAATAACATTTGAATAAAAACAAACTTTGTTGTTGATCGTACCACTAGTCGTATGATATTGTTTATTTTTATTAACTATAAATATAATTTATAAACTAGTGCGATAGGGTTTTACTTGCAGAAAATCATACTGTACCTAATTATATACATGGTGAGTCTTTTAAATACTGTCGTGATGGCGCAGTGGTTAAGGAACCCGCCTCTCATGCTTCATCACAACTATCACCATCATTTGAGCCTCGTGGGGGCATAAAGCGGCGGCGATCATAGTCGGTGGCCATAGTCCGGAGTGAGAAGGAGTGGCAGGCGGTCGCCTCTTTCTGCGAAGCAGAAATGCTAGCAAAGGAGGAAGCCGCACGTGCACGCGAGGCAATGGTCCTCGCGCCCTAGCTGCCGGGATACCGTAGGCGCGGGCTTGCGGACGGTGAGCAATGGGTAGCTCGCCGTCCGACCGTCCAGTAACCGTCTGGACCGAGCCCAAGTCGTTGACGGCGCGTACTGTTCCACGCGCGCCTCAAGAAGATATCAGCAAACCGTAGGAGCTCAGCAGAGTCGAAGCCTACTAGGGCCAAGAATCTGCTTCTTAAAGGAGGATTCGGACCTGGTGTGAAAGGCAACAAAGAAACAGGGGTAGGTTTTTAGTCAGTAAAAGTCTGACACTATCTCCCGCTCCGTCCAAGAGCGAGGGATGTTATTGGATGATTTTCAAAAGATTAGAAAAAGGCAGGCAGATGATGGTGAATCATTTAAATACTTCATCAGTCTGATCAGTATCAGTGTAGAAAGGTGTGAAACCATAAACGTATAGAGTGGCAAGGTTTATTATTATTTGGGGTTCCCAAGGGCGTGTCAGACTTTTACTGACTGAAACCCACAGTGTTCCTTTAGTTGCCCTTTAATGCAAAGGCTGCAGTAACTGCTTCGTTCCTTCTTCCTTCCTGGCAAGCGTCAACCTTAACTGACCCCGTCAATGTTACTGACATCTCTTTGAGGTGCGCGTGGACGGCTGGCCGGCGATCTACCCATGACTCGTCGTTCACAAACCCCGCCAACAGAAGCCGGTAGTCGCCCTGCGACTCCCGACACCGGTAACATCCCCGGCAGGGGATACAAATGGCCCTGAATAAGAGTATAGTTTTTTTTTTTTTTTTTACTGACTGCGATCCCACCTGATGGTAAGCGGAGATGCAATCATTGATGGTCGGGCGCACTAGTTTATTAAGAGCCTATTCACTCTAGCCTTGAAGACACCTAAATTATAGTTGGACGGGAAGACCGCAGCAGGCAAATTGTTCCAGTCCTTCGATGTACGCGGTATAAACGACGAAGCGAAACGCTTAGTCCGGACCGTTGAAGTTTCAACAACGTAAGGGTGGATACTCGCCCTTCGTCGGCTTGTCCGATGGTAGAAAGGAGATGGCGGAATCAAGTCATGCAGTTCCCGCGCACAGTCTCCAAAATGTAACCTGTAAAACACCGATAGGCTGGCTACTCTGCGCCTGTGCTCGAGGCTTTGTAGATTGGACTCAACCAAGTATAGTTTGAAATATAACTGTGTTTTTAGGTTCCGTTTATTATATTTTATTTAGGTACATATTTATTTTAAAACAAAAAACAACACTGAAAGAATTGCTGCCTAAAATAAACCCAGAAACGTGTCTTGGTTTACTCCAAGTTAAATTAAAATAGGATTATGCTAATCTAAGCTTAGCATTTTGTTCCGCTGTCCATCTTTTAAAACAATATCGTTATTATTCAAAAAAGATACGCATTATCTTTCTTTTAAAAGACACTAAACTACCATTTTAAGAGATTTTGGCTGGATTTCTTCAAATGAAGTTCAGTGTGTGTTTTAATTTCGCAAATTGATTCCAAGTGGATATTGTGATGTAAAATTGGTGCAGTTTTGTATCTCAAGTGTCTGCGCAACTGGACAATATGTGGGATCATTGAAACAGGCGCAATCTCGGTGAAATGGAGCTGAGAATTGTATTGTAGTGTTGACTACCTCCGTGAAGTTTGTCTAGAAGGTTGACTTGATACATTTGCTGCCAAATACTACAAAAACATATGACGAATGAACTACTCATACGAAGACTTAATAAGGGACTTAAAGTCCAAGCCTTGCATTAACAACAAAAAAAAAACCGGTCAAGTGCGAATCGGACTCGCGCGCGCGGTAAAAAAAAAACACGTTTGTTTTTTGGGAGCCTCGTTAAATATTTATTTTATTCTTTTTTTTTTAGTATTGGTTGGCAACAGAAATACATCATCTATGAAAATTTCAACTATCTATCATGGTTCATGAGATACAGCCTTGTGACAGACGGACAGACAGACGTCTTAGTAATAGAATCCCGTTTTAAACTTTAGTTACGGAACCCTAAAAAACGACCATTTTCTTAAAACAATAATTCAATGTTTCACCTAAAGTACCAGGCTCTCATCACGCCTAAAGAGTTCTTTCATTACAAGAATATGTTACCTCCTCACCCGAGTAACGATCATATAAATCCTTTGGTGACAAATTAAAGATCTCATTAAGCTAAGATGGGTCGCACGTCAGAGACATATATGAATTGAACATGAGAGAGACAATAGAATTTAAGATAATTGAATTTAGTGTGAAGATTTTTGAACTTTGAAAGCGTTTTGGCACGTTTAATTAAGTCGCCATGAGCGAATAAACTTTGTTTTAACACAAGAAAGATAGAAAATATGTTTATTCGACGAATAATTACATAGTCATAGTTGGCCTTATAATGTTCCCACTGTTGGGACTCAGGCCTCCTCTCTAGGAGAGGGAATGGGCCGTAATCCACCACGCAGGCCCAGTGCGGGTAGGTGGATGTCACATGTCTTCGAATTTTTTGGTTCTAGGACATGCCGGTTTCCTCACGATGTTTTCCTTCACCGTTTTGAGAGCAGTGGTGATGAACTAAATTTCACAAAGTACTGCGCCTGGCTGGGTTTGAACCCGCAATCTACAACTCGTAAGTCGGGGCTGTTACCACTCGGCCACCACTGCTCTCAAAATTAGAATAATAGAAGAATAATTACAAAAAAAAACAAAATCCAGTTTCTCTGACAGGCAATCTGTGGATCGGGCATAACTGTGTTGCATCTTAGCCAACACACGCGGGCTCGCGGACGGCGAGCAATGGGTAGCTCACCGTCCGGCCGTCCTGTAACCGTCCCGACCGTGCCCAAGTCGTCGAGAGCGCGTAGTGTTCAACGCCCGCCTCAAGGAGACGTCAGCAAAGCCGTAGGGGCCCACGGCACATGGTTCCAAATTGGTAGCTTCCTATGGAGAAGAACCGGCAAGAAACTCCATGATTACTCTTTTAAAAAAATTGTTGTTCTTACAATATTTCTATATTACAGTCCAAGTAGATGTTATGTTATGACAGTGTGTGTATTATGAAACTAAAAGCTTTTTTGGCTACGAACGGTACGAGGTCAAAGTGACCCCGGATTAAAGTAAATACATACATCACTGCACTTCTGTTATAATAAGGCATCTTATATATATACTAGCTGACCCGGCAAACGTTTTGCTATGTATATTTTTTTTAGGAAACCATTTAGGGGATAAAAAAAAGATGTCCGATTCTTAGACCTACCCAATATGCACACAAAATTTCATGAGAATCGGGAAAGTCGTTTCGGAGGAGTTTAACCACAAACACCGCGACACGAGAATTTTATATATTAAATTAATCTCTTTCCTAAACTAAACCAAATTGAAGTTACAGCCTCTCACAGTAGACTATGTATTTTTTAGCCGCACCGCAAAGAAGACATATACGAGGCATATTAGACCTCGTACCGCATTAACATTTACTGACCAGAAGCTCATTGAAAATTTAAAATATAAACACCCTGTTTTATCTAAAAACGTGCTTAAAAATATCTCAAACACCAAATAATATATTATACACAGCACAGCATCCTTTTATCTCGCTTTAAACCTTGTTAAGATGATCTCCAGCAGAGATAGGCCATGCTCCAGCATCGCCGATGGCACTACGGCACTACAGCACCATCTTATGGCACTTCATGGTACTTCTAGTGCCATTCAAGTGCCTCTTTGTGTCGCTTGAGTTCGACGGCTCGGATTAAGCAAGTAAGGGTTGTAGCCCACTTGTAGTGAGTGATCTGTCGCGCCAAGACGCGCGGGTAGGATTTCTTTTTTTTTTTGACAATGCGTATGAAGTGTTGTCTATATTGAAGATTTTTGTTTGGTGTTCTTTTTGTATTTTAAGGTTCTGTATTTCAGTCGGTAAAAACGGAACCCTCATAGGATCACTTTGTTGTCCGTCTGTCAAGATGCTTTTTCTCAGGAATGTGTGGAAATATCAAGCTGAAATTAATATCAATTACTCAAATTACTCACCATAAAAACTGAAACTAAAACTATATTTAACAATGGGAAACTTAAAATACAGTACATACAGTATTTTTATATGAAAAAAAATAACGCCTGATTACAAACTATAGCAATACACAAAATAGTCTCTAACTTCGTTTGGTTACGGTTGGTGGACATAATTCTTTTTGCTATTGATTTATCATACAGTCCTTTAAGATATGGCTAAGGTTTCACTTTTGGCGAAAAGAAAAAAAATACATGCCTGTTATGTATGGGCAAAGTTTCAAAGTCTCAATATTTTAACTTCTAAGTCAACGCAATCTAAAGATGCACCATTTAGGCACATATTTTGACTCTGGCAAGGATTTTAGAATCTATAGGGTAAGTACTTTTCATTATCGTATCCTAAAATTTGGCTAAAAGCAAGATGTCATAGGACAAATAAAAGATAAAGTCTAAAACCTGAACATTTGTAGTTACATCACAAAATAATTACTTTTTTGCCATTCGGAAAATTGTTCGAGAATCGATTCGGGAATCTAACTTTTTTTCGTTGGTAAGTTTGTACGAAATCCAGGATGCGCGAGTTCGACTCGCAACTGACCGATTTTTGACTGTAAGTTATACTAACTTATTTGACTGGCTTCTTGATCTAGTGGCTAGCCCTGACTGATATACCAGAGGTCGTGAGTTCGATTCGCATCCAAGACAAATAAATGTTCGTGTGATGAGCACGATCATTTGTTGTATCTATAACATGTATGTATTCAGAAGTATATAAGTATGTTTACCAGTTATCTAGTACCCATAACACAAGCTCAGCTTAGTTTGGGACTAGATGGCGTTGTGTGATAGTTGTGAATTATTATTATTGTTATACTAATAACTTCATACAGTCCACTTTTATTGCGTGAGTTCATAACAAAGATAATAATAACTGATGAGTTATTTTATTACACGCCATCATAAATGCTCTCATTAATTAGTGTTTACAAGCTTCGTTTGTAGTAATTTTAAACAAATAATTACTGTTTGCTAACAATTAAAGCCAGTTACAAGTGTTTATACACAATAAACATACGCTAAAAGATTATTAACGTACATATATACATACTATTACTGCTTTGGTATAATATTTAAATAATACATATGGTAGGAATAAATATGTAAAGTTATTGAATTAAAAAAAAATACTTCTACAGAACATTTACATTTACATTTTTGACTGGCCTGTTGGTCTAGTGATTAGTGGCCCTGAATGCTATGCCGGAGGTCGTGGGTTCGATTTCCGCCCAGGAAAAATGTTTGTGTGATGAGCACGATCATTTGTTCTGTCTGGGTGTAATTTATCTGTAATATGTATGTATTTAGAAATATATAAGTATGTTTATCAGTTGTCTAGTACTCATAACACAAGCTCTGCTTAGCTTGGGACTAGACGGCGTTGAGTGATAGTTGTGGAAAAAAATAAAATAAAATAATAAACATTTTATTTTATAGATTTTTGACAAAAGCAATTAATAAGTTCTAGTTTAAAAAGTTTCTAACAGAATCATTGACAATATTAACCTTCTGCGTCGGATATATCCGACCAACACTCTCGCGTTTATTCCGCCAGGGTCGCACATCCACGACCATATACTCCATCTCGTAAGCTCTTCTGTCACCTATGGAGATTGAAGAGCTAAACGAAATGGAGTACCCAGTCGCAAATACTCGACCCTGGCGAAAAGGACACGAAAGCACTCGTCGGACCGACCCAACGAAAGCGATTGAAGGAGTAATAAACTTGCCCCGGTTTCACCCGCATTTATGTTGATAAAAGTTATTTTATGTCCCTATTCAAGTATATCAGGCTATATCTATACTTCGGTGTTAAACTTCCTAATAAAGCAAGCAAACAGTCAGAGTGACAGAGTAACGATCGCATTTTTAATTATTAGTATTGATTTTGGACATTACACGTCTCCCCAATTTTTCGTCGCGTCTTCAAACCGCTTCGTCGAGTGAGTAACAACCCTTAGCAATAAATCCGGCTACATTATATTTTGCGATATCGGCAGAGAGGGTAGGTCGGGTACTGTTTGACACTTGAATCTTGCTGAGAACGAGGAAATTCCTCGTAGGATTAAAGAATATAGGGACATCGTTTTGACTGGCCTGTTGTTCTAGTGGTTAGTGGCCCTGAATGCTATGCTGGAGGTCGTCAGTTCGATTCCCACTTAGGACAAATGTTTGTGTGATGAGCACGATCATTTGTTCTGGGTCTGGGTGTAATTTATTTATAATATGTGTGTATTGTCGCACTCCGCGACGGGGTTTCTTCAGGAACCGGGACTTAATTACAATGAAATGCTTTAAAAGCTTTATACTTCTATTATACTTTTCTTCAATAATTCAAAATATGTACATCGCGCTACAATGGTTATGTTCGAACTGAAAAAACTAGACATTTCTTTGTTCTACTCAATTTTTAGAACAACAACATCCTTAAAAGTATATTTTACATGCCAGTTCGTTAATCTAACTCATGCGACCTCCTTTGGATATCACATGAGCTACGACCCAATGAATAGAATTCAATATCACAGTATTTAGAAATATAAGTATGTTTATCAGTTCTCTAGTACTCATAGCACAAGCTCTTCTTAATTTGCTTAAATATTAATATAAATAGGTCTATTTTTCTTTCGTTTCCTGTCAGACTTTTCCCTTCCTTGGGCTATGAGACGCACGGGAAGTACCCTTTAGGTTCAGATTTCCTCGCGAGGGTCAAAATATGTGCCTTCCATCATTTACACCGCGTACATCGAAGGACTGGAACAATTTGCCTGCTGCGGTCTTCTCGTCCAACTATAATTTAGATGTCTTCAAGGCTAGAGTGAATAGGCTCTTAATAAACTAGTGCGCCTCACCATCAACGATTTCATCGCTGCTTACTATCAGGTGGGATCGCAACAAGCACTATCTCATATAATTTAATTTAAAAAAAAAATGGCTTTATCTTTTGTTGCGACGTTTTAGAAGTTTGATTTTTTAACTGCTTCAAGGGATAGCAGACCGGAGTATTCGTTATTAATTTCAGATTAAGACTTCCACGCGTTCCTAACAATACAGGGCTTGTCAGATAAAGAATCGGACAACAAAGTGATCCAATAATTACACAATTAATTATATTTAATTTACCATCATCCGTGCGTCACTGCGGGGTGCCAGCTGAAAATTAGCGCTGGGTGTCTGACGCCCAGCAATTGCTGAGTTGGCGGCCCTTTCGGTTCGGGCATGCGCAGCGCAACTATATTGTAAATTTGTACCTACTTTTTATTTTTTTGTGTTGTTGCGTATAGTATTGCCTGCATCGAATAAATCCTATTCTATCCTATAAGTGTTCTGTTTTTGCCGTCAAAAAAAGCTGTACAAGTCCTCACAATATTTTTACTTATCAGGTCAACTATTTTTCCGGTAAATACTTGTACAAACACTTCTTCCTCGATGCCGCCTGTAAGCCCAGATCAATACGGCCTGGTGTCGGAAGCCATATGACGGGGAAGCCTCACTTATTACCCGTATCAGGTTAACTGACGGCCTAGTCACTTAGTTACCTTATTTGTAATAATAACCAGGGTTGTCATAGAGCTCTGTATATTGATTTAAATTCCTTTAGCACTAAATCAATTCAGCTATTCATGGTGCCTTAAAATCCAGATTAATATCATGCGAACTAACGTTCCTTAAGACCTAAATTATAAATTCCTCTTAAGATTAAATGCAAAGGTACTAGAGCCACAAAAGACACAAAGAGTCACCCGACTCCCGCGGTCTACAATAGTAACGCGACACCTCTTACAAGGTCTGTCGGCCTGGTACCTGTACCTACATCGTCACATTGTTTGTTTTTGCCATTTTTATACCAACTGGGTTCGGGTAATCCTCAGCCAGTAGAGGATTATTATCTTTATAACTAGGTTTTGCCCGCGGCTGCGCCCGCATACATAAAATATAACCTATCGTCCCTTAGCTTACAACACCGCTCAAGTCGAAAACAGGCGGTTTTTACATTTGAATGCCTTTAGTTTGCGCGTCTAACCATTGGTCACATGATATAGATTTCAGCCAATCAGAAGCCATAATTCGAAAAGCAGTGTGCTAAAATAGCGTGCAAGTCGGCTGGCCTTTCAACACCGCACAGTTTTAAACTTCGCCCGCGTGAAAGTAGGTTTCCCCATACAAACTTTGGACCCCCGTTTTTTTTCCTTTAGGTGGCGAATTTTGTAAAAACCTCTCTTAGTGCTCGCTTACGTCACAAAAGGATGCCTTGTGCCAAATTTTACGCTCTTTGTCCCAGTAGTTTTGGCTGTGCGTTGATATGTCAGTCAGTCAGTTTCTCCTTTTATACATATACGTTTACCTACTCCTTTGGAGTGATGTTTAAATTATTCTCAATAAACTTACTCGAGAACCCGCTCTTATCTCTACCGGTTTTAGGCAAGCAATGTACTGTTTTTCGCACTAGTGCTGAAAAGTGCCCAAGCTCGCCCCCGCCATAATTACAATATCGTATCTGGCTGGTCTCTAAACGACCTCCACTAGTCGCACGTAAACCCCCGCTTATTTATTTCTTCGTACCTGTATTGAAAAACGTCGTGTCGGCTTCATAACGCTCCCCATAATTTCCGCCTCGGTCGCAAGCACAAAGTTTCTCCACTTGTAGCAAAATTTACTATTTGAGTACTAGGCGAACATAGCCTAGAAATAGTATCGCTAAACTATAAAGCATAACCTAACAAGACCAAGCGCGCTCATAATAATTTATGCTCAGAACCCCTACGCCGTAGCACCGTAGCGCTTAGCTGCTACGAGCGTGTCTACGCATGTGCTACGCCATCTACAAGGCATTGGCTTGCAATAATGATGAGATATTGCGAAATGATGGGCTCTTGTGAACTTCTGGTAGCCTGGTACTTTAGGGAGTAGTTTGAATTAAATGAAGGGGGGAGGGTGAGTAGAGAAAACGATTTTTATAGTTTTTAGTTTAGTGTGACATAATTAGATTAGTGTCGCCGCACATTAGTGACCTCCGGCCACAAGTGGCTTGTCACTACTTTTTTAAACTCATTTGCGCAGTATCGTAATGGTCTCTGATGATGAAGACAGTGTTTTGTATCGCGTTTAGTGGCCAGTGCGAGCCACAAGGAGTGAACAGCGGCGATTTGAAGCATGTGGCGGCCACTAACGTCAACCGTGTGCGGCGAATCCATATAAAATGTACGAAGCCTACAGGCTATGCCGGTGGCGGCGTTTTGTGGTTGTGGCCGTTGGCCCATGTGCAGCAACCCTTAATTATATTGGGTGGTTGCAATCCTAAACTAAGCAGAGCTTGTGCTATGAGTACTAGACAACTGATAAACATTCTTATATATTTCTAAATACATACATATTATAGATAAATTACACCCAGATACAGAACAAATGATCGAGCACATCACACAAAAATTTGTCTTGGGTGTGAATTAAACCCACGACCTCCGGTATTGCAGTCAGGGCCACTAACCACAAAACCAACAGGCCAGTCAATAAAGATAAAAAGATTTAAGTTTGTGTAAGAACTTTCTTATATGTTTTAATGTACAATAGGCGTGTGTAACTCTTTACTAAACCGACTCACTGTTCCGAAACATTTTAGTGTTCCGAAAGATTGGAACAGTAGTAATGTTTTATATGCATCATTCGGAACAATTGGAACACTGGAACACTCTTTACTTTAAGTGACCTTTATAATTCAAATTCAAACGTAAATAGTGTAAATTTTAATGAACTGAACTGAAAACATCTGTTTTGAATTATTCTCATATCAAAATTCAATTTAAAAAATTGTTTGTGTATATGGGGAAACGTAACAGATCACGATTCATAACAGTCAGTGTCTGTGTTTGTATCTTTTAGCCGTTCTTCCAAATTTTCCGCTTGTATGTTGTGAGCCGATGTTTCAAATGTTCCGTTTGTATGTTTTGAGCCGATATTCCAAATGTTCCGCTTGTATGTTGTGAGCCGATGTTTCAAATGTTCCGTTTGTATTTTTTCAGCCGATGTTCCAAATGTTCCAAATTATACATACCACTGTTTCGTAACATTTGCATTTGTAACATTTGCAACACACTTTTCCCACGTCTAGCGTACAATAAAGTTTATTCTATTCTATTCCATCCGTGTTGCGTTCGGCCGCCATCCCTACCAGATGCATCTGAATTACTATTTAGCGTTCCAATTCATCTAAATAGCGCGCTTGACGCGTGTCGCCAACTACAGTAATATCATACGTCTGATGTCCCCTGCAGCCGTCGCTGACGGATGGCAGCGCAGCCTGGATGTAGCACATAGGCTGAAATGTAGGCATTGAATGGGGCTGTAATATCAGCCTGATACTGTTTCATTGCACGCAATAGGCCACAGCTTATGACATTGACAGTGGCACACATTTTTTTATTATTAACATTCCTACGGTACGGGGCGTTTAAGACTTAGTTTGAAAAATGGCAACAAGGGGCTTATTAGATCCCGCAATGGATAAGAAACTAAAAAAAAATTTTTGTTAAGTGTAGTACGAGATCACAGTGACCCCGTGTTAAAATAGATACACCACTGCACTCTGTTTTAATAGGGCTTTGTTCTTAAATCCAAAATTTATTTTGATAATAAATAAGTTAAAAAAATATTTTTGGAATAAGAAATAAATAATTTTTATAATAAGATATTTTCTTCTGCATATTTACTTATTTCTTTATTGCATACCTTAACTTATTACAGGACAGACATTTATAAAAAATAAGTGTACAATAGGAACAATAAATGATAATTATAAATTATGTTTATTTTGCAAATCTGAGCACATCATCATCGTCACAATCATTTCAGCTGAAAGACGTCCACTTTGTCGTGACAACAAATAATTCTGTTTTAAGTTTGGTGGCTTGTATATTTAAACGGAGGTGCTCACATACAAGCACGACACTATTAACTGTCGTCTATGACATTTTTTGCGGAGACGACAGATTGTCATAATAGGGGGAACAGTTAGCACGACAGTCTAAATACGATAAACATTTGTCAAGACTAAACTGTGAAGGAAAATCTAACTTGAAACTTAAAATGCCAATGCATTCGACTACTTTCTTGGATAAGTATTTCACTGTCCAGGCTGCTCGTCTATGGAATGCATTGCCTGTGGCAATAAAACGTGCGCAAACACTGCCTGTATTTAAAAGGCTTGTGAAGGATCGTTAATTGTCACTGTGATCATGTCTTTGTTTCATAACTTATTCTCTTACTTATAAATTTATATTTTGTATGTGTGTATATGTGTATCTATTTTAGTATTAAGTATCAAGTTTTGTTTACTTTTATATTTGCACCAAGTGCAACCCCATTTAGTGTCCAGGCAATCTCTATCCATTCTGGGTTGCCTGGAAGAAATCGCCGAGTGCGATAAGGCCGCCGATTGTATGTTTTTTTTTTTGTATTACAATTTCATTTTAAAAATTTGTTATGGTGGTATACAATAAAGTATATATAAATAAATAAATAAATATATCATGTGTAGTGTCACCAAGGCTGATTTATCTTATGCTATAAGCCACAAAAACAAACACCCACACACACTTGTCTACATTTCTTTTAATTTCTCCTTTCGCAAGTCTGCTGGAAGAAATTTCTTTGGAAATAAGCAGTACCTTTGTACTATTGTCTATTTTGTATTGTCCTTCTCTGTTTTTTTTTGTGTGTACATAAATAGTAAAATAAATAAATAAATCATCGATAAAAAACTACTACTTGAAGTCCTCTCATCTTTAGTTTGGTCTTCGTCAGAATTATTATTAAGTTCTCTTAATGATTTGATATTTTTCATAGTATTTATTAGTTTATAATTTTAGCATATACATGTATTTTATTATTATAATTAACTTATTTTTTGTTTAATATTTTCTGTTTGAATTATCTGTTATTTGTTTATTGTGCAAGCCTACCACAGTGTTGTCTTTATAACCCAAAGGTTGACTGGTAGAGAATGCCTTGTAGCATTAAGTCCGCCTATGTACCACTACTGTACATGAAGTTTAAATAAATAAATAAAGATGTTTTTGAACAAATAAACGTCATTAGGGAATCAGGCTTGTCTTGAAACTGTATTGAACAATACACCCTTACATGCAATAATAACAAAATCATAATTATTCAATTTAATACCTTATTGTTAACTTAGTTAAGTCACTAATTGCTAAACATTAATTATGTTTCACATTTCGTAAATAACTTAAGTTTACATTCAATTATATACCTTACCGTCTTTGACATAGAGTTATAGATCATTTTACATAATCATGGGTTTAAATCAGCAAAATTTAAACACTATGTCAGTCTATTTTACACTCTATTTTGTTTTCAATAAATTTGGAAATTGTTTGTGATATAATATTCAAGCTGTTTTAAACCTTAACGCTAATACAATAAGGTTGTAAATCACTTGATGTAAAGGAGAGTTGATTTAATATACCGTGGTTTATTAAGACGAGGTAATTAAGGAAAATTATAATTATTAGACAGGCGTGTTGTTTTATGAGGCTTAGTACAGTGATATTTTAGACCTTTCAATAAAAGTAATAATGTGATAACACAGCTGGGCGCAGTGGTTTAGAACATGTATTCGATTATACGAAATACAAAATTACAAAAACGGCGCAGCGCAATTTACTAATATGTGTGTGTTAATACACACATACTAGTAAATTGATACTTCTACATCATGATGTGATTCTTACCATTTCAGAGTAATCTACAAACAAAATCTTTAGATATTGTTTTTAAGACATAAGTTAACAAAAATCAAAAAAAATAAAATAAGAAACTGAATGAATTTTGAAAAATGTTTATTTTAAGATGGGAAGACTATGTATATCATTTTGTCTTAGTTAGATTTTATTCAATGTAACTCCTATTGGACAGTAAAGGTAGAACTACACTGTGCACACGTGTGTCGCACACATAATGGTGACAGCAAATGGTTGCTGTACGGTGTATCGCGAGTTTAATTCCCGCTTGGAACAAATATTTGTATGATCCACATATAGTTGTTCCGTGTCTAGGGCTTTTGTGAATGTTGCATGTTTATATTTTTCTGGACGCGCGAACGATAGAGGCGTAGTTCACACTATGAACGTAAAAAACCAGCCAAGTGCAAGTCGGACTCGAGCACGAAGGGTTCCGTACTGTCCGTATCAAAAAACGGCAAAAAAAGGTTTGTTTTATGGGGTTTATGGAAGGTCGAACAGCGAGCTATCCGTTACTTGTCGTCCGCAAAACCGCGAATAAAAGGGCCCTGAGACTGAAGTTAGAAAGCGAAAGTTCCTTAAAATCCGGGAATTACTTGCCAGGTATTTATTGTTTATTTATTATATACTTTATTGTACACCATTACATATACAAAAGGAAACTAAAACTGAAACACATACGTACATACAATGGGCGGCTTATCGCATTCCGCGATCTCTTCCAGGCAACCTGGAATGGACAGTAATTGCCTGGACAAGAAATGGGGCTGTCATACACGATGTCATGTCATGGGAGTGGGGTATTCTGACTGCTTGCTTACTTCTAGCCGAAACTTTTAATTTCTCCGAATCAAAAATCTTGAACCAACTAGGTCCCCAAAGCCACAAATTAACCAGGGTTATGGGAAAGCTTAAAAGAGTCACTTGGAAGTAGTGGCCCTAGAATGCAAAGATCAATTAAAAGAACACAGGTAGGTTTTAGCAGGTAAAGTCCGAGACTCCCTCTCGCTCTACCCAGAGTGCGAGAAGTTTTTTTAATTATATAAACTAGTGCTTGACTGTGGTCCCACCTGATGGTAAGCAGTGATGCAACAGTTGATGGTGAGGCGCACTAGCTTATTAAGAGCCTATTCACTCTAGCCTTGAAGACACCTAAATTATAATCGGACGGGAAGACCACAGCAGGCAAATTATTCCAGTCCTTTGATGTACGTGGTGTAAACGTTATAAAGTTATTTCATGTAATACCACCCTCAAAAAATAGGTTTTCTTTTTGCTTATATGCTACCCAAAACCTTTATTTTCTCCGAACCATACAACGTAAGCCGGATACATTACTAAATGCCACGCAAAGCCACAAATCTACTATCGAATTACCCAAGTACGTTCCACACAAAGGCCCTCCACCCCTCAAACCTCAGGACAATCCCGCCCGATCCAGTGTGACCACGTTATTGATAGTCCTCGGACACGCCTCCCTGAGGGTGACAGGTTCACTTCCCGGTTGCGTAACACCAGATTAATTGAAGTTTTCATCTGGTTCTGATAGCCGTTGAAGTTATAGCTTGGGGGACTTTTTATCTTTGTTTTAAAGGATTTTAATAGTTTATTTTATTCAACATCAGTAGGCAGGCATAGACATCGCTTTATATAGCATAGTCGGCCTTAAAATGTTCCCACTGTTGGGACTCAGGCCTCCTCTCTAGGAGAGGGAATGGGCCGTAATCCACCACGCGGGCTCAGTGCGGGTTGGTGGATGTCACATGTCTTCGAATTTTTGGTTCTAAGACATGCTGGTTTCCTCACGATGTTTTCCTTCACCGTTTCGAGAGCAGTGGTGATGAAATAAATTACACAAAGTAATGCGCCTGGCTGGACTTGAACCCGCAACCTACAAATTGTAAGTCAGAGCCATAACCACTCGGCTACCACTGCTCTATATACACTACATACATCATCGCTTTATATATACTATCATAATGCCAAAATATGCTCGAAACATGCTCAATGAATACTATTTATTTTTTCAATTCACGTTTATTTTCACAATATATATATACAATACTAGCTTTTGCTAGACCCGTTCTCCCGCGTGAAAGTCCATTTCTCTATGTATACAAACTTAAGACTCCCGTTTCATCCCCTTAGGGAGTGAATTTCGGAAAATCCCTACATATCCCAAATTGCTGTAAATTTTGGTTTTAAGATAGAATTACGTAAGAATAAAACTTAGAGAATATTTTTACAAGGCTAATAAATATAGTGGACGCCCTCAGCCTCATCTAAGGGACATAGGACATTTAAAAGGATGCAACTCGACATACATTTTCACTGTTTATCATAAAACTGCTCTTATGCGATTATGACTTTATTACACATCTTTCTCTAGATATTTTGCATACACAGCTATCTTGTGGATATTATCTAGGCTTCAATAGAAATCAAAATATAAATTTGTGTAAAACTACTCTAGTAAAGACCTCTGAAAATCTGCTATTTTACGTGAACTTTGACCCTCCAATAATGTACTCATATATTAAAAATATAAAAAAGTACATCCTTGCACATTTAATCGAGATTCTGAATGACAACAATTTTTCTAAAAAACTTTTATGGCTACAAAAAAAACACGTATTTCCTGGAACAAGTTTTGTAAAATATTTGAGTAAATCTGGGAATTACAGAATACTAACAGAGTTTTCAGGCGTCATCATTCTTTTTTGCATTGCCTCTTCATCAAACATTACGTTGGATTGCATTAGATGAAGTAACAAGCTTTTAAACCATGATCGGTGTTGACGATAGGCGAGTGAAAAAGCACCCTCCGGACGAGCTATTTCACAAACGTTTATAACTACATACGTTTGTTAGAACAGATACGTCGTCAGGAAAGATTCGTGATAAATGGTTGTCATGGCAACCGTTCCGTTATATCGATATTAAGAACTCAGTTACAAAAATATTGATTTTTTTTACCTCTGTTTGGTTCAAGCGCTTATTTATAACTTACTACCCGGTGAGAGGTGACTTTGAATATACACACAAGAGATATTATATTTTCTTTTTTCAATTTTCCCTAACCTAATTCTGACGTCATCATCATCATCATTTTAGCCGAAAGACGTCCACTGTTGGACATAGGCCTCCCCCAAGCGTCTCCACAACGACCGATCCTGTGCGTCTCGCATCCACCGCACTCCCGCGACTCTCACCAGGTCGTCGGTCCACCTTGTGGGAGGCCGCGCCAACGCTGCGTTTGCCGGTGCGCGGTCGCCACTGTAGAACCTTTCGACTCCATCGACCATCCGTTCTACGAGCAATGCGCCCTGCCCACTGCCACTTTAGTTTGGCGATTCTTTGGGCTATGTCGGCGACTTTAACCTAATTAGACGCTACTGAATGTCTAATTTATCATGTTTCTTTTATTATTATAGTTTTTTTTTCGGTGGGAAAATCATCTTATGACATCCCTGCTCTTGGGTGGGGCGGGAGATAGTGTCAGAGTTATACTGACTAAAAACCCACTCCTGTTCCTTCGTTGCCTTTCGTACCGGGGCCGAGTCTTCCTTTCAGAATCAGACCCTTGGCCCCAGTAGGCTTCGACCCTGCTGGGCCCCTACAGTTGCTGACATCTCCTTGAGGCGCGCGTGGAACAATACACGCCGTCGACAACTTGAGCTCGGTCCGGACGGTTACCGGACGGTCGGACGGCGAGCCACCCATTGCTCGCCGTCCTCATTTATTATTATGGATAGGCTCAAGTTTGACCACTATCTGATCTGATGGTAAGTGATGTCAAGGTCGACGATGGTACGCCTTAACAGACAGACAGAGAGATAGACGGACAACAAAGTGATTCTATAAGGGTTCCGTTTTTACCTTTTGAGGTACGGAACAGAAACCTAAAAAAAGCCCCAAGACAGTTGACAATAAAAAAACGTATTAAAAAAATATAGCCGTGTTTGTTACCGGTACAGTTATTATATCATGTCGTATCGGTTTGTAACAGTTACAACGGTATTGTCACGATATGCGGTACGGAACATAACGGCAACACCATGGTTACAATGAAGACAGTTGTAATGGGTCTCTGATAAATGATATTTATTTTGTAACTAGGTTTTTTCGTCATTTTAAACTAGATGAGGCCGGTGTTTCCTAGCTGACTACCTTGAGAAGAAACACCGAAACAAACTCAGGGTTCAAAGTCTCTTTTAAAGTCCATACAGTTAATATGTAATGGTCAAATCACATGAGAACAATGCAGATTTGTCTGAGATGGTCTTTTGAAGAAAGAACCGTACAGATTTGTTGGACCTGTCCAGTCAGTGCAAGCATTTGTCAGTATTTGTAAAGCTCTGTCAGTACGATGGAAGTCTTGTCAGCAAATATATGATATCTTCTGCTTAACATTATACAAAACAGCAGAAGCACACCGTAGACTACCCCCTTTTTAGTTCTGTAACCAAAGGGTTGAAACGAGACCCTATTCCTAAGACTCCGCTGTTCGTCTGTCTATCACCAGACTGTATCTCATGAACCGTGATCGGTAGACATTTAAATTTTCACAGATTTATTTATTTAAATTTCATGTACAGTAGTGGTACATAGGCGGACTTATTGCAACAAGGCATTCTCTCGGCGCGTTCGTTCCGAAACGTGGTCGCTCACAGTGGGCCTCATCAGAAGGCTCAAAGTCACCCAAAGGGCAATGGAAAGGGCTATGCTCGGAGTTTCCTTGCGTGATCGAATCAGAAATGAAGATATCCGCAGGAGAACCAAGGTTGCCGACATAGCACGAAGAATCGCCAAACTTAAGTGGCAATGGGCAGGGCACATTGCTCGCAGAACGGATGGCCGTTGGGGCCGAAAGGTTCTGGAGTGGCGACCGCGTACCGGAAGACGCAGTGTTGGAAGGCCCCCTACAAGCTGGACCGATGACCTGGTGAAGGTTGCGGGAATCCGATGGATGCGAGACGCGCAGGACCGTTCTTTATGGCGACATTTGGGGGAGGCCTATGTCCAGCAGTGGACGTCTATCGGCTGAAATGATGATGATGATGATGATTCTCTCGGCGCTTACTGTTCCACGCGCGCCTCAACATGTAAGCAACTGTAGGGGCCCAGCAGGGTCGAAGCCTACTGGGGCCAAGGGTCTGATTCTGAAACACAGAATTTTACAGAATTTTCACTCCTACAGATTTATTATAAGTATAGATTTTATTAGTAAGGCACATCACCGATTTGTTTATAATTTATTTTTTGCATTAAACTTCTCGACATCCGCTACGAACAAGGTTTTAAAATTAATTCAGTATTTTTTTTAAATGAACCAAAAGTGATAGTGCCACGTTTGAATTTGGTTTGGACTGTAATCCGATATACTGCCTTGTTCGATGTGAGTGTCGTTATGGAAGATGATCCCGTATTCGATCCGATTGCTAGAATTTTTTCACCGATAAAAAACTGCTTTATTCCTGAGTGACATAGGCTATATTTTATGTACCCGGGTGAAGCCGCGGGCAAAAACTAGTATTCTTAAGTGGCCGTGGGCAGGTCACATTGCCCGCAGAACAGATGGGCGATGGGGCCGAAAAGTTCCGGAGTGGCTCATGTACCGGAAGAAGCAGCGTGGACTGATGACCTGAAGAGTGTCACGGGTATCCGATGGATGCGAGACGCACAGGACCGGTCGTTGTGGCGACGCTTGGGAGAAGTCTATGTCCAACAGCGGACGTCTTCGGCTGAAATGATGATGATTTTAAAATATTAATGTTAACTGGAATATTTTGGCAATAATAAAAGTAATAAATAATAGCCTATCAATAATAAAAATAAAAAAATGTAAAAATGCAAAGAAGACAATTAACGTCGACAGTTTTTGTCTAAATTAGCTTGTTTTATACCGAGAAACAAAGAAAATTCTCGCAAAAAAAAATTGTCATGCAAAAAAGCGCCTCCAAAACCCTACACTATGTTAATGTACGATAAAAACCCGCTAAGACGTGCTAATCGTTCTGCAATGCTGAATTAATGACAACGCCATCTGTTGGTGAGAAGTCGGAACTAAGTTGAAAATTATACTCCCTGGGAACTTTTTTTCTTGAGGTATTTTTTTAAAGTAATAATTTGACTAACTGGGAAATTAAAAATGAATCGATTTCTTAAAACAATACGAATATTTTAAGAAGACCTTTTGGTTACAAATGTACCATAAAATAATATCCTTTTTTGTAAAACTTATTTACTTTCCTACTTAAAAGTTATTGACTAAATACCTTGTTAAATACCTTAAATTTTGAAACGTGGATTAAACTACGAGTATCTAAGTGGTATAAACATAAATGTATAGGTATAACAATAAAACTTTTTACAAAAAAAAATACAAGCGACTTCAATGTAGAAAAAAACAACAGAAAAGTGCAAAACAACTTTAATTTTGGAAGTCGGTGTTAAATAACGAAGAGACAAAACTATTCTAGAAACACCTGTATGCGTGTTTTTTATTTTACACTGTTTAGTTATGGTGCCACCACTAAAAAGTACCCCTCAGCCAAACTTAAATACCTTATAGCCAGAGTGCATCTCATGACAATTCTAATAATCCCAAACACGGTTAGATTACCTTTATTAATTAATTACAGAGTTAAAGTGCCTAACTTCAGGCTTCATCATCAGATCAGTCATCGACTATACGTATAAAACAAGCAATTTTACTTGTTACGACAGTTCTGCTGTGATCCTATGAGGAGTTCTGTTCCATATCTTCGAAGTTAATGATCAGATCATAACAATATTTCTATGGAACCAACTCGAAAGCATAACATTTCAATAAAAAAAAAAAAATCGGTCCACAATTGACCGAGAAATCGGTGAACATAAATAAAAAAAATACATTCAGCCGAACATAGAACCTTATCCTTTTTGAAGTCGGTTAAAAAGTAATCTAAACAATAGTTTTTACGTAATTTGAAATTGTTACTACGATAATTTTTTATAAAATTTCAAATGTTACAGTTGCAAGTTTTTCAACGGTAGGTATAAACAAGTACTTCAACGTAATAAAAGCACGTTTTTCTTGATATGACTTAGAAAAACCATCAGCAAAGTGAGAGTAATTGAACGCACCATATACTAAAAATGTTTTACATTCCAGTCAATACATTTTACACCTTTGTATTTAGCATCCTTTTACGCCAAAACATCAAGTAAAGAGCCCTTATTTTCACGAGGATCTGTTAAAAATACCTGTTATTTTACACATATTGGTATTCGGGAAACAAAGCCTGCTTTATGGTGATAGAACCTCAGTTGTATGCGCTCCTGGTACTCACTAGCTTACAGAGTTTATGTTATCTCTTACGAGGATGGGAAAGTGGGATGATAGGTGGCGATGAGATGTGGGGGATAGGGAGTAGAGTCCCAAGGTGTGAGTATTTTAGAAAATTGAATGTATAAATATGCTATTATACCTGATTTCTTTCTGAGCCGTTGGTACTGGCTGTCATTTGTAGATCTTTGGTAGTCAGAAACAAGAAAATCTGACATCAGTCTTGTTTCTCTCAATTGCTGGGTTGTGTAGGTCTGATTAATATAGATAGGAAATATTTAAGTCTGCATAAGTATTGTCTTCGTCTTTGCAGGTAAAAAGTTCCTCAGACGATACAGACACCGCAAAGTCCCTTTGACTTTTTGACAGACATTAGAAACTTTACTTTGCCAGCCAAACGTCGAGTCAAAATGCAAACCGAGATCCTTTACACTAGGGCAGATAGGGATGAAGGTATCATTGAAAATAATAGGAGGTAGAAAGCTTAGTGTGTATGGTGAGTACGTCTTTCGGCTGAAATGATAATGATGATGAATGGAAACTCTAAAATATTACGTATTATATTTGCATTTCATTATAATATAACGAAAACAGGTAACGCCTGACAAAAATATATTAGCAATGCTTCTATACGTATCTTCGTTCGGTTACGGTTTAAAGACCTGATTCTTTTTGCTGTTGATTCCTCTTATTGGCTTTTAACATATAACCTAGGTTTCATTGCTGGCGGAAAGAAAAAAGTAAAACATGCCAATATGCAATAATGCATTGGCCTTTGTAGTTACGACATAAAATAATTACTGTATTGCGATTCGAAAAAATGTTATGATTTAATTCGGGAATCGAATAATTTACATAGGTAAATTAATACGAACAGCTCGGTGTGTGGGTCCGACTCGCAATTAACCGTTTCCCCAGCAGTTTTAATGTCCAATGCTTTCTGAATCCCTTATGAAACACAAACCACATTCATATTGAACCAGCCAGTAAAAGCCACAAAGCGAAAAGACCACTATTCATACATCGCTAGATTGATCACCACTAGATAGATACTAGTCCATGCTTCACTAAACAATACGCAAGCAGTACGATTAACGAGTGCACAGTCGCGCACACTCGCACATAATGAGATAGACGCGATTTATGCGCGAGCCCTTATCTGCGCTGTGTGCTGAAGGGTGGGGTCGCAGTGACAGCGATTAGCGGAAAACTTTTTTTAGAGTTTCATACCTAAAGAGTAAAAACGAAACCCTATTACTAAGATCCCACTTTCTCTGAGATTCCGTTCTAGCTAGATAGTTGAAATTTTCACAGATGATGTCTGCTTTGTTACCGCTATAACAATAACGAAAAACAAAATAAAATAAATATTTAAGTGGGGCTCCCATAAACGTGACTTTTTACCGTTTTTTTACTTTGTTACCGCGGTGTTTACTTTTACAGAAATTACTGTTGTAGTATTTATGTAATAATGTAGTATATCCCTTCGTGTGGGAATCCGGATCGCACTTGGCCAGTTTTTTTTGTTATTGGTAGGCTTAACCACTATCTCACCTGATGGTCGGCGATGGAGCACGATTACTTAGAAGTAACTGTTCTTTTTTAAGTTAAAAACCCCCTCCAATTCACTTCCACTCCACCTCGCACACTCCACCCCGTGTTTACACATGCGTCTCGAAGAGTTGTCAGCAAAACTGAAAGTGCCTTAGAGTGCAAAAGGCAAATGAAGGATACATAAACATATCGATGTCATTTATACATATATTAGAAGTTTTTAGTTCTGTTTAGCATCACGTAAAATATACAAAATCGATGTAATTTTTATACAATAAAATTGTGCATAACTTGATATATTACTGAGGCTTTGTTTCTTCGCAATCGATCTATATCGAAAGATATACTACATTAATTGCCTGTTAGGGCTATGTTTCACGGGGACACCATGGCGGCGCGACCAGTCGCCGCTACCAACAAAATTTACACAGCTCTATAGAGAGCTACTCACCTGATGTCCGTTTGGTTGCGCAACCAATTTGGCGGCGCGACCAACTCAGACGCGTACACTTAAGGTCCATTTTGATACTGTCTCAGTGTGGTGTAGCGATTTTGGTGTATGGTGTCCAGTTTGGCAGCTTATGGACACTATGGTGGCGCAACTGGGCGAGTCACCATGTCGTCCCGGTGAAGTATAGCCCTTAGTCGGTACGAAGTTCGCCGGGTCATCTACATACTCATCATACTGCTACTCTGACATTATTATTTTGATCCTGGTTGACTTACTTTTTATTTCCATTTGACATTATATAATATTAATTTAATTTTTATTTCTATGACCTTTAAGTTGACATTTTCAACATAAATATATTCTTTTTAAAATGCAACGGAGTTAAAAAAATTGTAAAATTTTGCATGCCAATGTGATGGTAAAATTTGGAGGACACTATTAATAAAAAAAAAAAACCTATGTACTAGCTATACTCATGTTTGCAAAATAAATGATTATGATTTAGTATTTACTAATGAACGAAAAAACATTTCAGTGTACCTGTAATAAAAAATTCTCTTAATCCTACTATAACACAAAATATATTTTTTTTTACCGTTTTAAAATCGACCCTAAAAACGAACCACTCACCCACTACGCCAAAAGTCACATTAAAGAATCAGTTTCATTTTCAAAGCCTGTTATCGCTACGCCTCCCATGGGACCGTAGCCTTATAGCCACTACATTTAGTATTAATCCGGGCCCGGAGGCTCATCCCATATTTATTTGGTAGAATGGTAGATTCAACTGAAGAATTGTGTACCAGGGTTGCAAGAAATGAAAGAGTTTATTTTTGATGTGGACTGTCTAAATTTGAAAATGCTCTTCTAGAAAATATGATATTAGATTTCTCATTGTAGCTTCAGGCAATATACTTGTGTCAGGAATGTTTTAGTAGCAGCTCGGACCCACTAGGCCAATGGGGATTTTATTTTTATTTTGGATAAGTTCGCGTTTGACCACTATCTCACCTGATGGTAAGCGATGATGTGGCCGACGATGGAGCACGCTTGCCTAGAAGTAACCTATAAACTCTTGACTTAAAGACCTCCAGGTTGTAGGTACTAGGAACACAGACTCTAGCAGGAAATTCCACCCCTTAGCTGTAATCACAAAGAATTTCTGAAAACGAAACCCATGATCCTAAACCGCAAAGGGTAACTAAAGGACACAGGTGTGGCTTTAGTCAGTAAAAGTCTGACACACGATCCCGCTTTACTCTAGATCAGGATAAGTTTTTCGATGACATCCCACATAAAAAAAGATGCAGCTCGGAGTAGGAATTTGAGCTCGGCTGCTTGGAATATGTTCGACCACGACACGCCCTCGCGCACCGCCCAAAAGCGGGGGATATCATTGGATGATTTTGCCACCTACAAAAAAAAGGTAGCTGCTAGAAAACTAGGCATTCTTATTAGGTGTCTTCAAGGCTAGAGTGAATAGGCTCTCAATAAACTAGTGCGCCTCACCATCAACGATTGCATCACTACTTACCATCAGGTGGGATCGCAGTCAAACACTGCGACGGTGAAGTGCCAATACCTTCTAACTGACATTTTTCGAGATAATTACTTTTTAGCGCTCTTAATTCAAATGTGTGTTTCCGCATGTTTTTGTGCAATCTTGATCAATCTTAAAATTGTTACAACAAAGTATGGCAATTTTCAAATTTAAAGTTTTTATTATTGTTAATATTAGAGGAGCAAGGTAAAATAGATAATTAACTTTACCTATAACCTCGAAAA
Source organism: Mythimna vitellina (assembly GCA_949316375.1). Classification (NCBI taxonomy): domain Eukaryota; kingdom Metazoa; phylum Arthropoda; class Insecta; order Lepidoptera; family Noctuidae; genus Mythimna; species Mythimna vitellina. The sequence goes on along the minus strand of OX438713.1, from coordinate 12,124,809 downwards.
TAACAAATGTCTTTTTAATTCCCGTTTCCGCAAGTTTGTTAAGTCGATACAGGAGATATCACGGCCTGGCGTGTTCAGACCAAGTCGCAGTAACTATCATCACGCTAGTTAAGAAGCCGGGAGGGGACAAGGTAGCGATGCTTTGGAATGATAAGTTGATCGTGTACAATGCAGTATCATTTGATAAATAAGTTTTAATAGTCGTTGCGATTACCTTGAGATAGCGAGGTTTTGTTTAGTTTTAATTCACAATTTTTTGTAACTAATATAGAAAATTCTCATGTCACAGTGCTTGCTGTCGAACTCCTTCAAAACAGCTGGACCGATTTTTATGTTTTCTTTGTGTATATTTGTTAAGTCTGAAAATATGTTGAAAATGTGGTGACAGTAGGAGGGTAAAAAATAGCCTACTGCTATTTTTTGCGGTCTCTTGAAGGTGTGAAAAAATCAAACTTCTAAGGAAATCAAAATTTATAAGTTACTTCCCGATACACTACCCTCAGGGCGCGAGTCCGACTCGCACTTGTCTAGTTTTTTTTTTCTTTAATAATAGATATATATTGCAAAACAACGTTTACCGAGACAGCAAGTTTATTTCTAACCTAACTCCTAAACGGCTTGACTGATAAAATTGTGTGTGTATATTTGAATGTATCTATAGATAGTTTGAAAATACATTTAAATGGTGTTGCAATCGGGTTCTCATTTTTTTTTTTTGTTGAAAGCCAGCCTTCGTTCAAAACAACAACTGTCATGACCACTATAGTATCTTACAAAATTGTTGCAAACGCTTTAATATTCTAGGAAAGTCCAATTTACTATTTAAATAGTTGCGAACAGCGGCCCGATAGTTATTTATTTCTGATTCTATTTCCCGCTGTCCGGATGCTGCGAGATAAACCAGTAAATATCAGCGTTCATAGTTATCAATGCATCCGGAGAGACTCATCTCTGTTGGTTGAACCCGGGGTCATGGTTGATCGAACCCGGGGTCATGGTTGATTTTCTGATTGGAGGTTTTAGTTTTTATTGGGGGCGTGAAAAAAATACAGGACCGTTCATTGTGGCGATATTTGGGGGAGGCCTATGTCCAGCAGTGGACGTCTATCGGCTGAAATGATGATGGGAGTGTGAAATAGAGACGTGATGTTGTGTAGATTTTTATTATACACCACTATTTTTTAATTAGTACAAAAAAATGGGGCTCTATCCGTACCCGTTACTGATCATATTCGTATAGTCATAATTAAAAAAAATGAGTAATTTCATAATTGAAGCAATCATTCATAACAATTGCTACTAGAAAATACTACGCGCAAAGTTTTTTTTCCATTTTGATCGCCATTCATTCATTCATTATCAGTACAATATTTCCATAAATTGAGTGACATTTTGGGATATACACAAACGCTAATAACTTTGCTGTTTATGAATATTATTTATTGAGACTTTACTTAAATAATAACAAGACCTTTTCTAAGCCCTTTAAGTATTTGTACTAATTAAACATTTGGGCTATATAGGTACACTGGTGGTCCCGACAGACGTGCCTAAAAACTGGCTATTTGTCACAAAAAAAATTGATAACCCTAATGCAACGCCACCTACCGGGTTGTTGTATTTTCAAACCATACACGGATTCACTCAAATGTAGATACAGACAACTTTCATGCAAATCAGTCAAACCATTTATGAGGAGTTAGGTGACAAACACACTTACAGAAGAATTATACATGTGTAATGAAATAGATTTTTTTTTAATCTTTGACAATTGTTACAGATTTTCAGAAAATTTTCGTTGTAAAGCTTTCTCGTTTGTACCGCGTACATCGAAGGACTGGAACAATTTGCCTGCTGTGGTCTTCCCGTCCGATTATAATTTAGGTGTCTTCAATGCTAGAGTGAATAGGCTCTTAATAAACTAGTGCGCCTCACCATCAACGATTGCATCACTGCTTACCATCAGGTGGAATCGCAGTCAAGCACTGGTTTATATCAATTAAAAAAAAATTACAACAGTCTTGCAAGAGTACCTACCTACCATGTTGTCTAGCCTACCGAAACAGGGAATGGATGACATAAGGTAGATTTATGTTGAATGTATGACCAAGCATTTATTTATTTTAACATGGTTAGCCGAGGGTCACGTTGAATGGAAGTTGAAGTCCCTAAATGAACATAATATGTTGATATATAAACATATCCATCCTCCGAATCAAAGCGGATAGCCACCCCAATTACTGGGAGCGCATAAATACCAACAACTTTCTGTGAGTCACATAGTACAGAGAAATGGCAGAAGGTTCGGTTTCGGCTTTAGGGTTATGTTTAAATAAGGGGTCGGGGTTGTTAACTCCCCTCGGGTTTCATCCAGTAATAAAACTACTCACTTCAGCATAAAATAATAATATATTTATTACTCAATAGTTTGAATCGGTAACGGCCCCGACTTACGAGTTGTAAGTCGCAGGTTCAAACCCAGCCAGGCGTATTACTTTGTGCAATTTATTTCATCACCACTGCTCTCAAAACGGTGAAGGAAAACATCGTGAGGAAACCGGCATGTCCTAGAACCAAAAGTTCGTAGACATGTGACAACCCGCATTGCGCCCGCGTGGTGGATTACGGCCCATTCCCTCTCCTAGAGAGGAGGCTTGAGTCCCAGCAGTGGGAATATTATAAGGCCGATTATGCTATGCTATGCTAGTTGGAATCGTCAAAAAGTCAATCAGTCAGAAAAGTCATGCTAATTGCACTTTCCAAGGCGTAGATCTCATGGAGAAGAATGTGCAAGAAATTCCATGGACACTCATTTTAAATTTTGTCGTTACATTATTTCTTAACATTATAATTATGTGAAAGTTGACTGGTAGTGACGGACTAAAATAGTGTTGTGCTACTATCCCATGCGCTATTCCAGGACACGGTCTACCCAAATACCAAACTCCGTTTACCAAACACACAAATCTCTGTCACAATTTTATTCCTATTCACACTTGCAAGCCTTTTCAGCCCGTTTAACATGGTATTCCACTAAAATGTTTTTAAGAACGACCGAAGATTCGGTTTCAGCCAATACCAGTCAAAAAAACTGGTTTCGGCTACAGTCTCGGTTTCAGTCAAAAAGGGGCCGAATATTCGGCTTAGCCGAAACTGGCGTCTTTGAGCTAACGATTGTGATAGATACCTAAAAACTGACTCCTTCGTCTACGTATGTAATAATTTTTATTTATCGATTGTTTAGCATTTAATGAAAGTAGATAGATAGATAGATATTCTTTATGGTACACCAAAGATACAAATTACATTAGGAACTTAAAATTAATAGGGTGTCACAACTCCCAGGGAAGGGATAGGGTATAGTTATACTTATATCAAAATATTACTACCGTAACGAAATATTATTTTTATTCTTGTCAGTTTTTCTGTTACCACGATAGTTTTGGTTGCGGTTAAGGCCGAACCTGGAAGGGGAGCCGAACATTCGGTTAGGGTTTCGGCTTTGGCCGTTAATCGTGCTTTGATTGGTCGCCAATGTTTTTTCTTTCTTATTTTATAATTGTACTCTCTGTCAACATTATAATGTTTATATTACATTGAATCCACATAATTTTGACTTAATAGATTTAAAGTTATTATATTTTTTCGTTGACAACACAAAGTGGTCCTTCTGTATTCCCCTCATTGTAACTACCCCGGCTTCTCCGGTAAACATCCCGGGCGTCAGTCTGTCTGCCTCTATTGATTGCGTAGAGACGGCATACGAATACGACGCGATACGACGCACGATACGGCACTACGACGCACGATACGCACCGCCTTGCGTAGTAATGACACTTGTTTGGTTTCAAACATAATATGGGATTTGTTTCAAGGTTTTTTTATGGTATTTGTTGGGCGCGTGTTGATTTTTGTCCAAAGGAACGTAAATTAGATAGATGAGCTTCATTGGCTTCACTCATGTAACAGAAGCTTTCTTCATACAAACTTTGGACGCCCGTTTCATCCCTTTAGTGAGCGAATTTTGAAATATTCTGTCCATTTTTTTATAATTATGTTACCGGTGAAACCAGGTGGGTTACCATGACGTTCAAAGTAAGATTGTTTCATTCTTATTTCAGTGTGAGTAAGAGACAGAGCTATACAGGTTGTCTAGCGCCATCTCTTACCCACAATGGAATAAAAATAAAACAATCTTACTTTAAACGTCATGGTAACATAATATATCTTAGAATGAACTAGTTTCGCCTAGGCCAAACCCGAGATACTAATCAAAGACCGAACGAAGCGAGCTTAGAATATTAGGGCATACCTTTTTTTATAACCACCCAGAAATAGAAGCTCCTGTAAGGAGAACTGGTATGGCCTAGGCGATATCAGTTTATCCAAAAATCGGGCTTTCACAAATATGTAAACTTAAATACATAAGACACCCAGCCCCGGGACACCTGTCTGTAGACCATGACAAATACTTATTTGGTGCAGGTTTTTTCTAAATTAGAAATCATCAAATGTCTTCTCCACCTCTAGGGCAGAGAGGGAGGGTATGTCAGACTTTTACTGACTAAAAACACATGTATGTCCATTAGGGTGTTTAATGTTTTTTTTTTAATTTTCGATTGACTTTGCTCTGATTCTTGATACTACTCATACACAGTGTTCATATACCAAAAATTACCATAATCGGTCAACATTTAGAGTTTGTACAACGCTAATAAGTACGTCATATGGTTTTGACAAATGATTTTGGAGCGCGGCGTCATGTGTTTGTCTATGTGTTCATTATTTATTGCATTTTTATAAATATTTCTCTAACACATGACACGTATTAACATAATTTCACGCTTTTTATTTTTCCAATGTTTGTATTAATTATTTTATTTCGATACCTACATAGTTTTATTTAGCCTCCGTGAGTGTGTCCGTGGCATCACCGAGGGCCCTAAGAGAATACCAGCGCTGCGTTATTTATCGTTTTAAATATTGCAGCATATTCTGAGTTAGGTGCCTTTTTGACCTTGCACAGATTTTAAAGTTTTTTTTTTCATAATTATAGTATGTGTGAGATACGAAAAAACGTTTTTTTTCTTTCCTTCTTTCGTCAGCGAAGATTAAATTTTTAATATTATTATTTTTTACAGAGGAGGGAAGTAAGTTTTACTAGACACAACAACACACTAGTAACATATTCTACACTCCACTGTAAAATTATAATATTAAAAATTTAACCTACACTCATGACGTACTAGCTGCATGAGGAAACTTTATTGACGTTGTGAATATAAACCGATTATGATGATTTTTGGTATAAGAACACTGTGCAATTCAAAAAACTTGAAACATCCCTAATGTCCATCAGTTGCCTTTTGTGTTCTAGAACCACGGGTATTTCAAAGTTGAAGGGGAATCGTTTGTCTTGGTATGGTCATGTAAAGAGGCGAGATGAAACACATGTTACTAAAAGAATTATGAGTATACATGTGGATGGGTGGAGAGGGAGAGGGAGGCCAAAGAAAAGATGGATGGATTGTGTGAAGAGTGATATGAAAGAAAAGGAAGTTAGTGATAGCATGACGGTTGACAGGATAGAATGGAAGAAAAAAACGTGTAGCGCCGACCCCAAATAAGATGGGACAAGGGCAGGAAGATGATGATGAACCACGGGTATTTCAAAAAATAAGAAGACTATAAAAATTTTAGCGTTTTTAACACAAACACTGACCCTTTAGTATCTAGAGCGCAAACTTCATCAAAACCTTCACAAATTAGGTGATTAGACTGCCTATTTTCGTGCTTCACCCTGTAACCTCCACCCAAACGGACCCCTATTGACTACACGCATTCACACACCCCGCATAGCTACCTAGGAAGTAATTTACCATAAAATTCTCGGCCATCAGTACCTCCATTACGGCACGTGGTAGTAACGGCCTAAATATTCTAATCGGGATCGGGGCAATCGCTCAATCATTCCGTTCTATTCCAACCTTTTCTGCAACGTTGGCTAATTTGTGTTGACAGCTGGCCCGAATGTGTTTGCAATATATATGGGTTCTTTTGCGGAATTTAAATAATTATTTGTTTTGGACGCATGGACTTAAATAATGTTGGAAGCCTTGGAATTATTTATTTTGTAAGTGAGCTCTCTTTGTGCCCTCTGCTAATCTATTATTGATGATTCAAAGTGGGCTCATAAAAATGTTAGAAAATTAAACAACATGCAATTACATTCTCAGCTCGATTTTACGGAGATCGCGCCTATTTCAATGATTCTACATATTGTGCAGTGTACACTTGAGATACAAAACAAAACTACACCAATTGTTATAAACTAGTGCTTGACTGTGATCCCACCTGATGGTAAGCAGTGATGCAATCGTTGATGGTGAGGAGCCTATTCACTCTAGCCTTGAAGACACCTACATTATAATCGGACGGGAAGACCGCAACAGGCAAATTGTTCCAGTACCTCGATGTACGCGGTATAAAGGACGAGAGGTTTCAACAACGTAAGGGTGGATACTCGCCTTTCGTCGGCTTGTCCGATGGTAGAAATGAGATGGCGGAATCAAGTCATGCAGTTCCCTCGCACACTCTCCAAAATGCATGCTGTAAAACACCAAATTTACATCACAATAAACCAAATTTACACCAAATTTACTACACTTTTTTTTGTTCTTTTCGAATTAATGGTTTTCTTTTATCACAAAGTTTTTCGGCTCAGTAAAGGACCACGTTTATATCAGCATTAGTGGTGTAAGGTCCTCCAAAATACAGATGTAGGGACACTTTGGGCACTCTAGTAAGAGCGCCATCGTGTGGTTAAGAACACCGCAATCGTACTGAGTCTCGAAGGGGTCTATAATCCCCCATTTTGCCAGGTTGTATTTGCAAATTGTTTATTTGCGATTAATTAAAACAGACACTGGATTTCTCTTCAAAAAATCCTGTCGAAACCCCTTTTGCCTTCCTTTTGAGGCAGTCGGATAAAAACCACAGTACTACTCGAAGGGGATGTCAGTTTACTAAATTTTTTTTTAATTTACACCCGATGCAAATGCGATAACCTCACTCATTCCGCTCCAGCCAGACAGACGTGCTTGTACTATAACAGTGTTCCGCAAACTGTTTGTGTTCAAGATACACCTAAGAATTCGGAAAATTTTGGAGGTACATCATAAATCAAAAATCATTTTTTACATATTATCAGTCAACGAAATCCTAATTCCCATAACAGGTCTTTGCAAATGATAAATGCATTGCAATAGCATGCCATAAAATTATTAGTTTCAGAAACTTTTAATTTTAAAGTGCGATCCATTTCTGCTCCAAAGTAATTCAGTATAGGTAGATCTCATCATATATCAAGAAAAGATGGATGGATTGTGTGAACAGTGATATGAAAGAAAAGGAAGTTAGTGATAGTATGACGGTTGACAGGATAGAATGGAAGAAAAAAACGTGTTGCGCCGACCCCAAATAAGATGGGACAAGGGTAGGAAGATGATGATGATGTAGATCTATCATCTACATTTTTCTTCCGTCTATCTATTAACTTTAAGAGTTATACTTATTTTTCCAAAGCACACCAACTAATCACCACGGTCACACCAGTGTACCGCGTCACACCCTCTCCGCAACAATGCACTATACCATCGATTATAGTTGTTAATCTAACCTAGGTTAGATATTAAACCGTTATTGGCATCATAATTCGGCTACCATATGCAGTAACGTGCGACATCGGCTGGAAGACACGTGCCCTCGTAAACATGACGTGGTAAGGTGCTATGCTACGTGTTCATGTGTACACGCTGGATTGTATGGGCGGCGAAGTGTATTGCGATTTCTGATATTTGTTATAGGTACTTCACTCGTAAGCTATGGTTTCTAGAATTGTCATTTCTGAAACTTATAAGGTGTAAGTATTATACTTAGTAAAATTGGAAATCATTCATAAAAATAATGATATTTCACAACTATCACACAACGCCATCTAGTCCCAAACTAAGCAGAGCTTGTGTTATGAGTACTAGACAACTGATACACATACTTATATTTTTCTAAATACATACATAATATAGATAAATTACACTTTAAACCTTCCTCATAAATCACTGTATATTGGTGAAAATTACGTGAAAATCTTTTCAGTTTACGCTTTCATACAGACAGACAAACGCGGTGAGGCACATTGTGAAGAAGTATAGATTGTGCTCTTGTGTATTTTATGTTTATTTTTCTGTGTGTTACATCAAATAAATAGTTTATTTATCTATCTATAATAATTATATCTAACCATTATATATATTTTTTTTTATTATTATATGACATTTAAATTTTTTGTTTCCATGCCATTTAATCTATTGACATTTTTAAGTTTTAATCAATGATATTTAATTTATTGACATTTTTATTTTTATTCTAAGACATTTAATTAATTTAGTGACAATTGTAATTGAATTTAATAATTATGTTATTGGTTATGGGAAGAATACAAAAACAGTGTGATGTAATGTGTGAACTAGCATAGAAATAAGTACTGACATAATTATAATGTGGACCAAAAGTTGTCTTAAAATAAATAAATATTTATAGTCTTACCGCGCGTTCAAATATTCATCCTGTATACACATATCATGTATTTGCATTTATCAAATGACTAACGATATGAGGTACAGACAGATATCGCACGGATTAGTAATGTGTGAGTAAACAATCCATTTAACATTCGGCAAACACATTGTAGAACCGGAAAAGCAATGCTATTTAGAGCTAAAGCGTTATTAGCCAGCTGAAAAGCGTTGTTATTCCTGTTTACGCAAGGATGTTATGGAGCTCCGTAACCGAAACCTACATAAAAGTTTCGGATAGATTCGGGTGAAGGTTCAAAGACTTTTTTTAAAGTGGGAATTTATCCAATCTCTATTGCGGAGCGGGAGGATGTGTCAGATTTTTACTGACTCAAAATTAATCAAATCAAAATCAAAAATATTTTTATGATAAACTTACATGGGCACTTATAAAACGTCAGAAGCTAGTGCACGGTTCCAAATTGGTCGTTTCAACTTGTCCAAAATAATTTTCTATCATCTATAACCGAATCCGAAACTGGAATATTATTATTTCTATATCCGTACCCGAATCCAGATCCGTAATTTCATATCTGTAACATCCCTGGTTTGAAGTTAAGCAGGGATTTCACAGGCTCGCGAGCAATTTAATCTTTATCTTTATGGATATTACAGTCGAATGAGTATTTCAAATTTTTGTTGGTGGCGTTGGTAACGTAGCGGAAATGTCTCTCGTACAGATTTTTTGTCAGGAAATTCAGTGAATGGGTTGTGGAAGTCAGGTAGACCGCTCCGTGTCATATATTTGTACTCTACTGTACCTTAGTCAGACTAGAAGCCGATGTATAAAAAAATTTACTATGAAATACCAAATACGACACTAGTCACACAAGACAAATCCCATCATACAAAAATGTTTATTTTCTATTTTTGATACGCTCACGCTTGACCACTATCTACCTGAAGGTAAGCGATGATGTGGCCGACGATTGAGCACGCTTGCCTAGAAGTAACCTATTAATTCTTGACTTAAAGAGGTTCCTGGTTGTAGTTTTTAGGAGCAAAAGATGTCACAGACTCGGGCAGGGAATTCTACTCCTTAGCTGTACGCATAATGACCGAGAAGAGACAGGCCAGTTGTACTTGGCCATATCATGAAGTGTTCAATTTCTAAGATCTAGCCACGACGTAGACAACATGGTGTGTATAAGAGTAATAGATAAGTAAAAAATGAAAAGTACAAACCAAATAGTTTACATTAAAATAATATAACACACACTTTGTAGAATAAATATCACAATAATACACACTGAATAAAATTAATAATAATATTTTGATTGAATAGTAAAGTTGCAACAAGGCCACCGTAGGCGCGAGCTTGCGGACGGCGAGCAATGGGTAGCTTGCCGTCCGACCGTCCGGTAACCGTCCAGACCGAGCCCAAGTCGTCAACGGCGCTTAGTGTTTCGCGCGCCTCAAGGTGATGTCAGCAACCATAGGAAACCAGCAGGGTCGAAGTCTACTGATGCCATGGGTGATGCGAAAGAGATCCCCGGGGTCTTGGAACAATGGCAAAGAAGGAACAGGAGTGGGTTTTTAGCCAGTAAAAGTCTGACACGCACTCTCGCTCTGCCCAAGAGCGAGGTATGTCATTAGATGATATTCACACACAAAAAAAATTAGACATTACTTTTTTCCTTATTCTGATTTAGGTCCGTATACACAGTCCTTCGGAGAACAATTCCACCCTCCAATCGATTCAATCACCATGACAACAGTAAAACCCCTCGATTTATGTCAAAACATTACAAGCCATAACTGCCACTTTGATTTCAGTTGAGGAAAAATTCAAAGCATTTTATTCCAAATAAACCATTTACAGGCACTTTTGAAATGTCAAGTAGTCAGTCAGAAAAAATTATGTTAATTGCACATTCCAAAGCGCAGATCTCTATGGAGAAGAATGTGCAAGAAACTCCATGGACACTCGACTTTTCAATCATGTTATGTAATTACAAATATCTCTGTTACGTGTTTCTTAATTCTTTATTGTACACAAAAACAACATAAAATATTGAGATAAAGACAGTTCATGTACAAAGGCGAGCTTAACTCAGCATTCTTGTCACTACTATCATGTGAGAACAATGTAAATAAAGTAAAAATAAATACTAAATATAGATATAAAAACAGTAAATGGCAGCTGAGAGATGACTACGAATATACGGACTATACTCAAAACTTTTCACATGAATATTCTTTTTGCATGATACTGTTTACTCCGTCACTCGTCACTTAAGGTTCATTGGAAGATCATCCAGTGTCAGACAGTATTTTTCTGTCTGGCAACATTACTGAAATTAACCTTTTTGGCACAGTGTTTTTCCATTTTTATCGCCATTGATTTATTCAAATCAATAGCCCTTACAATAATTTGCATAAATTGAGTAACATTTTGGGATATAAACAAACGCTCATCACTCCACTTTAAAATTTAAGTATTCGTGCTAATTAAAAATTAGTAGTTAATACTAATAATAAACTTACATACATAAGTAAGTTCATAATAAACATTATAAAAACAGAACACCGACGAGGTAACATTGAAGTCCGACGCGTCCGTCACAAACATATCTAAACAATGCCTATTACACTTAAGAGTCGGTCAAACTCCGGAAGGGACCGCCGCTAGGTGTCGCTAGGTGTCCGGCGGGGTTTATGCACAGAAATAGGTCAGGGAAGTGAGGGTAGACAGGTAGGCAGGTTATATTGAGGTGTGAGTTTAAAGTTGATGTGATTACTGTTATAGTTGCCATAGATTAGCAGTAGTACATCCTACCCATACGTACAAATGGGTAAATATTGTATTTAATTAGTCTGAGCCCCTCGTCAGCACTTGACTGAAATCCCTCGTATGGTTATCGTTATTGTATTCCTTTAGCCTTGCTTAGAAGCACACGCCTCATGTAATATTACTGAAACACACCTTCCAATATAATGGGCACTCCATAATGATGACGGTAATTCCCCTCTTTGAGGAGTGGCTGGAAAGGCAACACGGCGTCCTTACGACGCAGGTCCTCACCGGACATGATAATTTCGGGAGGTTCCTGCACCGGATTCGTGCGGAAGAAACGCCCGGGTATCACCATTGTGTAGTCCGCCAGGAGGACACGGTGGACCTGCGTCATGCGGAAGGCGAGGACGCCGTGAGGTCTTTCCAACCACTCCTCAAGGAGGGACTTACCGCCATAATTACGGCGTGCCAGCATACATCCCTTGTCTGTGAGAAATATAAACGACTTTCATAGTTAAAATTGATTGGCATAAGTACTTACTAGAAAACTGTGTAACAGATGTCCTCCAGTGAATAAAATAATATTATTAGAATGATCGAGATTTCTATCCCTACATCGTTACAAAAAGTATATCGCCGTAGAAAAATGCTCTAGAAACTGAAACCTTTCCCTGAAATAGGACAATTTAGGCTGATACTTTGGAGGTCACAGCCACACCGAACCGTTACACGATATCTTTGCGATGTTTTCCTTAGAAGTTCTACTTGTGAAATATCCAATATTATTATTCAACTCGCTTACTATTTTATTCAGAATCGCAAAAAATTGTTTTTTTTTTTGTGACGTAACTTCAAATTTACAGTTTTCAGACATTTTCCTATACTTGTGCTATGAGACCTTGTTTCATGCCGAATTTCAGGATTCTAGGTCAACGGGATGTACCCTATGAATTTTGATTTTCTTGAGAATGTCGGAATATACGCAATTTTTAATGACTGTATCTTTTGTTCGGGAGTGTCGGAAGCTAACCCATGATGGTCCCAGTAGGCTTTGACCCTACTGGGCCCCTATGGCTATACTGACATCTCATTGAGGCACGTGTGGAATACTGTGCACCGTCGACGGCTCGGACTTGGTCCGGACGGTTACTGGACGGCCGGACGGCGAGCTACCCATTGCTCGTCATCCGCAAGGCTACGCATACGGTGACTGGAAATCAGGGTCGGGATCTCAGCGGCTAGGGCGTGAGGACCGTTCCCTCGCGCGTGCTGCCGCCTCTTTCGCTATCACTACAGCTTCGCAGAAGGAGGCACCCACCTATTATTCCTCCTCGCTCCGGACTTAAACCAGGGCATATTATGGGCTTGCGGACGTCAAGCAATGGGTAGCTCTAATTCCGGCCATCTGGTAAGCATCCGGGCCGAGCCGGAATCGACGACAGTGCGTAGTGTTCCACGCTTACCCCAAAGAGATGTCAGCAATCCGTAGGGAACCAGCAGAGCCGAAGCCTACTTGAGCCATGGGTTAAAGGCATACGGAAACCTAGCATCGAATTTCTACTTACACAAGTCATGATTCTCATGTGATCTCCTTTGATATCATAGCACTTTCGTATTTTGACTTTGTGTATTTATTTCTTTAGGCCGATTCGATATGGAAACTTAGAATTTATAGCAATTATTATTCAAAATAATAAGTAAAGAAACAAACTAGACGCAGTATAACTTCTGACGGCCGTTCGTTAATTAAAACTTTCAAATAAATCGCTTCTACGATTCCTTTCTCCGCTTTTTAATTTAACTTATTAATAAGACCGTGTCTTCTTTAGTTTTTGAAGCTATAGTAATCAAGACTTTTTTTCAATTAACATGGGGTCTAATATGCCTCGTATGTGTCTTCCTTGCGGTGCGGCTAAGAAAAACATATTATCTCTGCCGTGCAAAGGCCGAGACTTCAATTTGGTCTAGGTTAGTAAAGAGATGAATAATTATATGAGATGAGATTATAATTTTGGTTTCTTTCAGGCTAGAGTGGATAGGTTCTTAATAAACTAGTGCGCCTCACCATCAACGATTGCATCACTGCTTACCAACAGGGGGGATCACAGTCAAGCACTAGTTTATATCATAAAAATATATATATTCTCTGAAAAAAAAAAAACGGATTTTTCTTATTCTCTGTTCGTATCTCTTTCTCAAAAGATACGAATTTTCTAGTGATACCTAACTGCATCTAAATTTAAGCTCGATGCCGACTTCATCATAGTAAGGAAAAGGCTCGAATGACCAATTCAAAGAGACCTTGTACCTTATTTTTTTTATTCTTGATGTGTTCGCTCTTGACCGCTATCTCACCTGATGGAAAGCGACGATGTGGTCGACGATGGAGCGCGCTTACCTGAAGTAACCTATTCACTCTTGACTTAAAGATTCCCGGGTTGTAGAGATTGTTATATTTTTTATTATAGTTTCCAAAACTAATTTGTGCTATTAGCAGAATGCTTTAAAATAGCTTACACGTGTGGCGATACGTGGAGGCACGAGGCAGGCGCGGAGCAGACAGCCTTGCTAGCTAGCTGATATATCGAGCGTTTTAAGGAAAACCGTCGAAAACGATCCAGTTTGCGTTTTTTGCAGGAACTAGTTTTTATCCGTATTACTCGGGGTCTGCGCAATATGTATTTTTATTCCGTTCTGTTCTGTCATCCGTCACATTATCACCAACTCCCTTTTCACAATCCATCCATCTTTTGTGTGGCTTCGGTTCCTCTCTCTACCATCCACATGTATACCTCTTTTATTTAGTAACATGCAGAAATAAATAGCGACTACTCTATTCTCCGATTTGAATTGAATTGAATTGCTATAAAGTCGATGACAAATATACCATAATATAAATGTTATGTTAGTAATTGGTCCTGATAACATCAGCCAAAGAACTAATAATCTTTGGTTTTGTTTGTAATTTTAAACATTTTTTGCCCTCAAATGCTTAAATGATCAATTTGTAGAATTTTATTAATAGTACCTAAGTTGAATTATTTTACATGTGCATGTTAGATTCACATCTAGTAGGTGTCAATCAGATATGTTATGTTGTGATTTATTTTATGGATGCGTGATTGTACATCAGTTTTGTGAATTACAATAAAAAAAAAATCTCTTCACATTTACTTACAGAATAATATTTCAGTAACATTGTGAAATACAAATTCATTCATTCATTTAATTTATTCACAAATAATAAACAAGGTACTGAACATTATTTACAAATTAAAATGGAATTGTCACATGCAGAACGACCAGCAACATGCAGAAACAGTTTATACAATTAAAAGCTATTATAAAATAAAATAATGTAAAATATTAGATCTATCATCAGACCACTAGACGTACGGCGTTGCGCCACCGGTACATGGCAGACATCCCACCTATACATACTAAAACGTTTTGGTAACACATTCATTGTGCGTACAGCTTAGGCGTGGAATTCATTGCTGGCGTCTGTGTTTCTTGATAGCTACAACCTAGAGGTCTTTAAGTCAAGAGTGAATAGGTTATTTCTAGGCAAGCGTGCTCCATCGTCGGCCACATCATCGCTTACCATCACGTGATTATAGTGGTCAATCAAACGCGAGCTTATCAATAATAATAAACAAAGCAAATGTAATGTGTGTATATATTTATTTTATTATTTATGTACACACAAACACACAAAAGAAGACAGGTATCTTAATATAAAAATTTGTACAAAGGTACTGCTTATTTCAAAAAGAAATTTCTTCCAGCAGACCTGCGAAAGGAGAGATTAGAAGAGATGTAGACTATAGTGTGTAGAAATAAGCAAAGAAGAGTATATAGAGTAGAGTAGTATAGAGATATATGTCGAATGGTAAGCCTTTTTTTGTGTAATTGATTCATCTCTTTTAATTAATTACCTTACAAATATTTAACAACTAAACTATACTGACAACTAAGGTAGTAAAGAATTTCTTCTCAGCGTGTCGATGGCAAAACTAATTAAATTACTTGCCTGGCCCAGTATTCGGTCACGGCAATGCCGTCTACTGATGCTGTCCATGTCTCACCTTCCATCCTGCATGACGTCCTTGTTACCTGTTCACGTAGGGATCTAACGACAGCATCAGTAGACGGCATACACAATTAAATAAATATATAAACAAACTGAAAAGAAAAGTATGTACAAACGTGGACAAAATAAAAAGGATTCACTGGGCATCAAAAAATTTCATCCACCTCGATGTCAACAGAAACAGTGCCCAGAACACTGGCAGCATTGCCACGTTGAAAATGGCAATACAGATTCCTTGGCAAAAAAAAAGGCCAGCCAGCAAAAGAGTCTGTTGTTTTTTGAAGACAGAAGGAAGCTGCCTTTGCCCTCAACATTATCCCTTAGTCGCCTAAACCCACAGAAATTAATCACCATTTCACCTTTTTAGTCAAAAGAATATTTATTACAAATCTTAAGATACGATTACCAATCTGCCTACAAGTTTGCTACGAAAAGCCTACGCCGTAGACGGTCTACGATAAACCGTAGCAGCTTACGCCTCTACGAACAAAAAAAAAATAAAAGGAACTTTTTAACACAAAAAAGCTAATTTGATATTCCGTAACACGATATTTTAAGAGCAACATTAAAAACAAAATGTAGCCCAAATAAAGTAACTCGGTTGATCAATATCATTTCGAGACACGCGCTCTGCTACGTATATAATTGAATATAACATTGAAATATTTCAATGAGACCCGGTTGAATCAATAAAGTATCATACGAAATGAGGGAATCTGTACTGTACATAATTTGATTCATGTTGACAGTAAATTTTGCACAGGGACACACAAATAGTCTGCAAAATGAAGCCTCACCCTTCCGCCAGGCAGAGAAGGGTGTGAGGCACAAATCAATAAATTCCATTGTTCAACCGAAGTTGTGTTTCACGCCATCTAGTAGCACGTAGATGTACTATTGTGAAATATTGTGTGGTGTGAACGGAGTCTTTTTGTTTGAAAGTTACAACTGATAGATGGCATTGTACTCAATATATTGTTTGTTTGTTTCAGGTACAATAGAAAATAATAAATTCTGCTTGTTGGAGAATAGTTGGGGCAGTGTTCAAGATAAGTTTAGGATATCTAAGTTACAGGTTTTTGCTACCATTATCTGGGAACATGTCGCTCAACTAGTAAAATATTGGCTCATATAAAGTAAATGCGAAATTAAGTTTTAACGGCCTAAGTGTTTAAAATTCGATAATTTATATCTTTGAATATCTATGGTCTACAGGTACTAGTAGCCAACATCACAATTTCTGATATAAAATTTAAAATGAACTCAAAACTTCGTTTTAAATATTTGTACAATCTTTGGCCCTTGTATCTGTAAAATATGAAAAATGTATCTAGTACCAATATATTACTAGGTGAGCGATGTGTGGCTTGCACATAGATATGAAAAACATTTTAACCCTTCAATCGCCCGCGTCGGATAAGTCCGACGAGTGTTTTCGCCAGGGTCTTGTTTATCTTGTTTAGCTCTTCAATCCCCATGGGTGACAGAAGAGCTGACGAGGTGGAGTATTTGGTCGTGGATGTGCGACCCTGGTGGAATAAACGCGAGAGTCTTTATCGGATATTTCCGACGTAGGCAGTTAAAAGATTAATATATCATTAGACAATTTGAAGAAGAATTAAATTAAACATAATTATGTTATTTACATTCACAATCGATTAGAAAAGAAAAACACTGAAAGGAACCTACTTACAAGTCAGTGTAATTACCTGGTTGTCCTTCGTAAATCGATTAAATCGTGTTCCCAATAGGCACAGCACTATTTTATCGACAGAACAATAAACTGAACTTCGATTTCACATTAAACGAATCGTAAATAATGAGGAAACGTTTAACGACCTTCCCCAGAATTAGTTCCTTTGAAGGGAATACGATTTCGTATCTTATAAGTCGGCAAAGGTAGGTAAGTGGTCCATTTAATGATTGTTTTACTTGCCGAAGCTTAGCATAGCATAGTCGGCCTTATATTGTTCCCACTGCTGGGACGCAGGCCTCCTGTCTAGAAGAGGGCCATAATCCACCACACGGGTTCACTGCAGGTTGGTGGATGTCACATGTCTTCGAATTTTTGGTTCTAGGACATGCCGGTTTCCTCACGATGTTTTCCTTCACCATTTTAAGAGCAGTGATGATGAAATATTACACAAAGTAATGCGCCTGGCTGGGTTTGAACCCACGACCTACAACTCGTAAATCGGAGCCGTTACCACTCGGCCACCAGAGCTCTTAGCTTAATTTAGAAACTTAATTTGTTAATTATTCTCACGAAGGTTATTACTTTAGGCAAAGAAAGAAATAAGGAAGCAAAGAAGGAACATAGGAGTGGGTTTTAGTTAGTAAAAGTCTGACAAGCCCTCCCGCCCCGCCCTAGGGCGAGAGAATTCATTGGACGATTTCCCACCTAAAAAATAAATGGACTCGCGCACGAATGGTTCCGTACGTCTACATCTATAAAAACGGCAAAAAAAAATTCTTCTTAAAAATGTAATAAAAAAAATATTTTAAGTGTTTTTTGTTATACAGAAATACATCGTTTGTGAAAATTTCAAGTGTCTAACTGTCTCGCTTTATGAGATTCAGCCTGGTGACAGACGGACGGACAGCGAAGTCTTAGTAATAGGGTCCTGTTTTACCCGTTTGGGTACGGAACCCTAATAACACTGGGCCAATTTTATTTTATTTTGTTTTTGTTCTGTGTTGACATTCATCGTTAGTATTAATCTCTGTCATTTACTAAATATAGTTCAATAAAAGGTTTGCCAATCAGGTTTCGGCTCCACCCCCCGAGATTGGGGGCCCCGGGGCACCCCCGCCTAGCCCTTTTGTAGCTACGCCACTGCTTATATAAGTCGACAAGGGTAGGTGAGTGGTGGATTTAATGATTTTTTTGCTTATTAAAGCTTAAGTTCATAATTATTCTCACGAAGGTTATAACTTTCACGAAATTACGTAACGAAGGCACGGTGGGCGCAGTGGTAGAATGATAGGCTGCTGCGCTGTCTGTCGCGGGTTCGATTTCCGCACGGGACAAATTTCAACGGCGTATTGTGCGTATTGTTCCACGCGCCTCAAGGAGATGTCAGCAAAACGTACGGGCCCAACAGAGTCGAAGCCCACAGGGGCCATGGGTAGTGTGAAAACGAAACCCGGGGCCCTGGGACGAAGGCAACGAAGGAACAGGAGTGGGTTTTTAGTCAGTAAAAGTCTGACACTATCTCCCGCCCCGCCCAAGAGTGGGATTTGTCATTAGATTATTTTCCCACCTAAAAAAAAACGGGGCCAATATTTGTATGGCCTGCTGATGATGTTCCAGGTCTGAGTTGTATAAGTTAGTTAACGTGTTTCTGAACGCATCGATGATACAGGAATAATTCATAGCGTGGGGGCAAAGATTAAAAAACCGGCCAAGAGCAAGTCGATCTCGTGCAATGAGTTCCGTACAAACTTCCATATGAAAACAATTTAATTCCCGAATCGAGTTACGAAGATTTTTTCGATTCCGACGTCACTACAATTTTACAGTTTTCAGATTTTTTCCTATACTGATGCTATGAGACCTAGCTTCATATTAAATTTCAGGATTCTAGGTCTACTAGACCCCGTACCCTAAGAATTCTGATTCTCTTTAGAGTGTTGAAATACACGTTTATTACGATATAAACGGTCGTAACTATTTTATTTGTATAAACTCTGAAGTTTGATTTTTTCACAGCTTCAAGGTACCGCAAAACTGAGAATATGGTTTTAATTTCAACTCGATATCTCTACGCGTTCTCGAGATAAAGGGCCTAGACAGACAGACGGACGGACAACAAAGTCATCCTATAAATGAAGTGGTTTTTTAGTTAGTAAAAGTTGGACACACCCTCGCGCTCCGCCTAAGAGCGAGGGCGTCAATGGATAATTTTCCCGAGTAAAATAATATGTTAAAGATACAATATAATATAGATTTCAATTCGTTCTGCTATTTCGTGTAATGGGTTTCTAATTCGTTGGAAATTATATTCCACGCAGACCTCCATTAATTTGATGTGAATATTAAATAAACCATTACGTTCGCGTTATGATATCTTTATGGCTGAAATAAATATTACGTTATGATGACTTAAATTCCGCCATCATTTAAGATCGGAAGAATAAACACCGGTCTAGTATCTCAGGCCTTCTCTCTAGGAGAGAAAATGGGCGGTGGATACCCGCGGGCCGCATGGTATCGCACTGCAGGGCAAACTGCAGGTCCTCCCTTCCATTCTTCCACTCTTCTCTCCCCTTAGCCACTTTTGGTCAGTCCTTAAAGTAGGAGTCCAAATCTTCACGCCATCTCCTGCTGGGCCTACAGCGTTGCCGGCTCCTTCTGTTCGGGATCCAGTCAGTGGTTACCTTCGCCCAATTTCGTTGCGACTTGCGCCAGATGTGACCTGCCCAGTTCTGTTTTAGTTTGACGACTGAGTTGTCTACGTCTGTGATTTGTGTTTTTTAAAACGAAGTATACTGTTCAAAGCGGTCCGTTCTTTTGACCCCGAGAATATAATAAAAAAACTGGGCAAACGCGAGTCGGACTCGCGCACTGAGGGTTCCGTACAAACTTACTTATGAAAACAGTTCAATTCCCGAATTAAGTTACGAAGATTTTTCCGAATCGCAACTAACTACAAATTTACAGTTTTCAATTTTTTTTCTATACTTGTGCTATGAGACCTTGCTTCATGCCAAATTTCAGGATTCTGTGTTAACGGGAAGTACCCTATGAATTTTGATCCCCTTGAGAGTGTCGAAATACACGTTTTTTTGCGACATAAACGGCTGAACCCTTTTTTTTTTTTTGTTAACTCTGAAGTTTGAATTTTCACAGCTTCAAGGCATTACAGATCTGAGAATATGGTTTTAATTTCAACTCGATACTTCCACGCGTTTCCGAGATAAAGGATCTTGACAAACAGACAGACAAACGGACAACAAAGTGATTCTATAAGGGTTCCTTTTTTCCTTTTGAGTAACGAAACTCTAAAAAAAAAAATGTCGTTTATCAGAGACAGAAGGAAACTGCCTCTACCCTCAATGTGATCCCTTAGTCGCCTGAACCCGTAGAAATTGATCACCTTTTTAGTCAAAAGAATATTTATAATAAATCTTAAGATACGATCACCAATCCGCCTACGAGTTTGCTACGAAAAGCCTACGCCGTAGACGGTCTACGATTATGACAACAAAGTGATCCTATAAGGGATCTTTTTTTTCCTTTTGAGGTACGGAACGCTAAAAACATAAATTATTGAAATATGCCCCAAGTTTATCTTCATAAATACGATATCCCAAGAGCCTATACCTCAGATACATGTATAATAAATAGTTCAGTTTCTGTTCTGTTTTATTAGTACCTTTTCCCAGCGTTGGATCTCATCGCCTGTCCCACAGGGAACCTAGCATTATCCGAAATGAAACGCACTGCTGTCACTTAGTTATAAAATGAGAAGTTTGATCACGTGGCCAATAAAGGGAAGTGTGGCTTGACTTGTAATTACTCATCTACACACTCACTTTACCAAGTCGTCGACGGCGCGTAGTGTTCCACGCGCGGCTCAAGGAGATGTCAGCAACCGTAGGGGCCCAGCAGGGTCGAAGCCTACTGGGGCCATGGGTGATGCGAAAAGAGCCCTGGGGACCTGAAACAATGACAAAGAAGGAACAGGAGTGGGGTTTTAGTCAGCAAAAGTCTGACACGCCCTCACGCTCTGCCCAAGAGCGTAGGATATCATTAGATGATTTTCACACCCATAAAAAAAACACTCACTTTTCATATTTTAATAATATTACCTTCCAAAATTCCCGCTTATAACATTAACCACAGATAACTTATGAAAAATCATCTCCACCCTTTAATGACACAATGAAGTACCATTGTACCCCTTAGTGTCAGACAGTACCGTCGAGTGACACTTCAGTGGAAGCGACATAATCTGTGCGTAAACTCTTTGGGGGTTGCGCGTACTGGGAGCGATGCGATGGGTAGCTAAGATGTATATATAGCTACGATATTTTTTTCGCTTATTTTAAAATCAAAGTTCTTGGCGTATCTGGAGCCCTACTATAATTTGCTTTATCCGCCTTGATGCCCTGGAGTCGATTGAAAAGCGAGCCAAGAGAATCATCGGTGATGATGCACTTATCGAATCAAAACTCCAAAGCCTTGTTCTGACCACGTGACTGAGCGTTGAGATGACGTCAGAACAAAGGAATCGGAGGCGTGGCTCACTCGAGGCGTTCGGCGTGAACGATACGATTGTAAGTTGGCTAGGGGGGCAGGTGAGATAGTGTTGAGATTATCGATAAAAAAATAATAAATAAATAATTATGATTTAAAAAAAAACTATACAACATAATTTTTAGTATATGTGAAATTTTAATATAGTTTGTTCAGAATCAGTAACTGAATCGATTCCAATAATTTTTACACTTTGTTATATTTTTTTCCAAAAACATTTATAAAAGGTCACAAGTTAGACACCACCGACACTAAGTACAACACAGGTCACGGCAGGTTATAGCAAACGTTAGACACTAGCCCACAGCTGGATGTGGCAGTCAAACAACCCCTCAGTCACCCAGGTACTTACCTATGAAAACAGTTCAACAGTTCAATGCCAGACAGACAGACAACAAAGTGATCCTATAAGGGTTCCTTTTTTTCCTTTTGAGGTACGGAACCCTAAAAATGTTGTAAATGTGTCTTTTGACTGCTTTTTTTATAAATTTAAAGCTAAATAAATAAACTTCTTTACATTGCGGTCCCCCGACTCAGCGGCGCTCATCTTTAAAATATTAATAGGTTCTTAAAATGAAGCGAAAAAAAAACAATGAAATATTTTTTTTTACTTTTTATTTTTTTTTTGTGTTGGGGGTTTTTTAATTTGTAAGATTAAAAACAGGTTATCATACTTCGAGTAGATAATAGACAAATAAAATCTTACAAATTCTTTCCGTAAAATCGCTCGCATTCGGCAGCTTCGCCTCGCTTCACACTACACTAAGACCCTTACTAAAGTTTAGTCACATCACAACCAGACAAGGGTGGATATGATAAACGATCATTACTCACAGTACACTCAACCACACTTCTATGTTCAGACACCGTTAAGTCGAAGCAGTAAGACCGTTTTTCGCAGCTGGGTTTAGCGAGCGCCAAGTACGGTCAACTGACCGTACTTGGCGCTGGGTTTTTGTGGGTCCACCGTCAGCGTAGGCAGTGAAAATAAATGGACTGAAGTTATTGTTCGAAGTGGAAATAATAGGCCCTTTGTGGTCCTGATAATGTTTAATAGCAAAGGGATTTTTTATGATATTTAAACTCTATAATCTGCCTATTTTAGTGGGAGCAAAGGTGGTCATCATTTACACATTTATAAAAACATTATAAGTGGTTTCGCCCGCGTCCCTATGTCACTCAGTAATAAAGTTGCATTTTATTAGTAAAAGATTTTTTTAAATCGATCCGGTAGTTTTGGAGTTTATTTGTTACTTATTTATTTATTTATTTTATTAGGGACAAAAAACAGTTACATGCTAGAGAAAATACAAGAAAATCCTTAAAACTAGATGCACAAACATGTAACCCACTCCAATGTCCACATGTTAACATAAAAATAAAAGAAGTGAAGGAGTGTGGTAAGAGTTACGAACACAAATATAAATAAAAATACGTATATCTTTTCTGTTTGTAATTATTAATTATTTAAAAATAAGGGGGTTGGGGGTAAGCGGGTAAAAAATAGCCTACGACCAAAAATAAGAGCAAAAACTACATAAAAATCGGTCTAAACGTTTCGGAGTACTTCTCTAATAAGCACCTTTCGTGTCCGAAAGCGTCCTGTCACGTACAGCGTCTATGCAAATTGCCATAGACTATAAAAACGAGTTGCTCAAATTGTGATATGGGCGCTTCGTGTTGCCACTTATATAAATGTATTAGTCACCTTATTTTTTTTGTTTTTAGTTTAATTTTCATTTAAAAAATTATAATTCTTATGTATTTTTATTTCCTTTTTCTATCCAAATCTTTTTGTACGAGTACACTGCATCGTTCTGGCGTCTTTATGTCGGCACCGCCACCGGCCCACGCTGAAAACCAGCGCTGTGAGCTCATCGCATTATGCGTGAGGCCGCAGTTTTATGCTGAGCGTTCGGCCGTTTTGCGCGGATGTGACGCATATCTTCCCTATCAATTGATTATGTTTGTTACTGTTTTTCTTTCTTCCTTTCATTTTTCAAAAACGTTCCTACTTGAAAGATGAAGTCTAGATTTCCTCTATGATGGTTAAAATATTTACTATATTCTTATTCTTTATTGTACACACGATTTTATATTATCAATAAAAATAGGACAGTTGATGTACATAGGCGAGCTTAATCCACAACTGGGTTTTCTTACAGCAAACCATATGATTTAGAAAGAAAATTTACAAATTTTGAGGAACTTTAAATGTACTACAAAAAACAAAAAATTAAACATAAATTAAATCTAACTTAAAACTAAAAATATACTAAACAGATATGTATACAGCACACTATACATAAACATAATATATACAATAAATAAATACCTATAAACATACATATATATGGGTCATGTTGATAAAAAATGTTCCCTAATTCTTCCCCTGAAAACCTCCAACGAAGGGCTAGCTCTCAATGTATGTGGATATGAACTTTAAAACAGACCCCTGAGTTAGAATCGGTGTTTCTTCTCAGGGTAGTAGATAAGTCCGAAAACACGGAAAAAATTGACGTGTGTTACGCGCCAGCCCTATATCTATATCGCTGACGGTGCATCGACGGTGGAAATTTACCTTCGCGACACAAATACATAGAATTGTGCAAGCTGACGGAAACGCTGACGATGCGGCACGTGTAAGCGACGCGCGGCGCGGTGGCCTACGTGACGTTGGAACTCGTTCTTTCCGATTCCCACTTCGAATCTGTATACTAGGTTTATTATAATTGTAAGAAAGTTTTGTAATACTTTTATTAATTAAATAATTATAAGAAATTTCGGTTTTTTTTGAGTCCTCCGACAGCGTTCGACATAATTGGCGCAGTCGGTAGGATACTCGCGGGCCGGTTCGCGAGATAAATTTCGAATTATAGAAATTAGGTGAGCCGCCCGGGTGGCCTTAGGCACCTCTGACGAGTATCCCGAACCGTCGAAGAGCTGCGGAGATCCAGACATTGATACTGCTCAGGAGAATCCGGAATGTACAAGTAAGTGCACAAGAATCTTTCTGGTGTCGCTTTCCTTACCCTTAACCCTTAATATATTTCAAGATTTTTCACCCTAGGAGTTTAGGGACCCGTGAGGCTGTTTCTTATAGACAGTTGAGACGGGAAGATTTAGTAGATAGTAATAGAGATATAGACAGCACTATGGCACATGACCCCGATGCTATTTGGAAGGCCCTCCGCCTGGTCCCAGAATTTGATGGGAACCCCCATATCTTAACTAGATTTATTAGGATTTGCGATAAGTTAGTGAATGCGTATGTACGCGAGGGTCCAGAACATGAGTTAAATAATTTGTCTTTGATTAGTGGTATACTAAATAGAATAACGGGCCCCGCTGCGCGAACTGTCAATTCCAACGGTATCCCCGAGAACTGGAATGGCATCAGAAGTGTGTTAATAAATAATTTCGCGGATCGTAGGGATGAAACCACCCTCTATAATGACCTCTCGTTGCAGACACAGGGAAATGATACGCCCCAAGAACTTTATGATAGATGCCAAACATTATTTAGCACCATCATGACATATATTACACTTCATGAAACAGTGCCTACAACTATTAATGCTAAACGCGATTTGTATAAGAAGCTGACAATGCAGGCTTTTGTGCGCGGGCTCAAAGAACCCTTAGGTTCACGCATACGATGCATGCGGCCAGATTCTATTGAAACAGCATTACAATTCGTACAGGAGGAGCTAAACGTGCTGTATCTGCAACAGAGAAATGATAGTTTGCCTAAACTCACTAACACTCATCCCAAGTCTGTGACACAGCCTAACCCATCACCCATGCATGCAGGCTTCCCCGCTTTACGCAATACTAATGCTATGCCCTTACCTAAACCGGTCACGCCCGCTTATGCACAACCACGTATGATGCAGTTGCCGCAACCAACTCAATTTAGATTTAACGCCGGTTTTAATGCCCCCTATAATCAACCCCGTATGCCTTCGCATACGCTACGAACATTTGGCGCTCCACCCCCAAACTACAATCCGCACAATAACGCATTTAGAATGGCTCCAAGACCCCCACCACAAAATCTAGGGCCCAAGCCCATGAGTGGTGTGAGCAACTTTGTTGCCAAGCCACTACCTCCCACTCGTAATAATTGGGATTGGTCTAGGCAAGGCAATCCACCACCCATGAACTACTTCAAAACGCGCGATGTAAATGTTAACGAATGTCTAAGTTACGAAGATTTCTATTATCCCGAATATTACGTGTACGAGCAGGAGCCTAATTACTATGAAAACAATTATCCTATGGACTACTACGGCAATTATCCTTGTGTGTACGATAGCGTCCCGCAGACGCAGACTGAGGTGACGACTGACATGACAAATGACGGCAACGCTCAGGTAGATGAACAGCCCCAGCCTTCCACCAGCAAGGAGGATTTTCAGGGAGTCACGAAATCAAAAAAATCAAAATAGAATTGAACCTTCAAACACAGCGACAATTGCCATACGTTCATATTACTAACCCTAACTTAAATTTATTAATAGACACCGGCGCTAACCAGTCCTTCATAAGCCCGGATGCTGTGGAGAAATACTTTTCACATTTACCATTGAATTATGATCCATTCGAGGTTACCAACGTACATGCGACGAGTAGGCATAACCACTCCATAAATATACCATGTTTCCCCGAATTCAACGATTTAGAGCCCATAAAACTATTCGTATATAAATTCCATAATCATTTTGATGGTCTCATAGGATTCGATCTACTTGCAAAGTGGCATGCGAAATTGGACCTTAAAGATTTGACGTTGACCACGAAATCCGCGGTAAATCATATTAACATATACAACTCCAGCAATTTAAATTTGTATGAAAATATCATCCCGGCTCAAAGCAGTAAACTACTTAGATTACCAATTAACGCACAAGACGGAGAAGTTTTAGTTAACGAACAGATTATCTGTAACTGTACTATTCATGAATGCTTAACAACCGTTGTAAGTAACCGTGGCATAGTAGAAGTTGAGAACCCTACCCCTAACGATATAATATTCTCGCTAGACCATCCGGCGCAAGCATCATTGTTTAATATCGAGTGTACGCATACGGAACAATCGTCACCCCGCGTAAAAGAAATTATATCAAAATTGCGTACCAGTCACTTAAATTTGGAAGAGAAGGCAAATTTAGAATCATTGTGCGCTAAATACGCTGACATCTTTTATATCGAAGGAGAACCGCTAACTTTCACCAATAAAATAAAGCACTGCATTAGAACTACCGACGAAAACCCTGTATATACTAAAAGTTACAGGTATCCATTTATTCATAGGGAAGAAGTCACTAGCCAAATATCAAAAATGTTAGAACAGGGTATAATTAGGCCATCGGAGTCAGCATGGAGCTCACCAATTTGGGTAGTACCAAAGAAGGTTGATGCTTCAGGAAAGCAAAAGTGGCGCGTCGTCATCGACTTTCGGAAACTGAACGAAAAGACGATCGACGACAAGTACCCAATACCAAATATCAATGATGTACTTGATAAATTAGGGAAATGCCAATATTTTACAACCCTTGACTTAACATCCGGCTTTTATCAGGTTGAAATGCACCCCAGCGACATCCCCAAGACCGCCTTCAATGTAGAACATGGGCATTTTGAATTTTTACGAATGCCCATGGGACTTAAGAATGCGCCCTCAACGTTCCAACGCGTAATGGACAACGTCCTCAGAGGGCTCCAGAATGTTATCTGTCTCGTCTATTTAGACGATATTATAGTATTCAGTACATCTTTACAGGAGCATATGGTTAACTTAGAAAAGGTCTTTCAGAGGTTGAGTGAATCCAATTTCAAAATACAGTTAGACAAATCGGAATTTTTAAAATTGGAAACCGCCTATCTCGGTCATGTAATAAGCAATGAAGGCATCAAACCTAACCCCGACAAGATAGCAGCCGTAAAGAAGTATCCCTTACCAAAAACCCCTAAACAGATAAAACAATTTCTAGGACTTTTAGGATATTACAGGAAGTTCATTCCAGACTTTGCCCGGATTACTAAACCCCTAACACAGTGCCTAAAGAAAGGAAAGAAAATTACATTTGACCCCGACTACATTAACAGTTTCGAAAAATGCAAGACATTACTGACTAATGACCCCATCTTAAGATACCCTGACTTCACGAAAGAATTCATACTTACCACTGACGCCTCTAACTATGCAATAGGTGCAGTGCTATCACAAGGACCCATAGGATCGGATAGACCCGTATCGTACGCTTCACGTACACTCAACGAGAGCGAAATTAATTATAGCACGATAGAGAAGGAATTGCTGGCTATTGTCTGGGCCACCAAGTACTTCCGACCATACCTTTTTGGACGCAAATTTAAAATCGTAACGGATCATAAACCACTCCAGTGGGTTATGAACATTAAAGAGCCGAACTCGAGGTTAACTCGATGGCGGCTAAAGTTAAGTGAATACGACTTTACAGTCATTTACAAAAAAGGCAAAAATAACACCAACGCCGATGCCTTATCCCGTATCGAGTTAAACAACGAAGAGACAAGCTCAATGATTGCCAATCCGACAGATAAACCTCCAACCTTAAGTAACTCAAACACTCTCACTGCCCACACTGACAATGAACACCCTATACTTGAGATACCTATCGTTGACGATCCGCTCAACAAATTCCATCGACAATTATGTTTGACCATAGTAGGGGATATAAAAAGAAGACCGACAGTGACAAAACCCTTCGACACACATACCCGAACATCGGTGCAACTATCTGAGTCTAACTTAGAGGAGGATCTAGTCAATGCAATAAAGGAGTATGTAAACCCTAAAATTAAAACAGCTCTCTTTATAAACCCGCCTTTGGCCATGTACAAAATTGTCCCCATCTTACAAGAGAAATTCAAGAGTTCAGCCATGAATCTGGTAATAGCTAAGACAGAAATTGAAAATGTCAAGGAATATCTTAGGCAGCAGGATATTATCCGTCACTATCACGATGGTAAAACTAATCATCGCGGTATTAATGAATGTTACCTGACCTTATCACGTAGGTACTTTTGGCCAAAAATGAAGGAGCATATCTCCAAATTTATCAATGATTGTACTATATGTGGCCAGGCCAAATATGACAGGAACCCTGTCAAGCCTAGGTTTAATATAGTTCCACCAGCCACAAAACCGTTCGAAATCGTTCATATGGATTTATTTACAGCACAAAATGAAAAATATGTTACTCTTATAGATGTATTTTCTAAGTATGGGCAGGCGTATAACCTAAGAGATGGTACTGCACTTAGCGTTATACAGGCTTTACTAACATTTAGCACTCATCATGGCTTGCCACTCACCATCATTACTGATCGGGGTACAGAATTCTCAAACCAGATGTTTTCAGAGTTCTGCAAGACACACAAAATAACTCATCATACAACATTAGCTCACGCACCGAACGACAACGGCAACATCGAAAGATTCCATCTGACCTTGTTAGAACATTTGCGCATCCTAAAACTACAGCATCGAGACGAGTCTGTCATTAATCTAATGCCATATGCTTTGATAGGTTATAATAGCTCAGTCCATAGTTTCACGAAGTGTAGGCCATACGATATCATTTTAGGACACACAGATCCAGGAGATCCACTAGATATGGATTTAACAGAACATCTGCTACAACAGTACACACATTCACATAGGGAACAAATGAAAAAGGTCTATGAATTAATCAATGAATCATCTCTCTCTAATAGAACTGCAATAATAGACAATAGGAACAAAAGTCGTGAATCAGAAGTAGATTATCAGCCACAGCAGCAAATATTCATCAAAAACCCAAGTGCTAGCCGTCAAAAGCTCGCACCAAGATACACTCAGGATACAGTTTTAGCAGATCTTCCAATTCACATATATACTTCCAAGAAACGTGGTCCAATAGCAAAATCGAGACTCAAACGAATCCCTAAAAGTGCCACATTGTTACAGGATTCCACTACTGATGTTGGTCCTCCACCTGATACAGGCGGAAGAGATAAAACTTGAAGGACTCAACGATGGACCGGGAATCTTACCTTTTAAATTAGGACCCATGAGACTTACGACCCACTATCATACATTTCTACAATACATTGAACTTAAAGATATAAATGATAAAATTAGCTCCGTACGAATACAACTAGTTGAAATCAAAGAAATTCTAGATAACTATACTTACGCCTTATATGAGTTACAGATTGATCATTTAACAAGTAAACTAGATAAAGCTTCACTTCAACTATACAGCTTAGGGCCTAGTCGTCCCAAAAGAGGTCTTATAGACGGTTTAGGTTCCGTAGTAAAAAGTATAACCGGAAATCTCGACTATACTGATGCTACGAGATACAATGATGCTATTAAAATTCTCAAGGATAATCAGGATAAAATAATTTCTGAACAAAACCATCATATCAGTCTTAGCAAAGATTGGATGGGCCATCATACCGAAATTATAACCAAAATTGTTGAAAATCAGTCGCAAATTAACAATACACTACATGATTTACTAGATAAACAAAAGTATGCGCAGCACAGTCTCTTAAAATTCGCGAAGTTCGCGCAAATCTTAGGTATAGTTAGCGATAACGTAGATAAGTTACTAGATGAGTTACATAGAATTGAAGATGCAATAGCCTTCAGCCGTGCCGCAAGCACGCACCATTCTATGATAACGTTAGAGATAATGACTAGTATGTTAGGAAAACTTAGTAGTATCTATGATAAGGATCAGCTGTTAGATATAGAGATTAGGGAATATTATGACGTCATAAAACCAGGATCATTCTATAATGGTCAACACATCGTACTAGTATTCCAATTTCCCATCCTATCTCCTCTCAAATATATTCTGTATAGATTAGCTATAGTACCGAACGAAAGTAAGCAGGTAGTAATTCCCCCTTACCCATTCATAGCTATCACTAGAAATTTTCACGTGTACATAGAGGCTGAATGCCCAAAGTTAACCGAGCAGTATCTCTGCGAAGAAAAACTCAATCATCAGTTAAGATCGCAACCAGATTGCATACAACGTATAATAGACGGCAAAACGATGGACGATTCCTGTACGAAGACAACCGTTTCCCTTTCAAGAGAAGCCATGGAGAAGCTGGATGACCGCCACTACGTAGTCGTCTTCCCACAACCAACGAAACTGCAACTCACCTGCGAACGAGATGAATACAACACTTTGACCGGCAGCTTCCTGGTTACCATCCCGCATAACTGCCTGCTGAGAACACATGAATTCACCATAGTTAACATCAATGATCGAGTGAACGGCCAGCCAGTGAAGATCACTGAAATTACTACAAAAATGCATGAAGATCATGAACCTCAACCTCCGCTTAAGATAAACTCTATCAACCTAAGAAATCTGCATAACCTACAAGATGAGATCAATCTTCAAACACCTGTTCAACTGGAGAGTCTGGAGTCATCATCATCATTCTACCATACAACCATACCTTTCTACGTAATGTTATCTGGTGCACTTGTACTAACCATCATAGTACTGTGTTACCGTTACAACGCCTGGAAACTCAAGCCACCAACAGAGCAATCACCCAATACTGCTGCTGCAAATCGAGATCATCCTTATGAAGAACCAGAAACATCGCGACGCCAGAGAGAAACTCAGATGCCAGCAACATTTTCACTAAACGTCCTAAAATAGTTGCTGAGCTACGGGGGGAGGTGTTACGCGCCAGCCCTATATCTATATCGCTGACGGTGCATCGACGGTGGAAATTTACCTTCGCGACACAAATACATAGAATTGTGCAAGCTGACGGAAACGCTGACGATGCGGCACGTGTAAGCGACGCGCGGCGCGGTGGCCTACGTGACGTTGGAACTCGTTCTTTCCGATTCCCACTTCGAATCTGTATACTAGGTTTATTATAATTGTAAGAAAGTTTTGTAATACTTTTATTAATTAAATAATTATAAGAAATTTCGGTTTTTTTTGAGTCCTCCGACAGCGTTCGACATAATTCGTGTAAAATGTATTTTTAAACCTATTTACAAAATAAATATAATTAATTATGTACCTTCTTGAACATTCCTTTATCATCATTAATTTAACTAAGAAATAAAATCTTAATATTTCATACCAGCATCCAACACAAAAGCCTAATGCTTAAACTCAATTGTTCAACCTTTTTTAATGGTCGATATCTCCATAACTCCCCGCCCCATCGCTGTTCGGTTCCACATCATAAATGAGAGGCCATCGTCAGCAGAACTGGCGATTATCTGCAGATATTAATGTATTCGATGACACCCTCGGCGCCATTTTATTGTGCCCACAGACAAGTGTGAAGAGGCCCTCAGTAGGTACTCGTGGTGTCAGCATTTGAAGTATTTTGACACTGGTTTTGTTAGCGGGTTTGGATGTTTGAATTTATTGTTAGAAATTTGAACGCATCGTTTTGTTGATTATTATCTATGTAGGTACAATGCTTTCCAAATAAGAATAGGATTGATTTTTACGCCATGTTGTAACGTCATAGCTCTGTCAAATCGAAAAATTGGGTAGGGTGAACAAAACAAGATTTTTTTTAATAATATTTATTTATAAATCATGAACGAAAAAGTTTAATCAGAATCCAGTTCTTCAATTTTGCTAATCTCTGCGTCACTGTGTGAAGTGTCTGAGTAGTGGCTAATGGAAGAAGGCGAATTGTTCAACAATGAAAATAAGAAAGAAAGTAGTGTTTTTTTTTTCTTAACTAATTATGACATATATTTAGCTAATTTAGATAAGACATTAATGCTTAAAGTTTTTACTTCACCTAGATTTAACTAAGACTCAGTAATACAAAGCAAAAAAAGTTATTAATACGCAAATAAGTTTTCATTGCAAACTACTTTCCAATCAACATTTGAGTTTGACAGATCGAGGTTATTGACTTTCCTACTCTTATTTGGAACGCATAGGTTTGTCTGCGTCTGCGAAGAAATTCTTTTATTTTGAACTTTGATGTTTAGAGATATATATTTATTTTACTATTAATTCACGCGAAATACTCTCCAGCGTTTGATGGTCTATTAATAGTTCGCACGTGTTATTGGCAAAATTGTGGTGTCTTTTCCACAAATGCCATTAATGAAGAGTTGAAGTTGAAGTTGGAACGCATAGTACGTCATCTTTTCTGTTATCAATTGCGTTCAAATAAAACTGCAACTTTATCGTAACACTTCGTTTCATTGTTTCTGGTCAATTAAAATCTATTCATTAGTTTAAATTAAGTACTAGCTTTTACCCGCGGCTTTGCCCGCGTACTTCCAGAGATTACCACCTACAAACTAAAAAAAAACTTAAAATCAAACTTTACCTCTTTATAATATGTACCTATGATTCACAATAAAGATGATGATTTGATTTAATATTAGTATATATAGATTTATTAAATAGGACATCCCATTTTATAAATCTCTAGAAATTGATCACTTCATGAAATGGCCAAATAAAACTGGCCAAATCGTTTTAAACATTAGAGTTTGATGATATTTCAATCCTCGTTTGGCCTACTTTCTTTAGACCTTTTATTATCATAGAAATCCAACATCAATGATATGACCAAACGAGGATTGACATATCATTAAACGTTAACGTTTAAACGATCTGGTCAGTTTTAGTTGGCCATATCATGAAGTGATCAATTCTAAAATCTGGCCACGACATATACATAGGAAACGGTCAATTGAAACCGTGCACTTGCTTCTGACGTTTTATAAGTGATGGGCACTTATTGTAGTAGATTTATGTGAAATAAAATGGGTTTAGTCAGTTTTCTCTGGAAGCTTCGCTGAGGTAGTCAACACTACAATAAAATTCTCAGCTCTATTTTACCGAGTTCGCGCCTGTTGCAATGATTCCACATATTTGTCCAATAGTTGACCTGAGATACAAAACTACATCCATATTTACATGTCGTTATTCCCATGGAAGATGGGTAGGTGTTTAGTTTAGTATGTGACGCTACTTGTGTCGATACTCTTGCGCCTTCTCATCTTCCTAGCTCGTCGTGTTGTGCTGGTGCTGCCGCTGCGGCTGCGGAGACCCTCAAGCGGCAGAAATATAATAACCTTGCTGGAAGTTATATTTTTGAACCGTTTGGGGTTGAAACTCTCGGTTCGTGGGGTCCGAGTGCTCACAAGTTGTATAAAGATCTGTCAAACGTATAGTTGACACTTCGCGTGACCCAAGGGCTGGTGTTTACCTCGGACAGAGGATAAGCATTGCCATACAGCGTGGCAATGCCGCTAAACTTTTGGGCACATTACCAGTCGACAGCGATGTAGAAGTTTTTTGACGCAATATTATTTTTTTATTTTATTGTAATTATAGTTAGTATTTTTAAAGGTACAGTTTTGTGTATTTACATCACAATATCCACTAGGAATCAATTTGCGAATAATTAAAACAGCTACTCAATTTCACTCTAAAAATCCCGCCAAAACTCGTAAACTGTAAAACTTCTCAAAACATAAAAGGCCCGCTTTGACATTTGTATTTTGACTATCTAATGACTTGTCAAATAGCTACTACTACATTGGACCCCTAATTATTATTTTATCGTTTCATTCAGTTTCGTTCCAAGTTACAGTTCTAGGATTTTTCTCAAATTTTATGTCAAAACGGGCCTAATATAATTTTTATAAGTAGACGTTTAGTGATGTTTTTTTTTCGGATGGGAATATCATCTAATGACATCCCCGCTCTTGGGCGGAGCGGGGGATAGTGTCAAACTTTTACTGACTAAAAACCCACTCCTATTCCTTCTTTGCCATTTTTTTCCAGGGCCCCGGGGATCACCCATGGCCCCAGTAGGCTTCGACCCTGCTGGGCCCCTACGGTTGACGTTTAGTGATGTGCGCTATCAATTTAGTTATTACCGTTTAGTCGATTTTAATACCTGTCTGCATTTATGAAAATGAATTTTCTATGCCTAGTTTATTGAAGTAAGTGATTTAAGCAGCATTCCCTCAGGACTATCTAGCTAATAAGTATGTAGGTCGCATGGTCTGCAAAAACTATTTTCAAATAAAAAGACGGCATCAAATTCTAAAATGAATTCGGGAAATGGGATACAATTTTCCAGCATTAAATCATGCGCCCCAGATAGGCGGGGAAACGTCTCCCATCGCTCGTTATGGCGCGAACTTTTTATCAACGCTCACCATTTTCTTGCCACTTCATTAGTCTATAGCCAACAGCGTTACCAACTTAACTTTGCTGTCGTCCAACTGTCGAACAACCCCTAACTCAACGTACTAAGGTTCACGTTTGAATACATTCTATTAAGTCAATTACAAATTTATTTTTGTGCTAATGTCAAACTATCAATGACATGACTTGGCATTTCTTTTTGTAAAATGAAAAAATCACCGTGATTCAGTCACAATGAAATTAACTTAGATTGTAGTGGGATGGGCCTACTTTTTTTTAGTTTCCATAATGACTCACTGGAGCGTAAGTGAAATAGTTTTGCAAAAAACAAAATGGCGTGTCATTTCGCTTTTTTTTTTCTATTACGTTTGATGAAGACGCGTGGATAGAAGACGCAATTTCGTTCCGAATTTGTGTTTCGCTTGTTTCACGTTTATCAGCGAGAGTGGTAGGTAGATACTAGTGAAGGTTATTTTCTTTTTACGAGGCCATTTTCATTTGATGATAAGACTGTTTCACGTGTGGCAAGATAGTGTGATTAGCTTAATTTATACGTTAAGTAGATGCTGCAGCGGCTTCACCCGCGTGGTTATAGAAAATTATCACAAGAAAATGTGTGATAATTGTGACATTCCATTCATATATAATATCTATTCCTTCTTTCTCTTCTAATTACGGGCGAAACTCCTGCATGGTGCGAGCGTGTAAGGACTTTAATGTTCTTTGTAAAGAGTTCTCTTTTGACCCGTTTACTATTAAAACCTATTCGGCACGCACTCAGCTGAATGCAAACTTTTTCAAAAGTGCATAGTGCTAATTTTAATTACGGGATGTTTAATTATGTTCTTTTTTATCGTGCTTATTAGTGATCCTAAGTTTTCTATTACTTTACCTGTTTCTACCCGTGAGAACCTGTAATTGGCTCAATGTCTCTTATACTATTGTTATTCTTTTGTTATAGCTGTTGGTTCTCCTATGATTAAATAAATAAATAATATAATATCGTACCCTTATTGCAAAAACCAACTACTTAAATGCACCCACATTTTTGTATTATTATATTATGTTATTACTATTATATTCAAACAAATTTGTAGGTTATTTACTTTTTGCCGAAGCTATCTTTGTAAATAAGTGTCGGCGCTAATAACTGGTTTTACCTGTAGATTCATCTTGATGAGACGAATGGATGAAAGAATTTAACCTTAATTTGGGTAAAAATTGT
This sequence comes from Mythimna vitellina, assembly GCA_949316375.1. Lineage (NCBI taxonomy): Eukaryota > Metazoa > Arthropoda > Insecta > Lepidoptera > Noctuidae > Mythimna > Mythimna vitellina. The sequence continues at coordinate 12,088,636 of OX438713.1, read as the reverse complement.
AGTTAGTTGGTTTTTGCAATAAGGGTACGATATATCAAAATTTTGTGCTGATCTTGACATTCCAAAAAAATTTCTATCTTTAATATAATTTTTAATATTTCTATTATTTTTAAATTAAGATCTTGTATGCGCCATATACTAAGAAATATTTTTTTTTAAAACATACTCCCGGGATAAAAAGTAGATATAGTATGTGCTATTCCAAGACATGGTCTACTCGTTTCATCGAAATCCATTCAGTAGTTTTTGCGTAAAATAGTAACAAACATCCATACATCCATGTTTATACATCTTTAGAGGTATGCGGAACAGAGAGTAAAGTCCCACTAACCTCCGTTGAAAAGGGAGGATCCTCCGACCAGACGGGTGTTATGTCTGGTGGGCAGCTGCCCGATAGATGATTTCGGGCTGTTCTATATGTTCTAATCGCGCGGAGAACTTGGATTGCGCGATGCGGGATTATTTCTTATGTGACGCCCATAGATGTCGCTACACATCCATACATCCATATGTTTATACATTCATACATCCATATATCTATACATCCGTACATTTGATTACAGGTATTTGAGGACAGGTAAAACTAAATAAAAGCTTGTAAAATAATTTCAAAGCATAAATTCTCATGTTAAGTTATCATAATTTCCCCAACTCCCACCTTCACCAAAGCCGTGAAATAATACTACAGAGGTCTGGTAGGTACTTGTACCCACATAAGCCTGCGTTTTTCATTTCCCTGCAAAGCCTCCGATATCCCTCGCATGCCTGGCTGAAGATACGAGCGCATTACATTACTAGTTTATGACTTGTATTCGGTTTTACGAAACAAAAGATGTTTTTTTTTCTGGGACGACAAATGAGGGTGGTATCTGATGTGTGATAGGAGCGTTTATACCGCCTTTCTTTCCGTTTAGAAGCATGGAATTATTAAACTAGATTGTTGATCTAGAGGTCAGTCAGTGGCCCTGACTGCTGAGCCGGAGACCGCGGATTTGATTCCCACCCAAGACAAATGTTTGTGTTCTGTGTTAGAGCGCAATTTATCCATAAAATTTATTTAGAAAAAATATATATATATATGTTTACTAGATGGTCTAGATGGCCGGAAGATTTCAGTGATTCAGATGCAAATGTTCCAATCGCTAAGATGATACACTTTGCCCACGCCTAGTTTATTCCATCTTCCTCTATTTATATCATCATCATCTTCTTCCTGCCCTTGTCCCGTGTTATTTGGGGTCGGCGCAACACGTTTTTTTCTTCCACTCTGCCCTGTCACTCGTCATTCTATCACTAACTGCCTTTTCTTTCATATCACTGTTCACACAATCCATCCATCTTTTCTTTGGCCTCCCTCTTCCTCTCCATCCATCCACATGTAAACTCATAACTCTTTTAGTAACATGCGTTTCATCCCTCTATTTATACAAGAATGGAATTATTAAACAGGTTTTTTGTTCTAGTAGTCAGTGGCCCTGACTGCTATGCCGGAGGTCGTGGGTTCGATTCCACCCAAGACAAGTGTTTGTGTGATGAGCACGATCATTTGGTCTGCGTCTAGGTGTAATTTATCTATCAGTTGTCTAGTACTCTTAGCACAAGCTCTTCTTAGTTTGGGACTAGATGGCGTTGTGTGAATGTTGTATAATATTATACATATTACTAGCATCTGCCAGCAGCTTCGCCCGCGAAAAAGTAGGTATCTCCATACAAACTTCGGACCCCACTTCATCCCCTTAGGGGGTGTATCATGGAAAATCTTCTTAGTACTCGCCTACGTCATAAAAAGAAACCTTGTGCAAATTTTCACGCTCCTAGTTCCAGTATTTTCGACTGTGCATAGATATGTCAGTCAGTCAGTTTCTCCTATTATAAATATGCTGTTTAACTGCCATATTTTTTCGTCTGTTAATAAAATCTTAGAAGTGAAAAATCAGTAATTATAGGATGAAACATTGTTTTTTTTTTTCCTCAACTATCACACAACGCCGTCTAGTCCCAAGCTAAGCAGAGCTTGTGTTATGGGTACTAGACAACTGATAAACATACTTATATATTTCTAAATACATACATATATAGATAAATTACACCCAGACACAGAACCAATGATCGTGCTCATCACACAAACGTTTGTCTTGGGTGAGAATCAAACCCACGACCTCCGGCATAGCAGTCAGCGTCACTAACCACTAGACCAACAGGCCAGTCATAGCTTTAGATTCGTGTTGAGTAGGATGACCTATTAATTAGTGATGAATGAGCAGAAAATCTAAATCTAAATATATATGTCGTGGCCAGTTCTAAGAAATCGATCACTTCATGAAATGGCCAAGTGAAACTGGCCAGATCGTTTTAAACGTTAAATTTTGATGATATTTCAATCTTTGTTTGGCCTACTTTCTTTAGATATTTTATTATCATTAAAATCCTACATCAATGATATGGCCAAACGAGGATTGAAATATCATCAGATGTTAACGTTTAAACGATCTGGCCAGTTTTAGTTGGTCATATCTTATTTATTTATTTAAACTTCATGTACAGTTATGGTACATAGGCGGACTTAATGCCACAAAGCATTCTCTACCAGTCAACCATTGGGTTAAAAAGACAAAAACTGTGGTAGGTGTGCACAATAAATAAATAACAGACATTTTTGAAATAGAATGTAGTATCATTAAATTAAGCGGCTTATAATAATAAAATACGTATATATGCTAATATAATAAACTAATAAATACTATGATACATAAGAAAACATTCTAATTAAGAGAACTTAAAATATAGCAATTATAACGAAGACCGAACTAAGATTGAGAGAACTTCAAGTAGTAGTCATATCATGAAGTGATCAATGTTAAGATCTGGCCACGACTATACAGCGATGAGGCTACCGACTGGTAATGCGCCCAAAAGCCTGACGAGACATGGCTACTCTGTAAATGCAGCTATATGGCAATGTTTCTTTAATCAACACGAAAATAGAGCAAGCGGTTAGAGTTAAAAAATTCAACCAGTCAAATCAGCGTGCTACGCCGTAGCGATGTAGGTGCGCCGCGTAGCGCGTAGGCGGCGTAGTCAATCCGACGTAGACCAGTCACCTACGTACGGCCTACGCCATGCTACGATGCTACGAAATGTTCTCTTATTGCATTATGCTTTCCTAGTACTTTTGTATTTTCATTAAAGCCCAGTTTCTGGATGAAATATCGTAAAATTAGCTGTTAAATGAGATATTTCTGTGTCGTCTGTTAGCTACAGCCTGAGAACTTACCACGAGTTCTTAACGCAACCTATTTGACGATCTAAACTGAAATGTTAAAGGGAGCTATATAGGGTGTATCCAACCCTCTTTTTCGCTCGCACGCTTGATATTTTCATCATCATCATCATCATTTCAGCAGATAGACGTCCACTGTTGGACATAGGCCTCCCCCAAATGTCGCCACAAAGAACGGTCCTATGCGTCTCGCATTTATCAGATTCCCGCAACCTTCACCAGGTCATCGGTCCACCTTGTAGGGGGCCTTCCAACACTGCGTCTTCCGGTGCGCGGTCGCCACTCCAGAACCTTTCGGCCCCAACGGCCATCCGTTCTGCGAGCAATGTGCCCTGCCCATTGCCACTTAAGTTTGGCGATTCTCCGTGCTATGTCGGCAATCTTGGTTCTCCTGCGGATGTCTTCATTTCTGATTCGATATTGATATTTTACCAAGTCATAATTGAGGTCTATAAGTCAAGAGTGAATAGGTTACTTCTAGGCAAGCGTGCTCTATCGTCGACATGATCCACCAAACCAGACCAGACCAGAGTTTGAGACCCAAACGTTCGTAAATTTTATAGAAAAAAAAAAAAAAAATGTTATTAAATAATAATTTTATTTCATAAATTCTTTTCAAAACTAAAACAAAAATAATATATATTTTTAACTATATACATATCTTCTATATCTATCTGTATGACGGCGCCAGGAGTGGCTGAGCGATATGACCGTCACCATTTTGATTCAGTGGTACTGGGTTCATTTCGATGGGATTTTCAATAAATATGCACTTGAATTTTTCAGTTAGATATATAATAAAATAGAATAGAATAAGAATAACTTTATTGTACACCAAAATAGTAACAAAACTTTTACATTAGGTAACTTAAATCTTTGGGTACAAAGGCGGCCTTATCGCTGACAGCGATATCTACCAGACAACCTTAGGATGGACTGTAAGAACTTGAAATAGAAAAAGTGGGGTAGTCTGCGGTGTACTGCAAATTAATAAAGTAAATATTAGATTAAAATCATATACTAGACTAAATAATAATGTCACTTTTACCGTTCACAAGAGTGTTGTAAGTATCTGTACTAAATAATTACGAATATACGGGTTAACCGACAGTTTCGTATCGAAGGTTCGGCCCTCGAAGCTGTGCAAGCGATACTGCTCCCGCTTCCAGGGTCCCAGCCCCTTTAATATGACTCTGCCTACGTGGTGCCATAACAAATGGCGTCACGGCATTACACCCTTTACTAGGTACCATAATAATAACAAAACAAAAATCTCTATAGTTAAATCTCGTTCTCCACCACATATATATATATATAAAAATGAATAGCTGTTCGTTAGTCTCGCTAAAACTCGAGAACGGCTGGACCGATTTTAATAATTCTTTTCCCCGGTGGTTATCCTTACCTGGTGGCATACAGGGAAGGTTTAAAAGCCAAAAAATAGGTAGATAGGGTAAGAAGGTAGGTAAAGTAGGGTAGGTAATAAGTTGATGGGAGCGAAGACGAAAGAGAGTATAAATAAATATTGTTTTGTTGGTTAATAAGAGAGCAGTGGTGGCCGAGTGGTAACGGCCCCGACTTACGAGTTGTAAGTCGCGGGTTCAAACCCAGCCTCTGTGTAATTTATTTCATCACCACTGCCCACAAAACGGTGAAGGAAAAGATCACGAGGAAACCGGCATGTCTTAGAACCAAATATTCGAAAACATGTGACATTCACCAACCCGCACTGGGCCCGCGTGGCGGATTACAGTCCATTCCCTCTCCTAGAAAGAAGGCCTGAGTCCCAGCAGTGGGAATATTAAAAGGCTGATTACGCTATGATTCATTTCTGGTGTACCTTAAAAATTTTCCGATTTTCTTGATGTACTTTGAACACAAAAAGTTTGGGGATCACTGCTATAGAACACTAGCCAAAATGCCAAACTATCCTATTTAAGTAATTGCCAAAATAATTCAATTCATTTGCAAAAGTGCCTGTACCGAACTGAAAATGGAACTCGGGTCAATGAATTCAGTAGCCATGCTGCCGCCAAATGGATCCAACCAATCAGGGAACATAATAAAACTATTGCTTTTAAATTAGCGTTTAAGAAAGGCCGTTTCCTCTAGCCTCTACGTTTAGAGTTTAAAAATGTAAATTTCTATAATAAAACAGGGTGAAGAAAAACGCAGTGAGGAAAACGTCATGTACTATTTTCCGTAGGTACCCAGTTTTACCCAAACGAGACCCTATTACTATACTCCGCTGTTTGTCCGGTCGTCTGTCTGTCCGTCACAAGGCTGTATCTCATGAACCATGATACGACAGTTTTAATTTTCACAGATGATGTATTTCTGTTGCCGCTATAACAAAAAATACTATAAACAGAATAAAATTATTATTTAAGAGGGACTCCAATACACCAAACGTAATTTATTTTCCGTTTTTCCGGAACCCTTCGTGCGCGAGGCTTCTTCTGCTCTAGGTGGAGCGAGAGGAAGTATCAGACTTGCTACCCTTGCTGCAAGGGCCACATGGTAACTCCTTCGAAAAATTCGCAGTTCTAACAGACATCGACCCCTACTAACCCTGTTAATTTTGTTGACATCTCTTTGAGGTGCGCATGGTACACCATCAACCTGGGCTTGTTTCTTATCGGGGCTGGACTGCGGAGCTACCCATTTTGCTCGCCGTCCGAAAGGCCGCGCTTTTGGTGGACGGAAATCGTTCCAGCTCCCTACGGCCAGTGTCTTTAGCGGGGCGAGGCGTGAGGCTACTTCCCGCCTCTTTTGCTCGCTCTACTGCTTCGTAGGAGGTGACTGCCTGCCACTCCTTGCTCCGTACCTTTTTTATATATATACTGTTCCCATCAAAACTTTAAAAAAAAATATGGTATAGGAAGGTACGTCATTTGAGACATAATCATAATTTTCAGATTCTATAGATTTTTTTAATGCAAACATTTACAAAATGTAAACAGGAAAAGCATTCATATTTAACTAGCTTCTGGCAGCGGCTTCGCCCGCGCGAAAGTACATTTCTCCATACAGATTTCCAACCCCCGTTTTACCCCTATGGATGTCTAAACCCTATAAGGAACCTACCTGCCAAATTTTAGGTTAGTAGGTGTTATAGTTTCTGAGATTTCGTGATTAATCAGTAAGTGGTATTTCACTGTTATATAATTATGTAGATAGGGAGAGGGAGGCCAAAGAAAAGATGGATGGATTGTGTGAACAGTGATATGAAAGAAAATAAAGTTAGTGATAGTATGACGGTTGACAGGATAGAATGGAAGAAAAAAACGTGATGCGACGACCTCAAATAAGATGGGACAAGGGCAGGAAGATGATGATATAATTATGTAGATATACTCGTACCGATCATTTTTTTTCCTAAAATCACAACCAGATGTATGTATGATCGCTAACAATATAAAATTAAAATGAAAACTCCATGAAAAAAAAACCCGAGATTTTATATGCTACATTTTTTTTTATCCCGCTCTGGGTAAAGCGAGGAGGAATGTCAGGTTTTTACTGACTTAAACCAACCCTAAGGTCGACTGGTAAAAAATGCCTAAGGCATTAAGTCCGCCTTTGTACAGTGTTTCTTACTAGTGCATAAAGTTTTAATTAATAAATAAATAAATAAACCTGTGTTCCTTCAGTTACACCTTCCATTCTAGAGCCCTGGTGCCTCTTACGAACGAACACGCAACCATGTATGCTACACTATCTATAGTTAAAAAAATAATGACTCCCAGTTCAATGCCCCAAAAATGACTCCTAATAACATACAATACCTCCCATCGTGCCGAACGCCCTAGTCTGAGGTGCGGCCAATACGGCTCATAAGAGGGTACACTCAGCAACACGCAATCCACAACGCTTTGACACTACCCTCGTTATTGTGTAGTAGTAATACGGGCGAGTTTTGTAGTTCCAAAGTTAGTTATATGTGCGGGTGATAGTACAGCCATATGGATCTGTAAGTGTCTGGTATCCCGTTGCTTAAGAGTGGCATAGCAACGCCCATGGTGACTTAAGAAACATTTATTTGCTAGGGATTCATTTTATTATTTTGTTTCTATCTAAATTTGGTAAAAGAGACATAAAATTTTTATGCAACCCTAGGTGACCCGTGCCTGTTTTCCCTCGCGAGAAATATTTTGGGGGTAAAAATATATTACTAATTACAATTAATATAGTCTATGTAAAAAAGAAAGAAAGAAAACATGTTTATTCTGCCTAAATAGACGCACAATTCTTACAAAATATAAAAACAAAGTTCCCTGACAGGCCCTGTGTATCTGGCATAACTGTGTTGCTCTATATGACCAAAGACAACACAGTTGTCTAGATTATCTGTGGCATTTTGATGCCGGCCATAACAGAGACAAACATAAACAAAAGTAAATCAAAATATAAAAGAAAATAACATAATTTTAGCGAGCAGTGGTGGCCGAGTGGTAACGGCCCCGACTTACGAGTTGTAGGTCGCGGGTTCAAACCCAGCCAGGCGCATTACTTTGTGTAATTTATTTCATCACCACTGCTCTCAATACGGTGAAGGAAAACATCGTAAGGAAACCGGCATGTCGTAGAACCAAAAAATTCGAAGACATGTGACATCCACCAACCCGCACTGGGCCCGCGTGGTGGATTACGGCCCATTCCCTCTCCTAGAGAGGAGGCCTGAGTCCCAGCAGTGGGAACATTAAAAGGCTGATTATGCTTATGCTATAACATAATTTTAACAATAAAAACTAAAAATCTAAGTATGTCACTCAGGAATAATATTGTAGCCTGATAGTGTGGAGGTATCAAGTTGAAATTAAAACCATATACTCGGGCCTGCGGTCCTTTAAAATTGTGAAAAAATTAAAATTCTGATTTAACGAAAAAAAAAAAGATACGGCTGTTAATGTCACAAAAAAAAACGTATATTTCGACCTCTCAAGGGAATCAAAATTCATAGGGTACTTCCCGATGACCTAGAATCCTGAAATTTGGCATGAAGCAAGGTCTCATAGCACAAGTATAGGAAAAAATCTGAAAACTGAAAATTTATTGTTACGTCACAAAAAACTTTTTTATCGATTAGGAAAAATCGGTAAGTTTGTACGGAACCCTCAGTGCGCGAATATAACTCGCACTTTCCCGGTTTTTTTTAAATATTAGTCATCATTATTGTAGGCAAATGATATGGGCATCTACGCACTACATTGGTAGCGCATCAGTATTGGTATGTACGCACGCACATAGTGACGCTAGTGACGTAATCAAGATTTTATCAAAATAGGTAATTTTGTATCCTTTCATTATTGACATAACATTAGTATATATTAGTATGTATAATATAATTATATATTAGACTTATTTATGCAAGTTTATATTGTGCACCGGTTCCTCCCCTCGAATATGTTCTCTCTTTATAATTCAAAGGTTTGCTGGGAGAAAACTCATTGCTGAGTTAAGCTCGCCTTTGTACGTTAACTGTCTGTGTCTCTCATGTTATGTTTTTGTGTACAATAAATAATTAAAGAAGAATTCTACTTGTGTCCATTATAGAGTTTGAAAGCATCTACAAACTGATCTGTCGTTAGAAATTTAAAGCAATAATGTGAAAATAATTTAATAAAATAATACATTAAAAGCCTAACCAATAATTAACCTACCACAGTGTTGTCTTTTTAACCCAATGGTCGACTGGTAGAGAATGCTTTGTGGCATTAAGTCCGCCTATGTACCACCACTGTACATGAAGTTTAAATAAATAAAAGAAAACGCAAATTTATTTTTATTCTAACGAATAAATAAAATGTATTTCTTTTAATACGCGTAACTGTACAATAAAAAACAAATACCGCTATTTATTTATGTTTCACCAGCATGGGATTTGTACAGATTAATTTACTAGGTTATTACTGGTGTATTTTTCGTATCCAAATCCCGATAATCAGGCTGTTTCATCCAATGTCACTAATACGCAGGTATCGTCTAAATAAATACCTAATTATGATTGCAATGTTGAAACAAGTCTTGGCGCTAAATTAATTATTTTGTTGTACTTAAAGCTTTCGCTGAAGGCACTGTATTCTGTACACTCTTACCACAGTCCTTCACTTCTGTTATTCATGTGTTAAGATGTGGACATTTGAGTGGGTCACATGTTTTTGCATCTACTTTCAGAGATTTTTGTATTTTCTCTTGCATATAACTGTTTTTTGTATCTATTATTTATTTAAACTTCATGCAACACAAAAGTACAAAGGCGGACTATTGCCTTAGGCATTCTCTACCAGTCAACCTAGGGTGGTGAAGAGACAATATGGTAGGTGCATAAAAAAGAAAATGTTATTTAGAGTAAAAGTATATAGTTATAATAAACATACATATATATTAAAAAAAAACATTATATAACTAGTAAAATAAAATTAAAATTAAATAGACCAGGAGCTGATAATCCAATATCGAGCTAGTTATAATACATAATTGGTCTCACCCAATATTTTTAAATATGGCCATTAATAATGTAAACTATAGATCTTTTGTAAGTTAAATTTATAACTGCTAAACAAAATCATTCCTATTTCAATCTAAATAAAGCCAAAAAGTGACAATACTGCCAGAATAAAGTCTTAAAAACAGTAATCTCTAACTAAATTACGGTGTATTACTATTTAAACTAAACAAAATATTATTTGACACCGAATCATTACTGTCTACTATGTGCCTCTAACACAATGGTAAACGATTGTCAACAAAAAACTCATAACACAAAAAAAAAACGACTCACTAAATCCATACTTAACCATAAACAAAACAAAATCGACTAAAATAATACTCAAAAATCGAACGCCTAAACAAACAAGCACTGCCCTAAAGTTACCAACAAATAAATTATTCCATTTATTTTACTAATAATTTAGCGTGCAACGCCCTCTACAAACACAAACTAAAATTGTTTATGGCTATTGGGTCAATCAATCAAACTGCCTGCCTTTTCCCAACTATCTTGGTGTCGGCAGTTTAACCAGATGCAGCTACCATTATTTTGCTACTAACTGCCTATTTTACAATATTGTACAGAAAATGTATATAAGTGTGTGTTACCCCGCCATTCGATAGCGTCATCAGGCCATGGCAACGCCTTTCTTCGCTTATATACAAGCGTATCTATACTACATACTAATAAAGCTCTATGCCTAACAAGATGGCTATATAAACAAAGATAAATATAAAAAAAGTCAACGTTTTCAGCCAGTAATGACACAATGCAGGGCAAAGACCTTTTGTCCCCGCACCTCAGTGCTGTTTGTGCGAAATAAAATAATAAATTACTCTATGCTACACTAAACTAGGTACTAGGGAGACAGATAACTACAAAAGCTTTTATAATAAAAAAAGTAGTGCTCATCTCCTCGCCATCTGTGGAATACTTAAGGAACACAATATTAGGTTAAATATCTTCATGCTGCGTCTTTGAAGGGGCAAGCTGAGGTCCATATTGACACAGCTTTCTCAACCTAGATTCCACCCCTTTCGCGTCACCTCCCGGGCTCAGTCCCTTCGAAATCAATGAAATGAAAACAAAACTAAAATATATCCTAAGGATTCTAACACCAACACGCGAAAAACAACCTAAATATAACTAAATAAGATACAGTTTTCCCTAAAATTGGATAGAACACGATTTGCGAGTAGAAAATGGCCGGAGTTTCAGATGCAGCGAAAAAATGTGGCACGCATGCGCACAGAGCCGCTCGATATATGCACCCTCCGGCGATCATGTGTTGAACCACTCTCAAATCTACGCGAAACGAACGATATTATAGAGGAAGACGCGTTTAGCACTCACACAACACCACGCAAACACTTTACACGACAGAAAAATAATCAGAAAGAACTTTGAAACAGCTTCCCTCATGTTTTCTCAAATATAACCTGCAAAAGAAGTTGTTAGCAAGTAGGTACACATTTACACATGAAATACAGAGCAACGTTGTGGGTCTTCAATGATGCGTGTGCAACGCCACGGCCCGCTTGTCCGGACGCAGCAGTAACTGTAGGCAACACGTACTGCTGTGACAGGACAATATGGTCGTGACGTGCGTCTCGGGCGGCGGCCCGCGGGCGAGTGAGCGCGTGCCCGGCGCGACGCCGCGCCCCTCCGCCCGCAGCCCCGCGCACGCGCGCACCCCCCAGCCGCGACGACACCCTCAATGAACGCCCACAATCAACTATCGATTTTCCAGTAAAAAAAATGGTTTAATTCATCAGCACGCATCTTTGAGGTTGTCTATGTTCCTTTTTGGTTGGCGTTCGAAATTTGAAGGTGGTTAGGCGATTTTCTTGTGGGCAGCACTAGTTTAAGACCCTTATCCATTTTTGCACCCACGCCATTTTTTTTTCCTAAATATCAGAACTGTTGAAAACTTATTTTACAACAAAGGTTCTTAGTGTGATTTCCAGAAGGACAAACATGAAAAAATCCACTTAACTTTGATGAAATCTAAACCATATCTACAGCTATGAATCGCTATACAAACGCGTACCTATTTCTCTTCGAGTTTAACAAAAGACTCTTAGGAATATCGGTCATTGCTACCTCCATCTTATATTTAAAGCCGGCATTGTCCCTGAAATGCTGTATTAAAAACCTGATATTAAATCTCTTTCTGTGAGCTGAGAATTTCATTTCATATCTTTCGATTGATGTGCATTGAGAATTTGGCTTGATAATTATTGATTTTGCAATTCCTTTTCAGTCTTCGCCAAACCATTTCCTATCGTCAGTTTCGCCTTGTTGAAGATCAGATAGATAGTTTCTCCTTGTAAAATATTTGTATTCAGCCTCATTCGGGTAAATTTGACGCCATATCTGCTATATTATAACCAGACTTTTTACATTTAGTTTTTGACATGACTGTTTTTGTTTTTTTTTTTTTTTAATTGATATAAACCAGTGCTTGACTGCGATCCCACCTGATGGTAAGTGGAGATGCAATCAATGATGGTCAGGCGCACTAGTTTATTAAGAGCCTATTCACTCTAGCCTTGAAGACACCTATATTATAGTTCATCTGTCATAAGAATGTCTGAGTTATACCTATCCTTTTAGAACTGAATATGATTGTATATTAATAATAAAATCCACTATAGTTGGGAAAAGGTTAAGAAGATTTAAATTCATTTGATCTAAGAGAGATGAAGAGAACTTTTATCTATAATTTTGATTGCAGGGGCTATTGCATTGAATTTTGGAAGAGTCAGATGTCTGTCAGTACTGTCAGAGAGATGAAATTTTGCTTTCATCTAGGATTCTCCACACAAACATTAAATCCCTATTTCATCCTCTTACGGGCTGACTTTTGTAAAATCCTTTCTTAGTGCTCACCTGCGTCATAAAAGAAAACCTTGTGCATAATTTCACGTTCCCACTCTTAGTAGTTTCGGCTGTGCGTTGATATGTCAGTCAGTCAGTTTCTCCTTTTATATCTCATCTTTGTATTTATGAACGTTCACCTAATTAATAGGTATTCTACTCAACTTAGCACGGATTGTAAACAATATATCATTGACAATTCTAAGATATTTTTAGACTGACGAAGAAATATGGCGGTTTAACAGCTTTTGTAAAGAAAATATGTCAAGTCAACATTTTTATTTCTCATGTAAAAGTCGTCAGACTTTTGAGAAATAAAAATGGCGGCTTACTAGACTGTTGTCCGACCATAGTTTTAATTCATTCGGTTTACATATCATAAACATTCCTATTTCCGAGTTTCTATCTAAAAGAGTGTGTTTTCGTCCCTCACTAGTAACAAGAGGCAAACTATGAGAAGTAGGTTACTGAGGGGTTCGCAACCGTTGTCCTGGCAACGCTCTCTGACTGTGTTTAGCGATGTTTCATATCACACTTGTGACTTGATTCCGCAAACATTAAAGGGATGCTCAAAGATGGCTTGCAAAACTTATTTAAAGCTATTTTTTTATATGAAGCCTTGCGTTTGACCACTATCTCACTCGATGGTAAGCGATGATGTAGCCGATGATGGAGCACGCTTGCCTAGAAGTAACCTATTCACTCTTGACTTAAAGAATAGGTTATCAGGAACCACAGCATAATGAATGTGTTCCCAAAACGCTTTGTACGTATAGGTGGGATGTCCATTATATACTGATGGCGCAACACCGTACGTCTAGTGGTCCGATGATGAAACGAGTGCAATACCAAAGCACACTCCATGAAACGTAAACGACAGAAAAAAGACAGCCTTTGTAGAAAAGGATGTGCGTGTGGTGTGAGGGCCCGTTTGTTAGAACTATTTGAAAATATGTTTAAGATTTAGTGAACATTCCCAAAGAAATGTGAAAGTCGAAATCAGATTTTGTGAAAGCCAAATAACCGAGATAGTGGGCCCTCAGTTCTCACATAGAGGATTGAGGGCCCACCTGTACCGGATAAACTATGGCCACTACGGAAAAACTCTTTATGCTTAAATCTAAGGTTCAAACAAAAATTGTAGAAACGTGATATTATCGTAAAACACAATCCTACTTTATATATCCTTGTTCAAAATGGGCCCTCAAATCTCGTTGTTGTAAATGTTTAAGACGCAAATAAAATGAAACCATTAACTTACAGCTGCTTTTCGGAATCTTATAAGCTACTAGATAAGTTGTGGGAATTTGTGAAAGCAAGAACAAGTCACATCTACTTTTTGTTTGAAAGTTATGACCTTGACAAAATCCGGGCTCTCGGAACCACAAATACAGAATTTAAAAATTTTGATTATTTAAATAAAAAATTAAATAAATTAAAATAATAATATAATAAAATCAAATGTCAATATAGTAAATCAATAATTGTTATTTATGAAACGTCAGAAGTTATAACAACGTGTCAGTCAAGTATTCGCTAATAGAATAATATCATTTCTCTATTAATAAAATTCTTTAATTTCCTTTTAAAGTTATACAAATTTTCATTCTTAATGCTAACAAGTTTTTTTATTATAAATGTTTTGAGCAATACCAAAGAAACATAAATTCAGCAATTATTTTTCATTTATATAGAACATATCATAGGTTCATAGAAAAGTCTGTTCAAACGCTAAACGCAACGTTGAGCGAATATCGCTACATCTATTTGTAGCGATATTTACTTGCGAAATAGAGTCCGGTAGTGGACCAAGGAGTCTTTCCAGATATAATTAAATAAAGTAAGGTTATAAAACTTTAAAAATCTGGTGACCATAATGACACTTATAATTACAGACCTGTATCAGTATTGCCGATTTTCAGTAAGGAATTTGAAAAAGTTATGCTTAATCAAATGTTTTACTATTTTAACAGCAATAAAATCTTTCACGATCAACAGTATGGTTTATTATTTATTTATCAGGAACAATTTACATTGTATTTGATACATTATTAATATACAATTCTAAAATTTAACATGCATTATAGGGAAAAAAATATATAATTAAAACATTAATACGTGCTTAAAACGAAAATAATATAAATATTTACAAAATAGGATATTGGAAATAATGTTAAATTATAATTTGTCTAAAGAGTACAAGACTCTCTCTAGCTCTCTCTCGGTTTCACAGAAAGGACGTTATAGGACTGACGCTGGTGTCACTTTCTTAAAACAATTATATTTGCTGCGTGGGAAGAAGCCCAAGATGCGATAGGAAGTTTTTGTGACCTCTCAAAGGCTTTTGATTGTGTTAATCACGTAACCTTGCTTTTAAATGTAGAACAATATGGGCTAGGTAAACTTGCACTCAGCTTGGTGAAATCTTATTAAATCGACAGGAAACAGCAATTTCAGACAAACGGTGTCAATTTTCCGGGTTTGAAAGTCAAAATGGGTGTACCACAAGGCTTAATATTGGGTCCTTTCCTCTTTTTAGTATATATAAATGATCTACCGCATCTATTAAAAAAACAACCACATATTGCATTGATTGCTGACGATACGTCGTTAATTTTTAAGATCAATAGACGTTCCACAAACCTTGATGACGTAAACAATGCTCTACAGCAAGTCCAAAACTGGCTTACTGATAATAATTTTGTATTAAATGGCAAAAAAACTAAGTGCATAAGATTTGCGTTACCGAATGTTAAAAGTCTCCAACATAGTATCTCGAATTCGTCGAGAATACGGTTTTCCTGGGGATCACGCTTGACTCGAGACTACAATAGACCCCCTCATTTAACATCTCTGGCAGGTCGGCTTAGTTCGGCAACAAAAAAAGTGCCTATAATTGGTCTATTTGAAATAAACATTTCTGATTTCTGAAAGAACCATGACCTAATTGTATTTTTATTTGTATTTCGGGCTTGTGTCCGCAACGCCACGACTTAGCGCGTATTTTGCATACGGGTGGGACAAATGCGTCATTCGATCCACCCCAGCTCCTCCAGGAAGGCCAGCAGCGCCTTGGTTTTATTGACCATTTCGCGGAGGTTACCTGGGTTTCCGAAGTATTTTGCCCTGTATCCAGCGACCATTGAGCGGCTTAGAAGCAGATGTACTGCTGTCTCGTCCTCCTCTATGCAGGCTCAGTGGGCTATCTGTAACTCCTATAATAGAGAGGTGCTTATTAAAGGTCCCGTGGCTAGTTGTTACGGCCGTCACTTTTCGCAACTGAAGTTTAGTCAGTCGTAGGGCCTGTTTCGTAAAGCAGCCATCGATGGAGGGAAGTGCCTCCTTGGCCTGCCTGCACTCACTATGGTCTTCCCATAGTCCGTGATGCCTACATCACAATCTTCCTAATTAACTAGAAACCTATCTCTAGTTAGTTTCCTTACCAGATTGCGTAGATATCCGAAGGGGAGCGGCACAATGGGCTCAGGTCCTATTGCAGCCATATTCGATCCCCTTCTGGCGAGTTCGTCCGCTGCATCGTTGCCTCGGGAATCGCTGTGTCCTTTGATCCATTGGACCGTTACTTTGTTGATACTTAACTTCCCTGGTTGCGACGGCTGAGGCTGCCAGGGAAATGCCTAAGCCTGCCTGCTGCCTGGAATGCCGTGTTATGAGTCCCCAATAGTATGGATATGTGAATGTTGAGATCCTCAGAGAAGACTCCCGCACCCATGCCATTACCTATTTTGGATCCATCAATGAAGATCCGCAGCTCTGTAGGGCATAGCCCTTCGCAGCGGTGATCTTGATGCAGTTGGATTTTGTATTTTTTATCAAAGATGACCTAAATAGAGTACAGCCCAGGTTACAATCGAATAAAAGGCTTTCTTGTAGTCTTTAAACGCTAAGCAGAGAGGCTGATTGTACTCCTCAGTCTTCCGTATAACCTGCCGCAGTGTATGGTTGTGGTCCACAGTGCTAAAACCTTTTCGAAATCCGGCTTGTTCAGGAGACTGGAAGTTGTCGAAACTGCGCGCGAGACAGCTCATGATGACTCTGGAAAACAGCTTGTAGACATAGCTCCAAAGTGAGATGGGCCTGTAATTCTTAAGCAGGGCATTGTCGCTCTGCTCCATGCTCGTGGCGTTTTTCCCTCAAGTATGACGGAATGAAATAGCTTCTTGAAGGGCCTTAAGAACCGGTTTTCCACCAGGTTTCAGGAGTTCGGCCGTAATTCCGTCCTCACACGAAACCCTGTTGTTTTATAGCTGCTTCAGAGCCATCCTAATCTCGTACAGGCTGACGTCCAGGATATCTTCGGAAAAATGTCAAGTCAATCTAGTTCTTGCGTCATTTACTAAATTTACAGCGGGTTTAGTGATAGACGTGTATTATGTTCTGTTCATAAAATGTCTCTGCCATCGTCGGTCTTCAGTCTCGTGGGTTACTTCTAGACGCATCACCTTCGACACACTGAAAAGCATCACGTTCGACACACTCAGACGCGACAGGCTAGTTGAATTTCTTCATGACAGCGGTATTAGGGGCAAATTACTAGACTGGTGTAAATATTAAAGTATCCATTTAAATATTTAGTTTCGCTGAACGCCGCGTACAATTATAAATAATTATGAGTACTAGACAATAAATGAATTGGATTACAAACTGTTTTGCCATAATGTCGAAGGAGAGAAAAGAGTTTGATCATATAATCAAATTGGCCTGGTTAGTAATTTTTTTATCAGGAGTGACAAGTCTTGATAACATATATGCGTAATAAACGTAACGTACATAATCTATACATACATCCATACATATAAAACTTTTACTTTCCTAAGATCAGCAACAAACATGGCAAGAGTACACTAAAATATATTATTTATTTACAAGCACTTGTACAACGTTACAGAGGATGTCCAAGGCGTATTACGGTAGAAACTTACAAACTAAAAAAAATAATTTAATAAACACAATAATAAACTAATAACAAATCCATACACATTGAAGAAAAAAAAATCTAACATATAATTTACAAATAAAAAGAATATACATACATGATATAGGGTATAGCCAAGAAAACCCTAAAATATATCATATATTTTAGTGTTCTCTTGCCTTATAAATAATATAATCTACATGGTACCTGCAATCTGTATGATTGAGGTATTCTATGCAATACCTAAGGCGTTCAGGCAATGTTGTGTTTATTTTAGCATCCTGAAAATCTTATTTCATACTTTTTCAGCGTCTTTTTTTTGCCGTAGTCGGGTTTTAGTTTTTTACTTTTTTTAATATTACGCTAGATAGGATGAATGCAGGGACTGCGGGGGGTGCTGAGACTGGCCGCACGCGATTCTTATATTGTCCACTAGAAGACATAAGCCTTAACATTGCGATCTATTAATCGGCGCTCATCTAACAGCGCCATCTATTGGTCAAAAAATAAACTAAATTTCAAACAACTGCTGTGAAAAGTTGCAGTGAAATTTTCTCACCCTATCTCACTCCCTGCTTGATCGGGGCGAGTTACACATGAGAAAACATCTTATAAGAATAAAGTAAATTATTTCTTCTTCTCTTCTAGAAGCAGTGGTGGCCGAGTTGTAACGGCTCCGACTTACAAGTTGTAGGTCGCGGGTTCAAACCCAGTCAGGCGCATTACTTTGTGTAATTTATTTCATTACCACTGCTCTCAAAACGGTGAAGGAAAACATCGTGAGGAAACCGGCATGTCCTAGAACCAAAAATTCGCAGACATGTGACATTCACCAACCCGCACTGGGCCCGCGTGGTGGATTACGGCCCATTCCCTCTCCTAGAGATGAGGCCTGAGTCCCAGCAGTGGGAACATTGAAAGGCTGATTATGCTTATATATATGTATATATAAAATAACACACATTCTTAGATACTCAAGTATATCTACTTTTCTATTGACTATTTACAATTTTTACATGTTACTTTAACTATAAGATTTATACTGAGTAAGTGAGAAATAAAATTTCGGACAAGCGATTTTGACACAAATACAATTATACTGATGAATTTTAGGTTGTTTACTGATCATCGTGCTCTGAGCCATTATCCGCTGGGTCTCACGATTTCATGGGGGGGGTAATCAAAGGCCATCTGTGGACAAGAAAAATGCAAGTAACATAAGCGAAAGTGATAGTGAGGATCACCTTCTTGTCGACCGGACCTCTCTGCCCACGCCTCAAAGGAAAACGTATTATCATTATTTTTTATTTTTTTTTAAATTGATATAAACCAGAGCTTGACTGCGATCCCACCTGATGGTAAGCGGAGATGCAATCATCGATGGTCAGGCGCACTAGTTTATTAAGAGCCTATTCACTCTAGCCTTGAAGACACCTGAATTATAAAAAAACATAATAACTTGCTTAAGGCTCTAGCGCCCGATCAGTGCCTTAGGAAATCGTAACTGTCTAAAGCCTACTCCTCAGTAACGGCTAGGTTATCACATTAAAAATATCAAAAAATAAAAATGGCACCTACAAAAATGTGATTAAAAAAATTTTCGTCTGTCTGTTTGTTCAGGCATCACGCAAAAACTACCGGTTCGATTACGATGAAACTTGGTATAATTATTCTTTAATATCCTGGGCACCACACTGGGTACTTTTTATCCCGGAAAAGTATGAACACTAAAAAACAAACTTAATTTTGCGGTTCGATCCCTAGAACCGATTACTGTACCAACCGAAAATAATAAGTTTGTCGTAGGTTAGGTCACCCGCAGTGGAGTTCACTACGCGCTGTACACGGCTAAGATACTATAATATTTTATCTTAAGATACAATATCGCTCGCCATACAATTCAATGGACTATCACACGCGACGAAGATAATAAATAATATTTCATATTTTCGTATCTCAAAAAACCTAATAAAACCATTGTCGACTTCTACGCGGGCGAAAGCTAATATATATATATATGTTTATTATAGATTCATACATCGCTTATGGGGTACCTATAATAAGCAACTAGAAGTTATTAGGCTATGAGTAGACGGAGATCACATTCAGAGTTTAACTTTTAGTGTTTTATTATAGTTGGATTGATACAACATTATCAACTTATGTTTTTTTTTCGTATGACTTTGTATCTCGCATCCAACGGACTCCCGCAACCCTTACCAGGTCATCGGTCCACTTTGTAGGGAGCCTTCCAATGCTGTCTCTTCCGGTACACGGTCGCCATTTGAGAACCTTTAGGCCCCAGTGGCCATCTGTTTAGCGAGCAATGTGTGTGCCCTGCCCATTGCCACTTAAGTTTGGCGTTTTTCGTGCTATGTCGGTTACCTTGGTTCTCTTGCAGATATCTTCATTCCTGATCCGATCACGCTAGGAAACCTTGAGCATAGACCTTTCTATTACCCTTTAGGTTACTTTAAGCTTTCTGATGAGGCCCATTGTGAGCGACCGAAGCCTTATAGCCTTAGCTTCGAAACGTGGCCGCTCACTGGCAACTCGCACTCGTCATAGACTTTCGTCTTGAGACACTATGGTATGATTGACGAGAAGATACTGCGTAGCTTCCCGAACGCTGCCCAGCCGAGCTGGATTCGACAGCTGACCTCTTTCTCGAAATTAGATCTACCTACCTGGACTGTTTGTCCAATGTAAACGTAATCGTCCACAACTTCAAGTGAGTCTCTAATCTTGATAGAAGTGAGTACTACATGGCTGTTTATCTTGACTTTGGTTTTGTCCATGTTCATTTTAAGTCCAATTCTTTCGTAAGCTCTACCGAGGTCATCGAGCGTTGTGCTGAGCCATGACTACCATGTCTTCGGCAAATCAAAGGTGAGTGATGTACTCGTTATTGAAACTAATGCCTAGTCCACTCCAGTCCAGAACCTTGGAGACATACTCCATTGCAACTGTGAACAGTTTCAGAAAAATTAAGTCTTCCTGTCTCACAACCTGCTGCAGGAGCATAGGTTTCGAGGTCTGGTCCTGAAGTGGGACTGACATCAGGTCTAGATTTCGAAACATAGCATATTTAAATGAAGAATAATAATAATAATATCCCACAACTTTCACACAACGCCATCTAGTCTCAGACTAAGCAGAGCTTGTGCTATGAGTACTAAACAACTGAATGTACACATCATATGTAAATCAATCAATATTTCGCAAAGAAAATGGTTTCAAAAGTCAGCGGGGCTCTACGCGGGCAGTACGGAGGCGGCAATAAGAGTATGAGTGCATTTAATTCCGGCCAGATGTTCAAGGGACTATGCGCCCTTAAGTAACCGCACGTCTTTTTTATAATTAAACTTTCTTCTTAGAGCGATGTCACACGGCATTATATTGCGGAAATACGTCACTGATATTCGTTAAATTTTTGTTTTGCAGAAAACAGTTACTGATTTCTTCCTGATACTCCATAATAGATTGTTCAAGAATATTAATACAATCAAAATATTTTGGAAGTTTCCTAATATGTAGGTTTTTTTTTTTGGGTGGGAAAATCATCTTATGACAAGTCCTGCTCTTGGGCGGAACGGGAAATAGTGTCAGACTTTTACTGGCTAAAAACCCACTCCTGTTCCTTCGTTGCCTTCGTCCCAGGGCCTCGGGTTTCGCTTTCACACTACCCGTGGCCCCAGTAGGCTTCGACCCTGCTGGGCCCCTACGATTTGCTGACATCTCCTTGAGGCGCGCGTGGAACAGTACGCGGCGTCGACGACTTAGGCTCGGTCTGGACGGTTACCGGACGGTCGAACGGCGAGCCACCCATTGCTCGCCGTCCGCAAGCCCGCGCATACGGTGTTCCTAATATGTAGGTATGATTAATACAAAAATATGATTCTTGCAACCAAGCACAAGAAACTAGAGGTCAGTTGTCGTTGTTGGGACACATATTTAGTATTGTTTGGTTGGGGACTAGCAGTATGGCATTATTTTATTCACTACGTATGTTTTCTATTGCGGAAAATAGAAACAGTAGAAGATTTATAGCGTAAAACCAGCTGTAGTAAACTGGCTCAATATGTTCTTGCAAGATCAAGTATGCAAGGAAGCAATTGGCATGCAAGTTCACTGCTTCATAAAATCTACCCCAGTAGGTATCGTTAACCAGCATGCAAGCTTCAGATCCGCTTTACAGGCATGTGTATCGGCGCTTTTACAGATTTCAAATCTCAGATTGTTCTATTTTAGTTAGGATCGCTACAAATATTCGCGTTCATACACGTATGACAGTCTAGTAAATATACTCACTCCTCAGTTGAATACGTCCGTATATATTCGGAGTGGCTTGCATCTACTGATTTTGCTGATTGAAACGATGCAATAATTAAAATTGCGAAGACAGCAAAAACACTTATTAAAAAACAGCAACTAGCACCAACAATCACAAGGATACATACATGCATTGGTTCCATAATAATTTTAAACTAATAAGTAAAATAAAATAAAATAAAATGTATGTAAAGTGCGTTTCACGAAAAATTTCCCTTCGCCGTCATGTTAGGTATACGAAAACCAGTGTTGCTATATTTTTAGCAATAAAATTACTTAATATTAGGGAGATTATGTAACTGATATTTCTATCTTTTACCAATTGCCTTATAATTTGTTTTTTTTTTCTTTTGGAAACTGTTAAAACTATTTTCGAATAAAGTATACTACTTTTCTTAACTTTATTTATTTGTTTATCGATTTATTCTCACATCAGAACGCCTTGCAGCAATTACACCAATGGAGGTCAATTAGTTCAGAATCTATAATAAAATTTTTTTTAGGTGGGAAAATCATCCAATTACAAATTTTGGGCGGAGCTGGAGATAGTATCAGACTTTTGCTGACTAAAAACCCACTCCTGTTCCTTCTTTGCCTTCATTCCGGGGCCCCGGGTTTCGCTTTTACACTACCCGTGGCCCCAGTAGGCTTCGACCCTGCTGGGCCCCTACGATTTACTGACATCTCCTTGAGGCGCGCGTGGAACAGTACGCGCCGTCGACGACTTAGGCTCGGTCTGGACGGTTACCGGACGGTCGGACGGCGAGCCACCCATTGCTCGCCGTCCGCAAGCCCGCGCCTACGGTGTTCCTAATATGATTAATACAAAAATAAGATTCTTGCAACCAAGCACAAGAAACTAGGGGTCAGTTGTCGTTGTTGGGACACATATTTAGTATTGTTTGGTTGGGGACTAGCAGTGTAACATTATTTTATTCACTACGTATGTTTTCTATTGCGGAAAATAGAAACAGTAGGAGATTTATAGCATAAAACTAGGTGTAGTAAACTGGCTCAATATGTTCTTGCAAGAATTAAGTATGCAAGGAAGCAATTGGCATGCAAGTTCACTGCTTCATAAAATCTACCCCAGTAGGTATCGTTAACCAGCATGCAAGCTTCAGATCCGCTTTACAGGCATGTGTATCGGCGCTTTTACAGATTTCAAATCTCAGATTGTTCTATTTTAGTTAGGATCGCTACAAATATTCGCGTTCATACACGTATGACAGTCTAGTAAATATACTCACTCCTCAGTTGAATACGTCCGTATATATTCGGAGTGGCTTGCATCTACTGATTTTGCTGATTGAAACGATGCAATAATTAAAATTGCGAAGACAGCAAAAACACTTATTAAAAAACAGCAACTAGCACCAACAATCACAAGGATACATACATGCATTGGTTCCATAATAATTTTAAACTAATAAGTAAAATAAAATAAAATAAAATGTATGTAAAGTGCGTTTCACGAAAAATTTCCCTTCGCCGTCATGTTAGGTGTACGAAAACCAGTGTTGCTATATTTTTAGCAATAAAATTACTTAATATTAGGGAGATTATGTAACTGATATTTCTATCTTTTACCAATTGCCTTATAATTTGTTTTTTTTTTCTTTTGGAAACTGTTAAAACTATTTTCGAATAAAGTATACTACTTTTCTTAACTTTATTTATTTGTTTATCGATTTATTCTCACATCAGAACGCCTTGCAGCAATTACACCAATGGAGGTCAATTAGTTCAGAATCTATAATAAAATTTTTTTTAGGTGGGAAAATCATCCAATTACAAATTTTGGGCGGAGCTGGAGATAGTATCAGACTTTTGCTGACTAAAAACCCACTCCTGTTCCTTCTTTGCCTTCATTCCGGGGCCCCGGGTTTCGCTTTTACACTACCCGTGGCCCCAGTAGGCTTCGACCCTGCTGGGCCCCTACGATTTACTGACATCTCCTTGAGGCGCGCGTGGAACAGTACGCGCCGTCGACGACTTAGGCTCGGTCTGGACGGTTACCGGACGGTCGGACGGCGAGCCACCCATTGCTCGCCGTCCGCAAGCCCGCGCCTACGGTGTTCCTAATATGATTAATACAAAAATAAGATTCTTGCAACCAAGCACAAGAAACTAGGGGTCAGTTGTCGTTGTTGGGACACATATTTAGTATTGTTTGGTTGGGGACTAGCAGTGTAACATTATTTTATTCACTACGTATGTTTTCTATTGCGGAAAATAGAAACAGTAGGAGATTTATAGCATAAAACTAGGTGTAGTAAACTGGCTCAATATGTTCTTGCAAGAATTAAGTATGCAAGGAAGCAATTGGCATGCAAGTTCACTGCTTCATAAAATCTACCCCAGTAGGTATCGTTAACCAGCATGCAAGCTTCAGATCCGCTTTACAGGCATGTGTATCGGCGCTTTTACAGATTTCAAATCTCAGATTGTTCTATTTTAGTTAGGATCGCTACAAATATTCGCGTTCATACACGTATGACAGTCTAGTAAATATACTCACTCCTCAGTTGAATGTGTCCGTATATATTCGGATCGGCTTGCATGTAATGATTTTAATGCTTGCAACCATGCAATAATTAAAATTGCGAAGACAGCAAAAACACTTATTAAAAAACAGCAACTAGCACCAACAATCACAAGGATACATACATGCATTGGTTCCATAATAATTTCAAAACTAATAAGTAAAATAAAATAAAAAAAAATGTATGTAAAGTGCGTTTCACGAAAAATTTCCCTTCGCCGTCATGTTAGGTGTACGAAAACCAGTGTTGCTATATTTTTAGCAATAAAATTACTTAATATTAGGGAGATGAACTGATATTTCTATCTTTTACCAATTGCCTTATAATTTGTTTTTTTTTCTTTTGGAAACTTTTAAAACTATTTTCGAATAAAGTTGTAGCGACATCTATCGCGTCACATAAGAAAATCCAGAATCGCGCAATCAAAGTTCTCCGCGCGATTAGAACATATAGAACAGCCCGAAATCATCTATCGGGCAGTTGCAGCCCACCAGACGTAACATCCCGTCTGGTCGGAGTATCCTCCCTTTTCAACGGAGGTTTGCGAGACTTTACTCTCTGTTCCGCATACCTCTAAAAAGTATACTACTTTTCTTAACTTTATTTATTTGTTTATCGATTTATTCTCACATCAGAACGCATTGCAGCAATTACACCAATGGAGGTCCATTAGTTCAGAATCTGCTACTTTCTAACATCATGTGTGCGGTGGAGTGGTGGTCATCAAAGGAGCGACGCGGTATGGTGGTAGGTCACGTACGCTCGCTTCCAGCCATCATGGCGCATCAGGCCAGCGTTCCTCCAGGAATCCACATATAC
Organism: Mythimna vitellina; assembly: GCA_949316375.1. Taxonomy (NCBI): domain Eukaryota; kingdom Metazoa; phylum Arthropoda; class Insecta; order Lepidoptera; family Noctuidae; genus Mythimna; species Mythimna vitellina. The sequence continues at coordinate 12,063,350 of OX438713.1, read as the reverse complement.
CAAATCAATACCGAAGACTATTTTTAAATTTTAAAGCTCTTTCGATGAATTTTTCAAAGGAAATTGATTTAAATTGAAAAATACGGAAAATTTTGATATGTCATCTTGACGGTTGACCATTTATTGGAGTAGGCACTCACAGAATGTAGCCACAGATTGTCGAGTGCACTGGGAGCAGTCTTCATACGTTTGTTGATTAGTTAATGTTAATAACCATACCTTTTGTAAACACATATGATAATTGGAACTATAAGAGTTTGTGTAATAAAAACAAAAGAATAAGTTATGAATAATTTTTTTATTAAAATCCAGAAGACCACAATTTACTTTTTAAAATAACTATATTCATCTAAGGGTGGGTCCCTTAGACTTAACAAAAATCACTACCAATTATCAATAGTTTGGTTTTCAGTCATTTCATGAAATTTTTTCGATTCATCTTATCATGAAAGTCTCCCGATTTCGATTGAGACTTAAAAATGAAATGGGCATCCGCACAAAACCGTTCTGCTACCTACCTGCGTGGACTATAATAATTTTTTTTTAGGTGGGAAAATCATCCAATTACAAATCCAGCTTTCGGGCGGAGCTGGAGATAGTATCAGACTTTTGCTGACTAAAAACCCACTCCTGTTCCTTCTTTGCCTTCATTCCGGGACCCCGGGTTTCGCTTTTACACTACCCGAAGCCCCAGTAGGCTTCGACCCTGCGGGCCCGTACGGTTTGCTGACATCTCCCTGAGGCGCGCATGGAACAGTACGCGCTGTCGATGAATTGGGCTCGGTCCGGACGGTTCCCAGACAGTAGGACGGCGAGCCACCCATTACTCGCCGTCCGAAAGCCCGCGCCTACGGTGGCCGGAAATCGGGATCGGAATCTCGGCAGCGGTTGTGACGTGAAAACCGTTGCCTCACGCGATCGGCCGCCTCCTTTGCTAGCATTACTGCTACGCAGAAGGAGGCGACCGCCTGCCACTCCTCCTCGCTCCGGTCATTGGCCTGTACCAAGCCCGGCGCGAGAGATCACTGCCGCCGATCGCCCCCGGACTATAATCAACGCTGGTCCTTTCGAGTCAGAAAATAAAACACCTTCTTCTGTTCACTTTGCCAACATTTTCCAATACAATTTACGGAATGAATGTAGGTCACATCTATAATAATATATAACCGGACGGCTTGTCCTCCAAATCTTCCAAATAAAGTGGTGTGACACCAAAAAAATCGATTTCATTTCGCATTACGTGCAACAATTTTGCTACAGCAGGCAACTCTTTTCTTACCGTATAGAACTCATTAACTTTGTGCCGTAAAACACAATGTTAAAAATGGACTAATTTAATTAGGAGACACGGCAGTGCCCCCGCCAATGCGATCAAAAAAGCGCTGCGGCCGTACCATCCTTTTCTCGAAACACTTCAGGCCATTTTCGACCCCCTACTCTTCGTTGTGTATAAAAAGCCTGAATTTTCAGTGAACAAACAGACACACACTATCGAACTAAACAATTTAATATTGTAGCGACATCTATGGCGTCACATAAGAACTAATCCTGCATTGCGCAAAGTTCTCCGCGCGATTAGAACTTATAGAACAGCCTGGTTTCTTCGAAATCATCTATCGGGCAGTTGCCCACCAGACATAAAACCCGTCTGGTCGGAGGATCCTCCCTTTTCAACGGAGGTTTGTGGGACTTTACATTCTGTTCCGTCTACTATAATATGTATAACTTGTGACAAACATTTTGTTTTCATGCGATTGTCATGTCAACCTAGGTCATCAAGGTCCCTTAAGTACGGACTGAATAAATTAACCAAATTGGAACACACACTGGATCTCACAACTTATTACAGCAGAAGAACTGAGTTGCGAGCCTTGGTTTTTTTACATGTTATGTTTTTGATGGCATTTTTTTTCTAGAACATTTATTGCCCGGAATTGATATTTCTAATCATGTACTATCAGACACTTCACCTTCTCTAGTCTTCGAAACATTTTTTCGAAAATACCTAACAGGAAAGTTAAAAAGTATAAAAAATCTTCGTCTTCAAATGTTATTTTTGGAACTTTAAACTGGCAACCCTATTTAACTAACTTGTCATGACGGCTACCCGAAGACGAACGCATCCTAATGGTAATCATTGCCATTAGAATGCGTTCATCTGAACATAGAATTTGGACACCGAAAGATGTCACCGAATTATTTAACATACGGCAGAATTTAAAAAAATTAAGATTTGTCAAAATTGATTTTTGACCATTTTTGACGTTTCGTACATAACTCATTTTATGTATACATACGTGCATCTTATTTTACTCGTTTTGCTTTTTCACATTGTTTTTTCCATCAATCTACGGTTTATTTTTTCTGACGTGAAGTCAGAAAAAATATGCCAATTACCCTTAACAATTCAAAAGTATAATATAATATTCCACAGCTATCACGCAACGCCGTCTAGTCTCAAGCTAAGCAGAGCTTGTGTTATGTACTAGACAACTGATAAACATACTTATACATATATTTCGAAATACATACATACTATATATAAATTACACCTAGACAGAACAAATGATCGTGCTCATCACAAACATTTGTCCTGGGTGGGAATCAAATTCACGACCTCCGGCTTAGCAGTCAGGGCCACTAACCACTAGACCAACAGGCCAGTCAGTTTTTATTACGTGTCGACAGTAAATAGATAATTTTCCTGCCCTTGTCCTATGTTATTTATTTATTAAAACTTCATGCAACACAAAGATACAAATGTGCATTTTCTATCAGTCAACCGAGAGTGGTGTGACTTGAGACTGGCGCAACGCCGTTTTCTTCTTCCATTCTATCCTGTCAACCGTCACGCTATCACTGACTCCCTTTTCTTTCATACCACTCCTCACACAATTCATCCATCTTTATTGACACTGGAAGTGCATTCTACAGACCAGCGGCCTGGACAGAAAAAAAAATTTTCGATGCACTTACACGCAATTTATTGTTTTCCGCACTAATGCGGAGAAGTGCGCGAGCTCACCCCCGCCAAAATTATATTCTATAAGCCGTATGTATCTTCTCTTCTCAAAACGGTGAAGGAAAACATCGTGAGGAAACCGGCATGTCCTAGAACCTAAAATTCGAAGACATGTGACATCCACCAACCCTCACTGGGCCCGCGTGGTGGATTAAAGCCCATTCCCTCTCCTAGAGAGGAGGCCTGCTGCGTCCCAACAGTGGGAACAATATAAGTACGACTATGCTATGCTATGCTATGTATCTTATCAAGCTGGTTGATAAGCGACCCCCACGAGTCGCGGGTCAACGCCCGTTTATTAATTTTTTCGAAAGTGAAAAAGGTAGTTTGATACACGTAGAAATTTTTACCCTCGCCTGCGGCTCTGGCTAATTTCACCTCGGTACCAATTTTGTCATTCTTTCTCCACTTGTATCAAAATTTTGATACTTTATCAAGGCTTATAGTGAAACGCATTGGCATTTTAAGTCTCAGTTTTTTGATGACTTATGATATTTCGTGTAAGAGTCGCATAGAAACTGGAATCGTTTGTTGAAGTAAAGATAGATAGATATTCTTTATTATACACCAAAAATACATTTTACATTAGGAAATTAACATTAATAAGGTGTCACAATGGGCGGTCTTATCGCTAAAAGCGATTTTTTAAAGACAACCTTTGGATGGATTTGACAGAGAAGAAAAAAAGATACGCAGGTAGTTCGTGGTGTACTATTTACATATATACAATACATAAACTAATAAATTGCATATAATACAAATAATATAATATATATATATATACATATAATTATGAAAGCAAAGAAATGATGAACTTAATGACGACGTTCAAGAGGAAAGATAGTGATCCTTAACCATATTTTTAAAAGTTGTGAGTGTTTGAGCCTGCCTTACCGACACGGGCAAAGCATTCCACAGCCGCACTGCTTGAACTGCAAACGACTTGTCGTAGAAATTGGTGGAATGGCTTGGCATCTCGAGCCCCAAGTTTTCCGATGACCTAAGATATGAAAAGAGAACTGGATGGGGAAAAAAGCATATAGTACAAGAAGCAAAGAATATGAGCATTTCGGTGAAAGCAGATTGGGAACCACTTGCGTATCATGCGAAATTCAGAGAGATGAATGACGACGAAATTATGAAGAATCACTACATAATTTCCAAGAAATATTTGCGAGAAAATAAGTGATAAAGTACTATTTTTAATACAATCTGGCTATATTTAGACTGTTTTTATAACAGGAATCACGGGGGCTCGGCTACTAAAAAAGGTGGGTAGATTGAAGGAAATGTCCTTTTGTTTGCAAACATAGGATTACTACTTGGTTTTTTTTTGAGTTGGGAAATCATCTAACAATTCCGCGAGAAAGCGTGTGCTGCCTGTACCAGTTGCCTTTGGCATTCTAGGCCGACGGTCTCCTTTCATAGCAGGCATCGACCCTGCTGGGCACCTTCGGTTTGTTTTTTCATAATATAGAACTTTTTGAGGGTTTCGATAGAGTGACCATGGCTTTTACAGAAAACTTTCCATTGCATTAGAAATAATATTATTATCTTAATTAAATAAATATTTATTTATAAGTTCGTCGAAATATTTCCATTTTAGCCCACACACGCTCAGATGCGAACGGAAGGCGGGTCAATCACATCAGTCCAATATGTGCTCGTTTCTGAACTAGCCTTCGATGCCTTTTCACCGAGATATCAGTGATAATAAATTTGTGGCGATGGCGTGGTAGTTTCTTTTTTAATTATCGTCACGGCCGCGCGGTTGAAATGCTCACGCGAGCTTGGAACACTACGCGTCGCCGAGAAATCGGGCTCGGTTCTTATAGGACGAGTAGATGGAAAGCTACTCATTGCTCGTCGTCCGCAAGCCCTCCCCTATGATGGCCGGATATCGCACTATGATTTCCGATGCTCGGTGCGTCTTCGGTGTACGTTCTCTCACTCTTGTGGCCAGCTCATGCGCTAGCATTACTGCTTCATAGAAGAACGCGACCGCATCATATTCCCTCTAGCCAGAACTCGGCGGTGCTTCAACCAAGCGGGGCACACCGCTACCGTATGCACCACCGGCCGATGCAATGATGACACCCAGTCCTGAAACAGTGTTCCTGCTACCTTTAGATACAGTGCCTGATCTTGAAAAGCTGTCATTCTATCCCACCTGCTGCGTTTTTTTTTAAATATCGAAGCATATACTGAGATACGAGCCTTTTTAGCCTCGCACAAGTTTTTTTTTTATTCTTTTAAATAAACATTGTACCTACCTACTTAAAAAAATTTACATGTTGCTTGTATTATGTGAGATCACGCACTCGGCCGCTTGACCCCTTACGGTGATAAGTTGGTGCGCCAGAATACAGGGTAGAAAATAAGAAATACTATGCTGTTGTTACCTAAAGTTACGCGACTTCAAAAAGGCTGAACTGCCTTTTTTTTGAAGGTGTGAAATCATCTAATACTTTCTCTCGCTCTGGGCGAAACGAGAGGGAGTGTCAGACTTTATTGGGTAAAACGAATCCGTTGTTACTTCTTTTTTCTTTTTTAGGTGGGAAAATTACATCTCACGCTCTTGGGCGGAACAAAAGGGTGTGTCAGACTTTTATTGACTTAAAACCCACTCCTGTTCCTTCTTTGCCTTTCATACCAGGACCGGGTGTTTCTTTCAGAAGCGAACCCCTGGGATCAGTAGGCTTAGACGCTGCGGAGCCCCTAAGGTTTGCTGACATATCTTTGAGGCGCGCATGGAACACTACGCGCCATCGACGACTTGGGCTTGGTCCGGACGGTAACCGGATGGTCGGACAGCGAGCTACACCTTAGACGCGGACTTGCGGACGGCGAGCAATGCGACGTCCGCTAGCCCGCGTCTAAGGTGGCCGGAAATCGGTATCGGGATCCCGGCGGCCGGAGCGTGAGACCCTCTCCCTCGCACGTGCACGTGCGGCCTCTTCCTTTGCTAGCATTACTGCTTCGCAGCAGGAAGCGTCTGCCTGCCAACCCGTCCTTTAGTTTCCTTTTGCGTTCCGAGTTTCTGACTCTTTTCAATTATCCCGTATCAGGTTGAATGGCCACAAGGTTGTCTTTTGAATGGGCACTCCAAGGAACAGTATAGCATTTTAAACTCCAGATGTTAGCTGGCATGTAGAATGCTTAATTTGATGCTTTCAGTAGAAACTGAAATAAAATTATCATATATTATAATTTTAATATTACAAATTTATATTTTTTACTAAATACATATGTAGGTAAGTATATTTGATACCTATCTCTCGGTCAGTCTGTCTGTCTGTTTGTTCCGGCTAATCTCCGAAGCGGCCGGATCCCTTCAAAATCGGTGATAGATAGCTAATGTTATAAGGAGTAACTTAGGCTACTTTCACTTGTGACAAATTATTAGAGAGATGCACAAAAAAAAACCTCTTGAAATTATAACCAAACCAGCTGACTCGACGAACTTCGTACCGCCTAATAATGTGATAAATGAAGAACCGCTCGACCGATTTTGTGCAAACTTCACATAAACCATCTACTAAATAGTCCGAACAAAGCCTAAACATTTGGTTAGGATAGGTGAGCCCGTTCTTGAGTTATAAAATTACAACGAAAAGTGGCAATGATTTTTTATTATAACCAAATGTCATTGCACTTTTTAACGAATCTGACGCGAAAAAAGTCGCGGACACCAGCTAGTCCAAAATTAAATGACTGGATCCTCAAACATTCTTTTCTCCTTTTTCATGTCACTGCTTCCAATCAAGAAGCAACTGAATTTCACGGAGCGTCAATTTTGCATCCACCAACTTTCATTGGACCTTCGTAACCCAATTACCTGGGACTACCGACCCTTTGGTTAGAACTGTGGTCGCGGTACCGAGTTCCTGACTACCGTTAACGACTTCCCTAGTTTAGCGTGGTCTCCGAGGCACACAGGGGTCTCGGCTACCTGTGAAAGACGGTCACCCATCTAAATAATTAAATGGCGGCTGTTAACTTAGCGACCACTCTAGATCAACTCATACAACATTATTTTTAGTACATGCGAAACCTGAACATAGTTTGTTCGGAATCAGTAACTGAATCGATTCCAATTTTTACACCATTTTTCCTAAAAATATTTAAATAAAAACACAAGTTGGACACCTCCGACACTAAGTACAATTTTTTTTTTAATTGATATAAACTAGTGCTTGACTGCGATCCCACCTGATGGTAGGCAGTGATGCAATCGTTGGTGAGGCGCACTAGTTTATTAAGAGCCTATTCACTCTAGCCTTGAAGACACCTAAATTATAATCGGATGGGAAGACCTCAGCAGGCAAATTGTTCCAGTCCCTCGATGTACGCGGTACAAATGACGAGGCGAAGGCACTTATCGAAACGAAGGCGAAGTTTCTCCATTTAAATGTATATATATAGATAAGGTATTCACCTACTAACATAAAATGAACTTGTATAATTACTGTGTGCTCGTTCTGAAATAAATATTTTCTACTAGCTTTTGGCCGCGGCTTCACCCGTGTATATAAAATATAGCCTATGTCACTCAGGAATAAAGCAGCTTTCTATCGGTGAAAAAATTTTGACAATCGGACCAGGACTTTCAAAGATTATCTCCTACAAACAAAAAAAAACTTTACTGTTAATAATATTAGTGTAGATTTCTATTTTAATTTCAACTTGTGACACAACTGTAGTCGGCTAAGAAGAGAATATAAACCATCGCTCACCCCTTTAAAGAAACAAAATGATATTTATCTGAGCATTACTCCTTACAATTTTTGTTTTGCAAAACAAAGTTGGCTAGCTCTAGTTTCCTCTGACTCATCCCTCTCTGAGGCGGGTCATTGACCGGAGGGAGGGTTGGAGGCGGACCAATAGTCACAGATGAACGCGGATCATTACGAAAATACAGTCAGAACATATAACTTGTTTATTATTGATTATCTATTTTTTGTTTAAATTAAGTTACTGTCACACTCAATGGTAAAATATGGAATATTAATACAAGTGGAGAAAGTTTGTCAATGTGACCGAGGCGAAATTTGCCCGAGCTGTAGGCGAAAATATAATTTAATTGTGTTGTAATTTATCGATTAATGTATTTTAATATAATAATGACATTTATTTGAATCTTAATTTTTTACAATTTATTTTAATATTTTATACAATTCTTTTGACTGACTGACGTTGTAATAAAATTCAATTTAATTTAATGACAATCCAATGTAATTTAATGATAATCCAATGCAGTCCAATTTAATTTAATTTTGATTTTAACATTCCATTGTATGTAATTTTATTATATGTATTGTCTGTATGTGATTATGGAACTAAAATGAGTCTTTGGTACTCGAAATAAATAAATAATAAGGGAGCCGAGTGTGCAAATTTTCACAAGCATCAAACGATGTTTTTCAATACATTTACGAAAATATAAATAAACGGGAGTTGACGCGAGACTTGGAGGTCACTTATCGCCAAGCCTGATACAATAATGGTTTTAAACTGTGGCGGGGAAAAGTGCCAGCACTTTTCCGCACTAGCGCGAAAAACATTAAATTGCGTGCCAAAACGGTAGGGATAACAGTGGTTTTCCATTAGGTGTAATGAAAAAAAAAAATCAGTCAGCAAGCTGATAGCTGGGGTATCTACGAAGGATCCCAAACATAGGTAGGTACTTCACTGTGGAGTACACTACAAATGTATGTAGATTGATAGATAGATAGATTGAACATTTATTTGATGCACACAAAAATTAACAGACAATACACAAAAGTACAATAAAAATTACAAAACAAAGCACATAAATTAAAAATAAAATAAAAAATTAAACAATCACAAACATCAATGTTACGAGTACCTACATTAAACACATAACGTATGTGACGTAGGCTACTTAGCATAAACATAGCATAATCAGCCTTTTAATGTTCCCACTGCTCCAGCCTCCTATCTCTAAGAGAAGGAATGGGCCGTAATCCACCACGCGGGCCCAGTGCGGATTGGTGAATGTCACATGTCTTCGAACTTTTGGTTCTAGGACATGCCGGTTTCCTCACGATGTTTTCCTTCACCGTTTGGAGAGCAGTCGCTACGTAGGCTACTTATTGTCCCAGAAAAATACACGATCCACGATCAAAGACTTTGACTGGCCTGTTGGTCTAGTGGTTAGAGACCCTGACTGCTATGCCGGAGCTCGTGGGTTCGATTCCCACCCAGGACAAATGTTTGTGTGATGAGCACGATCATTTGTTCTGTGTCTGGGTGTAATTTATGTATAATATGTATGTATTTAGAAATATATAAGTATGTTTATCAGTTGTCTAGTACTCATAACACAAGCTCTGCTTAGCTTGAGACTATACAGCGTTGTGTGAATATTATTGTGTGTGTGTGAATATTATTATAAAGGCCACGAGAACAGAATCACAGAAAAAACCTAATGAATTATAGATTATTTTGTTTTAAGTTTCGCCCGTGTGGAATTAGTAGGTACTACCCCCGCATAAGCTATTGTATATTACTACAAAGTTTATTAACTTTCTTTCACCAGTTTTTTGCGTGATAGAAATAATAAATAATAATATGTTTATTGAATTATTTTATTTACTTAAATATTTACAAATTAAGGCCTAAAAACTAGAGGTAAAGATACAAAATTGCATTCAGCCTGAACTAGGACATCCATACATCAATTCTCACAAACTTTTCAAATTTCTAAACAGGTAGTTTTAACTAGTTTTATACCCCTGACTTAGTTCACGATTATGTGTTATTTTGGAAGTTGCAGTCATTTATAATAAGTATTAAGTATGGACAGGATTCCGAAACGTGGTCGCTCACAATGGGCCTCATAAGAAGGCTCAAAGTCACCCAAAGGGCAATGGAAAGGGCTATGCTCGGAGTTTCCTTGCGTGATCGAATCAGAAATGAAGATATCCGCAGGAGAACCAAGGTTGCCGACATAGCACGAAGAATCGCCAAACTTAAGTGGCAATAGGCAGGGCACATTGCTCGCAGAACAGATGGCCGTTGGGGCCGAAAGGTTTTGGAGTGGCGACCGCGTACCGGAAGAGGCAGTGTTGGAAGGCGGTCGCTACAAGGTGGACCGATGACCTGGTGAAGGTTGCGGGAATCCGATGGATGCGAGACGCACAGGACCGTTCATTGTGGCGACATTTGGGGGAGGCACATGTCCAGCAGTGGACGTCTATCGGCTGAAATGATGATGATGATGGACAGGATTTAAATATACTCACAATGCCAATCAAACATAAAGAAACCCGGAAAAAAATTAAAATAAAAACAATTTTAATAGTACTTACAAGTTCCATGACTCCTATAAAAGTTTCCAATGTAAACGAATAAGAGTATATTTCCAAGTAAGAAACGAGATAAAAAAGTTTTTTTCATATTTTCTATGTGTCAGAACTTCTGCGACCGCAGCACCGTTTTTATTGAATAAAATAACTGGTAACTTATTTTATCTTATGAAATTCGTTCTACTTGTTTCGTTCCGTGGCGTAGGTTCCGTGCGAGGAATGGAAAAGAAAAATCCTACTCTAACGTGACGGCTGAGAGGCGTCTTCAAAATTGTGATTGGCAACACACAAGAAATGAATTAAAGACTATGGGTACATATATATATGTATGTGCATTTTAATTATATGTATATATTTTTTGCTCTTGTTTTTCGTGTAAAATTTTCTTTTCATGCACCTACCATATTGTCTCTTCACCACCCTAGGCTGACTGGGAGAGAATGCCTAAAGCATTAATAAATAAACAATAAATAAATATGGGTTAGTTCTTTGCCCAGCTGAGGTGAAACATCTACCTCATCATCATTTCAGTCGAAGGACGTTCACTGTTGGACATAGCTTCCGTCAAGTTTCGCCACAACGATTGGTCCTGCGCGTCTCTCAGCAGGTCATCGCTCCACCTTGTAGGCCTTCCAACGCTGCGTCTTTCGTTAGACGCCACTCTACAACATACTCTAGAATATCTTCATATAGATTGAAAAATGAAATTAAAAAAAACCTTATGCATAAAATAAAAATTTGTCCGTGCATCAAAAATGTTACCTTTGATTTATACTAGTCGCACTATACCTACATGAAATATAAAAAAAAATGGCGTCAATAATGAATTTGCAAACGTAGCTAAAACTCGCTGTCTTTACGTACAAGTGGGTGTGTTCCGCTGTCCCGCCTTCCTTTGTCACGAGAACAACCTTGGAGAAAGCGTTAAAATTGCTGACCCTTGCAGAAATGAGATTAAGGTACTTTAACTCTATCCTTGCGAAATAGGCAAAGTACCTACCTACTATCTTATTGCGCGTACTCCATTTGTTTAGGTAGTTAACTAAACGTTAACAATCTTAATGTCTTTTTATTTTTTTTAAATCGTATAAAAAACATGCAAAGATTATTTAAATTTAGTTAATTATTACCAAACATCGGTATAGGTAAATAACAAATTGTAAACATTTTTAGATAATTTTTTTCAGAATCAGAATCAGAATCAGAATGTTTATTTGTGAAACATAGGTATTTACATAAAGATCTTAGGTTATTATATATGTGCGCTATGTTTTGCCGTGAAGGCGTACAAATATTGAAATAAAAAACAAATATAATAATTAAACTACTAACATAAAAGAAAACAAAAATTAAACTCCAACATGAAAAAAGGAACAATTTTAAAATAACTTTATAAAATTTTATTAGACAACTTTTAGATAAAAGACATGTCAAGATTGTTAAACAGATACGAGATATAGCCTCATCATCAACTGGCTTGAAGTCGGCTTTCAGTACATCTGATTGCGGCTGAATAGGTACCTACTCGTGTTTTACATGGAATGAACGCGTTATAGACCTCCACAACCTTGTTATTGGGCAACACGATAGGTACTTCTTCAATAAACTGACGGTCAGACTTTCTAGTGTCTGACCTTAAGTTGTAACAACCGTCAAAGATCTACGAATGACCACCCCGAGACCAACAACTTTACGTGCTTTCCAAGGCTCGGGGTGTCGCTAATATTCTACATAAACGGTAAATTAATTATAATACAATGAAATAAATAAACGCAATCAAATTAACGCATTTAACATACCTTACTTCTAAAGATCCCGCCAAATTAGCCGTATCTAGCAGTTCAAAATGTGCTGTCACTTGGCTGTCAATAAAAAAAAAATCTTTTTTGTTAATGTCGTTGCCTTGGATACTAAGTTCTTTAAGCTATGCCTTCGTATGAATAGTTAATTTATTTATCATTTGGTACATTATGGATGCACACATTCTAATGTTTTTGTAGTATTTGGCAGCAAATGTATCAAGTCAAACTTCTCGGCAAACTTAGCTGAGGTATTCAACACTACAATAAAATTGTCAGCTCCATTTTACCGAGATCGCGCCTGTTTCAATGATTCCATATATTGTCTAGACACTTGTGATACAAAACTACACCAATTTCACATCACAATATCCATTAGGAATCAATATGCGAATAATTGAAACAGCCACTTAGTTTCACTCGAAGAAATCCCGCCAAAAACTTCGAAAAAACTTTTCACAGTTGTAACCACCATAGACTTTATATACACCAAAAAAAATAACGAGTTGATCAATCGGATTAGAAACCGTAACTTTAATTATACGATTCCCCGAATGCAGTCAAGATAATTTTATAGGTACCTACCTACCTCATTCTTTTTTTTTCGGCTTTGCAAAACCGTAGGTAGGTACCTAATAACTAAATTAGTTACAAGTATTACACAATGCAATTCATTCTAAACTTATTATAAATAATTGAAATAATTGTATTGTATATTAATTTAGTTTTTGATACAGAATACAGTCACTTGTATCTATTAGAATACGGATATTTATGTGTTTTTGCAGCAGGTATTTGGCAGAAAGTTAATTAGTCAGCCTTCTCGGCAAGCTTCGCTGTAGTCAATACTGCATTTTATTGAATTTCTCTGATATCGCACCTGTTTCAATGATTCGACATTATTTTCCAATAGAAACTTGGGAAAACAAAACTACACCAATTTTACATTACAATATCCAATTGGATCAATTTGCGAATAGTTAAAACAGCTACAGAATTTTAATTCAACAAAATCCCGCCAAAAACTTGAATTTTGTAATTTGACACTGCAATTAGTTCGACAAACGCGGTCATTTTTGTTAACTATAAAACGTAACACTACACGTTTCAAACTCACGAAAGAAATAAATTATCTTCTGTGGCAATACTGCCATCTTGACTGTTTTTTCAATAAGCTTCATTTTTCATTTGGAAAACTTATTTTTTTCTATTTACAAAATTGTCGACTACAAACACCCTGCACATGCGCGCAAATTGCCTCTGAAGTTTAAATGCATTACTCTTCTCGTTCGCCTGCCTATCGACAGATCGTAACAAACAGTCGCTTGTTTCGCCTCTGACCCGAAAACGAATTAGATAAACTATTTGTCACGGCTGTCGTTTTTCTCACTTTACGGTGTCTTAATTTATCGAAACTGAATTCATTGCGGTAAACCGTTGCATAATTTGTAATAGAGGAAGTAAGTATTCAACGGAAATTTTGTTTAACTGAATGACATGGCTACTCATGCTGTTAGTTTGAAATAACTTCTACATAATTAAACCTTACGAAATTATTTCAGACGACCTTCTGATACTTATAGTAGATAAATAGATAGTGAATCTATCTATCTACTATAACTATCAATACATACATTTATCGGACGTCCGAATTACGGGACTTTCCTATTTTCTAATTCGGAATATAGTCTATTGTTGAAATATGAAAGTAAAATATCTATTATTTTAGTGGATACTTCGTAAAGTAAATTTTAAAGCACTCTTACTCTCTCCTATTATTTAAAATATTGCTGTTCTCGACAGGTTCCATAATCTTTTTTTTTACCACCTATAATACCACGATGTCCCACACATCGCTCTGGGTTTATCCAGTCCTCTTTCTTTGTCCAGGCGATCTCTCTTTGGAATGCGCTCCCTCTGAACATCAGGACGGCTTCCAGTCGGTTCACTTTTAAGGTGATGGCACGTGAATACATTCGTAAGAAGTTGGTGTAATCATCACAGCGATGATTTGTTGGATACGTTTTTCATAATAACTTTGTTAATTTGTATGTATGTATCTAATGTAGACAACACCAACAGGAACAGGACGTAGTTAAAATAAAGATGCAAGAATTACACAAACTGTCTTATATTTTTCTTGATTCGCATAAACAATAATCGATTCTTAGCACTAGATTACAGATTATTTAATTTCAACAACTATCTGTCCACCTATCGCGTTGAGTCTTCAAGACCAAGAGACCGCGCAGCCGGCCAAACGTTCCGTTAGCCCCCATTAACCCCTCCATTTTTAAGCGGGAAGAAGCGAGTTCTCTGATTGGTTCCCGCCGATTTGCGTCAACCAATCACAGAGCGACCACGAATACACTAAAAGGTTAAAGTTGCCAGTGTAAAATATTAAATTGAGGCTGTATTAATACGTATATCGATTAAATAAATCGATTAACTAAATTAAAATTCAGAAACCCTAACAATCGACCGTCCTGACAACGTGTACGTCCCCGGACACGACCCCTGGTGGAACCCTAACAATCGGACCGCTGGCAGGCTGCTCAGTTTTTGTTTTTACATCATCATTTATTATTTGACTATCAATTTACAGTAGTTTCAATTTAATTTATACACTTAAATGAAAGATAAGAAAATCTAAAAAAAAAAAAAAAAAATATATATATCTAAATCTATTACAACAGTTAACAACCATCTGCTTCCCTTATACTAATTAATGTGCAACTTATTAATCAATTCTCCAGAATTTGCATCTAAAACGACACGTATACGACTTTACAAATGAATAACAATTTGTGTTAGGATTAAGCTGTTAGGATTAAGAATATAAATATTAAATTTAAATTAAGTAAAAGTTCAATAAAGTTTATATAAATGCAATAGCTAACGGTTCACTCAATTGGGGTAAATATCTGATATAAATACTCAACTACATTCAAGGCATGTGAAGTACAAATCAACTTAATAAATTCATGTAACGATTATTAACTCTAGTTACTGAATTACATCCATCGGATCAGTAATATCGTGTATGACTTCTATTATTAAATTTCTCTTTGAATTTGATCAGAAAACAGCGATCGATATATGTTTTCTATCACTTTTAATCAAACTTTGCTTTAGGGTCCGAACGATCGATTAATCGGTTTACCCATCATATAACTACTAACCCGAACGATCGATTTTTCGGGGCCTAACTGATGCCTACAAGACGATCGATTTACTTGTGGCAGTCAGTAGGACATTAATTGTTGAATCAAGTCACGATCCGATCGATTCTCGTGCCTGATCCGAACGATCGATTTTTCGGGGCCTAACTGATGCCTACAAGACGATCGATTTACTTGTGGCAGTCAGTAGGACATTAATTGTTGAATCAAGTCACGATCCGATCGATTCTCGTGCCTGATCTGAAACAATGAACAACACGCATCTGTAGTTAAGTGTTTCTAATACTTAATGGAATACACTAGAGATCTTGGGAAAAACTCAATAAAATGGTCAAATTATGGATCAACAGGGTCCTCATCGTCTGTGCCACTGGTATCAGAATTATTCACCTCTAGGGCCGCAGTGTGTATCCATGGCATCATACGATCTGCTGCCACGGTGGTAGGTCGTTTGTTTTGCATACTGGTCAACCCTGGAACCGGTGCTACTTTATATCTATCCCCACCTAAAACTGTGGTAACACGATAGGGCCCTACAAACGAGGGCATGAGCTTTTTACTCTGCCCGTCATTATTGAAACAAGTCTTAGTAATTTTGACAAGTTCACCTTCGACATAGATCCGGGCCGGTACCCTATTTCTATCATAAACCTTCTTTTGCTTAATCTGTTCATTATCAATCCTTTTTTTGACCTCCTCTCGAATAACAGTAATTTCACAGTTTTCACGCGAGTCTTTGGTAATTTCGTTAAGAATGGGATTTAGTTCACTACTCATATTAGTTCCAAATAATACCTCTGAAGGAGTCCTACCTGTGGTTTTCTGTAAAGTATTGTTTAGACCCCACTGAATTTTCCCTAAATGACTATCCCAATCCTTTTCACCGTATTTAACAGTCATCGCTTTTAAAGAGTCGAGAATGGTACGGTTGTAGCGTTCAACCTGGCCATTTGACCTTGGACTGGCTACTGTATTTAAAATATGCTTAATTCCCTTATCTAGGCAGAATCGATTAAAAGCATGAGATGTAAAGCAGGAACCACGATCGCTAACAAGACGATCAGGGACCCTAAATGTAAAAAATATATCTTCAAGAACTCTAATTGCATTCAAACTATTTGTATTTCTGACGGGTTTGATAAAACAGAATTTAGTGAAGGCTTCGACAACTACCAGTAAATAAGTGTAGCCTCTCTTTGACTTAACGAAAGGCCCGAGGTGGTCAACATGCACCGTATGAAATGGTACCTCTATTTTTGTGATGGGATGGAGCAGACCTTCGTGTGTATTGGTCTTATTCTTCGCATATGCACATTCAATGCATGAACCAACATATTTTTTGACAAACTTTGACATTTTGCTAAACCAATAATGTTTTTTTATTCTTTCGAGGGTCTTCTCCACCCCAAAATGGCCAATATCGTCATGGTTCATCCGACAGACTTGCCACCTCGCACCTTTTGGTACTACCCAACGAACATTATTTTTATCGTTACCTATACAACGAAATAATTTGTTATCCTTGACCATGAAATTATCTTTTATGTATCTGAGTTCCTTCTCATTAAGACTATCATTTAAAATATTTTTAATCCTACATAGTTCGGTATCGCCAAGCTGAAGCGTATGTAACCAATCCTCACTAGTGATTGACATAATAGAAAATTGATCGGTGGGGTTCTCCCCTGAACTCTCTAGTGGATTACGGGATAACGCGTCTACATGGCTCATCTTTACGCCTGCTCTGTACTCAACCGAACATTGGAATTCCTGCAGTAAGAGCCACCAGCGTGCTATCCTCAGGGATCAGGTCTCTTTTTGAGAACGTAGATCGTAGAGCACTACAATCTGTAATGATCTTGAATGATTTCCCTAGTAGATATACCCTAAACTTTCGCAACGAGCAGATTACTGCTAGAGTTTCGAGTTCGTATGAGTGGAAATTCTTCTCTTCAGGAGAAGTCTGTCGGCTGTAGTAAGCTACTGGGCGAAAAGCATCACTGCCTTCGGAGCGCTGTAATAATATTCCTCCAAGACCTAGCTTGCTTGCGTCGGTGTGAAGCTCTGTCTCTGCTGCAGGATCATAGATTGCGAGAATGGGCCTATCAACTAACTTGGATTTCAAGACTTCAAAAGCCTCCTTTTGACTATCACCCCATGTCCATGGGGAGTCTTTTTTTAGCAACTTACTGAGAGGCAAGGCAATTCGGGCAAAATTTTGGATAAATTTACGGAAATAACTAGCCAGACCCAGGAACTGGCGTACATTATGAACATTCTCAGGTCGTGGAAAATTCATGACACTAACGATTTTCTTATCACCTGGCCTAACTCCCGCTGCACTAATTTCGTAGCCCAGATAATCAATTTTGTCTCGTAAAAAGTCGCATTTCGAAAGATTCAAAGTGAGATTTGCTTTCTCCAAAACCTGCAATACCTCCTCAAACCGTTCCAGACATTCACTGAAGTCTTTGCCGAAAATAAGGACGTCATCTAAATAAGCAGTTGCCTTGTTGAACCGAGACGAGCCTAATATCGAATTCATCATTCGTTGAAATACAGCTGGTGCATTTGCCAAACCAAACGGCATGCGGTTAAACTCGTACTGGCCGTCTGGCGTGACAAAAGAAGTGAGATGTCTGCTCTGTTCCGAAATTGGCACCTGGTAATAACCTGATGTAAGATCGAGTGAAATGAAACAGGCCTGGCCAGTAAGACGTGCTATCTCGTCTTCAATAATGGGCATAGGATAGCGCTCCTTCACAGTGATGGAATTGAGCATACGGTAATCGACACACATTCGAAATGATCCATCCTTTTTGCGTACGAGTAGAATTGGACTAGCGTACCCTGAGACCGACTCCCTTACTATTCCTGCATCCAGCATCTCCTTCACCATTGCCCGTACCTTTTCCCGTTCATAATGCGATAACCTATATGGGCGGTAGACGACAGGACGTTCACTGGTTAACTCTATATTCATTTCGGTCGCGTTGGTACAACCTAGATCCCTAAGAGAAGAAGCGAAGCAATGATGATATTTTCTAAGCAACTCGAACAACCTTTGTTTTACGTCTTCTGGTACCTTATCACCGACACGAATAAGATTCTCATCGAAGTCGCCCTCAATCGCCATAGGGATTTCTGGTGGTTCGACAACTACCCTACTAACAACCTCTACTCGTTTCGCACGACATAAAACTACATTATTAGCGATCCAGCAGGAGTTCGAACATGGGAAGACGGTTATATAGATCCGACCATTTTCAGAGCGATAGAGACCTCCACAAACAAAGTACTGTTTATTTGGTTTCCCAGCGACGATATTTTTCAAGAGAACGCTGCCACATGTGGAGGGTTCAATCCATGCCTTCACTGATGCTGCACCGAAGAGTTCTACCAATCCTTTTGCCCTAATCTTTAAAGAGGACTCTGTTACATCCGGATCTGGTTGTGGCATTTCATTGCCAATGTCGATAAATTGTAGCCTAGTTACATCCTTATAAACTATGATATGAGGTTGTTCAGTGAACGACTGCCCTATAAGCGTGGATTTCTCTAACAAATCATCACCCACAACCTTGCATGAAACCTGAGCATTGATGCCATCCACCTCGAAATTCAGCAGCAACCCGCCCGGCGACTCTATTATACCGTTTCCAAACCCTTTCAATAATGTTGGTATATGATCGTGGGTCAAGCCTAATTCACTCACTACAGACTCTTTAATAAGCGTGACTTCACTCCCAAAATCTATAAAAGCTTGCTGTAACGTACCGTTAATTTTTACATCCTTTATAAACTTCGAGTTCAGGTGCAAGTCGCGACATTGACTGGTCACATCGATACACATAGCTTTTGGAATGTGGCCACTGGGTTTAACAATATTGTTTTGTGTCTGCGCGTCACAGTTGTCAACTGTGTGTCCTATTTTGTTGCATTTTGTGCATTTTATAAGCGGTTTAGGACAATGTAGGAAGCTGTGACCTCTTTCCTTACAATTGTAACAACCAGGAAATGAACCCGACTTAGCACCCGACCGTTGACTGGGCTGACTATTAGGCGTACTAGAGTGATCGGTTTTGTTCTTGTTATGGTTTCGATCGAAACGCTGGTACGAATCTCTACTGCTCATCAAGAATTGCAAGAGTTGATCGGGGTGAGAGGACCGTAAAGCTAGAGCACCCGATTTAAGGGTCCTATCACTAATCCCATGAATGATACAGTCTACCGCACGTTTCCCAACAATGTCACATTGGTTAAGCAAAGCTAGTTTTTCGTAAAAATAAACCTCTATAGGTTCATTATACCTACTCCTTCTTTTAAGCATGTCTTCCAAAGCCTGACCGTAATTTTGTTCGCAAGGGAAGGCGTTCGTTAGTTTATCTTGCCATTCTTGCCAGTTAAACAATACAGAGTTTAAACCTTCATACCAGGTTTTGGCGAGGCCTTGAAGTTTTTGCATAGCAAAATGAACGACGGTTTTGTCATCCCAACCGTACACACTAGCACATTCGTTTACCTTTTTGAGCCATACGTCAATTCGTTGGTTTTTTGTAGATGGATCGAAGTTAGGCAGTATGTTCATGTGATCAATTTTTTGAAAAGAATGTGTGTCTCGGACTGGTTGAGATGTCAAACTATCTTTCAGACATTTGAAAACATCGACAATATATTTTTTAGATACAGATGGGCTACGTGACCTTTTAGAATATCCCGCGACGTTATGATGCTCAGCCTGTGGGTCGCCACCGTCATGATGATTGGCCTCCGCTCGTTGCCGCTGATGTTCAGATGTCCCACCGCGGTGACTGCGACTAGGCTCGCTACGCTGGGCGGCGTGTCGCGAGGATGTGCACCGCGCGCTGCATCGGCTGCGACTCCGGTTACAGGTCTCCGCACGTAGAAGGCGCTCCCGTTCTCGTAGCAGCTGTTGCTCTAAGAGCTTGACTCGTTCATGGCTCGTACTCAGTTCTTGATCCCGGTTGCGACAGGCGCTGCGACTTCGCATCCGACTACGGCTGTGGTCTCTCACCCGGCTCCTACTTCGACGCTCTATCGCAAAAGGCGTCTCGAGTCTTCGATGACTGGACTCCATGCTTGGACGCCTCGATGTCCCATCCATGATGCAAGATCTCAAAAGAAAACGAAAACATCATTAACTTTGATCTAATCAATTTACGCCTATTTCTACGGTGAACTATGTACTCTTTATGCGTATGCAATTCAAAGCTGGCAATTGAAAAAGCACTGGACTATTACTAAATTATTACCGCATTCTATTCACTAATTATCGCATACATATTAAAGGGAGCGGTCATATGTTATATGTCTACCTTTTGTAATATTTCTGAAACTAACAGGTGCGAATCAAGTTAAAGTTAATGTTTCTGGAAATTAAAATATTAAAAGAATAATCTGATATATCATAATGAATACAAAATAATTCGAATATTCGTGATAGATGTCCAAATATTGTTGTTCACAAACTACGACACTACTGAGCTGATATAGCAAGCAGCCTTACCAAAATATTTTAGCAAGTTTTCGTAAAATTATTGTCACTACTTAACCGAGATTAATGCCAGAAAAACAATGTAAAAATAATCAAAATATCGCATAGTTAATTACAAAATATCAACGCCTTTACTCGGTAACAGGACAGGAGTGTGGGTAGATACACAATCATGATTATGACAAATAATTGTAAAAACCGTTACATTCTTTATCACTGTTACGTAGCTATCTTTCTTTTTTTTTTTTTTTTTTAAATAGACTGACTCTAAAGGTCTATTTATAACCATTAAAGTACGAGATAAAAATAAAAAGTCATGTTACCAAGCAGTGGGTATTGACGTAAATAGAATAAATGCAAATTAATCGGCGTGTACTTACGTTGCTATCCCACTTCTGAAATGTAGACAACACCAACAGGAACAGGACGTAGTTAAAATAAAGATGCAAGAATTACACAAACTGTCTTATATTTTTCTTGATTCGCATAAACAATAATCGATTCTTAGCACTAGATTACAGATTATTTAATTTCAACAACTATCTGTCCACCTATCGCGTTGAGTCTTCAAGACCAAGAGACCGCGCAGCCGGCCAAACGTTCCGTTAGCCCCCATTAACCCCTCCATTTTTAAGCGGGAAGAAGCGAGTTCTCTGATTGGTTCCCGCCGATTTGCGTCAACCAATCACAGAGCGACCACGAATACACTAAAAGGTTAAAGTTGCCAGTGTAAAATATTAAATTGAGGCTGTATTAATACGTATATCGATTAAATAAATCGATTAACTAAATTAAAATTCA